>VDFB02047397.1:119968226-120610726 GCA_007258455.2 Sequoia sempervirens
TTTTAGAATGCAAGTTTTGACTGAAAATGCAAAAAAATAAAAAAAATCAGACTATGTATACTTCATATTTTGCAAAAAAATGAAAAAATGAGAATAGAGAAAGGAAATGCATACCTCTTTGATGGATTTGCACTCCCAACAACGCTATTTCAACCTCCTCTCCTCCTTCAAACTGCTGCTCCTTCTCCTTCAATGGCTGCAATTTTTTTCTTCTCAAACACTTGGCTGCTCACACAAACAAAATGAATAGAATGAAGTTTTTGAGGCCTTTTTTCTTTCATAAAAGAGTGCAAAATATTAGGGCCCACACATGCCACGTAGGCAAGCCTTTTTTAAAAAACTTTATGTTGTTTTTTATGTTTATGCGCTTCAAAAACGGAGTACTTTCGCATTTGTCGGCGATGGCTCACCTATCCTTCCGTCCTCAAGACTGGTTAGCCGTCCCCCTTTGGGGATACGACGTCCCCTCGTCCTCGTGTTTTGGCAAAAAAGGGGGACTGTCCCCCCCGTCCCTTGGTACCCGGAATGTCCCTAGAACCAGGATAGGGGATTTTTTTTTTTGGGGGGGGACGTGTTCCCAGGTAACCCTAATTGAAACTGGTTGAAAGCCCCTTTATGAACAAGGGCCAGCTTATCATCATCACCCTTGAGGCTAGGAGATAAGATTGTCTGCGTTCTGGATAATGCACTCTTCATCTCTGCCATCGCTGACTTCCATATAAAGTGAAGAAAAATCCAACGATTGCTACTTTCCGTCAATGATGGCGAGGGAGGAAACTGTGCAGAGCTTGCAAGAATATCACCAAACATATATTTTTTACACCAACTACCATATGAATCGACAAGGTAGAAGGCAGCAAAGGA
The DNA here is from genome assembly GCA_007258455.2 of Sequoia sempervirens. Lineage (NCBI taxonomy): Eukaryota > Viridiplantae > Streptophyta > Pinopsida > Cupressales > Cupressaceae > Sequoia > Sequoia sempervirens. Next base: position 119,969,091 of record VDFB02047397.1, read on the forward strand.
CAGTAAATGCATCATAACGCAGAGCATGACAACATTAAATGTACCCATCCTCATTTATTTCACTGACGCTATTGGCCTCTCTGCATAGAACGATCAGGATCTATGTAATGGTAGTCCATCCTTTTTCCAACAATTTTAACCGTGGATAGACAAAATGGATTCGCAAACTTCAATATCACCAAACATATATTTTTTACACCAACTACCATATGAATCAACAAGGTAGAATGCAGCAAAGGACAGTAAATGCATCATAACGTAGAGCATGACAACATTAAATGTACCCATCCTCATTTATTTCACTGACGCTATTGGCCTCTCTGCATAGAACGATCAGGATCTATGTAATGGTAGTCCATCCTTTTTCCAACAATTTTAACCGTGGATAGACAAAATGGATTCGCAAACTTTAGTGAGGGAATTCCTTTGACATAACAAGGGTGTCACTGCAACTTAGCCCAGCAGTCCAGCAGCCCTTATTTTGGGTACATGAGGCAAGCTAGGGCGAGACTAGTCCCTTGCAGGTGAGATCCCCGCCCGTAAGAAGTCCCACCTCTTAAACCCGAGAGTGACCTTGGGACCAATGGGGAGCAAACCCACTACCCAGCCAACTCTACTACCCGTTCGGACTATTGGAAAGAATGTCTCTGGTTTCATATATAAAAATATAATTTTTGAAAGCTAAGAATAAGAACAAAAGACTCGGATTTTTTTTTTTGTATTTTTGTTTTAAAAGGCTCTCAGATTTACCGTTACGATCTTAAATTTTGGAGGCCACGTCTCATTCTCCTAAACATTCAAACCTTGCGGCGATGCCAGGTATGCATAACATGTGTTTAAGAGAGTTTTAAATGGTGACGTGTCTACATTGCCTTGTACTGTCTTCCACTCAATTGGGTAGTATCATGTTGCACAACTTTTGAATGGCAAGTTGCAGGAGAAATTTGATGGATTCGCTTGCCTTTCGCTCCTATTCTTTAGCTCTCTATACAAATACAAATATAACAAACCTAAATTTGAGAGCGATGGCCCTGGGACATACCCAGAAACTTATAGATAGATATAACTTATTTGTTGCTATTCATCTTCTGCGAAATACAAAGTGCAGGAGGGCCCGTCCTGTATATTTGTGGGACCTCTCGAAACTGCTACAAAAGATATGCTGGAAGCTCTCTATCACCAGGTGAGCTAATCTTTCGTATTTCTTTCCCATTTTTTTATTTTGGTGGAGATGGGTATAAGGGCTAAGTGCCCAAAATCACTCTTCTGCTTATAGTCTCTTAATCTAAATGCCAATATTCTCACTCCTAGATTTCTCATCAAACCATTTTGCTTCAATACATTATAAACTGCCTATGTATGAATCGATTTGAGTAAAAGAAAAAGGCACTTGAAAGAAACAGAACAACAAAGTGGACAAGTAGTTGGGGCATTAACTTGCATTAATGCCTGAATAGAATTTGGCTTACCAGAATTCCCAAACATTTATTCAAGAAATTAAAGATTGCCTTACAAAGAATGCCCAACTATTAATCGAACTGTTGTGGCATTAATTTGCACGAATGCCTGAATTCCATTTAGCTCACCAGAATGTTCAAATATTAATTAAGAAGTTAAAGATTATCATGTAAAGAATTCCCACATATTAATTGAATAGATCGAATAGGTGGGGCATTGATTTGTTTGAATACATCATATGGTATTTAATTTAAAGAATTATCAAAATAGATACGATTGTTTCTGGATTCAACTCCATTTGTTTTTCAATTGACATTTAGGATCGCACAGGAAGGAGAGTGTACTAGCTTGCATGCCTGAACATGCAGATATTAATTAAGAAATTCAATTGTATGTAAGAGAAAAGTTTAGTCTAAATTAAGACCAAGAAATAAAATCCAACTACTCTACTTCAATGAATTTGACAACATATATGAGCATTGTTATAAAACTAATTTATGTGGAGAAATCAAGTTGAATGAAAATGTGTTTATACAGATCAACTAACGATTAGTTCACATCAAATCATATATGAATCTGGCAGATGGATGACACCTACGGAAGACGTAAGGAGAGAATGCGTATTTTGCTGTTTGTGGGTGTTAAGAGACAAAATAGTACCTCATCAAGGATTTCCTTGTCTTCACGATATCTAAACCAGTAGTATAAATACCTTAAAAGTTTATTCTATGTTCTTCATTGCTAAAGATGCGAGATTCAGACAAGCAAGAATGTCTAATCAAAATTCAAATTAGAGAATCTACCCTGCAGAAGTAGGCTGCAGTGCCACAAAGTCGATCTCACTACCCTCCTTTTACTCATTTTGCACTTTCCACAAACTTGTATTAGAACATAGCTTTAGCTTTGGAGTTCCATGAACTACAAGGGTCTTGTTGATGGTAATAAAATAGTTTCATTACATTTCATTTGAATGTCTTTTGGGATATCACTTCATTTGAGCTCAAGTGGGGAAGTTGATCACCGCCAACAGTTCTATTCTAAAAATTCTTTCAAGTTACAACCAAAGTTTGCACTAGCATCTGCCCAACTTAATCGAACCTAAATGCCATGTTTTTGGTGTTCTTTGTGTTATTTTTACTACATAAGGCAAATATCTCTCTTTCTTGTTTTATAGGCAACAAATTAGTTGCTCTTTCTTGTTTTATAATAAAAAAGATCGGTGGTTGATGCTCCCCTTAGATATTGTGCTTATGTCATTTTTTGCAGTCTTCCTAAAATGTTAATGTAGGCATTCACAGAACATATTAGAAACAGTGACCACACTTCATGAGTAATACAAAAACTAAATGTCACTAGAAATATACTTCATCCCATCTCACACCTACTCATGTTTTGAGGGTTTGGGTGATGCTTCTTTCCAAAATTCAATCAAGAAACTATGTTGCATTCAGTATTGGAAAGGGATCCTTGAAAATTCTAGAAGTAGAGCAAAAATTGTAAACCCAGACTTTGTAATGCAATAATAGAAAACAGTGGAATACCAAGAAACAACATCATAAAAAAGGTAATGACGTTAGCTATGTAAACAAAACAAATAAAATTACTTTAAGATGTCAAAACTTTTGCTATCCACCCCTGGCTTTGTAAAGAGCATCGGGAATGCCATCTGTCTACTAGAAAATGTATCTAGCAGCCCCTTGGAAATGGTTTTCAAAAATCATGGGCAAGAATTGGTAAATGAGCTGAATTACTGGAATCAAGAGCCATTGAGCACAATTTTCTTAACTGCAATGTGGTTTTTCTTCTTTTACAGTAGGGGATTTTCATCCTTAAGCTGTGCTTTCATCTTATTTATTCTCCCTTCTCTCAAATCTACCAAGATTTCTATTTCCTGTATCTGTGCCTTGTGCCAACAAAAGATCACATCTTCATCCTCTTGTAGAATTCACACGATTATCACATCCTCAAGCATGTTGATATTTGCAAATTGGGCTTGGATATTTTTCCTCATCCAAATTTTCTTGGAACTTCATGTGTCATGTTGTTTTTTCCTTAGTCCTGAAGTGCATTATCATGTCAACAGATGCGACTAGGAGATCGTTGCCCATTTAGGTGCTTGCTGGACAAAAACTTAATGTCTCATCATAGCAGATACTGACAAAAGGTACCAAAAAGGGAAAATCCATATAACAATTTCCTCTATTCCATATAGTTTTGCACCAATGTGGACCAACCTTAAAATCGTCTGTCTCTACATAACATACTCAACAATACCGTTATCCCATTGAAGAATATAAAGTTATGTAGCATATGTAAAACTATTATACCATTTTGCAGCATCTTCAATCTGGATTTGGAATGATAAATTTTGGATTTTATTTTTCTGCTCTGGCTCAGCTACCGTTTCGAGGGAGAATACTATGAACAACTTGAACTATTTGGAAACTCAATCTTTCCACAGTTCTTTCAAATAGATTAACAGTAATGGCCCACATGAGATTGAAGGCATTCAAAAGGGATGATTACACATTCAAATATGCATAATGAACTGTCCTCGTGCAATCTAATTTTCCTCCAATCTCAGATTTTCAAATGTAGAACATCAGATATAAGGCCAATTGCTTTATAAATGCTAGGTATATAAAGTCTTTCAAGATGTAACTTTTCACAACACAATTTGAATCCCGATTACCTAAAATTGTGCAAAAGGGAAAAATAGTCTAGCATCAAAGCCATGTGGCCTGATTTGTTAGCAGTTTCATTTTTTTTCAATTGCTAATAGAAAACTTGTTCAATATTAAATGCCAAACAAATAAAAAGCAATTACTAGTATTATAGCAGAGTGACCTGCAGCAGTGCAACAAAGTCAAGTTTTGGAGCTATATTAGATATTACAACCAGACTTTCTCACACTCTTGCTCTAGAACAACACAAATATTAGGAACAACAAAAACCTAGTCCAAACATTTGACTAATCAGCAGGTCTGATTAGGTTTTGTGGACCCTCATCTACCCACCTACACAACACATCCATCTGCTTACTCTGATCCTCTTCAACCGAATAAGATTTCTTGAAGTTTTTTTTTGGACTTCAATTTTTTGTGAATTTTGATTAATTTGGAGTTTCTAGCAGCCTAGACTATACCAATTTGGGTTTTTGTATTCTACAGGACTGTCTCAGAGATCTAATAGCACAGTGTAGTTGGACTAATTTGCAGTTTCTAATGGCCTAGGCTACACTGATTTGGATTCTTGTATTCTACAGGACTTTTTGAGAGATCTGATAGTGCTCATACTTGTTTTTGAAGTTATTTGTACCCATATTAATTGTCTTACTTTTAACTACTGCACTTTCTTCCTTCCTTTGGTCTTCCAATAACCAGTCCCGAACCTTCCAGTTTTCTATTTGATTCTTTAATATTGAAAATCTAGGCTCATTCTAGGCTTCTGATTGTACCTGTAATTCAGCCATACTATTTGGTGCTCAGCCCGCTCTATCCCTAAACTTTAGGAGCATCTCCTATTTCTGATCTAGTCTAAAGATTCTGCACTTTTGTGTTTGGGATGCCTTTTTCTACTTTAATAAGCATTAAGAAATGATACTTTCAAATTTTTCTTCTAAAACAAGAAATTTGTCTTTCACCCTATGTAGCAGAATGGTTGGTAAATAAACTCTTATTCATCATGTTTTCTAGATTGAGTTAATCCTCTCTATGAAGGATCCTCCTACAGCCAACCAATTAATCCCCAACTTTCAATCCAATCTACCTTTCTCTCATAACTTCTCAGTTCTTTGCACCTTTTTTTTTTTTGTGCAGTGACCTAATAATTTCTACTTTATATTGCTGCACACTTAAATTGGTTTCAGAATTTTCTTCTTTCATTGGTTATATTGTTTATGCATTTCCATTGTTTCCACATAGTGAATGTTTTAGAACTAGGAAACAATTTGAATCTAGAAATGTTTGCCTAAGCCCTCTGGATATAATTATTTTTTTCTAGATGATCATATAGAGAAATTTGGGATATCCTTATTGTCGTCAATGGCATGGCATTTGTAGATCGTAAGATTTGTAGATTTCCATCACTTGTGATCAATGCATAGTCTCAACATGTAAGTTATATTCTGACGATCATAGTCAGTAAGTTAACTTGAGCTAGTTACATTGGAAGAAGCTAAAGCCAAATTAGAAAGGAAGGAGGAAGCACAAAATGAAGTTAATTCTATGATGAAGAGAAAAACATGGAGCTAAGAGAATCACCAAAATGGGAGGATTCTATAGGTTGCAAGTGGGTGCACTAAAAAAGAAAAAGGTAGATAGATCTGTTGACAAGCACAAGGAAAGGTTAGAAGTTAAATAATTTGCTTAGAAGGAATAAATTTTGGAGAGACCTTTGCAACTTTAGCTAAGATGAATATAATTAATAATTACAAATATTTATTTTTAGTAGTTGGTGTTCTTTTTAGCATTCCTATTCAGCTATTCTAACTTTCTGTACTTTTTAGTCACTTTGAGCTACAATTGGGCTTCCTGGACATTAACATTATTTCTTTCCTTCATAGGGATATTTGGATTATAATCAAGTAAAAGTTGTAGTTTTAGATTGGTACTATATATAGTCATTTGGAGACTATAATATAGGGACAAAGACCCATCTTGTCCTATCACCTCCTGATTATTTCTAAGAATTATGACTAAATATTTAAGAAAAGCATAAAACTCAACAACAAAGTCTTATTATTACACCAGCAAGGATTTTTCAAGCAGCCAATAATCAATATCAATTCAGGATCCAATTAGAAACTATATAGTCAATATCAGATCAGATTTGAATAAAATATAATTATGTTAAGGGAAGATCAGTCCAAAATTTATGAGTTATTAGATAACCCAATTTAGGAACACACTAAATTGCAGTTTCCTGCATAGTACAGCTATAACAACCGACAATAATAGCTAGTAATAAGGTTTTTTTGAGTAAAAATTAGAGGCTAATATTCACCAAAAATACATTGATAAACTAAAAACCTCTTACTAGATGTTGCTGTTTCAGAATAGTGAAGTGGATTGGGCGGTCTAGTGTTGTAGATTGTATCCCTGCAGGCTATAAACTCTATGAAACCACTATGCTGCAATTCGAATGACAGTAATTTTGATTGCTATATTCCTTATTGAAATTCCTAAAGTTTTGAGCAATTTGGAGTTGGAATCACCTACAGAAATTCAATGGTTTTTGTCTCCAATTTTTACTTGAGATGTTCAAGGGTTTTCATCCTTGAATTTCCTACAATCCTTAGGGTTTTCGTCTTTTAGATTGGATGAACAAGTGTTCAAAATGAGGACTTAAAGAAATATGAACTAAATGAATGCTTTTGCTAGCCTCCACTTGTTTAAATAGACCCCTACATCCCTAGGGTAGTGGCTTCTAGGGAGGCCACTTCCTTTCAACCCCTCATTTTTGTAATACTAGCACTTACTGTAGAGTAGGTGCATGTTAGAATTGTGAAACAAGCACAAAACCATGAGCCACAGGATCAAACAACAAACAAGTACACGTTTCATGCAAGAGATCTGCAAACAAGAATTGCTATATTCATCAACAATGAAAAAGTTACAAAAGAAGCTTTCAAGAATATATGAAAGCCGTGATATTTCCTGTGAATAATCTTCGAGAGATAATTACAAAGAGGGTTGAATGCTTATAAGAGAAAAGCCCTAAATGAGAAAGGATCAGATCATGACAAATGTCAACATCACATGAGATGTGATATAATGATCTAATATTAACTCAACTAATAAAACATTCCTAAGTTTAACTAAAGTGTGTGAGAATAAATTAGACTAATAATCAATTAAAGATTAATTGATTCTTAGCTAATGCATGATAACTCTAACACCCCCCCTAAAGATGAACTTAGGGAGTAGCTAAAAATTCTAAAGAGAATACAAGATGGGTCCTGACAAACAAGGCCAATAAGGTACCCATGTACAAACATAAGATCTCTATAATGTGGAGAAATAGAGAAAACCTCATGGGAGAAACTCTACTCCAAAAAGAGATGAAAGCCAAGTGAAGGACTGAAGAAGCCTCCAAACAAGGCAAGGTTGTCCCAAAAGATAGGAACAAAGGAACATCCAGAAGCATGAAGAAGCTGCAAACACTGTTGAAGGATTGTTGAAATGCCGAAAGAATAGCCTCTGCTGAAACATCTGATGATCAGGATCAAAGAAGACAATAATCTGTATGAGTGCCCCCAATGACACTACTCGAATCAGATGGAAAACAAAGGCAAACACCTGGAACTCGAAGATACAGATGGTATAGGTACCAAAAGTCTAAAGAACTAATCATGAGAAAATGGAAGGTTGCCTCCAGAAATAGGAATGCAAGAGTGTCCATATGGTAAGTGCTCCATCTCACCGAAATGCATGGGTAACTAGCTGCTACATCCACCTAGTACATAGGAACAAATACTGTATACATAGCTCACTCCAACGCGAAACCAAGGAAGCAGTAGCACCAATAGTAGAAACCCCCCCATAATGCTGAAAAGGGAGAGACGTGACAGGTACACTAAAATTGAATGCCTGAAAGTAGCGCATGAAGAGGAACCAAGAACATCTGAAGGTGCAATCATGAAAGTACAAACAAATAGAAAGGATGTGAAAACAAAAGTCACATATGCATGAGAAAGGTATGAAGGCAAACAAAGGCAAACATCAACCCTCGTGGCACTTTATATCATAGTGCGAGTACAATAAGGCACAAAGTGATGTGAAAGAATCCCATAACTACACATACAAAGCTAAGTCACTTTATCTTAGTGCGTTTACAAAATCATAAATACATACAATGTGAGCCCATAAGGTCCAAAAAGGACAATATGCTGAAAAAACAATTCTCTTACAAAAAAAGAGAAAACTGGTAGCACCATGAATAAGTACATGAAAAAGCACGCATTTAAAAAAAATGGCACCCAAAAATGTGTTCGGATGTAGAAGATATGGCCCATCGAAGTCTCCAAAATGAGAACTGAATAGCTACAACATTGAGAAAACAAAATTCTGAAAAAACCAGAAGTCAAAATTGGAAAATACCTGCACCACTGCGAAGAGTACGAAATTCCACCCCATTTCAAAAAAAATTGCATTGAAAAATCCCACTGTATGGTTGAGATATGGCCTTTGGAATATTGGGTGCAAATTTGAAAAGCCCAATGGAGAGGGGTTGAGTAGGCAAAAAAGAAAACTCCTCCAAATTTGTCAAAAACACCTCTAGAAATAGAGACCGCCAAATATAGCGATGCTGGAAAAAATTCTCCAACTATAATGCTTTTATTTTGCAAAAAAATGCAAAAAATTGACTTTTTTTAAAAGCTAAAAAATGCCAAAAAACTATTACATTTTTTAAATAAAAAAAACATATAAAAAATATTTTGCTTTTTATTTTAAAAGTAAAAAGCATTAAAAACTTTTTATATATATTTTTAAAAACATATATAAAAAAATTACATTTAATAATTTTAAAAAAAATTAATAAAAAATTAGGACCCGCCCGATTGAAAAGTCATCGTCGATTGGTTTTCGCCATCGATTGGATGAATTGATGGGCTTGCACCTACAGTAGCAGGTACCCTGTGGTACCATTAATAAATGGTTCCCAAACAAAAAAATGCCCATCTTTTCTTTAAATTTTTTTTGATTTGATATTTTTTTGAAGGTAAAAAAAATTTAAATGATTTTTAAAAAAATTTCCTCAAAATGCGTGCTGGGAGGCCATACGACCTCTATGGCTAATTTTTTTTGCCTCATATGCTCTTGACTTAGAATTCGACAATTTGACAGGCGATCTTAAGGTTTTTGGCAGCTTCGAACGCAACTGTGAGGTCTATTTGGGTTCAAAATGCCTCAAAAAATCAGGCACCTCCTCGGATTTGGTAAAAAAACCCTTTTTTCAAACCTTCATAGATCTGACAAATAGAGTCGAAATCAAGTGAAACAAAAACCAAACTTAACTTTCTCGATAGCTTTGAATCCAACGGTGAGGTCCTTTTTACACAAAAATGTTTTGAAAAATGCCCACCTCCAAAATTTGCAGAAAGAGCAAAGGGGATTCAGATTTGAAGCCTGCAACCCTTGTTGAAGAAAAAAACCTCATAAATCAAGAAGGGGTTCGTTGAATCCATGCTCTGATACCATGTTAGAATTGTGAAACAAGCACAAAACCATGAGCCACAGGATCAAACAACAAACAAGTACACCTTCCATGCAAGAGATTTGCAAACAAGAATTGTTGTATTCATCAACAAGGAAAAAGTTACAGAAGAAGCTTTCAAGAAGATATGAAAGTCATGATATTTCCCGTGAATAATCTCCAAGAGATAATTACTAAGAGGGTTGAATGCTTATAAGAGCAAAGCCCTAAATGAGAAAGGATCAGATCATGACAAATGTCAACATCACATGAGATGTGACATAGGGTGTTGCCACAATAGTGGTTTACACTTTTTGGGAGATCCTGAATTTTGCTAAAATCACATATTTTTAGAAAATATAATGATTTAAGCTTTGAAAAGTTTCATTTAAAGGATTCCAATTGAAGAGGGTTTGATCAAACCACCTTAGACCAAGCCTCCTTGGATAGAACCCCACTAGTTTTAAACCATACCTATAACGGAGTCTCTTTCACACTTATCAAAATGCTATAAAAAACCACTTTTGATTTACCTTTTGGGGGATCAAATGAATTCATTTAAAATTTATTCTTTTGTAAGTATGTAGTCCTTATTATAAGCTTCCAAAAAGGTAAAATTTTAATTAAATTTAATTTGATTATTATATTTATTTTTGATTTCTTGTGAATGTAGGTTTTTCACTGAAAATCAAGCTTTCTGTTCTGCACATGTAGAAAAATAGCATATTATCAAAAAATAAAAATTGAAAAATATGAGTGCACCAGATATTGAAGTCCTTGATCCAACAAAAAAGGAAAAATTGAATTTCGATACATACAAACAAGTTACGGGTTATACGGTCTACCTATGTTTGAATTGTAATTGATTTGACTTCAAAACTTGATTAAAGAAAAAATATTTATTAAAACACTATGAAACCAATTGGAAGAACTAGATATTGTAGATAAAAATCTAAATTCAAAAAAATTAGAATTTTATCCTTCATGGAAAAAAGTTATGCGTTATACGGTGAGTGTTACTCCTTAAAAATGTTGTTTACTAAAAAAACTAGTTTTAAAGGAGATGGAAAAGAAGTGCAATTTGATTCCAATTTTTTTGAAAAGAATCCATTTAGAATCTACAAAAAAAATGTCACGAATCACTAGTTTGCATCATCTTCAAATTCCTCATGGTTTAGCCGCTATAGATGCCTGAAAGTAAAGATTTAGTTAGAAAAAATTATTTCAGTGTTTAGTTTGGCCAAAAATTGTAAATCAGTATTGTGGGATCACCCCATAATGATCTAATATTAACTCAACTAATAAAGCATTCCTAAGTTTAGCTAAAGTGTGTGAGAATAAATTAGACTAATAATCAATTAAAGATTAATTAATTATTAGCTAATGCATGATAACTCTAATAGTGCAATGGTTACGCCAATTATATTTTTTTATAATTTATGTTTGAGAGGAGGTCTATAATTGAATGTCTAAGTAGTAATTAATAGTTGTATACATTTTTTTGGGAATAGAATTGGTTCATATATCGATGCATCTTTTGTATGAAGATATTGTAGAAACAAAGTAATTAAATTTATAGTTAATGTTGTCCATTTACACTTATTACATTTTAGATCCCAAAACAAGTCTTTCGGAGAGGTGTTGTATTACTCTTCAAGCTCAAAATTTTGTAGTTCAGTATTGTTGTATTTCAAATTTTCACTTTTTTTTTGGCATTTCTCCAATTTTTCTTATTTGGTTCCCAAAATGAAAATGTAAGTTACTTATTTTTTTCCTGTTTAAGTCATTGTGAATTGTAATTTTGAACAAATATTCGAATATAGATTTTTGTCATCTCAGTTATACTTGGGAGCAACTTAGAAGGCCATATTCCTACAAATCACTAAACATTTAATTGCAAAACAAAGCCAGATTCACCTTGCAATCTTGTTCTACACAGGAAAGCAGAGAATAACGATATGGAAACCAAAAACAGGAGCTATATAGTTCGTTGGATATAACTATTTCATGGCTCTTGGAAATTTCCAGTCCCAAATTGTTTTTTGCATATAATATTTCATTTTCCTAAGTTGTGATTTGTGAAAGAATCTTAGCTAGTTTTTTTTATATATATATAGAAGGGCAGAAGTAAAGTAGTCCCAATTGCCAAATAGTATGGAAGAGCAATCCTATAACAAAGTAAATTGTACAAAAAACCCAACTCATATAGTTTGAACAGATAAGCAATAAAGCATGGAACATATCATATACTTTTAAATTTTAACACCCTATTACACATTAGTAGATTAATCTTCATACGCAACTAAAGCATTACTAAGAAGGGGGACTGAGGGGTGAGCAATGTGAGTAATCGTTAAAACCACCAAGTAAATATTAAATTCATTTCACAGTTAGAAACATCTCTACACAAAGAAACAAATAAGAATCAATAGATAAAACCTATAATGTCCCCTTCTCGAGCATGACTTTTTCTATTGACCGTTGGCCTATGCTGGAGACCCATAGGCTTTTCGGGGGTGAAATTAGGGTTTCTTGGTTGGAGGTTTCTTTTGCTCGCAGATTGGTGATTGAACTACGGATTCTTTCTGGGTTTTCAGAGAGCTTTGTAGTGGTATGTTTTTCTTGGCATTTGAGCATCTTTAGGAATTTACTATTTTTAGTAAATTCTATTTCTGGCAATGGTCTTGTTGGTTTCGGAAAGGTTGGCTTTCTACTTCAGACTGATCAGTTGGCTTACTCATTTATGGCTTTGGGGCACAATTGGAGAGATAAGTTCGAATTATTTTAATTAAGTCATGTTTTAATGTTATATTTTAACATTGACCCCCCTTGGCCTAGCTACTTCACCTTAAAGTTGTTTTAAAAGATGTTCTTTATGGGTGGGCGCTTCATTGAAGGAAATTCATTATATTTCTTATAAAGAAAGATTAATCCAAGCATAAATTGGACGCCAACTTCAAGGAAGAGATAAAGTGATATTAAAAGTCAAAGTCTTGCTTGGGAAAGTGGGACACCACCTATTGGAGGATTAGGGTTTGGTTCAAAAAAGAAGATTAGGGTTTTGAGAAGGGTCCTCTGGAAATTATAAAAGGAAGCCATTGGTTCTCATTAGGATTATCTTTGGTCTACAGGAATGTTATGCTGTCGGATTGGCTTTGGGATTGCTTCGAGGAATGTAAGCCTCTTAGCTTGGCATTGCTTCTCGCTTGAAAGATAGCGACTAGTGGTGAGATAGTGTAGTTTGAGTGATTTGTAGTGGGATTTATGCATTGTAGTCAGTGTGTGGCTTTGTAGTTCAGTTTTATGCATATTAGTGAGATTCTAGAATTGCATATTCATTACAACAAATTGTCATTTTTATTCATAAGTCAAAAAATACAAAAAGAATCATTTTGGGTATTGTTTAGATCTCTCTATCTATGAAGGGCAAACCTTTTCCTTAAGTTTCAGATTTTTTAGTGAAGCATTGAATTTTTAAAGAGAAATCGCCCTCTTGCTGGGCCGTACCATCTGCATTTTCTTGGGATTTGTGCCATTAATAAATATCTGCATTTTGAGTTAGTTTCCTGCTATCAACTTGGGCGCCTTCATACTGGGAGCATTTTGCATCAGAGATCATGAAATTTGAGTGAGAAATGAATGAGTTATGAGCTCTTCATTGAATCTTTGTGTTGCTGGTTATATTTTTTAAAGTGCAGGTCTATCATAACAGTTTTGAGAAATCTGCATTTTCCTTCTTGGATTGGTGTTAGGAAATCATTAAAGGTTTTGTGAAAGATTCCTTGTTGTTGCAGCAATTTGAAGAGTTCTAATATTTGATCTTGCAGGCATTAAATATTTTATTGTAAGTTGAATAGTAGTATTGTCAGTAGTTCTTTAATCTTGCCTTATCATGATTTGTAATGCTTATCTTACATTCTAAAATTGCATTGTATTTCTTTGATCTCCACCATATGGTCGCCTCATTTCCATACTGGAATTGGGTAGCACATACTTGGTGTTGAGTTGCTTTCAGCATATTAGATGGTAGGGATCCTCTGACCACATGCTCGTCGTTCACGACGCATTTTTTGGTTAGAGTTCTTGTATCAGCATTTCCATTAAGATCCTCTGACCATATGCTCGCCATCACTTGGCACCATTCTTGGTTAGAGTTCCTTCCAGCTTTGTTTTTGCATTCCGATCCTCTAACCAATGCTCACACCTTGCCCACATCGGGATCCTGGTGTACATTCTGGTTAGAGTTGCTTCAGCATCATTTTGGTTTTAGAGCTAACCCTAACGACTGTGTATTGCTCTGCTTATTGTAATAAAAAATTTGAAAAAAATTTGGCTCAGAATATTTCAAAACCGTAGAACCAATCTATCTTCATTCAAGAGATAATGACATAATTATTTTAGAATGAGATTAGATAGAACAAAAAATGATTGGGTTGAGTATATATTGAAAAACAAAAACTCACTAAAACCATCACAATTGATTGACCTAAAGATGAATTTATTGATATAAACTATAAAGGAATATTTAAATTAATATTCAAGATCCACACAGATAAGGTTTTTGTACACCAGTATGAAGTCCAAATTACTATTGAGCCAATTGAGGTAAATATTAGAAACTCATCTTCACAACAACTAAATTGCCTTATAAATCATTCTCCTTCCTACTCCTGTGCTCAATTTGATGTCTGTAGTACATTCTGGTGGAGGCAAAGGATATCTATGTTTGTCATTGCAGTAGTTGTACCGCTCTAAACTCACCCCTTCTATATCTTCTCTTGATGATGCTGCCATTGACTAAACATTGAAATTGCAGTAGGGTGGAACAAATGGAGCATGTGACCAGTCTATCTTAACAAGCCCTCTTTGGGTTGCCCAGCTGTCTCCATTCCATAAGATTGGAAATACTCCCATGGTTTGTTTATTTGGATATGGCACCCCAGATGCCTTGTGGTTGGTGAACACTTTGATTGGCACGTTGTTCATCATGAATCTGCAGTTTTATGTGATTTAGATTCAGTCATATCAAAACAATAAAATAACAACATATAAACATTAACAAATTCCTTTCATTAATGATCAAAGAGGGAAACATACAAGATGTGGTGAAAGCTACAATACAAGTCATCAAAAATAAGTTATTTTTCATGATAAATCAATCTCTATGAATTAAACTATCTGTAATTTAAAATACATACATAATAAGCAGTCATAGTGCCAACATAGTCTCTAGGAACCAGCTTGATTTGCATGTTAGTGTTCCCAAAAAGATACTTATTCTTGAAGCAAAGCCTGACCCTTTTAAACATCAGCATAGGTCAATTTTCTTTTACTTAAATAGCTTGATTTTGGCATTACTTTTCAGAATTGTAATGGAGGGTGAGCTGCTATTTGTGCCCACCATTAACATCTCTATACATTTGTTGGGAATAGAATTTGTTCATATATTGATTCATCTTTTGTATGAAGATATGCTACAAACAAAGTTATTAAATTTACAATTGATGTAGACTTTTTTTTGTGGGAATAGAATTGGTTGTGAAATAATAAGTAATATAGCGTTTCAATAGAGAAGGAAGGGTTATACATACATGTAGTTGATGTTGACGAGGAATCAATCTTGCACCTTCCATGTATCACCTTATTTTTGCCATTGCAACTTGTATTGGATTGAGATTTTGGAAATGTTGTTTAGAAAATAAGTTTTATTTTGCTTAGTGTCCACTTGCATACCAAAAAGGTTTGAATGAGCTAGTAAAGGGGAAAATATTGTGTAAAGACATTAGTGTCAAATGCGTAGTGTAAAACTAATTTGAAAGTTAATGTGAAAGAAATTGGATTGGCAAGTGTATACCTCATTTTTTCATAGTGAGAGTAATTGTAAGCGGTCCTCTTTTTTTTTGATAATTGTGTATGGGTTGTTTTGCACTCTAGAATACCACTCAAAAGAGAATGTTGGTTGAATACGCAGTCCATTTAATGATTTTACTCTTGATATAGTTGTAAATGTTAGTCCTTGTCTTTCTATTTTACCAATACCAATTGTTGCTCTTTGTAGGGTTAGGCCTTGGGATTTATGTATAGTAATTTCCCATGCCATTGTTAATGGTATTTTCCTATGATTACCTAGTGATATAGGTATTATAGGTATAGCCTTTGGATCCTTCTGGGCCCATAGTAGTTATTGATTCTTACTACAACATACATTGGAACATATAGTGGTTTAGAGCCTATATTGTAAACAAGATCAACAACCTCCCCAAAGGATCCATTTACAAGTCTGCTTGAGTCCATAAGTTTGTTAGCATGATTTATTGGCCTTTGCATAATAGGAGTTGTTTTTCAAGTTGGTCATCTTAAGCATCAATGTTTGATTTTTCTTTTGTGTTTATTGCAATACTTATTGCAACTGTAATATTTAGTTGTTTTAGCATTCTTTTGTTGTGTAGTCTCACTAAGTAATTTGTTGCAAAAAGGTGAATTGAGTTGTCAAATCTTGGTTTTCAGTAGTTGTAAGTAGTTTGTTTATGCGGGTCATTAACATCTCCCAATCTTGGTGTGTTGGTTCTGCATTGCGTAAGATTTTTAATGTTTCACGAAAGTGTGTTTGAATTGGATCGCCACCTTGTTGACGAAATATTGTTTGTTATGTAACAACCGTAGTAAATTGTTCCCATAGCAGTTTGGCATTGGAGTGTGATGCGTAGATGGGTTTGTACATGATAGGTGGTAGTTGTGCTAGGTCGCCTATTAGAATTATCGATACACCACTAAAACAAAGACGTGTTTGGGGAAATGCTTCATGTAGTCTACTATCTATCTTTAATAGTAGCTTTGGGCCTATGATACTCATTTCATCAATGAGAATGTACTTTATGTGTTTCATTTCTTCTTGAAATGTTGTGAGTGTTCGTCCTTGCAATGGTTTCATTTCTTTTATTGGAATCCTAAGCGTTGAATGTATAGTTGATGCACATATGTTCAATGCAACAATTCCTGTGGGAGCTAAAGCAAGCAGTTAGCTCTATTGTTGTGGTAGCTTACTTTGAAGTGCATTTCTTATGCAAGCAATAATGTATGATTTTCTAGTTCCTACAATTCCTTGAATGATCATATGCAAGGGTTTGTTTAAGGAAAGATGTTTGTAGTGGTTTGTAATTGTTGTTAGTGCTACTTTTTGTTTTGGTGATAATGTATAATTGGGACATCAAAGCTAATGGCCATGTTTTCATTTTTGTTGCACATTTTATTCATGTTTATGAAGTGAATTACAGTGGCATGTAAATTTGGGTCTACACTATGTTGATCCCATTCATTGTTATCAAAATCACGTCTATCAAGTATTTGGAGCTCATCTAGATTGACATTATTAGTAATTTCCATTTGTGACAACAATTCCCATTCATTCAATTTTAATGTATCCATTGTGTTTACCTCATTGCCACTATCTTCTTCCTATTCACTATTTGCTTCCATGTCAATTGTGTGATCAATGTGCCATACACCATATGTGTTTGTATTCATTTGGTTCCAATTTGTTATTATTGTATCTTTAGTAAGGCCTATGTCAATTTGTATGTCACGAAAATTCTTGTACAAGAGTAATTCATTCCGACATAATGTTTCGTCATGTTCTTAATCCTGCTTTGGAATAGTATGGAACTTTGGGAAAACATTGACGATTGCTTTTTGTTTCCTCTCTTTCCATTTACATCCTTTGTGACATGAAGAATAGGAGAAAGATCTTGTAGATTCAAGTAATGTTATTGTTTCTAGTTGTGGAAGGCGTTGCATATAGGAATGCAAGTAGCTAGATTGGAGTTTGTTGTCATTTGTTGTTCTTGTAAAGTGGTGGAATACTTTTCGACCAACATTCAATGACATAAATGATCGGTCATAGATGATAAGGGGCAATTTTTGGAGCAGATGACATGTTTCTTGTGCAACAATATCACACTCAACCACAAGTTCTGTCATGAATTATCGATATGCTATTAAAGCTTCGTCTTCAAGTTTTTAATTTGTAGCTATTCTTGTAAGCATATTAACGCAACTATCTGATTTTTTCTTTGGTTTTGATGCATACTTGGCAATGTATTTGAGAAAAGAGTTTGTGAGATGACACATTGGCAATCTATATTAGCTCTCCATATTGAAATCATTTCTGGGTTATGTATGTTTAATCTATCATCATTTCTTGCTGGTTCATATTTTTTTTGACTAGCATTGTCACATGATAATGTAGAGATAATTTGTTCTTTCCATGGAGCTTTGTATCGACATTCTATTTTTTTCCGCTTCTTATGTAGGCATGTTCTTTTGATGCATTTTGTGTGCCTTTGGACATGATTAATTAACTCCTTATAATTGTCAAAGAGATTTGTACTAAATATCTCAGTTGTATTTAACAAATATGGATCATCAAGTGGAGATTGATGTGTTGTGTTGTTGCTATGAGATATAGTACGAGGGTTCCAAGCAATGACATACGTGTCAAAGAATTCTCTTGCTCTTTCTACTTGCAAGCTATCTTTCCAATCAAGTTTGTCCATGTTTGGAGCATTTTCAAGCCAAAGGAATCCATGAACATGTGTGGTCCCTCAATGTTGCCATTCGTACCTATACTGATATTCTTTTGTAAGGAGGAGCTTCTCAATGACCTCACAAAATATTGTGAATCGTTGATGTAGATATAGGGATGTGGTATGGGGGTTATTAATTATGTTATCTGTGTGAATTTTATTTGATTGCATTGTAAATCTTATGTCATTTGAGAGTAGTTGTAAATCTGGCCATTTTGTATCTACTGCACTTAATGTGAAGAATAGAGTGGGTGACCTTATTTGGTTGATCATATTTGATAGCTCAACATGACACTTGTTCCAATATGGTCTTGTCCCTCTCATGGTAGATCCGAAATGCATAAATTGCTCAGCTAACTATTCATCAGGGAGATTTTTCAGGTGTGTATGAAGGTTTTTAATAGTGGTTGGTATGTTTTCTTCTGCATTTTTTTTAAGGAAAATCATTGCAAGTCTTTGGCTATGGTGACACATCATAAGGTTGGAGATAAAATATCGAAACCTTGGATGCCTTCCAAATGTTTGGTCATAAAATCTCATTAAATGTAATGCATATTCATGCATTTGTACTTCCCTAATTTGCACTTGCATTTGTAGTGCATTGCGATATGGAAAGAGTGTGGGAAATGCCATTTCAAAGAGGCCTTCAGTATTGTATTCATTTATTAGAGAAGAGCTTATTTCAGGCCAATCAATAGTGTTATTTGTTGGGTGTTCAATTTGTAGTGTTTGTTTAATGATTTCTAGCTCACGACGTCTACTTGATATTCTTACCATAAACGATGATGTGTATGTTGATGCATCTTGAGCCTATTGATTGTTAGCATCAAATTCGTTGTTTGGGACCAGTATTTCCTCAAAAAATTCTATGGTGTGAAGCATGTCTAAAATGTTTGTACTTGTTTCAGGGAGTTGTTCCAGGTAGGATGTATTTATTTCAAATTCACTATAGTATGGATCATATTTGACCTTGTATTGCAATGCATCTCTAATGCGACTTCTACTTACATAATAGTCGTAATAGTTTCCTCATGTATGCAATCTTTGAACTATCAGGACATCTAGGTCTTTAATTCTATGTGGAAGTACTTTTGCAATACTTTTTATGTCCTGTGGGAAGCTAATCATGTGGTCATTGTATCTATATTTCCCCCCATGAGCATGGGTTACTTATAATATTGGGTTTACTCTTGCTATGAGCATCTCTTCTACTTGAGTAAGCTTTTGGAACATATGAGGTTCTCCTGGGTCCATATTATTAAGTGATGAAAATCGATGAATGCCTTTCTCATTGAAACATTGTTTACAAATATAATTATTGTTTGATGAATGAACAAGCATGCCAGGGTAGCGTTCCTTACATATAGTGCATGTCTGTAAGTTTGATAATGCATCTATTTTGTGTCAAAAATTGTTTGATGTGGTCATGAACTTGCTATTGTTGATTGATGATGGTGTCGTATTTGTTTTATTTGGTGTTTATTTCTCTATGTTTTGCAAGTGATGGCGAGCACTAATTTCCTCTTTATGACGAGAATAGTACTCTAGACTTCTTTTACGACTTTCTATTCTTTTATGATGGGGTTCAATTTGACTTTTTTTGTTGCGAGTGTCTATCATCTATAATTCAAAATAGTAGGCATGATTACTAATAGTCACGAGAAAAAGACATGGTCTAATACAAAACATTTGTATTTCTTTGTACATCTACATATGAAATGAGATAAATGGAATGCAATTACAATTGTATATAATGAAGAAACATATCTGAGATGAATAAAATGTAAATGAAACATGCTATATTGAAAGAACTCATTTTTTGGATTTCTTTTGCCTCTAGCTCCCTAGTTTAATTGGATCCCAATTCGGACCATGGTTCTATGATAACAAATAATGGTAGATGGTTCAACTATTTTCTAATTAGCTTTGTAGTTGTGTTAAGCCTTCACCATTTTCAAAAGCGGTGTCTAGTCAGAAAGGTCATTTTATACTTGTGCAATAAATTTACTTTAAAAATATTTGCAAAATAATTGTTAAAAACAAATTATAGGGGTTGCCACAAATCTCAAGGTTCTATGAACAACGAAATTTGATTCTACAAAACACAGACCATACTCTACATCATAGGATCAATTTTGAGCATGCTAAATGTAAGGAATGCGTGTTCTAGAATACCTCAGTAAATCATTAACAGATAAAAATTAAATGTTTAGGTGCTTCTTGCTAGAATTCAATAACCAAAAATTAGGATAAGTATAATGCAAAGCAGATTGATTACATAATGTGTACAGAAGGAAAAATAGAATTAAGGAGATATAAAAAACACATACAATTTTATACACTGAACTCCATTGTAAGATACATTCCACAATTCCCTCCTAAATTTTGTCAGTGAGTGTGTCTTCTAACAAAAACATTCTAGAATAAAATGTTGGAGTCAATTCAATCCCATCTCATTTGACCCCTCACAAATTTTTGTATCATTTTATGGTTGATTTTTTTTTGAATTCAATGGTTTTCCTTAGTCTTAAGACATTGAATGTCCCTAGCTTTCAAGATGCTTTTGGCAATTAGGACCTTAAATCTGCTAAAAGATGCTAATATTCATATTTAAGAGAAAAAATACACATAATTTGATATACACAATACATGCACCTATGGTATAAAAACAACCCAGACACACATACAGGTCTGAAATGGAGAGATAGGTGGACTCTCAGTGGTTAATGAAGTGATTTGATGATACATACCTGCTGATATGACCACTTCAAAACATTAAAAACTGTGGACATAGTCACATACCTATTTGTGCATTTCACGCCTATGATAAAACCTAACGTGCAAGGTTTGGTTGGTAGTGAACGGGAAACACACCTTTCAGTCAGCTGAAACATTCCTCACCCCATGCCTGAAAACAACTTAAACTCACAACCATTATTTTTGTTTAAAAGGATACAAAAATCAGCTATAGGGAGATTGGTTTTCATTGACTCATTTTAAAAATTTCTGCCGTGGTAGGGTTTCATAAAATTTCCTTGTAAATTCTGCCTTATTTTTCTCATCGTCATCATTGACAGCACTACACAATTTGTGTAGAACCTTGAGGTAACTCACTTGCCATGGTTTCAGTGAGTTATATGTTTTGGAATCTGTTCACTATTGGATCATTTTTTTGTTGTGTTTTATTTTATTATAAAATAGTTCTATTGTTATAAGTTAAGTGAAGGAATTGGTTCTCTAAAAAATTATCTCGTGCTAGGAAACACAAATTCTGGTCAATTGAAACATTTCTCGCTCCACGCCTGGAAACAAACTTAAACTCATGATCAATAATTTTGTTTAATAGGTTGGATAAATCTTGTCTAGAGATCAAGAATCAAGTAGTCCTAAATGCCCGATATTTTCAGATTGACTTTTCCATTACTGCGAACTGCAGGTTTCATAGAGTAGCTACAAGACTTTTCTTTCCCATGTTATTTCCTACTTTTACACCAGTACGTGAATTAGGTTTATTTTTAAAGAAGGTCTGCAGTTGTGTGGAAAATTTGTTGTTAAAAAATAGCTACATAATCCGAGTCTTTCTCCTTCCATCTAAGCTGAAGTTTCAAATCCTAAATTATAACTATTTTAGAAAAAGATTTCAAATTATATTTCCTCATGTTAGTAAGGGTTTTCCATAATGGAGCAAGGGCTAGACTGCATCCATAGCCAATGTCTTATTGAATGGAACAAGGGGTAGATTGTATCCAATCATTTGTACACTCATTGAATATGACAATTTTCCACATAATATAGGTAGTAGGCAATTGCAACTGCTGCAGTTTGTTTTTGTAATTGCAAGAGCCATTTGTCCACCATTTTTGAGGATAAGTTGTATTTATTTTCCTTTTAAGTAATATACAGATTTATTTCATCAAAAGAATGTCAAAGTCATAGCCATTTGCACACTTTAATCTGCAGGAAATGGCAATCAAAAGACTTTCTACCCCTAGATATAGATCTGGTGCAGATGCTTTCATTCAGCAGTTGTGACATCTTCACATCCAAAAATCATTTCAAGACGCATAGACCAATACCCAATCGCATAGAAGTGCCCAAAGAGACTATTAAGAGCAAACTTTGCATTTAATTTTGACTATTGTTTATTATCCTTTTCATGACTTTTTGAACTATTTTAAATTTAAACGTTGCAGATTATATACAATTGTATAAGATATGTTTACAGAGGGTTCATATAAAGATAGTATAATTAATAAACATGAACAAGTTCAAGATAGAAAGACAATCAATTATTAGAAAGCTGAAGTAATGGCATTTACAATCAATAATTAGATGCTTAAATTTAAAAATTATAATTTGTAAATTTGTTGGCACTTAAAGAACAACAATGTGGGTATTAATGGATGAACATATGTTTGAAAAACCCTTCAAACTATTGACAATAGAGATTTGGGGCATCTAGTGTTGATTGGGCACATAGCAGTACCTGTGTGGTGTTCCAAATGCAAAATTTTGATATTACATTTGTGAAGGAGAATATATACATTGTTTCATGGGAAATAAGGAATTGATGAGGGCGCAATCCGAGACTTAGAAAATAACCCACAAACAAGAGAATAATTTAATCATTCAGAAAATGGAGGTTCTTACATGCAGAGGATCTCAAATCCCCAAGTTCTACAACACATGCAAGTTACAGAAAGCTACGGAATCACCCTTTCGCAATATGTGAGCTTGTCTCTAAAAAGTTACCCAAAAATTAGAAACCCGCCCATAAATAGAGCTCCTCATTAGTTTGGAGCCAAAACAACATTCAAATTTGAGTTTAGGAGGTTTGGTGCCAAAAATTTACAACATGAAGTTCAAATTTCAAGAGAGCATTTACAATTGTATCTTCTAGAAAGTGCGCCAACTTCCTGGGGCCATAACTTTTGATCCGGGACTCCGATTCACAAACCGTTTGAACTGTTGGAAAGGTCACAAAGTCAACAACGTGCTCAAAATTTGCTGCGCCAATTTCTACGCTGATTTCAACAAGTTTCGGGGCCGATCCGGGAACTCTAAGTGCCTCAAATCTAACTCGAAAGATTTTCAGGTGCAAATATGGGAAACTAAAACTACAATATCATTCCACCTAGGAATAGAAAATAAAAACTGTAAATTGGGAATTTCATTAGGACGAAAAGGGTATCAAAAAATGTAAAAACATCTAAAAACTGAGAAACTTGAAATTGAACTATTTTTGGGTGATGCAAGATTGCCCTTACACCACTGGATGCTCCTGCATCAGACACCCAGGGTAATTTGAGAAGTGACCCTGTCATGTCTTAGATGGTGGAGGAAAAACCCAAACGGTCAACCTCTACCTTAGGCAACCAAGATGAATCTTCAACAGGCCTTCCTTTCCATTTCATCAGATATTCTTCATACTGCCTGTTCCTAGTACTCCTTCCCACACGACTATCCAGGATTTCTTCAATCTCCTCCTTTTCTGAAGTAGGTGCTGGAATCCCACACTGTCCCATCATTAATACTTCCTCTGCGCCATCTTCATGACACTCTGTCAAATCTGAAATGTTGAACACATGGGAAATGTTGAATCCATCTGGCAACTCTACCTCATATGCATTCCCTCAATCATGTGTCTTCAAAATTTTACAGGGACCAAACTTCTTCATCTTCAATTTGTTATATGTTCCCACTAGAAACCTTTCTTTCCTCAAGTGGACTATCACTTCATCACCAATTTGAAACTCCTTATACCTCCTCTTCTGATATGCCTTAGCCTTATACTACATATTCATCTTGTTAATATATTCTCTTACCTTCTCATGTATGTCCTTGATGTGTTCTGCAAAATCTTCGGTTTCAGCACTTATTTTCTTCTCTTGGTCCATCTTCCTCAATTCTGGAGCTGTTCTAGGGCTACCTCCATACACAATCTAGAATGGTGATCTACCAGTGCTTCTGTTGACAGAATTGTTGTAAGAAAATTCTGCCTGGGGTAAGATCAAGTCCCATCCCTTGGGTTTATCTCCTACCAAACATCTTAGTAGGTTACCCAGACTCCTATTAACAACCTCTGTCTGCCCATCTGTTTGTGGATGGTGTGCAGAACTGAATTTCAACTCTGTCTTTAGCTTCTTCCACAAGGTCCTCCAAAAGTACCCCACAAGTTTGGTGTCACGATCTAAAACAATACTCTTTGGAAGACCATGTAGCCTCACCACCTCTTTGAAGAACAAGTCAGCAATGTGGACTACATCATGGGTCTTCTGACATGGAATGAAATGTGCCATCTTCGAAAACCTATCAACCACCACAAAGACTGAATCATTTCCACGTTGTGTCCATGGCAAACCAAGAACAAAGTCCATACTTATATCCTCCCATGGCCTCTCTGGTACAGGTAAGGGCTGATATAAGCTTGTATTCTGACTCACTCCTTTAGCCATCTGACATACCCTACAGCTTTGTACAAACTTCTTCACATCTTGTGACAACTGAGGCCAATAATAATGCTCATGATAATGGCAATGGTCTTATCTCGACCAAAATGTCCTGCCATTCCTCCATTATGCTTATCCTTTATTAGGTTCTCCCTCATGGAACTCCTCCGAATACACTATTGACTTCCCTTAAATAACATGCCATTCTGGATTATGAAATCTAGCCACCTCGTCCTGTCCACTGTAACAGGTTCCTTGCAAGCTTTCCAAGCTTCTGCAAAATTAGGATCTTCTGCATACAGTGTCTTGAGTTCATTGAATCCAACCACTTCAATCTGCATCTTTGTCATTAATGTATGCCTCCTACTTAAGGCATCTGCAACCCTATTTGACTTCCCACTCCTATGTTTCAAAACAAAGGTATAACTCTGCAAAAACTCTACCCATTTCATATGCCTCTAATTTAATTTTCCCTGACTATTTAGGTACTGCAAGGCTTGATGATCAGTATATAGAACAAGTTCCTTCAGCAACAAATAATGTCTTCATTTCTTTAATGCTTGAACTATTGCATAAAATTCCTGATCATATACAAAATACTTTCTCTTTGCATCATTTAACTTTTCACTAAATAGGCAATGGGCTTACCTTCTTGGCTCAACACTGCTCCAATGGCACAACCACTGGCATCACAATCCACCTGAAACACCTTGTTGAAATCTGGGAGGGCTAGAACAGGTTGCTCTGTCACCTTCTGCTTCAACAGTTCAAAAATTTTTGCCGCTCCATTGCTCCACTTGAATTCTTTTCTATCCCCTCTCATTGTTTCAGTCAGGGGTCCACAAATACTACTGAAGTTTTAATGAACTTTCTATAAAAACTAGCCAAACTATGGAAAGATCTCACCTCGGTAGCAGTTCTTGGGGTAGGCCATTCCAGAATAGCCTTCACCTTCTCTGGGTCCATCTTGAGACCTTCTGCTGAGACAACAAACCCCAAGTACAATAACTCCCTCTTCACAAAATTGCACTTCTTCAGATTAATCAGTTTCTCTTCTCTTAACTTCTCAAAGGCTCTTCGAATATGCATCGGATGCTCATCCAACGTCTTACTAAAAATCAAAATATCATCTAAATACACAATAACAAAACTTCCCAAAAATTCTTTTAGTACCTCGTTCATGAGCCGCATGAATGTGCTTGGTGCATTGGTTAGCCCAAAAGGCATGACTAACCACTTGCACAGGCCCTCTTTGGTCTTGAAGGTAGTCTTCCATCCATCTCCCTCTCGAATCTGGATCTGGTGATATCCGCTCTTCAGATCAATCTTTGTGAAGTATTGAGATCCACTCAAACAGTCCATCAGGTCATCCATCCTTGGTAGGGGAAATCTGTACTTGATTGTTATCTTGTTTGTGGCTTAGGAATCTATACACATCCTCCACTCCCCATCCTTCTTTGGTGCTAGTACTGTAGGTACTGCACATGGACTCAAACTCTTCCGAATCAAACCCTTTCTCAACAATTCTTGAACTTGTCTGTTCAACTCCTCATTTTCTGCTGGAGTCATTCTATGAACTGCCTTATTTGGCAAACTGGCTCCAGGAATCAAGTCAATCTGATGACTGATCTTCCTTATTGGTGGTAAACCCTCAGGTACATTATTAGAAACAATATCCTCAAGCTGATCCAACATCCCAAAAACTTTTTCTGGAACCTTCTCACTATCCTCCTTACTTTAGGAATCAATGCATAACACACACGCTCATGCTTCATACCTTTTAAAATTTTTCTTCCATCTACATAACAAATTCTAGCACTACTGCATACCTTTTCTTCGTTCTCCTTCAGGGGTTTCAACTTGTGACGAACCCCATCCTTTGTCAAGGAGTAAGTGTTTGCATGGCCATCATGTATAGCTCGCCTATTGAACTGCCACAGCCTCCCCAACAACATGTGACATGCATCCATGGGGATGATATCACATAGTACCTCATTATGGTAGCTCCCGATCTTGAACTTTACTAGGAACTGCTCATTGACCAAAAATTTGTGGTCTTTTTGCAACAAGGCAATCCGATATGGATGCGGGTGCCTTTCCCTCTTCAGCTTCAACTTTTTAACCATCTCTTCTGACACCAGATTATCAATGCTCCCACTGTCAATAATGACATCACAACATTTTCCTTTACACTTGCACCTTGTGCGAAACAGATTCTTCCTCTGTTTTGGTTCCTTTTCCTCAGTCACCAAGTCTCTCCTAATCACTAAGGCTTTTCCCCTTTCAGCATCATCTGAATGTTCAGATTGGGCCTCCTCATCTGCATGCGCAACCCTTCCACGACCTTCTGGCCTTTTGTCTGCCCTTCCTTGGTGTTGTGTACATTCATAGGCTCGATGCCCTTCTTCACCACACTGGAAAAACGTTCCTTTGAAACCACCTCTTCAAATCCTTGTCCATATCTCCCTCGTCCTCTACCTCTTTGATCACCACTGTTTTGATCATGAGGGCGGTAGAAGTTATCATTCCTTTGGCTTCGGCTGGTACCCACATCTTCACTTTTCTTTTCATCATCATTTCGGCTTTCTGAAGGTCTTCTATTGCCCCTTCCGCTTTGACCTCCTCGTCCTTTTTGCTTGCCATCAAATCTTTTGTTTAGCTTCTCTTCCACCTTCAGAGCAAACTGATACACATCCTCAATGGTGGTCATTCTGAAGGCTTAACTCCTCCTAAATGCTCGATCGTAACCCATTAAGATGTCGGGCTACCTTCTCTTATTGGCCTCTGTGTGGCGTTCGATGATTATCTTGTGGAAATCTTTAGTATATTTTTTCACATATCTGCTTCTTGCTTCAACCCTTGCAATTTCTTCAATAGATCTAACTTCGTAGTCCAGCGGTATGAGCTGCTTCTTCAATTTCTCTACCATGCGATCCCATCACGGTGATATTTCCTTTTCCTTTTGATTTCTTTCCAACTGGACCTCTTTCCACCAAATATTGGCATGGCCTTCGACTTCATTTTAGCAAACTTAACCCGATCTGGGTCCTCTATTTCCTCATACTCAAAATATTCTTCTAGCTTGTTGATCGGTCGATCAACTCTTCGGTTGGACTTAGAATAACTGGGGACTTACGCTGGGTCTTTTCCCAATCTTTGAAATGGCCCTTATTAGCGCATTTGGTCTTGATCAATTGCTTCTTCTTCCTCTTCTACATCTGAACCTTCTTCCTCTCCTTCATCCTCACTTTTCTCCTTCAGGTTTAACCCTCTTCTCAACTGCTCTTGTAATGCATCAATCTGTCTCTGGAGGGCTGCCAGATCATCTCTTCCACCAACATTTCTACTGCCTCAACCACCTCTAGCACCACCACACCTACCGAGGCATCACTCTTGGAGGCATCTTTCTTGACCTCGACCCACAACCACAGTCCTGGTGTGAAGCGCCTCACGATTGGCGATCCATCCACAGCTCAAGAAAACCCGCTCGATTACCACTTGATGAGGTGCAACCCGAGACAGAAAAATAACCCACAAACAAGAGAATAATTTTATCATTCAGAAAATAGAGCTTCTTACATGCGAGAGGATCTCAAATCCCCAAGTTCTAGCACATGCAATTCTGAAAGCTATGAAATCACCCTTTCGCAATATGTGAGCTTGTTTCCAAAAGTTACCCAAAAATTAGAAACCCACCCATAAATAGAGCTCCTCATTAGTTTGGAGCCAAAACAACATTCAAATTTGAGTTTAGGAGGTTTGGCGCCAAAATTTTACAACATGAAGTTCAAATTTCAAGAGAGCATTTGCAATTGTATCTTCTAGAAAGTGCGCCAACTTCGGGGCCATAACTTTTGATCCGGGACTCGATTTGTGAACCCGTTTGAACGTTGGAAAGGTCAGAAGTCAACAACGCGCTTGAAATACTCTACCCCAATTTTGGAAAATTTTGGGGTCGATACGGGAACTCTAAGTGCCTCAAATCTAACTCGAAAGATTTTTAGGTGCAAATATGGGAAACTAAAACTGCAATATCTTTCCACCCAGGAATAGAAAATAAAAACCGTAAATTGGGAATTTCATTAGGATGAAAAGGGTATCCAAAAATGTAAAAATATTTAAAAACTGAGAAACTTGAAATTGAATTATTTTTGGGTGATGCAAAATTGCCCTTACACCACTGGATGCTCTTGCATCAAGAATGTAGGCCTAGTTGTTGCTATCATTGCATAGCTTATTGATTTTACAAAGCAAGAAATTGCTCTCTATAGTGAAATCTATCTTCTCAACCTTAATGATTGTTTCTTTCAAGCATTCTTTATTATTGCATGTCTCATTTTTGCATGACAATGTGAAGAGGAATTGCGTAAGGTGAACACTTCTATTATTACATCTTTAATACTTGTTTCTACCTCATGATTGAATTGCAAGGTATACAGTTCTTATGCAAACATGACCTTTGTTGCTACCTCATCAAATGCAAATGCCCATATTATATCTGCATGATCCTCCAATTTGACCTAGAGTATGTACCTATAATTGCAATTTGCAAATGTGGCCGCACACTTTGAGCAATACCATTTTTCATCTTCATTTTGAATAACTCTTTTCTTACATTGTTTTCCATCTGATTGAAGAGGACAAGCTGGATAACAGGAGTTAGATTTGATGAATTGTATTGTTGCCTTTACAATCAATTGGAGGGGTTGTATTATTTGTGCAAATTATTCTTAAATGTTGTTAATTGTCATTCTTGTAATAAGAACAAGCATATCAACAAACTTTGTGGAGGACAATACAATATTAGTCCCATTCTGTGCAAACTAAGTTTTTAGTTGTTTTGTTTCTTCTATAGCAAGGTCTATAGAGAGGTGTATAGTGACTAATGTGCTTATCACCTTTCTATTATAGTCACAAACACGCCCATTTCTAATAGGAAGAACAATTGATTGTTGTAAGTGGTACATCTTTTGAAGTTGTGCACCCTCTTTCTGAGTTGTTGGTTCCCATAAAGTTATGTCTATAGTTGATGCAGACATATCTAATATCGTGATGCTTTGCTTCAAAACCTCTATCCCATCCCTCCTCGTTATTGTAGAGCTTGGATCTACACAAATGACAATTCCAATAACATCAACAAGTGAATTATTACTCTTACTCACAATTTCATTGATAGGTGTGAAAAAGAATTGATGCTTTGGAATGAGAGGTCATCTTCATAGAGAGACACCTTTGATTCAACCAGTAAGGAGATTTCCATTCCACTATTTAGCTTGTTGTAAAGTTTATTAACAATTTTAATTGTCCCACCAGATAATGTATATATAGCTCCAATATTAATAGTTTCATAATGGATATCTACAACTTCATTGAAGCAAGTGACACATGCTTCAGTGTGTTCACTATCTATAATATCAAAGCTGAAAACTTATCCACTACCCTTTTGTGTGTTGTGCTTATAGATTTCTTTCTTCATAGTTACATGGCCTATGATAGTCCACCTTGTTTGAAATGGGTTCAAACTTTTGATAGGAGTGATGCTAAAAGATTCGTCCTACCTATATTGAGATGGATTTACGCCAAACAATATTCTTTTAGAATTTTGGTTTGTGGATGATATAGGTGAATTAGATGAAGTTGTAGCATGTTTTTTCTAGATGCTCTTCTTGTTCTAGAAATAGGAAGACATGCTCACCAATGATTTTATAATCAATATATGCAAGCTCTAGTTGTGAAATTACAATCCACCTATGTAATTGTAAGTAAAAAAATTATTAGTATTATATTGTAGAAGTTGAAAAGTTAATAAAATATAAAAGAAGTGTTGAAGTTGCATACTGACCTTAAACTACAAATGATGGGACAATTATATTCTATTAGTTGTATTATAGATCCCTCGTGAATTAGGTTAGAAGTTGTATAGTAATTGTACTTTTGTGGCAATGATGCTCTTTTTGATGGAGTGCATAAACAAAGAGCATCATTGCTACAAAAGTACAATCACTGTATAACTTATAAGCGAATTCACAAGGGATCTATAATACAACTAGCAGAATATAATTGTCCCACCATTTGTAGTTTAAGGTTAGTACACAACTTTAACACTTTTTTTTATAACTTATTATTAACTTTCCAACTTTTACAATATAATACTAATAATTTTTTTACTTACATTTACATAGGTGGATTGTAATTTCTCAATTAGAGCTTGCATGTACCAATTATAACATCATTGGTGAGTCTGTCTTTCTATTTCTAGAACAAGAGGAGCATCTAGAAAAACATGCTACAACTTCATCTGATTCACCTATATCACCCACAAACCCAAATTCTAAAAGAATAGTGTTTGGTGTAAATCCATTTCAATATAGGTAGGTTGTATCTGTTAGCATCACTCCTATCAAAAGTTTGAACCCATTTCAAACAAGGTGGACTATCAAAGGCCGTGTAACTATGAAGAAAAAAATTCACAAGTACAACACAAAAAGGGCAGCGGACAAGTTTTTAGCTTTGATATTATAGATAGTGAACATATTGAAACACATGTCACTTGCTTCGATGAAGTTGTAGATATTCATTATGCAACTATTAATATTGGAGCTATATATACATTATCTAGTACAACTATTAAAATCGCTAATAAGCTTTACAACAAGCTAAATAGTGGAATGAAAATCTCCTTATTGGTTGAATCAAAGGTTTCTCTCTATGAAGATGATCTCTCATTCCAAAGCATCAATTCTCTTTCACACCTATCAATGAAATTGTGAGTAAGAGTAATAATTCACTTGTTGATGTTATTGGAATTGTCTTTTGTGTAGATCCAAGCTCTACAATAAGGAGGGATGGGACAAAGGTTTTGAGGCGGAGCATCACGATATTAGATATGTCTACATCAACTACAAATGTAACTTTGTGGGGACCAACAACTTAGAAAGAGGGTGCACAACTTCAAAAGATATACCACTTACAACAATCAATTTTTCTTGCTATTAGAAATGGATATGTTTGTGACTATAATGGAAAGGTGATAAGCACACTAGTCACTACACACCTTTCTATAAACCTTTCTATAGAAGAAACAAAACAACTGAAAACTTGGTTTGCATAGAATGAGACTAATATTGTATCATCCTCCACAAAGTTTGTTGATATGCTTGTTCTTATTACAAGAATGACAATTAACAACATTTGAGAACAATTTGCACAAATAATACAACCCCTCCAATTGATTGTAAAGGCAACAATACAATTCATCAAATTTAACTTCTTCTATTATCCAACTTGTCCTCTTCAATCAAATGGAAAACAATGTAAGAAAAGAGTTATTCAAAATGAAAATGAAAAATGGTATTTCTCAAAGTGTGTGGCCACATTTACAAATTACAATTATAGGTACACACTCTAGGTCAAATTGGAGGATCATACTGTGATAGGTTGAATTTGGGTGGTAGAAAATGAGCAGCAAACAAAGTGATGCAAAATAACACTAAAACAACCTACACCTCAAGATTAGCCTAGTTGGAATCAACACAAAAATAGAAACAACAAATGGAACCTTTTACCTTATGTCGAATCGATCCTTTGGTTGGCCCTTCGATCTTTGGTGTTGTATGCTCTTTGGATGGCAAGATGCAAGCTAGATGATGATAAGATAATTGATGCAAGTGGGTGCAAGCATGAAAATGGCTAAATATGGATTTTAGAAAAAATTTGCAAGAGTTTGGCTACAATGCATGATCTCCCCCCAAATGAGAGAAAAGAGGGGGGATTTATAGAGATTTTGGAAATATCTAGGGAAATGGATGGTCAAGATTGAGCCACCAAGATCAAGATGTAGGGCTAAGGTGAGTTAAAAACTCACAAGCCCTCACATCTTGACATGTGGCATGTGATATGGTTTAAAAGGGATGATGTGTACATGAGGTGGAAGGATAGTACATGACATGGAGAGGGTACATAATACCTTGGGATTGAGACAAAATCTCCTCATAAAGGAGGTGCTTGTACCCATGTGGGTGAGAGGACATGTGGGGAATTAAAAATTCCTCAAATATTCTCATGGGGATGAGAGAAGGAATTTAAAATTCCTTTAAATGCATTGGGGGATTAAATGTGAATTAAAAATTCACATGGGGAATGGAGATGCCTTGTTCAAAAAGAGAAAGCTTTTAATGAAGTTGACTAAAGACACATTCCATAAATGATATGGGGATTAGGGATGACCTAATTGAGTGATTAAGGTTGTGCAAGTACTTGATTAGCCTAATTAAGGGCTCATTAGAGGCAAGTGGGAAATTATGGAGGATGGGACCCTAATGATGATTAGGAGTGCACACATCTTAATCATAAATTAATTATGACTAAGAAAGAGGGTTAGACTGCTAAGAGGGATTAGAGGCCAACTTGCAAAAGTTGGAGGATGTCACAATGAGAGAGAAAATAGAGAATTTAAAAATAAATTTAAAATTCTCAAAAGATAACATGACCAAATTAAATAAAGTGGTACATTTATTTAATTTAGAGAGGAAATAGGGGAAAAGTATTCATTGAATTAAATACCTTAGAAAACCTTATGCAAGACACATAATATTAATTAAGTGAACGATTTAATTAATATCCGCAAAGAGGATAATTTCGACATAGCAAAGGGATGATTAAGAGTATGACTTTGACCATATTGAAGTGGTCAAAT
The DNA here is from genome assembly GCA_007258455.2 of Sequoia sempervirens. Taxonomy (NCBI): domain Eukaryota; kingdom Viridiplantae; phylum Streptophyta; class Pinopsida; order Cupressales; family Cupressaceae; genus Sequoia; species Sequoia sempervirens. The sequence continues at coordinate 120,002,471 of VDFB02047397.1, forward strand.
TTGGATGTCTACACATACAAATATAATATGGGCATTTACATTTGATGAGGTAGCAACAAAAGTCATGTCTACATAAGAACTATATACCCTACAATTCAATCATGAGGTAGAAACAAGTATTGAAGATGTAATAATAAGTGTTCTCCTTATCCAATTCCTCTTCACATTGTCATGCAAAAATGAGACATACAATAATGAAGAATGCTTGAAAACAACAATCATTAAGGTTGAGAAGATAGATCTCACTATAGAGAGCAATTTCTTGCTTTGTAAAATCAATGAGCTATGTAATGATAGCAACAACTAGGCCTACATTCCTTATTTCCCATGAAACAATGTATATATTTTACCTGTATATATTCTCCTTTGTAAATGTAATATCAAAATTCTACATTTGGAACACCGCATAGGAACTGCTATGTGCCCAATCAACACAAGATGCCCCAAATCTCTATTATCAATAATTTGAAGGGTTTTTAAGACCTATGTTCATCCATGAATATCCACATTGTTGTTATTTAAGTGCCAACAAATTTACAAATTATAATTTTTAAATTTAAATATCTAATTATTGATTGTAAATGCCATTACTTCCACTTTATAATAATTGATTGTCTTTCTATCTTGAACTTGTTCATGTTTATTAATTATATTGTCTTTATATGAACCCTCTGTAAACATATCTTATACAACTGTATATAATCTGCAACGTTTTAATTTAAAATAGTTCAAAAAGTCATGAAAAGGATAATAAACAATAGTCAAAATTAAATGTAAATTTTGCTCTTAGTAGTCTCTTTGGGCACTTTTATATGACTGGGTATTGGTCTATGCATCTTGAAATGATTTTTGGCTGCGAAGGTGTCACAACTGTTGAATGAAAGCATCCGAACCAAATCTATATCTAGGGGTAGACATTCTTTTGATTGTCATTTCCTGCAGATCAAAGTGTACAGATGGCTATGACTTTGACATTCTTTTGATGAAATAGATTTGTATATTACTTAAAAGGAAAATAAATACAACTTATCCTCAAAAATGGTGGACAGATGGCTCTTGCAATTGCAAAACAGACTATGGAAATTGCAATTGCCTACTACCTATATTATGTAGCAAATTGTCATATTCAATGAGTGTACAAATGATTAGATACAATCTACCCCTTGTTCTATTTAATAAGACATTGGCTATGGACGTAGTCTGGCCCTTGCTCCATTATGGAAAACCTTTACGAACATAAGGAGATATAATTTGAAATCTTTTTCTAAAATAGTTATAATTTAGGATTTGAAACTTTAGCTTAGATGGAAGGAGAAAGACTCGGATTATGAGGCTATTTTTTAACAACAAATTTTCCACACAGCTGCAAACCTTCTTAAAAAAATAAACCTAACTCACGTATTGGTGTAAGAGTAGGGAATAATGTGGGCAAGAAAATACTTGTGGCTACTCTGTGAAACTTGTAGTTCACAGTAAAGGAAAAGTCAACCTGAAAATATTGGGCATTTACGGCTACTAGATTTATCCAGCCTATTAAACAAAAATGTTGATCATGAGTTTAAGTTTCTTTCCAAGAAAGGGACGGGGAATGTTTCAACTGACTGAAATTTGTGTTTCTTGGCATGAGGTAATTTTCCATAGGACCTTTCTGACCAAACATAGCTTTTGAAAACATTGAAGGCTTAACACAACTAAAAAACTTATTAGCAAATAGTTGAACCATCTACCATTAGTTGTTATCATAGAACCATGGTAGATCGAGATCCAATTAAACTAGGGAGATAGAGGCAAAAGAAATACAAAAAAATAGTTCTTTCAATACAACATGTTTCATTTACATTTTATTCATCTTAGCTGCATTTCTTCATTATATACAATTGTAATTGCATTCCATTTCTCTCATTTCATATGTAGATGTACAAAGAAATACAAATGTTTTGTATTAGTCCATGTCTTTTGCTCTTGACTATTAGTAATCATGCCTACTATTTTGAATTACAGATGATGGACACTAGCAACAAAAAAATCCAAACTAAACCCCATCATAAAAGAATACAAAGTCGTAAAAGAAGTCGAGAGTACTATTCTCGTCATAAAGAGGAAATTAGTGCTCGCCATCACTTGCAAAACATAGTGAAACAAAGACCAAATAAAAAAAATACTACACCATCATCAAATGATAATAGCAAGTTCATGACCACATCAAACAATTTCAACACAAAATAGATGCACTATCAAACTTACAAACATGCACTATATGTAAGGAATGCTACCCTGGCATGCTTATTCATTCATCAAACAATAATTGTATTTGTAAACATTGTTTCAATGAGAAAGACATTCATTGATTTTCATCACTTAATAATATGGACCTAGGAGAACAACCTCCTATGTTGCAAAAGCTCACTCAAGTAGAAGAGATGCGCATAGGATGAGTAAACCCAATATTATAGGCAATCCACGCTCGTGGGGGGCATTATAAATACAATGGTCACACGATTAGCTTCACATAGGACATAAAATGTATTGCAAAAGTACTTCCACATAGAATTAGAGACCTAGATTTCCTAATAGTTTGAAGATTGCATAATGAGGAAATTATTACGACTGTTATGTAAGTAGGAGTCGTATTAGAGATGTGTTGCAATGCAAGGTCAAATATGACCCATACTATAGCAATGTTGAAATAAATGCATCCTACCTAGAACAACTCCTTGAAACAAGTACAAACATTTTAGACATGCTTCACACCATAGAATTTGTTGAAGAAATAGTGGTCCCAAACAATGAATCTGACACTAACGATCAACAGCTCAAGATGCATCAACATACACATCATCGTTTATGGTAAGGCTACCAAGTAGATGTTGTGAGCTAGAAATCATTAAATAAACATTACAAATTGAACACCCAACAAATAACACCATTGATTGGCCTAAAATAAGCTCTTCTCTAATAAATGAATACAATATTGAAGGTCTCTTTGATATAGTATTTCCCCCAGTCTTTCTAGATGGCAATGCACTACAAATGCAAGCACGAATTAGGGGAGTAGAAATGCATGAATATGCATTACATCTAATGAGATTTCGTGACCAAATATTTGGAAGGCATCCAAGGTTTCAATATTTTATTTCCAACCTTATGATGCGTCACCATAGTCAAGGACTTGCAACGGTTTTCCTTAAAAAAAAAGCAAAAGAAAACATACCAGCCACTATTGAAAACCTTCGTACACACCTGAAATATCTTCTTGATGAATAGTTAGCTGAGCAACTTATACATTTCAGATCTACCATTAGAGGGAAAAGACCATATTGGAACAAGTGTCATGTTGAGCTATCAAATATGATCAACCAGATAGGGTCATCCACTTATTCTTCACATTAAGTGCAACGGATACAAAATGGCCAGATTTACAACAACTACTCTCAAATGACATAAGATTTACAATATAATCAAATAAAATTTGCATAGATAACATAATCAATAACCCCCATACCACATCCCTATATCTACATTAATGATTCACAATATTTCGTGAGGTCATTGAGAAGCTCCTCCATACAGAAGAATATTGGTATAGGTACAAATGGCAACATCAAGGGACCACACATGTTCATGGATTCCTTTGGCTCAAAAATGCTCCAGACATGGAAAAACTTGATTGGAAAGATAGCTTGCAAGTGGAAAGAGCAAGAAAATTCTTTGACACATATGTCACTGCTTGGAACCCTTGTACTATATCTCATAGCAAAAACACAACACATTGATCTCCACTTGGTGATCCATGTTTGTTAAACACAACTAAGATCTTTAGTACAAATCCCTCTAATGACTATGAGGAGTTAGTTAATCATGTCCAAAGGCACACAAAATGCATAAAGGGAACATGCCTATGTAAGGAGGGGAAAAAAATAGAATGTTGATACAAAGCTCCATGGAAAGAACAAATTATCTCTACATTATCATATGAGAATGTTGGTCAAAAAAAAAAACAGCAAGAAATGAAGATAGATTAAACATACATAACCCAAAAATGATTTCAATATGGAGAGCTAATATAGAATGCCAACCTTTCATCTCGCGAACACTTGTTCTCATATACATTGCCAAGTATGCATCAAAAGCAAAGAAAAAAATAGAGAGTTGTGTTAATATGCTTACAAGAATAGCTACAAATCAAAAACCTGAAGATGAAGCTTTAATAGCGTATTGAAAATTCATGATAGAACTTGTGGTTGAACTTGATATTGGAGCACAAGAAACATGCCATATGCTCCAAAACTTGCCCCTTGTCATCTATAATTGACCATTTATGAATTTTGGTCAAAAAGTATTCCACTGCTTCACAAGAACAACAAATGACAACGAACTCCAATCTAGCTACTTACATTCCTACATGCAACGCCCTCTACAACTAGAAACAATAACATTACTTGAATTTGCAAGATCCTTCTATTCTTCATGTCGCAAAGGATGTAAATGGAAAGAGAGGAAACAAAAAACAATCGTCAATGTTTTCCCAAAGTTCTATACTATTCCAAAGTAGGATTCAAAATAATAAGAAACATTCTGTTAGAGTGAGTTACTCTTATACAAGAATTTTTGTGACATACAAATTGACATAGGGCTTACTAATGATGCAATAATAAAAAATTGGAACCAAATGAATACAAACACATGATGTATGGCACGTTGATTGCACAATTGACATGGAAGCAAATAGTGAAGAGGAAGAAGATAATGGTAATGAGGTAAACACAACAAATACATTAAAATTGAATGAATGAGAATTGTTGTCACAAATGGGACTTACTAATAATTTCAATCTAGATGAACTCCAAATACTTCGTAGGTGTGATTTTGATAACAATAATGAATGAGATCAACATAGCGTAGACCCAGATTTACATGCCATTGCAATTCACTTCATAAACATGAATAACTTGTGCAACCAAAATGAAAACATAGCCATTAGCTTCAATGTCCCAAATTATACATTATCACCAAAACAAATAGTAGCACTAACAATAATTACAAACCACCACAAAGATCTTTCCTTAAACAAACCCTTGCATATGATCATTCAAGGAACTGCAGGAACTGAAAAATCAAAAATCATATCTTATTGCTTGCATAAGAAGTGCATTTCAAAGTAAGCTACCACAACAAAAGAGCCAACTGCTTGCTTTAGCTCCCACATGAATTGTTGCATTTAACATACGTGCGTCAACTATACATTCAACACTTAGGATTCCAATAAAAGAAATGAAACCATTGCAAGGAAAAAAACTAACACCATTTCAAAAAGAAATGAAACACATAAGGTACATCCTCATAGATGAAATGAGTTTCATAGGCCCAAAGCTACTATTAAAGATAGATAGTAGACTATGTGAAGCATTTCCCCGAACACATCATCTCTACTTCGGTGGTGTATCTATAATTATAATAGGTGACCTAGCACAACTACCACCTGTCATGGACAAATTCATTTGCATGTCACACTCCAATGCTAAATTGCTATGGGAACAATTTACTATAGTTTTTACATTCCAATCAATGTTTCGTCAACAAGGTGATGATCCAACTCAAACACACTTTTGTGAAACATTGGAAAACTTATGCAATGCAAAACAAACACACCAAGATTGGGAGATGTTAATGACTCACACAAACAAACTACTTACAACTATTGAAAAACAAGAATTTGACAACTCAATTCACCTTTTTGCATCAAATGACTTAGTGAGACTACACAACAAAAGAATGCTAAAACAACTAAACCTTCCAATTGAAATAACCACAAATAACGCTCAAGATGACTAGCTTGAAAAACAATTCCTATTATGCAAAGGCCAACAAACCATGTTAACAACAAACTTATGGAATCAAATAGGACTTGTAAATGGATCCCTTGGGGAGGTTGTTGATATTGTTTACAATCTAGGCTCTAAACCACTAGATGTCCCAATGTAAGTTGTAGTAATAATCAATAACTATAGTGGGCCACCATGGAACCAAAATGATCCAAAGGCTATACCTATAATACCTATATCACTAGGTAATAATAGGAAAATACCATTAACAATGGCATGGGAAATTACTCTACATAAATCCCAAGGCCTGACCCTACAAAGAGCAATGATTGATATTGGTGAAATAGAAAGACAAGGACTAACATTTATAGGTATATAAAGAGTAAAATCATTAAATGGACTTCGTATTCAACCAACATTCTCTTTTGAGGAGTACTCTTGAGTGCAAAACAATCCATACACAATTATCATAAAAAAAGAGGACCGCTTACAATTACTCTCACTATGAAAAAATGAGCTATACACTTGCCAATCCAATCTCTTTCACATTAACTTTCAAATTAGTTTTACACTATGCAATTGGCATTATATGTCTTTACACAATATTTTCCCCTTCACTAACTCATTCAAACCTTTTTGGTATGTAGGTGGATGCTAAGCAAAATAAAACTTATTTTCTAAACAACATTTCTAGAATCTCAGTCCAATACAAGTATATGACATGTTCTATGCTTTATTGCTTATTTGTTCAAACTATATGAGTTGTTGGGTTTTTTGTACAATTTTCTTTGTTATTGGATTGCTCTTCCATACTATTTGGCAATTGGGACTGCTTTACTTTTTCCCTTCTATATATAAAAGAAACTAGCTAAGATTCCTTCACAAATCACAACCTAGGAAAATGAAATATTATATGCAAAACAACAATTTGTGACTGGAAATTTCCAAGAGCCATTAGATAGTTATATCCAAATGAACTATATGGCTCTTGGTTTTGGTTTCCATATGGTTATTCTCTACTTTCCTATGTGGAACAAGATTGCAAGGTGAATTTGGCTTTGTTTTGCAATTAAATGTTTAGTGATTTGTAGGAATATGGCCTTCTAAGTTGCTCCCAAGTATAACTGAGATGACAAAAACCTATATTCGAATATTTGTTAAAAATTACAATTCACAATGACTTAAACAGGAAAAAAATAAGTAACTTAACATTTTCATTTTGGGAACCAAACAAGAAAAATTGGAGAAATGCCACAAAAAAAAGTTTGAAAATTGAAATACAACAATATTGAACTACAAAATTTTGAGCTTGAAAAGTAATACAACACCTCTCTGAAAGACTTGTTTTGAGGTCTAAAATGTAATAAGTGTAAATGGATAACATCAACTATAAATTTAATTACTTTGTTTCTACAATATGTTCATACAAAAGATGCATTGATATATGAACCGATTCTATTCTCAAAAAATGTATAAAACTATTAATTACTACTTATACATTCAATTATAGACCTCCTCTCAAACATAAATTATAAAAAAATATAATTGGCGTAACCATTACACCTCTTCTGGTGCAAGTGCTAGTTAATCTTTTGGCTACCTATAATATTCACAATATTAATATTTCTTTTTCTAGATCATTGAGTAGAGGAACATGACACATCCCCATCCCTGGACCCACATCTTTTGGTGATTGTATCAATAATATATATGATATAGAAACACCCTTATTCTCTTACTCTCATACCCTTCTTTGAAATGACATCCCCTTCCCTCTATCCCCAAATCTATCCAATAGACTATAACATGTGTTGGGTTGATAGAGATATAAAATATATGAAAAATAATTTGCTTCCCACAAATAGTATTCAAATGACAATTGTAGATTAACGTGTACATCTATTGGAGTTACTGCACATACATGTAGTGCTACAGAAAAATGTTAAATGACATCTTAAAATTCCTGTGTAATAAAGAAACTTATAGCAAATTTATTGGCCACAATATTGAATTTCTAAATGAAGATTAAAAACAAATTTTAAAAAAAATACTATTCAATAAACCCAGTGATTGAATGATAGTGACATTATTGTGATAATTTCTATCCTCCGTATTTTTTGTGTCATTTTCTGACTTTTTCAATAAGTGCTTCTGATTTTTTTTTATATATAACTTTTTTTTGGGGCTCACTTTCGTACTTAAGAGGCAAAAATATACTCAACAAAGGCAGATTAAAAAAATAGTTTAGTGTCGGGCATGTTTTAATTTTTCCAAAAAAGTTATTTTGATTGAATTTTTTTAATTTTTTTTTTCTAAAATATATATTGAGATTAACTTGGAACATCATTGGGCCTATAGTTGTTTCTTGGAGGAATAGGTCCCATTCTTGGATATATTGTTACAAGTGTGCATTTCCTACAAGTTATGGGTCATTTGATTTTGGTAAGGTGATTTTGAACTTTGGTCTGTCATTTATGAATGCATTTTTAACTAAGTTACCGGTTCGGTACGAGTGCAGATATGGATATGGGTACGGGCATACAATAATTTTTTTTCCTTTGGTACAGGTATATATATGTGTATATGTATGTATGTATGTATGCATGTATGCATGCATGTATACATACACATATAACATATATATATACATAATACATACACAAATACATACATATGCATATATACAGACGCATATACATACATAAATACATACATATTGTAATGCCTCTCGTGTTATTGAACTCCCATGATATCTTTATGTGCATGTGGTTGTTGTTCAAATATTGCTTATGTTTGATGTATACTCATGATTATGTTGGTGATTGTTTCATCTATTTGACTTATATGTTTTGCTTGGATGCACATGATACTGTGTTATGATGTTAATGATATAATGATTCATGATATTTATGATGATGTGGTTTAGGGATTTGACAAGAAAGTATTCCCATCTATGTCTATCGTCTCGTCGTCGGTTGACGATGTTGTACATCAGTTCCCATTCTGTTTGGTATCGTCTTGCCTTACGCCGTTCATTTTAAGTGGCAATTTTAATGTGTTAATTGTTTGATTTAGATGTGTATCATTATTGTTAATTAGTTAAATTAATACAACAATGGTTAGTATTATGGTTGATATTAAACATTAAATTTAATTATTAATGTGTGTTGTGAAGATTTAATTAATTATTAGATTAGTTTGGAAATTTTAAATTGTGTTTGTAAAATTAAAAGAATGTTACTTTAATTGTCAGTATTTAATTTTATTAATTATAAATAGAATAATATTTTAATTTTAGCTATGGAAATTCCCAATTAGCTATCAAATAATATTGTTAGTTAATTAAATAATATTATTTATTTAATTAAATAATATTATCTAATTAATTATTGTTAAGGATTAAGTCAAATATATATATATATATATATATATATTTAAGATGTAATATTTTATTACATCCCTCTAAATAATTTAAATTTAAATTTAAAATTTATATATCCATCATTTAAAAATACAAATTTGCATTTATTTTGCGTTTCAATATAATTACATAGTTAAAAGTTTTAACCACCCGAGGTTTCTATTAAGTTGAGTAAGTATGAATTATCACGAATCAACTCAGTTTGGGTAAAATCGAGGAAAGCATGATAAATTAAAATATTGAAATTAATTTGTAAACCTTTCACCGCAGTCAAGAATAGTGGGGGTAGATTTATTGATTTGTTAAATTTCTCCAAGTGTTAAGCAGAGTAAATTTAGAGTGCTGGGTGTAATTTGGTAAAATGGAAATCTTGCCACCTGTAAACCATTCTTTTAGCAAGAAACCTTGGATTGTTATGGGAATTTATTTTGGGGGTGACTGGGGAAAAAGGGAAGAGGAGAATTGGGGGGAGAAAAAAACTTTTGGTGAGAGGATATAGAAGAAAAAAATAAATAAAAAAATAAAAGAGAGAGGAAGTTGCAGGGGGGAATCACAACATCTCAAGTTGCAAATTCTTCAGGTTGGTTCCTCTAATTTTTGTTTGATTTGCAAAGTCAAAACAAATTGGGTTTGTATGTATTCTATTTTTTTTTATATATATATATGCTTCATGTGTTAACTTCATTTGAATCCCTTCATTATTCTTCATTAGCTGTTGTGTAACTTATTTTAGCCTAGATTTCTGATAGAAAATTAAATAGCCTCTCTGAAATCTTAAATTTTAAACCCCTTTCTTGATTATTCAATAGCTGCTAAATTGTTATTGCTTTCACCAGTGGCCTTGGGATATTCCTTCTATTAAATAGCTTCTCTGATCACATTTGCATCTGGTCTTTTTCGCAACACAATTTAGGTTCGTAATATGAATTAAGAAATAAATCCTCTATGACATGTGATGTGCATTATCGTTAAAACAAAAATAAAATAAAATCTGATTTTAAAGATTGCTTTTGAGATTTTAAAATAATTCTTTTTATTTTCCCTAAAAGCTTGCCATGTTCAGTGCTCTTTTAATTAAGAGGTGTTTACATCTTATAAAGATAATTAATATGTTTAAGACCATTTTCTTTACTTATAACCGTCTATTATAAATATTTATGCTTATTAAATAATCCCCTTTTTCTTCTTTATAAATATTTATATTTATACAAGGATAAATTAAATTATGTGTATATTTTTAAAAGATCAATGTAATAAAATAAAATATTTGCTATTTTCTTTCCTAAAGAATAGATACTTATATAAATGAATTTGTAGATAAGCATATATATGGACAATGATTAAGACATTGAGATTAATTGTTTATAATCCAGTGAAATGGTAGTTACTTATAAATAAAATAAAATAGAATAAAATTTGTTGTTAATTCCATTAGTTTAGAATAGTCCGAGTGGAAACCTTGTCAGTTACCTTTTTACCTAACCCTAGCCAAGTTATTATTATCAATCCTCACTTAGATAAATAAATTAGTTAGCTTACATTGGATAGAGAGTGTTACCATATAATTTTCTTTTGTTAAATTGGAATTAATATTCGTATTGACAATTTAAAATTTTGATTTAAAGATAAATATATGATCATTTGAGTTTAATAGTAGTTATTACTCACAAGTAAAGTAAATTATAAATATTTTATCCACTCTCTTGAATTATCAAGGTAAATTATGAACATAATTTTTGTCTATTAGGTTGTAACCTTATTTCAAGTTTCTTTAGATTAAAGTGAATACAAATATTATTTAATGTGAAGTAGGTTGTTTGAATTATCTTGTTTAAATGGTAAAATTTGTTAGAACACAATGCCAATCCTTCTTTAAATTAAAATTTTACTCATAGATTATGTATATACATTTAAATCTTTGTAGAGTTAATTAATTCATGAATTTATAATATCATGTAATTATGGATATGGTGGGGAGTTAAAATGAGTGTCGTGTATATTGGGGTAGTGCATTTAAAATTAGTTTTATTTGCAAGTTATTTAAAGTTAAAATTGTTTACAAATTCATTTACTGATAGATTTGTGATTTGCTTAAATTTTACATCTAGATTAAATTTATTTGTAAAATAAATAAATAAGTAAAATTAAAATTATATTTATCTAAAAACTTGTTTTATTAGATATGGGTAATTCCATTACCCTGTAAGTTACTGTAATGGTAATTTATGTTTGTAGTATATTTAAAATTTGATTTATTTAAAATTAGATTTATTTAAAACTTGTTTTTATCAGGTAATTTCATTACCCTTAAGTTACTTACTGTAATGGTAATTTATCTTTGTAGTATATTTAAAATTTGATTTATTTAAGACTTGATTTATTAGATATGGGTAATTTCATTACCCTGTAAGTTACTCTCGTTTCAAGTGCATTTAAAATTATATTTAATTACAAGCTTATTTAAAATTAAATTTGATTTTCAAACAGGCTATGAATTTTAAATCAAAAGAAAACTGATGTTTTGAATACTATAGGTTTTCCCAAGTGCTTATCTATTTAAAATATATTATAAAGGAAATGCTTTTAATCATAGTGGATTATTTAATTATTTATTACATTATCTTTAATAAGTTTGGATTATGTTCACGTTCAAATAAGTGGGTATGTATAGTCCTTTTGAACATGTTTGGATATTTATTTTGGTTATACTTTGAGTGCTCATTGGAGTTGATTTCTTATGCATACTAGTGGTTCCATGTTGATCTTACCTTCCTTTTGCTTTATTTTGCTTTTGAGGTAATCTTTATGTATAGGCATGTTTTGGATAAGTTGGGAACCTGTAAATGCTTAAGCCACTCCCCTTTGATAAGTTATGGGTGGTAGATTGTTAGGCTTCCAAAGGCGATGGGAAACCTATTTCGTGTGGAATCTTCCCATGATTACACCTTTGTGTTCCATTGATCGTATTTCTATTTTGAATTCGTGGGTGTACCATGTTCCATGATTTTCCTTGCCTTTGGTTATGATTATGAGTGAGATGGTTCATGCCTCGCATGTGTATTTGTTTGGTGGCTTTTATGCATTGGTACACCCTTGTTGTTGTGAGTCTTTTTTTGAAACTGTTCGAAAGAGTCTCCTAATCAAGCAATGTTGTACTCGTTGCATGTTGTTTTATGTCAGTGTTATAGTGTTATGTGTATGAAGAAAGTTGAGTCGTTCATTGGAAACTAATGGTTATATCCCATGTGGGTGAGTTGGAGCAACTCAAGTTGTCGAACTATGGTGCCTCTGCGAATTATATACGTAGGCAAGGCCATCAAGTGATGAGCCCCTGAGGCATTAGGTCGGGCCCCTAGGACTGTTCTTCTGAGTCTTGTTTGAGACTTGTCGTTTATTCCCGATAACGTAAAAACTACCATTGATTTATATAGCTTCTCTTAGTAATCATGTGCTAACTCTCTTTGATCCTATGTGTGTGCCAAGTCATGTAGACCTTGTAGGTATAGGCATTGGGAGCAAGGAATTGTTGATAAAATAGAATGTAAGAGGTATGTTAAGCTGACCTAAGTAAGTAGACTCTATTGCCAAAGTTAGTAAATCACTTCTATATTTTCTTGTAACTTGTGTGATCATTAAATATAGCTATAAGTAGTGAATTGTGTTGTTGTTGTCTTATAAGTAAACAAAAATTAAAATAAAATAAAAATTATTGCAAAATTAGGAATGATGCTACAGTTTTGCCTGGTTGTTTAGTGTGTAAAATGTGGGCATGAGATTGGTCACTCTGTACCTTATTTTTCATTAATTTCTCATTCATGTACTCAATGTACTTCTCCCATTGATATTAGGGAAAAATTATGTGATGAACTATTGTATCTTTGATATGTTGTATCTGTGGAAATATGCTCTGTAGTTGTATTATGGAATTGTGATTTGAATTGCAATGAAATGATGTATCATTTTCCATACTTGTGATCATTAATAGTAGTGTGTCATCACTATGTGTTCTTGGTTGTTTAGTCTCTTCCATTTGATAAAAGTTTATGATTTGTAATGATCGTTTCATGTACCCCAGAGGACGTGAAAGATTTAGTAAATGCATAATTGCTTTTTGTGTAATGTGTGCACACATTCATCATATGCAATGTTCTGCAATGTTTCACTTTCAAAAAAAAAAAAAAATTGTACGGTGTTTGTTGTCCTTTTGGGGTTCACACGGTGGGGCATTACACATATACATATACATTTAATAGCAAACCATACCCAATGTCTCCAAAAAGCTGGCATTTCCTATTACTACACCAATTACCTAACTGTTTCTTGTTAACTTACATAAAAAAATGTTTTTTTATTTATAAAAATGTATTAAAAATTCTTTTTGTTTTTTTAATTTTTTGGGGGAACCCTTGGGTATGTTGGTGTATGTTTTATCATCCACCAAACACACATAATAAAATGTCCAAAGACACTCTATCATCTCTTGAAAAAATTCACCGCGTATGATAAGATTGTGAGAAGATCATATGGCGACTCCAAGGTTTCTTTCGTCAGGTCATGACATGTGGATAAGCTCAATGGGTGTTGTGATTTGTTGGTAATACACAAAGGGACTTACGTTAAAGGATTCCTCACAAGTTCGGGACTTAGACAGATTTATCATTAAAGGCTTCTTCGGTTAGGACTTTCAGTTTGGATCTCAAAAATAATGCAAAAGATAAGGGTTTAGAGGACCTATCATACTCCTAGGAATTCAAGAGACAGTAAATACCAGGTGAAAGGAGTAACCACGCTTTGTTTTGCATCCCTGGGACAACTACGCAAAGTGGGTGCAATCTTCAAAGGGTGTGATTATAATTTTCAAGCCTCAAATAAAACCGAAGTTAAGCATCCACAATCACAAGCTCAGGCTAACTTTACGCATCAAATGAAAATCATCCATCCAAAGAAAGTATGAGCAATATTTCACCATTTAATCTATACGATCAATATCACATTCACTTAACAAACATTCAAAGCAAATTCTACTTAATTGTAACCTAATTCTAATCTATGGTAGAAGAAGTTATGCAACCTTGCTTAATACTTGACAATAAAAGTGGTTCAAAGCAAATCATGCATAAGATCTTTTATTATCGAAAATAGTCTTAATGCAACAATTTCATACATTGTCTCCACACAAATGAAAATGAGAGATCACAAGTTTAAATAGAGTTTTCAAAATCAAACAAAAGGCCAAGATTAATACAAATCAACCCTAATTAGGGTTTCCCAAAATAACATCAATTGACAACCAGTAAACAAGTAGTGAACAAATAGTTGGAGCTATCTTCAAGGAAAGGCGTCCCTATCTTCTTGGGCAGCATTGTGCTCAACGAATCTGGACACGATTGTGATGACTTCCTCCATCGTGACTAGCGGCAGCATGCTTATCCTGAATTCAAGTCTATCCAAATCCTCAACACATTTGGCGAAGGTGTTCTCCAATCCGCTTCTTGTCTCACAAAATCATCATGGATGGACAAGAGATTCGCCACTTTTGTGATATCCTGTCTCAGAATTGGTTTGGTAGTAGAGAAGAAAACTTCCTAAACCTTATGTTTCAACCTCTCCAGCTGCATGTCATTTTCCCTAACAATCTCTTTGTTAAACACATCTACAGCTATTATATAAATCTTCCTCCAGATTTCTTTAACTTGCTCTTCAACTCTAAGCCCATCTGCCTTTTCCTTCTCCAGAACCTCTCTCTGTATTGTCACTACCCAAAACCAATGATGAAAATCATAAGCCGCTCCCGCAGCAATCACCTTTCCTTCAACCAATTCTTCCTTTGAAATGCCCTTCAGTACCTTCAGGCATGGAATGAGCCTCTCCTGAATATCTGGAAGGTTGTCCCAAGTTTCTGCCATGTCAACCAATCTGGAGAGGAAAGAAGTATGTTTGTAGGCAAGCATCAGTCTCTCCATGAATGAGGTTGCTTCCGCGCCCTTGCTTGCCATCCATTCCTGGGCCTCCTTGGCCATGACCATCCCTTCTTCTACATCCTTGGCCATTTCTTGCAAGGAATTGAGAAGAGGAGGAGCTACTGCATTACCTTGATTGAGTGGTTGGGTCAGATGTCGTATATAATCCTTCAGGCACTTGACTTCCCTTTTGTACTTTTTCTTTTTTGCCACTTCCTTTTCCAATCTTGCCTTGATAGTTGAGATGGAATTATCCAGTTCTTCCACTTCTTGGCCTTTTGTTTTTGGGCCAAGGTCTATAGTGGTTATGGTGTATTCCTGGGGAGTGATCTCATCTTGTGCTTTATCCACTGTTGGTACTACGATATGTATGGAACAGCCGCCGGCTTCATCCCTCTGAATGGTGGAAAATTTCTTGGCAGGTTTCTTAGTAGCAACCTATTCTAACCTTGCCAAGAAATCCGCAATATCATCTTCCTCTTGGACCTCAACTGGTGCATGAATTTTTATCCTCTCCTTTAGCCAATCCAAAATGGTAGGCTGATCGATACTATCTTCCTCCTGAACATTCCCTTCATTTGGAATATCCAAGACTCCTCTGAGGGTGGAAATCATTCCCTCTTCGAAATCATCATTTTGGACTTCCACTTCAGTATCCGAACCCATTATTTATGTGCCCGTAGGAGATGGGGTCTCATCGTTATCTAATTGGATCGATTCATTGTCCTTTTCCTGAACCGCAAAAGGTCTCATCATCTTGGCCAAGGATTCGTCTGCGGTAGCTACCAGCTCATCAATGTTTCTAGACGCCACAGAATGAGATGGCTCCATCTTCTGTCTTTTCTGGACAGGCTCTATGCTTGCAACTACTTCTTTCCTCTTCTCGCCAATCTAAACTAAATCATCATGATGGGATGCGCCAACATTGGAGGAGTATGACTCTGTCTCGCTCAGTAAATCATACGTGAGCGTCACTCTTTTCTGCCTCAACTCCTGGACCTGATGGTTGACCCACCACCGAGAGTACTTAATCACTGGCCTCATCAATGTCGTCAAATCCAAATGCTCAGGCTTTGACCACTTCATGGAAGGAAGAGGTCGGCTCTCCTCAAAACACGGTTGGACATAATTTCCATCATCCTGCAACTGATCGGGCACCCGACAAAATTCAGTTGCCCTCATAAAGTCCACTAGCACTCTAGACCATAATCTTCTCCTGACTTCATACTCATCAGTGGCATTCGCCTAGAAGTCCTCCAATTCCACTCTGTGTTTTTATCTTCTCCCATCCACAGTTCGAATATGATGATGCGGGTCAAAATTGGCCCTGGACTTATAGATTGTGAATGGGTACCATTGGAATTCTAGCCCGGTGCTCTCGGTTGCTTGTGCTGACAGACAAGACTCTGACATATTCCCAATAAAGAATGGGAAAGTAACAACTGCCTTCTTACTTGGCCTCTAGATGTTTTGGTACTCTTCCAGCTACCTCAGGACTACAAGCAAAATCATCCGATTTGTTGGATAGATAGGAAGCTTGTAAGGATTTCTAGTGAATCCCTGGATCCTGACATATGTAAACTTTGGAAACTAGATAAACCAGGATCCATACCTATTGATCAAACTCTTTGTTTTGTGACTCAACCTCTGGTGCATTCCTCTTTGAAGTGT
Organism: Sequoia sempervirens; assembly: GCA_007258455.2. Lineage (NCBI taxonomy): Eukaryota > Viridiplantae > Streptophyta > Pinopsida > Cupressales > Cupressaceae > Sequoia > Sequoia sempervirens. The sequence goes on from VDFB02047397.1 coordinate 120,019,345, forward strand.
TCTTGTGATATACATTAGGAAAGCATCGTGCACCAGCCTGAAATGAGATTTCTCCCTTAGCTGAAGTTGCGGGTAGCAATCATAAGACTTGAGTTCATTTTCCCCATTGCCAACTTTGCCTTTGTAAATCAGTCCTGAGTATTTATATGTCCTAGCCAACAAATAGACAATGTACGAGCTCATATGAAAAGACTTAGTCTTTTCCAAATTGGTCAGCTACTCGTGAAGATTGTCGCTTATCATTCAGGACCAATTGAATATCTTCACGCTGGAAGTGATTTCAAATAATACATCCATGTCTCAAAATATACGCCTTGTGGATTGTCAGCTATCCTATTTAGCATCAAAATGATATCCCCATAATCCTCATTAAAATCTATTTAGCGTGGCTTCTTAGGAATCTTCTTTGTGGATGGTCTAGGCTTCTCCAGCCATGCCTTATTAACATTTGTAGCGCATAATTCAGACTGGCTATCATACAATCTCTTGGCGTCCTCCTTGGTTTTGTAGACGATACAGGGATGTGTTGGGATGCCAAATGCCTCCTATATTTCCACTTCACTAAGGTGAGCCAGAACCCTTCCGTCAGGTGCAACAATTTTTCTTTCCTGAGCATTGTAATGGATTGCACATTCTACCATCAACTCGACACAGTATACTGTAGGCGGGAATCCAACTGCTTGAAAAATTCCATTCCTCACCATATGTCTAGCAATCAGTGTTGGTAGTCTAGCATGTCCATATACTCTCTTTTTGAACTCCATGAAGTCTACATGTCTTAGATTAGTGTCTGCGCCAATTTTCCATTTGGAATTTATCTTTGATTCTCGCTGTAGCCCCTTACTGGTGAACTTCATCGGAACCTTCTTTGATGATTCTATTGTCGTGGTCATTAACCTGCATTAAAAAAAACTAACATTAATACAGACTTTAAAATACAATTTATTCTTGTGCCTTGTGTTTGAATATTTTACTTTCAGAAAAATGAATTTAATTGAAATTTAGCTAGAACTTATCCAGGATGAAAAAGATAGGAGAATTGATGAATTTATCCAATTGAACTCCAAACCTCAGGAAAAATCTTCTGGCTGCAAATCAGATTCAAACTTTGAGAATTGAATCAAAAATCAAATGTCAAAGTGCGCTAGTCTTGTTGAGAAGTTCGACTTTCAGCCAAGAAATTCTTTACTTCTTCGAAAAAATTACTTCCTCAGCATGAAATTATTCCTTCCTCTGAGAAAATTGATCTTGCTTGCAGAAGAATTGATCGTGTCTCAAATTTCTTACAATTTTGAGAGATTAACTTCTCTTCAACTGTGTTTGTGAAAAATGAGTTGCTAAAACTCATTATAATGTTGAAGAATTCGATTTGTTTTAGCAACTGCATCTTTTTCTCTCAATTTCGATTTGTTTTCTCCTCTTCAAACAGGCAAGTTTCCATTCTTTTTCGAAAAAACTCCATGGCGAGCTTATCTAGGCAAATCTCTTTGATTTTCCAAATTTTGATTTTTGCTAGATGTTTATCTTTGATTTTCAAAATTTTGGAAGAAAACATTAAATGTCCAATTAAATTAAATTTTTCCAAGTTTTAATTCATGGCGAATTTAATTTTGCTCATGGATTTTCTCTTTTCCGGCATAATTTATTTTCTTCCAATACATCTCTGGCAAATTTTATTTTGTCCAAGGCATTTTATATTTCTAAGTATTGGAAATAAATTATTAAAATGTTAAAATATTTAATTTATTTCAACCCGTTCATTTTTGGACCCATGGCTATTTTAATTTTTCTCTTTTTTTCTTTGGCTAAATGTTTATTTTCCAAATTTATTTTGATTTTCGTCTAGCCAAGTTGAAATTTTAGCCATCTCACCAATAAATATTATGCCAGATCCTCATTTTCTTCTGCCATGGCGGACTTTAGATTGTGCCAGTCACATTTTCTCATGTCGAAATCAAATTTTCTCTTGCTTGGACAAATTTCTCTAGGCAAAGGATGTGTTTGGACGTTTTTTTTTTCTAGGCCAATTCCATAATACTTAGCCAAATTTTAACTTCTTTGGCCTAGGGCGGAATTTCTAACCTCTTTGCCATATACATTTTCCTCCGTGCACTTAGCCAACTTCATCAAAAAAAAATTTCTAGGCACCCATACTTAGATGAATTTTTTTTTCTAGGCAACTTCTTATGTTAGGCGGACTTCATTAAATTCTTTCCATGGCCTAGGCAGACTTCATCAAATTCTTTCCATCTTCCATCAAGGCATGGCGAACTTTCTATCCTCTTTGACATTTGCCTTTCACACTCATACTTAGCCAAAATTTGCAATTTTACTATTCTTAGGCCTCCATACTTAGACAAATTTCGAATTTTCCTTCCAAGGCATCAAACACTTAACCAAAATTTTCATTTTTCCCTCTTCTTTGTGCTAGGCGGACTTCACAAATGTCTTGCCAAGGCTTGGGCGGGCTTTGGAGAAGGCATGCCATCCATCACCTAAGGCTAGGTGGACTTTAGAGGTGTCTTGCCATCTTTCCTCTATGGCAAGGGCAGACTTCACAACTTCTATGCCATGTCCCTCAAATTAAGGGCATACTTCCTTGAAGTCTTGCCATTCATTCATCAGTATGCTGGGCGAACTTCCATGACTTCCAAACTTCAACTTTGAATGCCATACTTAATATTTAGTCATGAATTTTATGCTGGTCACCATGAACCTCTTGATTTTTCATTGATTTTTGCATGCTTTTCATCTGATTTTTGACTGATTTTCTGAGTTTCCTATTGCTCCTTCATGCTTTTTGGTTGATTTTCTCAGATTTTCCCTTGCTTTTCCTTGCTTTTTCTGATTTTTGCTTGATTCTTCGATTTTTACATTGATTTTTCAATTTTTTTGGTTGATTTTTGGTTCAAAAAATGGAAAGTTTACTCGCTGACCAGGGTTGACTTTCTAAAAATAGAAAAAAGCAAAATCCCTAAAAAATAGGGAACCCCGTTTGGTCCAAAAATGCCAAAAATGAAAAAGCAAAAAAGCAAAAAAGTAGATTCCCTAAAAAGTAGGAAGTGTCAGAATTGGCCCAAAGCACAGGCGATCCTCATCTCACGGACCATCTGAACACTTCTATGATGTTTAGGCACTAATTCAGGGATGGATTATCAACTTGGCTTAGATGACTCTCAAAAGACTAACTTGAAACTCTCAAAAATGATGACCTCATGAAACCGTTGTGCGAGAGAAAACCCTAAAAACTAGCAAACTACTGGGGGTCCCCATTTGCAATGGGGCGATGTGTGGAAAGGTCACAACAGGGTCCTCTTAGGTTTGGCCCAAGTTCTCCTAGGTGTCACATCGTCATGAAAAGGCCATCTCAAATGGCAATGACATGTGGTCAAAGAAATAATAAAAAATAAAATAAAGAAAAGAGTGTAGTCAATGCCAAATTAATGAGGCATGGTCTAGGATATGGGGTTGTGGTGGGGGCATTGAACTAGAAAGGTCACGACAGATGGAGACAAACCTACCATGTAATTATGATAATTCTTAAAATGCCATTAGGAAGGAATTGACACAACTGAGCAAGGAGGAATCCATGCCATTAATATGGTATGGAAACCCTTCACTTGGCACATGAATGACATGTCACATGGGAAAATCATACTTCATGTAGGAAAACTTTAAACCCTCATACCTCCCCCTTAGTTTCTTATTCAAGTTCCAAGTTTGGTTTTATAAGGAAAAAAAATGAGAATGTGAGGAAAAATAGAAGAATTTGTGCAGGAAGAGAATGCAAGACGTGAGCAAGAAAGTCTTTGTTTGGAGAAGGAAAAATCTAGAATGATGAAAGGGGAAGAATAGAGGCTATGATGCTAGGAGAGGGTGAGAAAAAATCATAAAGTAATACAGAGAGAGAATGCGTGGGAGAAGGAAGAAATTATGCAGAAAGAGAAGAGTAGAGAGAGATTAATGGAGATCAAATGGTCTAGTTGTTTAGAGGTGTGAATGAGGAAGAGATAAGAAAGAGAAATTATAGCTACGAATGGAGGTTGATGTACAAAGGGAGACTCTCAACCCTCCATTAATCTGCCATTTAAAGCTCTATTTTGGGAAGAAACGAGAGAAGGAAGGCGGTGGGAGAGAAAGAGGAGAAGTCGATGGGTGAGCGCAAGGCATAGGTGGAAGTTATTGCAATAGTCTTGGAAGTGATGTATGTAGAAATATGGGAGTAGAGAGAAGTCACGCCCAGGCTAGACCAAATACCAAAAGAAAATGTAGTTTCATGGAATGCAAAGATTGCAAGATATGCACGAAATGGATTTGTTGAAAGGGCTGTAGAAAATTTCAAGCAAATGCAATTAGCAGGTGTAAAGCTGAAATTACATATCTGATTCCAACACCCTCCTTGCTTGTGATGAAAGGGGTGGCATATAATGGAAGCTACAAACAGTTTTGGGTACAGTTTGGAGGCTGGATAAACTTGTTGCACTCAAAATCAAGAGGATGGTAATGATTTATCTTCAAGGTTCGCTCACTCTTAGTTGTAGGCCAGCCACTAGGTAAGCATATAATGCTATGGGTTCAAAAAGTGGCAACTATTACTAGATGAGATAGAGTAGATTCTTAAAATCTTGATGAACAAAATGTCTTCTTTTAAAAAAGAAAGAAATCAAAGGAATTAAATGTTGGGCTCTATTAGTAGATTAGTTGAGTTTAGATTATAAATCATAACACTGCTTGGTAATGAACTATAACCTATCTTCTACCGTTATTAATTGAGTTTTGATATCAGATTTTATAAGTGGAAATTGATACAGGGAATAATTGTTCTAACCATGGCTACTCTATTTATGCTTGCAGACAAATTTCATTAACTCCAGAATCATTGTTGTCTTTGATAAGGGATAGGCAAATAAGAAATATTACAAATCTAAGGAATTATGGGTAATTTTCTAAAATGGGGATTTGCCCTTATCTAAAAACATTATTTCCTTGAGTTATTTAAAACATAACCCTCTTTTTTCGGGTTCACAAACCCCTCTAAATATATCCTTTTATGCTTTAAGTTGATACGGTTGATAACCCTCTTTATACTAGTGGACAAATGTTTGAATGGACTTCATAATGTTTATTAACCTCTTATGTACTAACCTTGCTATGGAAATCATCATGTGAACAAAGAAGGATATTATAATTGTAATGAACTATAATATATTTATACACTAAATGGAAGGAAGCTATCATTTAATTTGACAATGTTGTTGAGATTGAGTTAAGAGATAAACCTTATGTAATCATGCTATGCGACATCCTCTAACACCTTACTATTGGTCATCAAGGTCATAATTAGCATAAATGACAATTATGAACAAATTATCCAGCTTATGAACTAAAACCATATTGTGTTCATATTTTAACAGTACTACAAATCAACACCTTTGAGTAATCCACATCCGACTTGAGAATATATATATCTATAGGCTTTATAATATTACATGAAGTCTATACAACTCTTAAGTATCATTTGAACTATCAATTGAACTAAGGGATTGGTACCAGATTGATGCATGATTAAATGGAATGAAACTATCATTTATTTTAATGGTTATGTTGAGATTAAGAGATAAATTCATTTCCACTCAAAAGAGTATAACACATCCTAATGTATTATTCCTTTCCAATAATTTCATATTTAGTTATAAGTGGCTAGGAGGAACTTTTCACATTTCGATAATTAAGACTATTTTAGAAGTAATGGGTTTCACCAGATGATATAGGATATTAAGAGATTAATAATATATTATTATTGAATGCATATATATTTGGATGTTGAATCAATGGATATAATGATGTCAACCATCTAGAGTCGATTTGTGTATCGACTATGCTTAGAGAAAGTTTATAACTATTGTGTTATGTCTTCAAATTTTAGATAATTTGAGATGAGCTTATTGAGGCTTGACATGTTCTAATGGGGATTGATGTAAAAATAATTAATAGGATCATGATGCTTGATCATATTAGTCAAATACCTTTTGGAGCCATAATGGGGCTTCACATAATTACCACATTGTGAATAGATCTTGAGTATTACTTGTTACATCCCTTTTGTCTTGAACAAGATTATGACAATAATAATATGGTCGTTATGTTAGTTGTAATCAATTACCTTTCATGAGAATGCGAAAAATTGGAAAAAGAATTTTTAATTTATTTGATATAACTGCAATTATGAATGATTTCTTTATATATATATATATATGAATGTGTTGATGTGTTTTTATTTTGAAAAGGAAACAAAGAACGGTCTAACCCTATTTCTTTACCAAGTGGATGCAGGATTGACAAAAACTCGAAGGAAAGGGAAATATCATCAAGGAGAGGCCACAGTCTATAAAAGAACCAAATTACCATCAAGTTATGAGTTTGGTGTAAGGTTGCTAATGTGGTAGTCGTAACCTTGTGATATTAGCGTACTTAATTAATTAATTTTAAAACAAGTAATAGACTTTAACCTTGGTGTAAAAGTGAAAAAAGTCAACTTAATGAGAATCATCGTTCTCCTTTTGAGGTCATGTGTTTAACTCTTAAAGTGCACCTTGGAGTAAGAATTGAATTAAATAATATAGCTGATAATAATATAAACCTTAAGGTCACGACTGTGGAATGTAAATGTCGGGGAGGGGGGGTGACTTTCTTCTGTTTTGTGTTGGGTTGGCTATAACTCCTCGCCACCTTGTCCTCGTGTCTTGAAGAAACGCCCATGAAGATGCACACAAACGTTTTTCTTTGGGTTCTTGGCTCGCTTAGAGTTATTTGATGGCATTCTTTATTACTTATCTCTCTCTCTGGGGGGACGAGGGTCAGCATTCTATGGTTTTTTAATTTATGTAAAAGCATTGCCATGGGGAGCACCATTGTCTTTTGTTCATCTCTCTATTTTCAAGTGTGGGGAAAAAAAATTTGTTCTCTTGAATAAATCTGCCACAGTACACTCTCCTAGATAGTTAGAAATCACAAAACTTCTTTTGTTGTCATCTAGTTCGCTAGGAGGAAACACCAGGAGATCTATCAAGTTTCAGTATGCATATTCAGGCATGTATTTTGAGTGACTTTCAATTTGTTAAACCATAAATGATGAATAATCCATTATCTTGTTTCTGAAATCAATGTGTATAGTTAATGAATTCATTGGAATCACATTTTGTTTGTTGATTATTGATATCAAACCCTATGCAAAATCCCAAGTGCTTCGTCTTATTGAAATGTTTCCTCCTTACCTTTTGATCCAGTCGTGGTCACTTGATCATGCAACCGATTTTTCTGAGTCTTCCCCCATCACTGTTTCATTTGAAGTAAAATCCATACTCTGTTTCTTAGCTCTCAAATCGAAAACTGTTCATTAATATCACTAGCATTGTTAAAGAAAACTAATGAGAAAAGGCTTTTATTTATAGGCAAGAAGAGGAGTAGGGAACCCTAAAATATCCTTGCTTTCACCATCTAGGGCTTGCTCAGCAAGCAAGCTTTATTTCTAAATCTAGAAAGAAGATAACATCTAGCACCTAAGAAAACAGGAAAAGCAGGAAACGCCAACTATTACATTTATCTTCTTTCTCTTCTTCAAATAATGGATAAGAATTGCTCCAAGAATCGAAAGAAAGCGGAAAGAAACTTCTAGATGAAATCCATTTCAAATCTCAATCACATCCGCTAAAAAGCAGGAAACTGTGTCCGAGTTCGGTGCATCTATCCCATCAATAGCAAAGTTGCGTTTTTCCAAGATATCTTCTCCATTTGCAATTGATCTCAGGAAATCTTTGACCTCATTGGCCGCTTTCTCAAATCTTGCTGACATCATGGAAGTGTGATTTGGTAGAGTCTTATTTTATTTTTTTCTTTCATTCACTTCAATACAATCTTATTCTTGTATTTTTCCTTATGCATCTCCCATATCCTTTCACATTCACTCTTTTTGAGATAGTGACACCATAGTTGGAAAACTCGCCTAAAACTCGCAAGTTTTTTTTGCAAATGAGTAATAACGAGAAAAACTTGCAGGAAAAAACTCACTTACTTTTTGGAGAGTTTTTCACAATAAGTCGGCAAGTTGTAAAAATAAACTTGAGTGATTAGACTATGAAGTCCGCCGGCGGCCAAAAGGTCATTTCATTTCATTTTTTTGAGTTTCTTTCACTCTTGGCATAGCAAAAACGGAGTTTAGAGCATTTTGCACCATTTTTCAGTGATTTTACATTGAGGAGACGAGATTTGAAGGAGGATTTCATTGGATTTCAAAGGCAAATTGGATTTCCAAGTAGGTTTTTTGATTTTGCTTGTTCTTTCTTTTTTATTTATTTTTTCTTCATTTTTGTTGATTGTATGTTTAAAAAACATCATGAATGAATTGTAAAATAGATTTAAATACATTTATATTGTTGAAAAGAAGATTTAGATTCATCAAAACAAGAATTTGTGACACTTTTTTCTGATTTTTTCTCATATTTTGCTGATTTTTCATTTTTTTGAAATTTTCTTCAAACCCTAGTTTGTTTTTTTTATTTTAATTCTTCTTGTTTGTTGAAAACATGTTTAAAATCATATATTAGATTAATTTGTTACTAATTTAAAGTAATTTTCTATTTTTTACATTTTTTTGTAACCCTAGTTTATTAATTTCTTTTTTTAATCCAATTTTTTTGATGAAAATGTTTAGAATCTTAAATTAGTAATCTATATGTTTAGAATCTTAGATTACTAATTTAAAGTAATCTATATTGATTTAATCTAATTTAGCTTGTTTTAAAATTTTCTATCAAAAAACTAACAAGTTGTGCTTTCACTTTTGTGTGTGTACTTGTAGGTTAATTGATAATGGCTTTTGAATCCGCTTCTACCCCTACCTTAGCCCCATCCATGCCTGGGAGTGGGGAATATGTAGGCGCTCATCTAGCAGGAGCTACAGATCCTGCTTGGAAATATGCATATGAAGGACCAGAACCTGGAACAGTGTATTGCATTAGGTGTAAAACTATATACGGTGGAGGCATCAATCGCCTCAAATACCACCTTGTAGGCATCCCTAGACTTGATGCTAAGGCTTGCATAAACACCAATGAGGAAATAAAAAGACAAATGAATGCAATACTTTCCGCTGCAGAAGAAAAAAAGGTGCAAAGAGCGAAGGCAAAAGTGGCAATGCAAGCTGCCATAGCTTCTTCTCAAGGTGTTGCAATAAACCTTGAGTCACTGTCAGATGATGATGATATAGCACCCAACATAGTGGGATCTCTTCGTGGTCCATGTGTGCGAAGGAAACCGCTGTAACCTGCCACCACCTCCATCCCTTCAAGTACCTCTAGTAGAGTACCAGGGTCAAGATCAACACCTACAGGCACAACCACAAGTTCACACATTGGTGATTTTTTTGCACCTAGAAACACACCTGGTGCACAACCTTCTTTAGAGGAAACTGGGTGGAATAAGGAGGTGCATGAGCATGCAGATATTGCTTGTGCCAATTTTTGGTACTTCAACATTATCCCTTTCAATGTGCCAAGCTCACCTTACTGGCAAAATTTGGTGACTGCATTGACAGTTGTAGGGAAAGGCTACAAGGCACCTTCGCGCAAAGACTTGAGTGGGAGGTTAGTTTATATTCTTTAAGTTTAATTTATGTTTCTTAAGTTTAATTTATGATTAATTTAAGCTATTTTTTTGTTTACAAATTAAAACTGTGTACTTAATTTCACTTTGTACTTGTAGGTTGTTTTCTAATGCAACTGAAAGGGCAAGGGCAGCGATAGAAGAACAAAGAGAAGAATGGCAAAAAAATGGCTGCACTATACTTTCTGATGGGTGGACGGATGGAAAAAACTGTACCATCATTAATTTTTTGGTTTCTTGCAAAAATGAGGTGGTGTTCTTGAAATCCGTGGATGCCTCTAGCATAGTAAAAAATGCAAAAAATTTGGCTAGAATGTTGGAGCAAGTGTGCATGGAGGTTGGGCTTGAAAATGTGGTGCAAATCGTAACTGACAATGCAACAGCATATGTGGCAGTAGGAAGAATCCTCCAAGATAAACACCACACAATTTTTTGGACACCATGTGCTGCCCATGTCCTTGACCTTCTTTTGGAGGACATAGGCAAATTAGATTGGGTCACACCGATTGTAGAGGATGGAAGGAGGATCACTAAATATATCTACAATCACCCTTGGGTTCTCAGCTTGATGAGGGAGCACACCAAAGGGAGAGAATTGGTGAGACCTGGTGTGACAAGGTTTGCAATGGTTTTCTTAACATTGCAAAGCATTCTTGGTGCTTTGACGGCTTTGAAACAAATGTTTGTGAGTCAAGCATGGGTAGACTCACCTTATTCAAAGAAGTCGGAAGGAGAAAGAGTTCAAAACATTGTCTTCAAGCCCCTCTTTGCACAAAGAGCAACAAAGATTGTGAAGGTAACTTCAAAACTTTGAGTTTGAATATAAATTCAAATTAAACATTTTTCTTAAAGTTAATGTCTTTCATTGTAAATTTGTAAATTACTAAATTGTAACTCTAATCTTTTTTGCATTTTTAAATTTATATTGTAGGTGTCAGAGCCCTTGGTTAGAGTGCTTCGCTTGGTGGATGGGGATCACACCCCAATGGGGTATCTTTATGAGGCCATGGATAGGGCCAAGGAGGCTATTAAAAATTATTATAAGGGGGACAGCCTCAAATTTGGTCCCATTTGGGAGATTATCGATAGGAGGTGGAACAATCAACTCCACCAACCTATCCATGCAGCAGGGTACTTCTTGAACCCCCGTTTCATCCACTCAGGCACCTATTCAGATCCTACTGGAGAGGTTATGGAGGGGCTCACTACTTGCATTCAACGGATGACATCCACACCTGATGAGGTAGACTACATTGTTAATGAATTGCAGAGTTATAGAGAAAAAAGGGGTGCACTCTTCTCTTCAGACCTGGCAAAGAGAGTAGTATCTAGGCTGCCACTAGGTATAAAATTTGAAATTTACAAGTTACAAAAATAAAAAATTGATAATTACAAGTTACAAGTTACAAGTTACAATTTTCTAACTCTTTTTTTGTTTTTTTTGTAGATGTTTGGTGGAAACATTGGGGTGGAAAAACCCCAAATCTTCAAAAAATTTCCCTCCGTGTCTTGAGCTAGCCTTGTAGTTCGTCCAATTGTGAGTGCAATTGGAGCTTGTTTGAGGCCATCCACACAAAGAAGAGGAACAAACTCGCTCAAAAATGCCTCAATGACCTTGTTTATGTGCAATATAATCTTCAATTGCACAGAAGAAAGGTAGAAGAAATATCATATGATGATCCAATTGATTTGGATGAGATAGATCCATACAGTGATTGGACAAGGCGAGGGGAACAACCTCCATTGTTTACTGAGGATGAGATTTATGATTTAGAGCGAAAGGCAATGGAGGAGGGTGGATTTGCATTCTCATTGGATGACCTTGAGGATGACCCTGAGGAGGAGTCATTGCCAGTGCCACCACCAGCAGCTGCAGGAGGATCTACATCCAAGATGGAGGTTGAGGAGCCACAGGCACAGTAGGAGCAGACTCCTACGATTAGACCCTCTTCCAGTCCCTTACTGAGATCTAGACATGGGAAGAGGAAGATGTGATTCATGTGAATTTGTAAAAACTGAAATATATTAATGTTTATGTAGTATTTACTTTTAGTTTTACAAAAACAATTTGCTATTTTTATTTTGTTTCAGACTATTATCATATCAACGCATTGAGCACTCAGCATTCCACATGAGGATGCCATTTTGTATCCAATTTTCTTTCATATCAATCAAATACTACTTTTTTCTTATATGTATTCATTTATTGACTCATTGGATGCATCTTATCTTTGAATTTTGCAAAAAAAATGCGTTTTTAGTGAAGTTTAAGCAATTTTTTAATTTCCTGAGTTTTTTGCCAAGTTTTTGCTGAGCCGAGTTTTTCGAGCTTGTCGGGTACTTGCAATTGGCCATTTTTCCAACTATGAGTGACACTTTCAGGCCAAGGGGGAATGGAAAAACATTTCTCTATCATGTCAGGCTTCAAACTACAAATCAACCTGCCATCAACTAATTGAATCTCCCTTGTAGCCGGGTTGTAATGCTTGATGCAAGCGATTACGAACTTGAGACTCTGAACTGAGATAGGAATAGGTGCTGCTGCAAGGAGTCCAGAGTGCCCCAAGTTTTTGATGGTAGTGTTGCCTGCGCTCTCCAAAGCGTGTAGGTCAAACATCGGCTTGATATGATGCAAGTCCGTCTCAGCTGTTTTGATGAAATCATGGTAGAGAGCTGATTTGGTCTTGAAATCATTGGGAATGTACTCCATTTTGGAAACCTTGAAGAATGACTGTAAACTTGGCTAAGTTTAGACAAGTTTTGAGCAACTTACTATTTTTAGAATGTTGATTTTCTTCCTCCAATGGACAAATTTTTGAATTTTTTTTTGAGATATGGGTTTTGCTTAGACTTTTGTTGCAAGACAACCCAAATTATCCGTTTTTGAAAATTTTGATTTTAGACTAAAAAAGTAGCAAACCCTAATTTCTTCAATTTTTCACAAAAAAAGTTGGCACCTGGGTTTTGTTCAGAATGCAATTAGAAATGGACCCAGTTGATCAGATTTGAAAAAAACTATTGGCTGATTGAAAAAGCAGCCAACCCTAGGATTTGAAATTTTCTTGAAAAAAACTATGATATGGGTTTTCTTCAGAAGACTGATTTGAGAGGACCCAGATGATTAAAAATTGAATGCACTAAGGATTTCACTGACATGCAAAGCAAAAAGCAGCTGTTGCAACTTGATGAACTTCTTGAGAATTTCTTCAGAAGAATGAGATAATAAGACCCAAATGGCTAAAAATTTGAAAATCTTGGCTGCCTTCTTGAAAAATTTGATCTTCTGGATTAAAAAAGCTTGAAAAAGCAAGGCCTTATGTTGCTGGTCTGAAAATTTTGGCAACTTGAGTTCTTGAATCTTGAAATATCACTTCAAACTTGTTGTTCCAACTTTCTCCTTTGAATGCTACCTGCAAAAATAATGAAAATTACATTGTAGAGAGGTGTTAAATAGATTTAGGGTTTGAATTAGGTTTGCTTTCTTTTGCTTTTATCTTCAAAACCCTAAAATTGGCCTGTTCAATGAACTTGGACATCCTCATCCTCTTGCAATTTTGAAATTTTTGAAAACCTTGTAAAATTTCACTAAGGCATGGAAAGTTGGGCACCCTTCTTGGCTTAAGGGCGCCCACTTCACCCAGTGTTAGTCATTTTTTTTATGATTTTCAATTTCTTCATTTCCCTTTGGTCTTCTGATAAAATCCTGATTCTGGGAGCTACGTGAATCTGATTGACTGACCGTCAGCTCCATCGGATAGCTCGACTGAAACTAACGAAGTGATCTTAGATGTCATATCTGCACATTCTAACATCTCAAGCTCCAAAACTTTGGGCGCCCTTTCTCTCCAGGGGCGCCCAACTTAAGCAGACTTAGCCATTTTTTACATTTCTTCATCGACTCTTCTATAGATGATCCCGTCAAATTTGGTGACCTGGAGCTCGGATTGGCTAATGGTTGAGCTTGTTGCGAAGCTGAGAAGATTTTGAGAGGGGTCTTTTGGGAGTCATATTTGCAGAAAGTTGAATTTGGGCCTTCAAAATCTTGGGCGCCCTTCTTGGTTGGGGGTGCCCAACTTCACTATACTTAGCCATTTTTCATAAATTTCACCTTTGCTTTGAACTTTTGAAATTTCACTCTCATCAGGCCCTCTATTTATCCTTTTACATATGATGACTACCATCTTGGATTAACGTGTTGGAACTCTTATTGGAAAGCTTGATCAAATCTGACGAAGTCACGTTAGAGCTTCATTGGAAGATTCATCTGTTTGGACATTCAAAAACTTGGGCGCCTTTCTCCTTCAGGGGCGCCCATGTGCTTCAGACTTAGAAAAAAATTTCATTAGATTTTATCTTTAGATTCAAACCTTCATTTTGTACCTTCAACTTTGATCTAAATTTGTCGGAGATTGACCTGTTCGATGCCCTGACAAAGATATTTGTTGCGAAGCAAACTAAATTCCGGAGAGATTGAGCATTTTAGCAAACCCTAACTGCTGGATTAGGACCCTTAAAAATTTGGGCGCCCTTCTTCACCAGGGGCGCCCAAAGTTCCCAGACTTAGTCAAATTTGATGATTTTCATTCTTTTTCATTTTGACTTCTATTTGGATCTTCCCTGTTTGATCTCAAATCTTGGATGACTAGATGATTTGATGACTGCACCATTGGATTTGTTGCAAAGCTGGAAGAAAATTGAGCAACTTTGATTGGAGGCTTAAACCCTAATTTCAACATTTAATGCCCTAAAAAGATGGGTGCCTATTCTCTCCTAGGGCGCCCATGACAAGCAGTGTTAGAATATTTTTCATAGTTTTCACCTTCTTTCCTCATTCTTCATGCTTGCTCACCAACTCACCTTCTGTTCAGAGCTTTGAGTGTTGAACCTAATGCCTGGCAGCTAACTAACCTCCATTAATGACCTCAGAGCTCTTGATATGCTTCTGAGATAGCAGAATAGACTCACTATGGCAAAATTGATCTTTTTGATATTCTGACTGGACCAGCTTGATAAAATCAATTTGAACCCTATCGGACCAACTTTCTATTTTTAGAAAGTTTGGCCAGTATCTGTTTCAAAAGAAACCTAGAAAAACCCTAAAAAGCTACTATTTTTAGAAAAAAATTTAAAAGTAGCAGTTTTCCTAAAAAGTAGGGATGAAAAACTGAGATCTGGGTTTTGTAGATTAGGCTGCTCTGAGCAGACCTATATCGTCAGATATTGAAAATTCTACGTTTTAACCCCTCATGCAAGACATGCACACCCAAATTTTGACCTTTTTGACAGATTTAACAAGACTTCTACTCATTTCTTCAAAATGTATAAGTGTAACAAAAAATTTAATTTGGGGTACAACACAGTGATAGTGATTCCTAATCATTTTTGTATTAGAATCTATCATAGGAAGTGATAGCAATGTTGTAAACAATTTTGTATTGAATCTATCATAGGAAGTGATAGCAAATTTGTAAACAACTGTGTATTGAATTTGTCACAGGAAGTGATAGCAATTTTGTAAACAACTTTGTATTGAATCTATCATAGGAAGTGATAGCAATTTTGTAAACAATTGTGTATTGAATTTGTCACAGGAAGTGATAGCAATTTTGTAAACAATTTTTCTTGTAATTGTGTAGCATTTGACTTGAGTAATAAAAGTTAGAAAATATTTGGTTGTTTATCTGCAATGAGAACTTGTTTAACTTACATTGAGCAAACTATGGTAATAAATTAAAAAAAGACTAATTAGAATTACCAAACATATCCAGGAACTTCATTGGAATGGATAATTCTGAAAATGGTTTTAGAGGGGATTAGGATAACAACAATCCTATGGCAAAGTTAGATCAATTATTGAATCTGATGAATGAAACTCAGGCCCGACTAGTCAACCTAGAAAGGAACATAGAAGGGAAACCCGATATGAGAGATGAAAGGTCAAAAACTTAGAGTGATCGACACGAAGATAACTCTAAAACTTTGAGCCTGGGAAACAAGAGAAGTCAATTAGCCAACGAACTCTCTAAAGATATGAAAAAGATCAAACCTCCTAAGTTTGAGGGTTCCACTTCACGAGATGCCGCTGAGGCATGGCTGACCGAAATGGAAAAGTACTTTGAGCTAAGGGATTACTCTGATAATTCCAAGGAAGCTTGGGCAGCCTATCAATTAGCAAGAGAGGCCGCTACTTGGTGGAAAAATAAAAGAGCAGAAATGGGTCTTGTAACAGCAGAAGTGACTTGGGATCAATTTGTGAAATTTTTTCATCAAAGATGGCTACCACAGTTATTTTACGATAAAAAATTGTTAGACTTTGGAAATCTCAGGCAAGGACCATTAATTGTTAATGAGTATTGGGAAAAGTATACCCATTTGTTAAAATATGATCCGCAGTACCAGCAAGATGCAAACTTTTGTGTTCAAAAGTTCATTTTGGGGTTGAAAAATTGTATCGGGGGTATAGTAGATGTTTTGGCACCATGAACTATGGATGAAGCATATGAAAAAGTTGTTCGACAAGAACAAAGGTTGAAAAAGGATGATTCCTTTAGAGATACAAATTGCAACAAAGTCAAATGGAACCAGTTGTCTTAGAATTTCAAAAGGAAGAGCTACAGGAACAATCAGTATAACTATAAGAAGGATAAGAAGGGAAACAACAGTACTAGGAAGGATGAAGTTAATTCAAACAAAGGTTTGGAAAAGAAGGGACCTCCAGGGGGATGTTTTACATGTGGAGGAGAGCATTGCACTAACCAATGCCCTACAAGGAATCAAAATGGAAAGCAACAATGCAAGCCTCTACCACCTCAGCAGACAACTTTCCAGCAAAGGATCCATGCAGCAGAAGATAACAAGCAGGAAAAATATCAGGTCACACCCATTGAAACTACAGGTATGCTATACAGGAACCTGATAACCATTTTAATAGACATCAAATCCATTGAATGTTTCATATCCCCTAAATTGCTAGGTGGATTTCCTAAAAGAACCAAGTTCATGGCCAAATCATGGAGGGTTGAATATGCTAATCAGACGAGAGCTTGGGTAGAGCAATGTTTGTTTGAAGCTAGGGTAGAACTTCTAGGCTTCACCACAAAAATCAATCTTTATGTAGCACCTCTGGGTTCCTATGATGTGATCATTGGGATGAATTGGTTAAGAGAGCATAGGGCCAAGGTTGATTGTTTTGCAAAGATAGTGGAGTGTGTGGATGATGTAGGAAACATAGTGTTTATTCAAGGAATACAACAAGAGGTTAAGGTCCAGCAAATTTCAGCCGTGCAGTTAAAAAGAGATAAAAGGAAACAATGTCAAATATTTACAGTTGAAATGGAAGAAGTTAGGAATACAAGGAAATCCTATTTCATGATGATGTGGTAATGCATACTCAGAGTGTGGAAGAGGAAATGGAATTTGACTTTAAGGAAGAAACCTTCGCTATAAAATATCCTTACCTTCAGGAATACCAAGATGTGTTTCTAAAGGAGCTACCTAGTTTATCGTCTAGAAGAGTGTTTGATTTCTCTATAGATTTAGATCCAAGGGCCGAACCCTTTTCTAAGGCACCGTATCGTATGACCATCGTGGAACTAATGGAACTAAAGGAACAATTACAAGAATTAATGGATAAGGGATTGATTCGACCTAGTGTATCACCATGGGGAGCACTGGTAATATTTGTCAAGAAGGATGGGACACTTCGCCTATGCATAGATTACCATATGCTGAATAAGCTCACCATTAGAAATAAGTACCCTTGGCTAGAATAGATGATCTTTTTGATCAAATGAAAGGGGAAACAATGTTCTCCAAAATAGATTTAAGGTTGGGATATCATCAGTTAAGATTGAAAGAAGAAGACATTTATAAAACAACCTTCAGAACTAGGTACGGTCATTATGAATTCACAGTTTTTCCATTTGGTCTCACCAATGCCCCAGTTGCATTTATGAATCTAATGAACAGTATTTTCCATGATTGTTTGGACAAACTTGTATTGGCATTCCTTGATGACATTCTTATTTATTCCAAAAATGAGGATGAGCATCTTCAACATCTTCGGGTGGTTCTTCAACGTTTGAGAGAACATAAACTTAATTGAAAATAATCAAAGTGTACCTTCTTCCAAAAGGAGGTACAATACTTGGGGCATATAATATTAGCCAGAGGAATAGCAGTGGATCCAACAAAGATAAAAGCTATAGTGGAATGGCCAGTACCAAAAAATGTGCATGAGGTCAGAAGTTTCATGGGATTGGTTGGGTATTACTGAAGGTTTGTAAGAAATTTTTCTAGGATCACCCACCCCATCACCTCACTTCAAAGGAAAGGAAAAAGATTTGAATAGATAGAGAAATGTCAAGAAGCGTTTAATACATTGAAGGAGAAATTAACGACTGCACCAATTTTGGTAGTGCCAGACCCTAGTGGTCATTTTGTAGTTATAACGGACGTGTCTAGTGAAGGTTTGGGTGGAGTATTAATGCAAGATGGGAAGGTAGTGGCTTATGAATCTAAAAATTTGAAGCAGTATGAGCAGAACTATGTACCTCATGATCTGGAATTAGCAGATATTGTGTATGCCTTGCAAATGTGGCAACACTACTTGTTAGGAAAGAGTTTTGAACTTAAATTGGACCATCAAGGTTTGAAGTATATATTCACCCAGCCTAATTTAAATGCTCACTAAAGGAGGTGGATGGAGTTAATTTTAGACTATGATTTTGAGGTCAGTTATATCAAGGGCAAGGAGAATAGAGTAGTCGATGCTTTGAGCTGACGGAAACATATAACTTCCATGGTGTTAGTCAATACAAATTTTAGAACTCAAATACTACAAAAATTGAATGAAGATGAATTCTACCTACAAGTCCGTGAAGCTCTACAAGAAAACTCACAAGAGCCTAAATATGAGGGTTTTCAGATCGAAATAGATGGACTTTTGAGATATAAGGGCAGGATGTATGTTCCAAACTCAATAGAATTAAGGAAGTTGGTATGGAAGAAGGTTCATACAACACCATACTCAGGTCACCCAGGGGTAACCAAAATGTTGGCTGATGTCTAACCTTTATATTTTTGGAAGGAAATGAAAAAGGATGCAGCCAAATTCATTGCAGGATGTTTTGAATGTCAAAAAGTTAAGGTGGAGCACCAACAAGCAGGATTGTTACAACCACATAGTGTACCAGATTGGAAATGACAAATCATCAGTATGGATTTTGTACAAGGCTTACAATGATGAGGAGTAACATAATGCAATACTGGTAGTAGTGGATAGACTCACCAAAGTAGCACATTTCATACTTGGAAACTTGACAGATGGGACTTCTGTGATTGCTCGGAAGTTTGTACAAGAAATTTTTTGTCTACATGGAGTTCCGAAAAAATATTATTTCTAACAGGGATGCTAGGATGGCATCTAGGTTTTGACCAACTCTATTTTCTACCTTTGGAACTCAACTAAATATTAGTATAGCTTATCATCCTAAAACAGATGGACAAACAGAAAGAGTAAATCAAATTTTGGAAGACTTGCTAAGAATGTATTGTATGGATCAGCAATATAAGTGGGAAGAATATTTACCATTGGTAGAATTTTCTTATAACAATTCATATCAATCAGCTATCAAAATGGCACCCTTTGAAGCACTGTACGATAGGAAGTGCAAAACACCTATCAATTGGAACAGGATGGAGGATAGGATCATTCTAGGACCCGAGATGCTTTAGGAAATGGAGGAATGGGTTTTAAGTTAATTAGACAGAGGTTAAAGGAAGCTAATGATCGGCAAAAAAGCTATGCTGGTGCAAAACGAACCCCCAAGCAGTTTGTGGTTGGAGAGAAAGTTCTCTTACGAGCTAAACCTCAGAAGAGCTCTATCAAATTTGGAAAAAACTCTAAACTAGCCCTGAGATATGTAGGACCTTTTGAAGTCGTGGAAGTTATCAACCCGGTAGCATACAGAATTGCTCTACTTTCGGCTCTTTCCAGATTGCATGATGTATTTCATTTCTCCTATCTTAAGAAGTACTATGCAGAATTTGACCATATGATTGACTAGAATTCCTTGCAGGTGCGGGATCCTAGGGTGATCACAATCAAGCCACTTAGAGTGCTCGAGGTAAGTAAGCTACGCTTATGTAACCGCGAGGTAATACAATGCAAGGTCTAGTGGGACCAATATTTAGAGGAAAATGCTACATGGAAGGATTATGATGAAATCCTTCAGAAGTTTCCTTATCTTTTTATGAACAATTAAGAACTCTATATATATTTATGATTTTAGACCTAAACCTTTAAATAAATAATCATCAAGGACAATGATTCTTAAGGGGAGAAGTATGTTACATCCCTTTTGTCTTGAACAAGATTATGACAATAATAATATGGTCGTTATGTTAGTTGTAATCAATACCTTTCATGAGAATGTGAAAATTTGGAAAAAGAATTTTTAATTTATTTGATATAACTGCAATTATGAATGATTTCTTTATATATTTATATATATATGTGAAAGTGTTGATGTGTTTTTATTTTGAAAAGGAAACAGAGAACGGTCTAACCCTATTTCTTTACCAAGTGGATGCAAGACTGACAACAACTAGAAGGAAAGGGAAACATCATCAAGGAGAGGCCATAGTCTATAAAAGAATCAAATTACCATCAAGTCATGAGTTTGGTGTAAGGTTTCTAACGTGGTAGTCGTAACCTTGTGACATTATCGTACTTAATTAAATAATTTTAAAACAAGTAATAGATTTCAACCTTGGTGTAAAAGTGAAACAAGTCAACTTAATGAGTATCATCATTCTCCTTTTGAGGTCACATGTTTAACTCTTAAAGCACACGTTGGAGTAAGAATTGAATTAAATAATATAGTTGATAATAATATAAACCTTAAGGTTGCAATTGTGGAATGTAAATGTTGGGAGGGGGGTGACTTCCTTCCGTTTTGTGTTGGGTTGGTGGTAACTCGCCACCTTGTCCTTTGTATCTTGAAGAAACGCCCATGAAGATGTTTTTCTTTGGGTTCTTGGCTCGCTTAGAGTGATTTGATGGCATTCTTCATTACTTCTCTCTCTTTGGGGGGGTGAGGGTCGGCATTCTATGGTTTTTAACTTTTGTAAAAGCATTGCCATGGGGAGCGCCATTGTCTTTTGTTCGTCTCTCTATTTTCAAGGGCGGGGAAAAACATTTTGTTCTCTTGAATAAATCCACCATAGTACACTCCTAGATAGTGAGAAATCACGAAACTTCTTTTTCCATCATCTAGCTCACTGGGAGGAAATGCCAGGAGAGCTATTGAGTTTCAGTTTGCCTATTCAGGCACATATTTTGAGTGACTTTCAATTTGTTAAACCATAAATGATGAATAATCCATTATCTTGTTTCTGAAATCGATGTGTATAGTTAGTGCATTCATTGGAATCACGTTTTGTTTGTTGATTATTGATATCGTACCCTGTGCAAAATCCCAACTGCTTTGTCTTGTTGAAATGTTTCCTCCTTACCTTTTGATCCAGTTGTGGTCACTTGATCCTACAACTGAGTTTTCTGAGTCTTCCCCTATCACTGTTTTATTTGAAGTAAAATCCATACTATGTTTCTTACTCTTGAATCGGAAACTGTTCATTAATCTCTTTTCTTTTCCGTGTCAATTAATTGAAATATATTTAGAACTGAAGCGTTCTCTCAACATTGACAAAGTATGAAATTCCCTCAATTAGTGAGTAAGAAATGAACATATTATTCCTAATTGAAGAGGAACGAAATATGAGTTGAGTCGCTGAAAATATAAACTCAAGAGTCAAGTCTATTAATGCCGAGTAAGGGTGAGAGAGTTGATGGCATGAGAAATGTGCTAAATTGCTAATAATCATTAAATCCTTGGCCAAGGTTATGATGCTTAGAATAAGCAACAATCATCCATCAAGAATCAGATATACCCTTGGTTAGGACGGTCATTCTAGTTAGGAGAACCTATAGTGAAAGATCAACCAAGGTAGTATAGATTCTTGACACCAGACTCAGATGGCAAGATGGTAATTGGGGAATCCTTTATAGACTGCACCTCATGAAGGGTCGAGTTTCTTCAGTTGAAGAAACACGGGAGACCAGTAGGTATTTGGTTGGGCGGAAAATCCCTTGATGATGTTTCTCTTTCCCTCAAAGACTGAGTCTTGTGCAAGCATTCTAGCAGGAAACCTTCAGATTGTACTATCTCTTAACTCTCACTCTCTCTTAATTTCAAATTATTATTATCCTATATTGTTTATTTCCACTGCTATCAATATATGTTATATTCATTTCTTAAATAATGGATAGTTAGTTCATAACCAACTGTAGCTTGCAGTTATATAATTTGTTAATTGTTTTGTTTCAGCTGCATTTGAAAACTAGAAGTTAGTTATTGAATGTTAAGTAGTTAATACTCAAATTATTTATCTTTTCAGTTTGTTATATGTGATGAAACTCTCGTTAGTTAAATTAGTTAGTTACTCTTCAGCTGAATCTGGAAGTTAGTTACTTTTCTTCAACTATAGGAAGCTAGTATGTTACATTACTACTCTTACTGTTAGTAAGTGTATCTTAATTGAGAATCATTCTATCATTTTATTCTCATTTATGAAAGTTTAAGATATAAAAAACCATTACACATGTGATACCTAAGATTACTCAATCACGTTGTATAACGTTGTATACATGTTATCACACTCTAAGACTAAATAGAATCCTATGTTAGAAACTATGTGGTACTGTCATCAGGGTACCAAAGGTAGCCCGATATCTTGAATAGGAAATTGTAAGGGCTTTGGGATGGCCACATTGAATTAGGAGTAATAACTATGGTGAGGTTTAGTTTGAAATTTTTATATAAGTGGATGGAAATGTCACAACACAGGTTTTCTATATTGGGAAATGGTGCATATGTGTCCCTTGAGAGAAACTTTGTAAGGAGAACTACGTGTGACTTTGATCCGTATGGAAGCGGGTATGTTGGCAGTCCTGGGGTGAAGGATGTCCCTGTGACCTCAAGTCCAAAGGGGGAGGGTTCGGGGGGAATAACTCCAAGGGTTGGGGTTGTTCCTAATTGGTTTGACCTTCTCTCTATAGTAGGCTTTGATTTGAGGCTGAAATGAGTATCAGATGGTTAAGAAGGAATTAAGGAAAACTAATAACTTGTATTAAACACATAATGTACTTCTAAATACTAATTTGAATGAATTTGGATTGACTACTTTAGATTTGGTATTTGAATATATGTGCATGTTGGATAAATTCCATCTCATGTTGGTTCCATGTGACTTCTATGTGTTGTGAAAACCGACTCCATATCTAGAGGTCTTTATGTATAGGCCCGTATATATGTTGATTGTGATTGTGTTTCATGTTATGTATGACCCGCACAAGTGTGAACCTCCAGGATATTTGAGCAGTGATAGGAAATCATTGGACCATGCCAATGACCGATGTCTGGGCTACTACTAGGGGTTAGCTGACATTCACTTGGTTCACGGAGGTGAAGGTTGTTATGGGCTACCTTGGTTATGATTAAGATACAGTAACAATTGCACAAGCAGGGACCTATCTATGCGGGTAACAATAATCCAGGGCTAACCGTTGTATCGAGGGGGGTTCATTGGTTGCCACTAAGGGCACAAAAGTGATTGAGGCCAGTGTTACTCAGGATTGTGACGAAGATAGCTAACAATATCACTAAGGTCACAAGGTGGTATATGTCGGGAGCTACTTCTTCTTGGGTGGATAGACTTTTCGTCGGTGGCCTATAGGTGATTGAAGTAGGAATCCACTGAGTTATGGTAGGTTCACTACTTGTGGAAACCTTTGGGATGGAGGATGGACTTGTGGTGTAGCATGGGATGCACCAAATCCCCTTCCTAGTTGTCAAACTATATACTTAGTCTTGTAGGGTTGAGGACGAACTTGCAATGTAGTCTGGGATGCACTGAATCCTTTTTCCATTTGTCCAATGGTGCAGAAGACCGGAGGAAAGGATAGGACCCACGGTGTAGTGCGCAATTCACTGATATTTTTTCTATCTGGGATGCATTATGGACATGTGTTAGCCATTGTGGATGTGATGTATATTGGAGCTCGTCACTATGTATTTGTGATGTAGGTTGGAGCTCGTTATTGTGTATTTGCTATGTATGTTGGAGCTTGTTATTGTGTCATTGTGATGTATGGCAGAGCTCGTCATTGTGTATTTGTGATGTATGTTGGATCTTGACATTGTGTATTCGCGACATATGTTGAATCCAATCACTAATGTAATTGTGATATGCATATGAGATAATATTTTTTGTAATTGTGATGTGCTAATGAGCTAATCGCCATTATACTTGTGATTTGTGTATGATCTAGACATTGTTCTATTTGTGATGTGTACAAGCTAGTCAACTTGTGTATATGGAGGTATGCTCATGACAATCATTGTGTATGATCTTTGGGATTATGGTATGTTTGACCCCTTATGAGTATTGTGAATATTTGTACACTAATGTTGGCAAGGTTTGGTATGGACCCAACACTTGATGGCAAGTTATTATCAAAGTTATTAACATTATATTATAATTAGCTAAGTTGATAGGTTACATGTACTTAATTAATAGTCATGGGTTAAAAGTGAGATTAGAGATCTCATTCAAGAGGAGAGAATGAACTCCCTCTAACATTGTGGGGCAAACTACGAAGCCTCTGATTCCCATGATGGGATATGTAGGCAGGGTCACCATGAACACTCGAGGATTAGGTTTGGGTCTAGGGATGACCCTAAATATATGAGCTTAACACTTTTGGGTGTAAGCATATAAGTTGTGATGTTGATTTGTTATAGCAATGATGAATGTAGAACTTTTAATATTAACACTTCTAATTTAAGATGGAATATGTTTGATTGGTTAAGTTGGTAGTTAATGCAAAGAAAAATAAAAAAAATTGTAGTGCTGGAGGGGTGGATTTTACACCAGGGTCCTTCCCGGGCACCCCAGGTTCCTTGTGGGTCCTTCTTTGGGTGCCCGGGAAGGACCCCGGGACAACCTAGAGAAGAACCAACAAAGGACCAGGACTAGAACAATACCCACATAGGTACAGGGGGCAAAAGAGAAAAACCTGATAACTTCAATTTTTAACCATTCCACCACAACCCTTTGGGATTTAAATGTTATATTTGAAACCCTAAAGAGGTTTTTTGATTTATACCCTAATGAAGGTTTCAATAAAGAATACAATGCCTCCCCTTAAATTTTAGGCCATAGTCCACAATTGCACCACCTACTATTTTAGTGTGATTCCTTTGTTTCTTTCATAAACCCTCTTAGGTGCAAGTAATTTATATTTTTGGTGATTGGCTTTCTTTTAAATACATTATTTATATTTATATTTATGTGCTATATTTAGTATGATCCCTTTGTTTCTCAATCACATATATGGACTGTGGTAATATCATGTCTCTTATAAGAAAATCGGTTTTATTAAATAAATATTACATCATCTTTTTCTTAAGTATGTGTTAAACTTTTCCACACGGTGTGGATAGCTGTTGCAAAAGAAATTTTAGGCCATAGTCCACCTTGGCACCACCTACTATTTCAATGTGATTCCTTTGTTTCTTTCATAAACCCTCTTAGGTGCAAGTAATTTATATTTTTGGTGATTGGCTTTCTTTGTAATACATTATTTATATTTATATTTATGTACTATATTTATTATGATCCCTTTTTTTCTCAATCACATATATGGACTGTGGTAATATCACATCTTTTATAAGAAAATCAGTTTTATTAAATGAATATTACATCATCTTTTCTTAAGTATGTGTTTTCCACACATGTGGATAGCTGTTGCAAAAGAAATTAAGAACTAAACATTATATACTAGAAATAGACATAAGCTAATTTTCTAGTTTAGGTTTGGGGTTAGGTACACGTTTGGTGCTCGGGTCTGCTAGTATGGCCCATACAATCTCTCTCTCTCTATATATATAGTATAAATGAGCATGGTTACATTATTTATGGGCCATACACTATTTATTATATATTATTAATTTATTTATGTATCCCACAAAATAAAAATTAAAACAGCCGTGTCACACCTAAAACTAAATCTGCCCATTTCCCATTTGAAAACATAAAAGTAACTAAAAATAAAGCACGCACAACCTCATCCATTTGTCTTCCGGTTGCTTGAGATCTACAGATCTTGCAACATACAATCAAACCATTTCCTATTTGAAAACATAAAAGCAACTAAAAATAAAGCACAACCTCATCCATTTATCTACTGGTTGCTTGGGATCTACAGATCTTGCAATATATAATCAAACATTTCTAAGCAGTGGCATCTATTTTATTTCAATTATTTGACATCCTATGTCCATTATAACAATGGTTATGCATTTTGAGGCTGCACTGATTATATAAATGGCCATGGTTACATTCAAAGCGATAGTGCTAGCATACTTTATTGACTTGCCCTACACCATGAACCTATTTTGGACTGATCTTCAATATCTTTCTGTCCTCTGCCATGAAATGCCCTGAAAAGTTTTGGCATTTTAAAAATGTTACCATGGTTTTTTCCAAGAATAGATGGGCATAGCCTTACCATCATGGGTACACTATGGGTATGTTTGACTGTCCCTGGGCTGCTCTCACTCCTGCTCCCATACCCATCCCATCTAGTATAGCGACGAGCCCAAAATCGGAACGACCTAGTAAACTTAGGAGATAACCATAGCATTAGAGGATACTTGTATAGAATAGAGACAAGTGGGAAATATGGCTTGCACTATTAAATTGAAGCATATTATAGTCATTGACTGGTTGTTTAGAGTTGGAGATGAAGAAGAATTCATATTAATGCAAATGGCTGAAGTTGGTCAATGGAACTCAAAAGCAAAATTAGTCACGAAGGGGAAGTACTAGGGTGGAAAGAAACCTTGGCTCTAGAATGTTACTAAACACTAAAGAAACATGATTAGAGGGTGTAGATGTAGAGTAGTATGTCCCAAATATAAGATCTATGTACAAGGACAAAATATTGAATGAGTGAAATGACTTTTAATGAGCTGCAACAAAGAGTAGTAGAAGAACAGAGTTGGATATTCAAACTAGAAACTGACATTATCAAACATCCATAGCAAGGCTTTGGGTCAAAGGAACTAAAGACATCGTGCACTACTACAAGAGGGCCAATATAAAATACAATTTTATGATTTGGCTAAGGGGGATTGAGTGGACATTTGAAGGAAGAAAGGTGTTCCTACAAGAGCCTCTTCGAACACCTAATTGAAATTCCAATGAATCAAAGAAAGTATTCAAGCTCATATATGTAAATACCAAAGGGCGTCAATGAGAGAGATCAGCCCTGCTCGACTCTAGTGGTGCTGTTAATAAAATTAAAGAGACAATGGAGAGCATGGCTGGTCAATGACTTTCTAATATAGTCTCATGATGGCAATAGTGAAAGAATTTGAAGCACCAATAAGCTCTAAAAGTGTCTTAGAACTAAGCCGAAGAGCATTAAGTGTATAAAACAACAATATTTTGGAAGATTGTAGAGGACCTCCTCAATGGTATCTTGAAGTGTAAAAATATGGTAAATAGGCTGGAAATCCCTTTTCAATCTTTCTTGCCCCTTGCTAAGAGATTATTTCTTTCCTTGAACCCAGAAAACATTATGTCCAAACTGATGGTAGAATGCTTAGCAAATTTATGCCGAATCATAATTGTCTATATAGTAACTAGTTAATTGGATTTGTATTATCTACCAACCTATGAATGGAATGAATAATTTATTGTGCTGAAGTAGAGGGGACCTTGAGGAAACCACCTTATAAAATAAATTTTCCATTGGGAAGGCAAAAGAATCAACATTATATTTGAGGAATTCAACCTTGAGTCTCTCACAATCAGCTGCTCTGCCGGTAGATAACTTCCAAATAGCACTCTCACCAAGGGAATTAAAGAAAAAAAGGGAGGAGCGGAGGCTTGGATGAGAGGCTGAACCAAAATATAATAGAGGGAATTGGCATATGAGATCCAAGCATGTGGGTGGGTCAATGTATGATGTGAGAGCTAGCCTTGGAAGTATGTCCATATTTCTAAAGAGAATGATGGAGGACATCAAGGAGCTCATGCTTTCTTGTACAAGAAAGTCACATCTTGTTTTAAAGAAGATACAATATTTTCTATGCATGGAAGATATGGAAGAAGGGTCATGAACTAGGAGAAAACAGAACACCTGATGCATAGCATAAAATTCCTCATCCTAAGAAATGTTCATGGGTCAAGAACCATGAGGACAGTGGGAATTAGGATGATCAACCATCTCTAGAAAATAAGCATGAGCTGCATACCAAAGGAGAATAGATCATACTTAGCTGTGACGGCAGAGAAAAAAGGAACAAAATAAATTATATTAATTTCCAGAAATAACAAAGTAGGTCAATGGGCCTAAAAAAGTGCATTCAATTTTAAAAGAGAAGTATTAAGGGACCCAGCATTACAAAAGTGTAACAAAGCACTATAGAAACATAAAACCAAAAAATGAGGTAAACAAAAAATGGTTAATCCTCAAAATATTAAAGGAAAGTAAAAATATGTATGTGATAGAAGGATACCTGAAGAAAGCGTGAAAATGGCAAAGATTAAAGCAGGAAACCATGGTAGGAGATCAACATAGTCAATTGCATACCATGAATCGAAGTGGACTGTGATGTGGTAAATAATGGAGGATCCAAGGGACGAGGAGGATAAAGAGGCTGTATGAATAGTGATAGCCAAAATAACATGATCAACAAGGGGGAGTTGATGGAGACAAGGAAATCCCAAATGAAAAGAATCAAAGATCTGCTGACAAGAACATAATCGGACATTAACATGCCCCTACGAGGGAATCAAGGAAATTATTTTGGAATCCAAGAAACATGGTAGTCCATCAAGGATATGAAGACCATGTACCTCATCCAATTGGAGAACATGTATACCTAAGCCATTTTAAGGTTATATCCATTAGTCGAGGTCTTTGTAAGATAAATTTATAGAGTTGAACTCCTAAAGTCTATAATAGCTCATGCTTAGACTAAATCGTACCTTCTATGCAGAACAAAGTCCTCTTTTAAACTTTTTAATATCCAAATAACAGCAAATCCACAGTTCAAGCATTTGTAGGTATCTTAAATTTCATGTTTATCCATCCTCTTGGGTCATCATTTCAAGTATTGGACCATTCTTATTTTTTATTACACTCTATTTTCCCTATTGTTCACAATCATATTTAACCCATGTGCAACCGACTAACGATTTAAACCTGAGTTCTTCCTTGTTTGAAGTCAGTCATGTGGAGACAATTTGACACAGCCCTTACTTTATTCTGATTGTCACGCCCTATTTACTGCATATGAACACTATATTTCTTTTAAAGAAGACACAGAATTACTAGTTTACCAATACTTAGGATTTGTAATCATTAACCATTGCCTTAAATTTTTTAGCAATATTATAGTGCTGGTTGCTTGGAAAACAATAAAACGTAATTCTCAGAATTTATGAATACATAATTATCTTATCAGGAACATCCCCCTTCCATTGATTCACATACTTGTAAAAAGGTCGAGTAAGGAAATATGAATATAGCAGTAAGCAAGATGAGACTGATCCGCTTTTCCTGATGGAACTGTAGAGAGAAAGATAATGATAATAATGTCTGTAATGGGCTGATAATGTACTTACAATTTCTATGGGGAGGGAATACCTTCAGCTTAAAATATTTTATTGTGTCCTCTATTTAGTCTTCCTTCCTCCTAATTTAGTCTGAATCTTTTCTGTTTGCATTTGTTTCTTTTCTATTTGAATTCAATCTGGGATGAAATTTAGAAGAGTAGAAGTTTAGGAGAAACTTGTTTTTCTTTGTAAACGAAAATGTATGTTGGTAAATTTCACATCAGATTTAGATTCTTCTACATTATCGTATACCTCATTCTTGTTGCCAGCACCATCAATCAAAATGTGTTATTTATTTTAAAGGATATTGATAAGTAAATTTAATTACAAATCGTGCATATTAATTGCATGAATCACCCATTTACAATGGACGGTTGTGTGATGAAAGACAATGAAGATGACAAATAGAAAATTTCAACTAAGTCCAAATAGTACTAGCTAAATCTGATAATGCTTTTAAAATCCTTTGGCTTGTTTACCCTTCATACGTAAGTCACAAAGTTCTCCTTGTCCCAAAAAGTCATTTTTATCTGCTTTTGAATTGGTATCCAACTCTGATACAACTTTTTTGTAATGCATGTTTACAAACATTACAAATATGGAACTCCTATCGCTGCTTTATAATGAACTAGCACTTGCACCGGAGGGGGTGCAAGGGTTATGCCGATAGAAAATATATAGAAGTAAGCATGGGAGTGAAGTGTTGTTTAAAACTTGTACAATATTGATTGTCTATTTTTTTTAAATGTCTGTTATACATATTTAGAGATACAATAAGCAAAGCTTTAATTACAAAGTAGAAAATAAACATTACGAAAAGAAAATGGTTGTATAACCATCTCTTTCATAGAATAAAGAGTTAAACATACAATTTGTTCAATATTTGGGTTGAATGCTGAAATAATTTTAGGCCACAGATGAAAAAACATATTCTAAGTACAATTACTTGAGGAGCTCAGTTGCATTGAAGAGAGCACTACAACAGTTCATTCTTTTTCTCATGAAATCTTCTTTTACACACTATTTTGCAGCCATTAGAGGAAGATGACAAGACATATTGTAAGTACAATTACTTGAGGAGCTTAGTTGCATTGAAGAGAGCAATGCAACACTTCATTCTTTTTCTCATGAAATCTTCTTTCACACACTATGCATCAGCCATTAGAGGAAGATGAAGCAGAGGAGGATGAGGATGAGGATGATGGTGAAGAAGATGAATTAGTTCTAAGAAAAAATATTGTCTTTGTTCCAAATGTAAGGAAAGAATTTGGTGTGCATGAGCTATTTGAGGTTCAATGCCATCTTTTTTGAGTGAATCACATCTAGACGTGTTGTTGACTTGTAAAGCAAAGTGTGAAGAATGAGTTGCAGAAACACATTCATTGCAGAGAGGCCCACTTGAAGGACAATCTTTGCAAGAGAAAGTTGCTGAAAAAAATGATCTCTGTCCTTTCCATTTTTACTATGGAGATCACAATTTTGTATATACTCATAAGAAGCTACCTTTGGAGAAAATTAAAACACTTGAATCAATTTGTATACAACCTAATACTAAACAAAGTCATGGAAAATTTATAGTGTGTTTGTATTACATACTTGGATATTGAAAAATAAATGAAAGTTTTGTAGCTATTTCAACTATGTTGATTTTTTTAATTTCGTGATTCCATTTGTTGGCATTGGATGGTCCGACATATAATTGTTATGTTGTTTTTTGTTATACTATCCTACACAGTCGAAGAATAGGTTAGGCCACCCAATTCGTTAGTGCAAAGATGGCTTTATGCAAATTGTAAAACTCGAAAAAAGGGTAAAAGTTTTTTTTTCTGGTAGAAAAGAAATATTAATAGCTAGATTGAAGCAACCATTGTAGGAGTATATGAATGTGGAACATCCATCTGCATGTGAGTTCAAATGTGGTGCAAATATAGAAACAGTAATATGTATTATATGAATATGGTAAGGAGAAAATTAAAGAAATACAGTTTATTGAGAGAGGGGTGTGTTTATGTATGTACACCTGTACTCATCATAAGGAGAGTAGATGAAGTTGGAACTCCTCTTTTTTTTCGATAATTGTGTATGGATTATTCTTCATTCTTGAGTATCTATTGAAGGAGAGTGGTGGATCTATCCTAAGTTCATGTATCAATTTAACTCTAGATATAGCTATAAAAGTCAAGCCTTGGCTTTCTTTTTTACCTATATCGATTGTTTCTCTTTCGATTGTTAAGCCTTGGGATTTATGTATTGTAATTGCCCATGCCATGCATAGTGGAACTATTTGTGAGCACCTAGAGATATAGGTGCTATTGGAATAGTTGTTGGAGCATGTACATTCCAAGGTGGGCCATTCTAAGTATCAAATTTTACTACATACAATGGTAAATCTGGTGGTTTAGAGCTTTCTGTGTAGACAATATCGAAGGCCTCTCCAAGAGACCCATTGACAAGGCCTGCCTGAATCCATAGGTTTGTAGTTAGCGTGATGTGTTGGCCTCTACAAAGCAGGAGTTCATGTGGAAGTTGGTCAACATCATTATCGATGTTGATTTTGTGTGTTTTTATTGCAATACTGATTGCAATAGGAAGATTTAACATCTGTAGTATTTTTTTGTTGTGGGTTCTAACTAAGTCATTGGTCAGAAATAGGTGCATTGCTTGGTCAAAAGATTTTCTTTCATTGTTTGATAGCATTGTGTTTGTGAAATTCATTAGTAGCTCCCAATCTTGTTCATTTGGTTCTGTATTACAAATGTTTTGTAGAGTTCTTCGAAAGTCAATTTGAGCTTGAGTGTCCCCATGTTGGCGAAATATATTTTCTAGTGTGACAATCATAGTGAATTGTTCCCATAGGTCTTTCACATTTTTGTGGGAGGCGTAGATTGGTTTTTCCATAACAGGGGATACTTGTGCAAAGTCACCTACAAGAATGATAGATGTGCCACCAAAACACAAGTGTTGTTGGTGAGGGAAAGCCTCACATAGCCTAGTATCAATTTTCAAGAGTAATTTTGGGCCTATAAAGCTCATCTCATCAATTAGAAGGTATTTTATGTGTTTCATGTTCTGTTGAAACACTGCAAGTGATTGACCCTCCAATGGTTGCATTTCCTTGACTGGAATTTTTAGGGCTAAATGTATAGTTGAGGCATGTATGTTGAATGTTGTGATTCTTGTAGGAGCAACAACAAGGAGTGGGCTATAAGCAACAATGGAATTCATAAAAAAAAAATCATTTTTCTATCCATCTTTCCCCCTTGAATTAAATGGAAAACAATGTAAAAAAATTTTGTCCAAAATGATGATCAAACATGGTACTGTTCAAAATGCAAAGCTACAACTACAAGTCTAGGTTTCCATCATTGATCATCTTGATTGCATTCTCAGTTAAATAATACATTGTCAGGAGAGGTGGTTGTGTTACTATAACACTGTCATCTAGGCTTGTAGATGTGGCATGTAATTGGGTGAAGCCACAATAGTGGTTTACAATTGAAGTGAGGAAGGAAAACTCACAAAAAATGAATGCATAGAAAAAAACTTGATTTTAGGCGAACCCATTAGGGGTTCGTTAGAACCTAGGTTCAGGCAAACCCTTTTAATGCTTTTCCACCAAAAAATCCAACAAAACCCCTTATAAAAGGGGGGTTTGAATGAACCCTGGTTCGAACAAACCCTCTGTATTCCTCATCCCCCCCTAAGACACAAAAAACTTGAATTTTGGCACTTCAGAGCTTAGGTTGAGGGTGAAAATGGAGGAATCTTCACAAACCCAACTGGAATCAGGTAGTCCTCATAACGAGTTATCCAATGAATATAATTTTAATATATTTTGGTTTTATTATGTATTTGTTTTTTTAGTTTTATTAAACATAGGTTTTTCATTGAAAATGAAGGTCTTTGTTCTGTACATGTAAAAAAATAGAATATTATCAAGAAAAAATTTGAAAAATATGAGTGCACCAGATATTGAAGTCTTTGATCCAACAAAAAAAAAATTGAATTTCGATATACAAAAAAAAATTGTGTTATACACGATGTCGAATTGTAATTGGTTTGACTTCAAAACTTGATTAAAGAAAAAATATTCAATAAAAAACTATATAGCCAAGTGGAAGCACTAGATATCGAAGTTACGAATCTAAATTTGAAAGAATTAGGATTTTATCCTTCATGGAAAAAAAGTTATGCTTTATACGGTGTGCGTCACTTTTTAAAAATGTTGTTTTTTGAAAAAACCAATTTTTGTGGGAGATGGAAAAAGAAGTGCAATTTGATTCCAAAAATTTTGAAAAAAATATTTTAAGAATCTACAGACAAAATGTGATGAGACTCTAGTTTGCATCATCTTCAAATTCTTCACGGTTTAGCCGCTATAGGTGCACGAATGTGAAGATTCAGTTAAAAATAGTAATTTCAGTGTCCAGTTTGGCTAAAAATTATAAACCACTATTGTGAGATCACCCAATTGTTGGGATTGTTGTTCAAACAAGTAGGTGGGATGACCAATGATATCCTGTTGCAAACATGTTATCTCTAATTTAGATGACAATCCACCTATAAGTGAACAATGAATAAGTATTATGAATAGGATGAAATGTGGCATAATGGGTTCAAGAATGGTAATTTGTAAGTTTTCATTTGGCATTTTGTAGAAAAGCATTGAAATATGGTGGCTCACCTTGAATTGCAAATAACAGTGAAATTGTATTTAATGAGTTTAAGTATAGATATCTTCAGGAGTTCTTCAAAATCTATGTAGTGGTTGTACTATTTTGGAAGTGTTGCCTTCTGCTTATGTACCCCATCGGAGAGCTATACTATATAGCGATTGGTTGGTTCAGGGCCATGGTGAAACACTAAAATATCTAATGCTTGTAGATGGGGTTGCAAGTCTAGTTTTCCATCATTGATCAGCTTAATTGCATTCTCAATCAAAGAATGTATTGTCACACGAGAATGAACAAGTCCTTGCAAAAAGTAAATTGCAAGTGGCAGCTATTACAGTTTACTACATTTGACGTATAAAAGCATACTTTGTGGAGTATAAATTGAATATGTTTTATAGACAACAAAATGTAGCTAACTAATTTGATAGTAAATGAAAAATACAACATATAGTTGACTGAGACCATGTAAGCACTAGTTGAGATAAAAGTGTTTATAAATTTTACATAGTGTAAGAGTAAATTTGGAAGAATACTTGTAAATGTGATTGTGAATAGGTTTGTATATCAAAATAGTGGTTGTTGGAAGTTAACTTGTTGCATTTGCAACAACAAGAAAAGAGAAAAGGTACTCAAGAAAAAAATTAGTTGACTCTATGAAGTAGTCTAAGTAAATTGCAAGCACTGCAAACATTTGGAAATTGCATTCAATGCTATAGGCACAAGAGGAAAAGTGGTTTGGAATAAATGAATATAACACTAGTGCATTATTAGCAAGGGATAAACTTTGAAGGAATGTACATTAAAATTAAAAGAAACTTCTTGGTGTACAAATTTGTTAATCATTTGGGGTGCGATGAAATTAGGAAACCTAACTATAATCTATGCTAATTGTATTAAGTAAATGAACCATACAAGTTGATCCTACATTGGAGAGTGTAAATTATATGTGGGTTGTCTTGGTTGAGGAAGCGGATGGTTATAACGGCACAAAAAAATAATTACATAGAGTCTAAATAAATTATGAACCCATCATAAAGATTGAGACACTTTGTAAACCATCTTTGTAGCTATAAGGAAAATATATGGTGGTGATTTTATTTTTTTGTGAAGAAAAAAAATAAAGATAGATGTGACCAAAGGGAAGCAAAGATTCTCGCACACTATACACTTCAATAAAACATAATGTAGCTAACTAATTTAATAGTATCTTTAGAGATTCTTGCACACTGTTGTATACGTTTATTTTGTATGTTAATTTAATATACTTTAATGTGGTATATTTTAAAACATGGAACTTTGTTTAAACTAATAATTTTTGCAAAAAGGGTTTGGGTTTAAGGAAGTGATTAAGATATTATCGTTCTACTAAGCTAACAAATTGTAAGGAATATAGGTGCAACAAAGAGACAATAATTGAAGGAGACATATAGCATTCATTGTCGCTATATTTTAAATAATAGCTATAAATTATATGATGTGAACAAAATGGTTAGATTATAATTAATTGAAGTAAAATGAGGAAAGGATTGTGGTGCATTAAAGATAAACTACTAGTCTTAATTATATGTAATTGAAGGTGACATTTTTTGTTGGAAATGTAACATATGGGTCAAGTAAAGAGATCAAGAACAAAGCTCCAATATTATAACAATAGCACATAGTATACATGTATATATTTATGAAGCAAAAGCATATAAGGTGACATAATATATTTTCAATGCGAGGCAAAGTGCCTTGTTTATAGTATATTTCAACCTTACATTTCTTGTAGGGATTTACAAAATAGCCAACTATGCATAAGTTGGTAAAAGTCGTAGTTACATGGTTAAATCACATACTATATAAACATTTACAAAGAGAAGGTGTATTAGACATCATTCAAGTAATTCTAAAGTTACGCTTCTTTTATGTAGAGAAAACCATCTTGTGTGTAGAACTCATCTCTTTCATTTCACGAAGGAAAGTGCATAACGAACCCATCTTCTCACAAGTTGAGTGGAATTCATGTACCGTTATTTCCATCGATTGAATGTCACAATCCTTCACACTTTGCATGTTTCAAATAGTGGCCTTTCTTTGTTGTAGCAAGTCAAGGCAACTAACTGTAATGTCATTCACAAAATCTTGTATGTGGCTTGTAGAAGTGCCATTTCAAATGATTGATGGTGTTGAGTTGGTTGATTGAATAGGGGAATTGGAACTCCTCAAGGTGTCAATAATCTCATTGGGTTGATGTGAATTGTCCATTCCTAAATGAAATTAAAATTTTAAAATACTAAACAGTATACTATATGTGTAGTGATATATACGTATTTGTGGCTTGCCTTTTGGAAGATGACAATCTTGATCATACAATAGAAAAACTATTTTAAATTTTTTTAATTTACAAATGAATACCTTTAAACTACAAATATAAACTATACTCTAATGCAAATATAGTAGAAGCTTTAACATTTTGTATCATATAAATGGTATAGATTAAATGAAAATAAACTTAAACAATTATAAAGTTGAGCATTAAAATTTTAATTAAATGTAAAAAAAACTAAGATTCGCATATTCTTCAAATTTTATATATATATATAGAATACTTTAGAGGCATGAGATTTATTTCAAGCTCAATTCTTACACTATATACATAGCCTATTGATTAAAAAAAAAAATTAAGCAAATTATGTGTAGGTTCATTTTAACTATTATTTTAAGTTATTTTAAATTATTTTAACTATAAGGACTACTGATAACACATAACTTATTTATATGTCTATTATTTTTTTTAATAAATTTGATAGTAAATATTTTATATATATAATTAAAATACTATATTAAAAAACTGTACAATATAGTATATATTTTTATTAACAAAAATTAATGTTTGATTACTAAAATGGATGATATTTATGAACAACCCACAAACAATGAAGATGGTTTAGAATGATCTATGGAGAAATAAAAGATAATAAATAAAATTCAACAATTAAACAATTAAATCAGGAGCCCATGCTTCATTTGAAGAAGGAATTAAAATGATTGTCATTGATTTCTAGGTGATTAATTCACATTAAGGTGGAGCCACCAAACAGGAACAAAGGTTATTGATTTTACAATTAAAATCATATTTCTCGCGAGCCATAAAGTTATGGTTTTATTTTTAATTTAAAATCATTTCATTGGTAGTTTTAATGTGGGGCCCGTGGAATCTGAAGGACAATTATAAGTAAATCAAAGAGAATGTTAAACATTCAGGGGAATATTAAAAGTGAGTGAAATAAGATACAGTGCGTGAAATTAGGTAAAAGATAAAAGATCAAATATTGTTCAATGTAATAGCATGAATGTCGTAAATAATTTTAAAGGCTCTATCAGTAGTTGTCCTAATTTTATCTTTTAGATAAAAGATAAATAATTTTAAGGAGAAATAATAAAGTGAAAGTTTTATTAAAATGTAGAACATTTTGAAATAAAGGTTCTATCAGTAGTTGCCCTAAAAATTATATCCGAAGACTTCTCACGAACCCAATATACAATATTGTGTGTTTAATATACAATGAACCCATTCATCATTAGTAGACACTATCATATATATATATAACAAATCATTAAATGACAACATCCAACTAATTATATCAAACATGTATTGTGAGGGAATAAATCACATCTATATAAATAATTTAAGATTAATAAATGTAAATAAAGAATATTAAATAAATTATTTTAGATTTTAATTGTGACACATGATTTTTAGTTAAACTTTTATGTTCGATTTGAGATGAGTAATTTGAAACAATTAAGATCCACAACATCCAAAACTGTGTATGAATTCAAGTTAAAAGACAAGTGTCAATCTGCGTGCAAATAGTTGTGAAAAGATGTAAAAACAATACAAAACCCTATCATCGACACTGTTGACAGCATAACACAATTTGTGCAGAATCTTGAGGTAAGTCACTTGCCATGGGTTCAGTGAGCTTTTTTTATGTACTTACAAGATCAATTTATGTTGTTTTATTTCATTTAAAAACAATGTTGTTGTTTGCTGTCAAATGAAGGCAGTAGTTTCTTTTATTTGCAAGCTTCTTGTCAGATGCCCAATATCTTAATTATATGATCATATCTAAAAATAGCAAAACCTTAAAGGTGGATCCAACAATTGCCACTCAGGGGATAGTTATCACAGGAATGAAGAATGGAAAATAGATTAACATATACTCTGCTGCGTCATGCTCAAATTCCACATTTGTTTCTGGTTCAAAATTCAGATGCCTTTGTTTTAGACACTTTTCTAGATCTTTTTAAGATTGTTTTGGCTTTTCGGTTTTTCTTTAAATTGAAATTTTAAGAGTTTTCTAATTATTGCAGCTATCTAAGAACCACTTACATTTAATGATGTGTCTCTTCAATTGCTATGTACGTGAATATTCGTATATAAAACAACAGCAGGTAGAATAATGTGTTCAAGATTTACCCTTTAATATTAGTAGCTTATTAGTTATTTCAGAGACTCAAATGCTTTGTTGCATCATAGGTGACCTGTAAAAGCATATCGACAGCTATCTTGAGTCTGTATCAATGCAAGACAATTAAATGAATCTCAATTTTTAATCATTTTTTTTCCATTTTCTTTTGCTGTTTTTCCGTGGATTTTTATTGCTTTCCCCACTGCTATTGGTTTCCCCTCCAAACTCATTTTCACCATAATTAACTACCTAGGATAAAGGGATAAAGGGTGCCCTAATGTTAAAAACCTAAATGTGCTCATTATTAGGATCTTGGCCGTAATTTTCATTTTAATAAATATACTCTAAAACCCTCCTTGAAACCTTATTAACAGGCTGCAACTCGCCAAATTGGAGAAGTGAAAGGTCAATAAATCAATAGCAGCAGAGAAAACAACAAAAAAACAATGAAAGCTCACTCACAAAGGCATAAAGTGAAGAAAAACCAGAAAGCAGTTAGTTCATTGAGCAAGGAATGGTGCAGCAATCAAAATAATAGTGTAGAGTCAGTCTGCAAAGTAAGCCCGAGAGCGAAGGCGGCACATATTGGAATAGAAGCAATTTTATACTAAAATAATTGTGATTTCCCGAAATACTTGTGAATAGCAATGCAAAATTAACTAAAAAGTATAATTCTTGCTAAGAAACAACGGTGGAAAGTACCGTGGATTGTTCTTATGCTTTTTGCTGGATACAAATCTCTGCTGCAGTGTCCTTAGTTTGCTTCCAATCACTCTGCTTGCTTAGTAATCTATTTTGAAAGATATTTTGTTTATTAACTGATTCATTCTGTTTGTAGGCGGTGGCGATGGCAGTGGCATACTGAGCGCTAAGATGGTTTCTACTGAAAGGACGTTTTAACACCGCTGGAGATAAGATATTTGACCTCCTTAACTCAAACAGCTGTATCATCGATTGTTCACCTCAGTAAAATTGATGGACTCTCATTTACCAACTTCAATAGCATTTAATGCATTTACGATACCTTGGGAGTTGCCTGGGAGTAGTTTATTCAAAACCTCTAGCAATACACCGCGTGAGACAGGCAATCATCGCATTCGATGGGATGACACCTCGAGGAATTTGGTAAGACGAAGGCGCCCAATTTTTTCTCTTACTTGCCTAACACTCATTACTGCTAAGGAATTTATTACAGGCATGCCAGGCCTTTGCGGAGGGTGGTTCCCTATAAAATAATCATTTTTTCTCCAAAGGATGGGATGGCTTTTATGGTGCAATATTATGCTGTGTCAGGAGAGTCGTAGCATCCACCTCCTTTGATCTGAGAAGGATCTGCATAGATTGACTACCTTGTATTGAATTCCAGCATTCAAATAGTTGTATCATCGATTGTTCACTTAGTAAAATCAATGCAACTCTCATCTACCAAATTCAATAGCATTTAATGCATTTCAGATATCTCGATACTTGCCTGCAAACCGGGAGTTGTTTATTCAAAACCTCTAGCAGTATAAGGCGTGAGACAGGTTTCATGCGAAACCTCACATCATATATTGATAAGCTTGAAGAATGGTTAAACAAAACTGATGGGGAGGGTATTCAATTAGCTAGTTATGTGGTGAAGTTACTTTTATATGCGGACGATCTTATCTTAATTGCAAAATCTGCTCCTGGTTTGAGAGATCATTTAAAGGCTCTCGAGCTCTTTTGCCAAGAGGTTGGTATGCAAGTTAACACCAGCAAAACCAAAATCATGATTTTCTCTTTGAAAAGGAAGAAGCAGCAGTTTAATTTCATCTTTGAGGGCAGCCCTTTGGAGGTGGTGGAAGAATACAAATATCTTGGGATTGATTTCCATAATAGGCTCAGCTGGGAGACTTGCAGGGCAAAAAGGATTCAGGGTGGCTGGAAGGCGTCTTATTTACTACATAACAGATGTAGGAAAGCAGAGTTATGGGATTGGAAAACCAAGAAAACCCTTTTTGGTTTGTTAGTGGCACCGGTTGTCCTCTATGGTTGTGAGGTTTGGGGGGGTAGCATGTCAAACCACAAGTGGAGGCAAGTTGAAAGAATTCAAAAACATTTGATCACTACTAACATCAAAGTCAAATCTTCGGTTCCGTATGAGATTCTCTTGGCTGAAACTGGTATGTTCCCGTTGGAGGCATCTGCTGTCATCCGGTTAATAAGTTATTTAAAAAAAGTTGAGAACATGGATTTGCACCGCTGGCCCAAAATGGTTGTTGGGGAGGAGCTAAACCGTAGAAAGAAGACTTGGATGAAGCAAAATAGCAAGTGGTTGAACAAATGGAACATTAAACTACATGAGTGCCCCAACACTAATGCGGAGATAAAAAAGTTTGTGCTAGAAAAGTTTAGGTCTACTATATGGACTAAGCAGGTTGGCCGTAAAAAGTCACATTATATCCAGGAGTTCAACCCCACGTGGGAGCATGATGAGAAAGACTATCTAAGGGTTACAATTAAAGGCAAGGCTAGGATTTTGGTCGCTCAATTAAGAACCGGGTCACACCATCTTAGATGCGAGACAGGTAGGTGGGCTGTCCCCAAGGAGGCTTGGGAGCAACGAACTTGTATTTTTTGCAACAAAGGGACTGTCGAGACTGAATGGCACTTCATGATTGAGTGTGCTGCTTATGATGATATCCATATCCAATATGAAGACATTTTGAAGGTGGACAATCTAAATGAACTTTTTAGGGAAACTAAGCTCCTCAAAACTGCTAGCTTTCTGATCAAGATCTATAATAGAAGGGCTGACATGGAAAAGAACTTGAAAATGGTTAAAGTTTAGGTGCTTGGTCCCATAGACTGATGGTCTCGTGGACGTCATTAAAATCTATTCATTCATTCATTCATATAGCCTATCGGCTAATTAATATTTTTTTATGAATATAGTAGCATTACACTCCAAAAACTAGAAATTAATTTCGAATAATTCTAAGATTCGATTGTGAAGCCATCCAAGAATGCAAATGAGTAAAAGGAAAGCACTAACAGAAAACCAGAAATGATAGAATAAACTGCATTCCATTCAATAGAAATGCAAAAGCTAAACTGCAATGAGATGCTCATATAAGAGCCATATGTGGGTATATATAGGATATTCTATCCAGAGACTAAAAACACAACAATATGGGAGAAAGTGAAAAAGCACCCAAGTAAACTTAAGCAGGTGTGAAAAGGACTTAAATAGAGAACCAGATAGAAGTACCCCATTCACACCAACAATAATCATCCCTAGCCTCATTTTCCATATTATTTCTTGAAAAGTGGTTCTGTTTTTTTTTTTTCTACATACACCTTTCTTTTTTGGCTCATTGTTTTTTACACTTTAGGAAAAGAAAAATAGAAGCATAAAAAGATTGGAGATATTTAGTTTAGTGTTAAGGTTAGCGCATTCTAACTTTTCAATTTTAACAGTGAATAGATTAATTTTGAGTCAAGATTTAAAACACTAATAAGAGTTTCTCTGGAAGGTCACCCATAGTTGTGTTCAATGACAATAGCATTTGCTTACTATCTTAGGACGAGCTGTATATTTTACATAAATCCTTTTAGGTAAAAGTAAAATAATTGTTTTCAAAATCCTTACTTTTTTTGTTTTTCTACAATTGGATTTGTTTAAGTGTACTATGTTTATTTCTAATCTTTATGGACTATATCTGACATGAATTAACAAAATCAAAATTTTGTCTATTTTCAAGAATATAATTAATTACCTGAGTTATTGCAAGATTTTCCCATTTTAAATCCAGGTAATTGAATTCCATTTACACTTTTGCCACACAATGTCAATACTGTGTAAATGGAATGCTACTGTGGTTATGAATCCCCATTTTCAAGCTCCTTTGTATTCACCTGCAGGCAAGGGACTCTTATTACAGTGGCCAACCCCTGATTCTTGATGACAGGTGGAGGTGAGAGAATTTACAGTTGCAAATTTTATTTTGGGATTATTATGACCTATATATGTACTAGTCTGTAATGTTTGATTGCATTCTGACTTCCCTTTTAATCACTGGAATTAAATGCAGCTAAAGCTCTGCTGGTATGGATCAAAGTCAGTTGTACAATATCCTCGCTGCAGCCTAAAGCGGTAGCCTACAAATGCTGACGCCGAGGTAGGTTGTCTTTTTTAGGTGCTTTTGAGATTGAGATTGAATCCCATCCCATAAGTGGAGCTGTTTTATATTTCTGATTTTTATATTTATTGCTAAGTGTGTGACTTGGTGTTTGCCTCTGGAGGGAGGGGGAACAGGTTGATCATTCTTAGACTTGGGTGTTGGCTAGTATATGGCCATCTCTGCTTGTAATTG
The DNA here is from genome assembly GCA_007258455.2 of Sequoia sempervirens. Lineage (NCBI taxonomy): Eukaryota > Viridiplantae > Streptophyta > Pinopsida > Cupressales > Cupressaceae > Sequoia > Sequoia sempervirens. Next base: position 120,062,227 of record VDFB02047397.1, read on the forward strand.
GCATAGTAGCCTTAGTTGTTCCACCTGTCTGTGTACAGTGAGTGTAATCTGTCAAGGTGCAGTACATATGCAATCGACTCCTCATTCATCTATGCTTGCATCAAAGTCACTCACAGCAGCAAACACAATTCTTGCAATAGTACTGAGTTCCTCAATTGGATATCCTATAACTCTGGCTGCTGGTATGACCCAGTTCCGATCCTCTTTCTGTTTTCCATTTATGCTATTTTTTGGGATGGAAAGTGCACGTTATGAATTCATATGAAAATATTTTCTTCATACAAACATATTATTAGCCCATCTTTTGCTCTCTCTCTCTTTGGGTTCTTGTTGATTTTTTGTTATTATTATTGTATTTTTTATTACTTTTATGAATAAGTTTTGAACTTTATTAAAAAAGAAATAAACATATTATTGTCCTAAGGAAGAGGGCCACAAGGAACAGAGAACCTTTATTCAAACAGTAAACTTCATCGTGTAGGTCTTTTTCCCTCATTGTTACCCTCAAGGAGTGAGATAGGTCTTAGGATCATGGTGGAACATTCTGTGTTGTGATGGTAATTTGACAAAGTGATTCTTAACTAAGAGAGATGTATCTAATCTACAAACTTCAGTAGCCATCTCTAGGGAGTGCATGCTGTTGTAGACATGGCAGGAAGTGGAACTAGAGAGAGCTGGAGAGAGGATATTATAGCGCATCTATTTTGCAATTTATTTCAGAAATCTGTGACCGTGGAATTGGATTCCAATTTGGTTTGATTTAAAGGAGGAAATTATATTAGTGTCCTCATATGACCAAATGTAGGTCAATAGAACTCAAATTGTGCATTCATTTATATTGGAGAAGTACTAGAGTATAGTACCCCTAGGGTCTACACAACCAAAAAAATTACAAAGTATAATCCACTAGCGAAATGGAAGCATAACGATGGGATAACCTAAAACAAGTATACCCCAAGTCATAAAAGCTAAGTACAAATAGTCGTGTGAAGGTCGGCCACTCAAGGAAGCATGTAGCTGACGAACAAAGTTGGAAATCATAACAAGAGAGAGTGTATGTAGCTGGTAGGTACATCTCATGAGGAATAAGTTAGATGACAAAGAACAAAGTTGGATATCATAACAATAGAGTGTGTGTAGTTGGTAGGTACATCTTATAAGGAATGAGTTAATCGGATCCTTTGAAGGTACATCTTATGAGGAATGAGTTAATTGGATCCTAGAAGCACAAAGTAAGGTTAATTTCATTTGAAGATAACTATTATTGCCCACTCAGGTAGCGGAGTTGGCTTGGGCCATGGGTTTGCTCCCCATAAGTCTCGGATTCAACCCCCCACTCTCACGGTTGACCGGTGGGCCTGTATGCAGGCTATGGCATCCACCCGTAGGGGGCTAGTCTCCCGAGCACCTGAAATATGCTAACCAATTTTTTCTTGAGGATTTACACACATAACCAGCACTAGCCAACTTGATTAGCGTTAGCTCCAAATAGAAAACCAAACTTGAAAGAACACACACCAAGAATGCACACTCAATCCCAAGGAAGGATAGGTGTTGTCATATGGCGGAGGAGCTAAATAATAGTACTAAAGGCGAGGTGCTAACATATGACGAAGTGATTAATTGAAAAACTGGAAACTAATAGGCGGATAACCAGCCATGAAGCTACAACAATCTAATTCATCCACTACAGCGGGCATCCACTTGAGAGTGGGGATTCACCACTTTGAAAGTGGGTACAAAGAGAGATACAATCAATTATCCACACTGGCGGTAGACCATCCAGGGGTGCTTAATGTGAAAAGAAAGAAGAATTAATTGCAGCAATTAGGACTGGAACAGTACTACTGTTTACAGTCTTACAAATAAGGAATAAAGCTGCAAATTACATATGAATTTCAATAGCTTCAAAGCACAAGAGTAATAGATGATCTCATACAAATAATTATCTCTCTAACTACTGATAATGAATCAAAAATCAGAACTTCTAAAGTCTGATACAAAAATTAGTAAATTGAAAATGTCAATCAACAACTGTGAAAACCAATGAAGTATTCATAACTCACTCATTTCACCTCCAAATCGAATGAGATTGAATGCAATGGACTTCTGGAAGGTAGGCGACCATGCTAGGATGAAGAAACAACAACAAATCTTGGTCTTTAATTCCTAGCACACTTCCCAATGCAAGCTAAATGGTATGACCCTTGAAAGGGGCGATTTGCTTCTTAAAAATCAGAATCTCTGAAATAAAATCTGATACTTGGTGGAAAGGGGCGCCCATGGCAAACAATAACATTTCAAAAGTACCCAGAAGCAGATAAAAATTATTCAAAGCGCTGCATACATTTTACACTTTCAGCTATATGTGAACCAACAACTCAAAACTGAAAATTTCATCAAAAAGACTTCATCTGTTAAGCTCAATCTGCTAGTCTGAATGAGAAGCAACAAAAGGCCAACTATGTGTTGTATTTCAAACACGAAATTGGTTAGAGGCTAGGAGGTAGCATCCTCGAAGCAAAATATCACTTGTCAATTCGACAACATAACAGTATAGTAAGCAATTGGATACCAAAGCTGGAGCAAAAACCTTTCTTTTATAGAAGCTCATAAAACACTTCAAATTCTTGAGAAGGCACACCAAAAGACACAAGAGTCTTCTCAAATTCCAAAAGATCAATTATTCCTTCAAAATGGCGTCCCTTTTTGCAAGCTAACACATTTCACTTTATTTAAAAATATATCTCCTTAAAGTGGTGTCCACTTTTCCCAAGGCATTAGACAATAATTAAAATATATTTAATACTTCATGAAGGCGTCCCCCTTCCAAGTCCCTCTTTTAAACACAACTTAAAGTTGTTCTCCTAGGCTAAGAAGTCAACTGCAAATTATAACATTAATGCCTTTATTCTCCAAAATTAAACCATTAGAAGCCAAACTGGTATTGCATTAGATGCTCCAACTGAAAATGAAGACCTTGAAGACTGATAACTTTATACTGCCAAAATTATAATTTACTATAAATAGTAAACTCCGTGAAAAAAACCATAGAACCTCTAAACATGGAAACCTTAATTTTACCTCAAACGAGCACCCCAAAGGAACATAAAATATTTTATTTAAACTAATATTAAATGAACTATTTGACAAGGAGAAAATTTAATTATTTTAATATTAAGAATTTAATATTCTTATTTTATTAAAAGAAATAAATAAAATAGTATTTAATTAATTGTAAAATTGCAAAGTTAAAATTGAATATTTAGTTAAAATCTAAATCATGTAAAAAAAAAATTATAATAAATTTCCTATCTTTCAAATGTTTATTATTAAACAAAATTTATTCATTAGAATATATCAAATATTTTAAATTAATTAAATTTTATAAATTTAAATAAAATTTAAATTATATTATAAACTTCAAGTTTATATACAAAGATAAATAAATTCTATATAATATATATAAATTTAAAATAGAAAAAGTTAAATAATTAAATTAAATTAAAAACATAATTTTTTTAATTAGAATTTTTAAAGATTTATTTTTTCTATTTTTTTAAATTTAAAGCTTTCACATTAAAAAGGATTTATATTTATTTATAATATATAAAATTTTATATTGAAGTGTAACTGACAAATAAGAGTGGGAATCGAATTGACAGGGTAGTGGATCATCATAAACCATTTCCTTGCCATGATGGACATATACTTCTGTTAGATTTTAGATGGTAATGGAAAACTTATGAAGGAGGATTCAAACTCAATGCAGAGGATTCTTTCAAATATCAGGGTTTTACTTGAGAAAAAGAACTCATCACTATTTTCTCCTCAACCAAAGAAAGATTGAATATTGTTTTTAATTTAAAATGTTGTTATAAGGAAAGATTGAATATTGTTTTTATTTTGCCATTAATTTAAAATGTTGTTATAAGGAAAGATTGAATATTGTTTCTCCCTTACTAGATATTTTATTTATGTTTTGCTATTAATTTTAAATGTTATTATAAGGAAAGACAATAAAAAATAACATTTTAATCAGTGTGAATTTACAATTATAAAATAAGTTTCCAAATTTTATAAAAGTGGTTTTTAAATTAGACATAAAAAGAAACTTTTGAATTTTAGAAAATTAAATGATTTTTTTTTTCTAAATTTACTATTTCATATAAAAGTAGTTTTTAAATTAGACATAAGAAAAGGTTTCTAAATTTTTTAGAAAATCAAATGCAAAAGAAATATTCTAAATTTACTTATTTTAAATTAGAATAAAAAGAAGTTTCTAAATTTTAGAAAAAAAATATTTAAAATTTTCTATTTCATATAAAAGTAGTTGTTAAATTAGATGTGAAAAATAGTTTTCTAAATTTTAGAAAGTGCAAAAGAAATATTCTAAATTTACTATCTCATATAAAAGTAGTTTTTAAATTACATGTAAAAAGAAGTTTTTAAATTAGATATATAAAAAAAGTTTCTAACTTTTAGAAAATTAAGTGCAAAAGAAATATTCTAAATTTATTATTTCATATAAAAGAAGTTTTTAAATTATATTTAAAAAAAGTAAAAAAATATTTCTAAATTCACTATTTCATTAAAAGTAGTTTTTAAATTAGATTCAAAAAGAAGTTTCTATTTAATTAAAGTTGAATACAAGTGTCTGTCAAGTAGGAAAAGATCTTTCAAAAAAATAAAAACCAACCACCTTCCCCATCAACTACTAACGCCCAACAACCACGCAAAAATTCTACCATAAGCACAACAAAACTACCAAAACTTAAGCATTTACAAAAACCAATTTAGATACTTCGCCACAACTAAGGATTTCCACCAAATGAGCACAAACAAACCCTACCCACAAAGCAAAAAAATTCAACCAACACCCACCTTACAGAAACTTGTTCAATTTTGCAAATTCCCCAAACTCAATTTTCCATTCCACTCCCCCTACAGCCATCAAGCCAAAGAATTTCTTTAGAAATTCAACCACTGCCCCTGCTAACATTCAATGATGCATCAACCTCGGACCGTGCAAATCCAAAAGAAAGGGAAAAATATTTACTGTGTTCTCCTCTTCAAGTCGTTCCACATCGCAAGGCCTTAGAATCCTTTGCCTTCAATCACCACACCTAGAGCATCATCCACGCCTTCAACCAAGTCCTCCTGGAACATTTTCACCAGAATTTGCTTTGCTTTTGCCTTCAAAATCCTCAAATCCAAAAGGGAAGCCAAGAAGCGCAAAGATACATGTAGATTATCATGCCCGTACTCTCCATTCTCCAAATGACCCGTGCTCATAACCATCTTCGCTGCCACCACCACCAGCGGATCATTATTCAACAAAATTCTCTTTAATCTCTGGTCTGTGATTTCCTTAATCGCAACTTGTCTTGCCAACGACTTCAAAGAAATTGGCATATCTACTCCAAAATGAGCAAGACCCAACATAGAAACCTCAATCACAATTTTTGAACCCTTCACCATTGACCTTTCTGCAACAATTGCGCACAACTTTGGAGAGAACAAACACCCACAGACACCACTCCCGCCTGCTATGAAAATCGCGTGCCAAAAATGGCTTTGGCCTTTAATAAATAAGAAAACACAACCCACAAGACTGTCGTCATCATCCACAAATGGTACCCTGTCCAGCATGTGGAGCGTCCTTGTGAGGAGGAGGAAATCCTTCCCATAATGTTCGCTCATGACAATGCGTGGAGGTAGGTGTTGTATATGTCCTCAACATCATGCCGAGAGCCATCGACAAGACACCCCAACACACCATTCCAAAATTGCTGCCACCACACCACACCAAGGCTTGACACTCGTCCACCATGGCAACGAATGCCACCTCCCTTTGCCACCTCGGAGGGGAGCTCTCCCTACCACCCTCATGTTTTAATCATCCTCTATTAATTACTTTTAAGTATGGACCTATTACACCTAAATTTGAGAAAATGTCCACCTCATGATTCCTTTCCCTCAAGGTATGATTGAACATTACTTGATCCAACCTATCAACCTGAGCCAAGACAGCATCCAACAATTCTCCAAGTTTTCAATGCTGAATCTATTTAAATCTCAACACATTAATCACAATGGAAGAATCCCCTTCAATTATTAAATGACACACCACCAATTCATGGCATAAATCTAGACCCAACAAAAGCGCTTGAAATTCCACTGCATTATTCGTACCCATGTAAGGACTTTGCTAGTTTTCCCAAAACCTCTCCATTAGGATTTCTTACTATACACCCTACACTCGAGGGCCCTGAATTACTCTTACTAGCTCCATCAAAAATCAGTTTTACCCATCCTGGTTCTGGAGGAAACCAAACTACCCTTCTATGGTCTTGCACAGAGGCAGCCCCACAGAGTCCCCACGAAGTTTCTAAATTTTATTATTTCATATAAAAGTAGTTTTTAAATTAATATACTTAAAATTAAAAATGAATAATATATATATTCAAGATATTTTTAAAACAACATTTCCATAGGTTTTATATAAATTTATTTAACTATTTTTTAATAAAAATAATTATTAGTAATAAAGATAAGATATAAAAATATTGTTAAAACAACATTTCCCTTAGGTTTTTATATAAATTTATTTAACTATTTTTTTAATAAAAAATAATAATTATTAATAAAGATAAGATATAAAAAACATGTTAAGTAACTACCATAAAAAGAAATTTTAAAAATTTAGAAAATTAAATATGAAAGAACTTTCTTAAATTTTACTATTGCATATGAAAGTAAGTTAATTAAAAAAATTAAAGTTAAAAAATACTGAAAATATTTTCAAAAGTTATAAATTAATGTATTTAATATTATAAAATTAAATAAAAAGAAAATATCTTAAATTTACTATTACATATAAAAATATGTTTTCTAAATTAAAATATTTAAAACCTAAAAAATATTTAACAATTGAAAACATTTCATACAAGAAAAATCATTCATATTATAATAAAAGTTATACGGTTAGGGTTTGATAAAGGTTAGGGTTTGATAAGGGCTAAGGTTAGGGTTCAATTATTGTTACAGTTTAATTAGGACTAGGATTCAATTAAGGTCAAAGTTAGGGCTAGGATTCAAGTATTCTTAGAGTTTAATTAGATTTAGTGTAGTGCCCCTCCATGTTTTCAACATTTATAGAAGCTTATGTTAGATCTTTATTGGATTTATTTTGTGTTTGAAGTATAACTTTATTTGTGGTTAGGACATTCTAAAATGGCCAGCCCATTCAATATGTTTATGTTATGTGATGTAATACTCAAGACTTGTTAGATGTTAGTTAGTCTTTGATTATTTTGATGATGATTATGACATGTTTATGAATATGCTAGAAATAGAATGTGTTATCTTATGGATGTTACGTGAGATATTTATTTTAATACATTCCTTATGATGCTTTTTAAATGTTATTTAGGTGTGAAGGGAAGGATGTTGCATTTCTCACTTGTGAGAACCCTACGATGTTTTGATTTCCTTTCACCATGTATGTGATGATTATATATATGTGCAAATACATTTTTTGTGTTGCATGTTTCAGGTACTAGGCATTCACTCCACCTAAATTGGCAGGTCTAAGCATGCCTTTAACCCAATGGATCAATTGATCAAAAATAACAATTAGTCCCCTAACCTAGCCATCATCCTTGAAGAGGATGAGTACCTAGTTTTGCACCCTGTCAGTGTTGTCAGTATGGTTGGTATGGCCAGTCAGTGTGGTATGTGGTCTTGCTTTTTGACCTTGCTTAGTGGTCAGGGATTGATTGGCATTTGATTTAAAAGCGTTTGATTAATGCTTTTGATTAATTATCGTATTAAAATAAAATTATTAAGTTAAAAGGTACTTTTGATAAGTAAATATAAATGCTTATATATAATTATAGTTATGATAAAATAAATTATAATGTAATGTTGAAGTTAATTTAAAATAAAATATTATAAAGCTGAAATATAAAGTTAATTATTAAACGTTAATAAAATTGGAGTATGTTTGGATAAATAAATATAAATACATCAGTAATCATAATAAATAATAAAGAAAAAGGCTTTTAATTAATTAAAAGCTTATTATTGTGCGAAGGAAAAAGGCTAATTTAATAAATTTAAAGTTAATTACTAATTGTGAAAATTGATGGGTTTTCCCGGAAAATGAACAATCTCGTCATTTTGTACATATTGTTCTTCTGGGAGGTTTTTCATTCAAGTTTTTGCTGAAAGAGTAATTTGTCTGCAAATTTTGAATACGATGGGTTTTGAATTGGGATTTTGGAAAAATTGATTTGGGGTTGGAAGGATTGGATTTGCAAGCTGTAAATTTTTGAGCTTCGATCTTGAATCTTGACCCTAGCCAAGTGATGATTGGATCGAGGTTCCATTGTTTTAAAGATTTTTATGTTGAATGCTTACATGTTGTTTTGAAAACAAAATGTTTCTTTTATTTATTTTGAATTAAGAAACAATTATTAAAAGCGTCTTCTTAGAAGATTCCAAAGGCTCTTTTACATGCAAAAAGTTTGTACAAATTCAGCAGTCATGAAACCCTAATATTTCTTTTTGGGTATTTTGTTTTACATTGCCTCAGATTTGATTGCATTCTTTGTACATCTATATTATTGGGTGTTGATTTATTTTTCTTCCCAATAATTCTCCTTTACCTAAAATTTTCTTAAACCTTCAGCTGCTTTATTGATACCTTGATATTTATCCTGCTCTAAATGTGCAAACTAGCTAGGAAGTGGAAATGACAAAATACCAAGGACACCTCAAGATTAGCCAAAAGAGTGATACAACGAAAAGGAATGTAAATGAAATGAAACACAAACAATTTTACCTCCCTTGGTGTTGATACCTCTTTCATTGGCCCTTGCTTGGATTGGTTGTGTGCTCCTTAGATGATTGTTTGAATGTCTAAATGCAAGATTGGAGGTGCAAATGATTAAAAAGATGGCTAGATGATGGTAAATGATTGAAGATTCAAATTGTAACATGTAGTTATGATAATGCAAAAGTGTTGAAGGCAAATTAGGCATAAGGTTGCTCAAATGAAAGATGTTGAAAATGCCATGGGGAGAGCATTTATAGAAGAATTTGAATTCCCTCTACAGAATTCAGAGTTGAAGATAAATCCAACAAGGCCAAGATGAAGGGCTATGGTGGGTTGAGAACCCACAAGCCCTCACATCTTGACATGTAGAGGGTGAAGTGGACAAGAGGATATGAGGTGGAGATGAGTTGTCAAAAAGGTACATGAGGTGGAAAAGGACATGCACCTTGGGGGAGTGAGGAGATTTCCTCAAAAAGAGATTCCTTGTCCCCAAGTGGGAGTGAAAGGGACATTTGAGGAATTTTGGAATTCCTCAAAAATCTACATGGAAAGGAAAGGTGGTTGAAGACATAAATGTGAATTAAAAATTCACATTCTTAGGAGAGATCTAGAGGATAAAAGGTGGGCTCCAAAAAGGTGGGACTTGGTCACATGTGGAGATTGTGACAAGTCCAAGGTTGGTCACATATGGAGATTGTGACAAGTCCAAGGTTCTAGAAGCCTTGGAAGGATGGAATGTGAATTAAAAATTCACATATAAAAGAGGGAAATCTAGGAAGAATAAAAAGGAATTAAAAATTCCTTGGAGAATGATTAGGCTTAATTAATCTGTAATTAGAGGATAAATAAGGATTAGAAGCCAACTTGCAAAAGTTGGAGGATGTGACACATCCTAATCAAGGATTAGGCATGTGCACATCCCTAATGAAGAAATTAGGAGATGGATTCGGATTAGATGAAAATGACATGTGAGGAATTAAATAAATGTAATATTTATTTAATTTATTTGATGAAAAGAGGATTAAGGAGGGTAAAGTATTTAATTATTAATTAAATACCTTAGGGATTTGGCAGAATTAAGGGTATTAATTAAATAATAGTAATATTACTTAATTAATTTAGATAAGAGGATGTTTAGACGAAAAGTGATAAATTTGGATAAATTAAGTGTCCAAATTTGGATGTCTACAGCTGCAAATACATTTAGGGCATACCTTGTAGTCAGCTAATTGCATTTGTTTGAGAGTTTCTAAAATATTTTCAACAAATCCCAATTTGTGCAGCCCTCAATCACTATGCTCCATGAGATAACATCTATTTGAGGCATCCAATCTTATGCAAGCGCCCTCTCTATGCTTCCAATCCTTGCATACTTGTTTACCAAGGCAATTGAACAATAAAACTAGGCATGCACACCTCTTGCCATCATGTTATTCCATAAATCAACATTTTTTCTCGAAGCCCCTGTCAAATGGCCAGATGCTAGCCATGTGCCTTCCTATTCTTGCGTCATCCCTCTCTTTTCCTTGCGGACTTGCTTGCGCTTAGGGTTAAGTTACTTGCTCATTGAGTATAGTGTGGGACGACTTTTATTTTTTAAATGTTATACACATTACTAAAGGGTTCAATTTTATCTCCATAGCTATAAGGTATGCACAGTACATGATACTTGTATTGCGATGTTTAAACATAATGCATAGCATTTGATGCTCTGTGTTTTTAACAAATACTGCTCATTGCAACTTTCTATCCTGCACCATACAACTAATTTTGGATAGTTCGATTGTTAATTCGAGGGCCCTATTTTTGGTAATCGTTGTTTATATAATATGTAGAATTTGATGAATATGTATGTATGCTAAGTTGGGAAACTTGATGTTTGCATGGCACTTTCATCATATGATTAGTTTTTGATACTAATTATTGCATGGTTATTTTATGAGATACATATTCCTTTAAATGGTTTCAGTCTAAGCCTTGCATTCAATGTTTGCTCTACGTTCTCCTCTTGATGGTTTATATTCGATATTAAATATATTTCAGTTTCTTTCAATGGTTTTACTCAAGTTTGGAATTTGGTTTATATCCAGTAAATTTGGTAGTCGATGGATAGCAATGGTGTTTGGATTCAATGTCTATGCATTTTGCTAGGTATTTCAATTTTCCCTTTTGATGGTTGTAGTATGTTTGGTATTCAATGCTTTTTTGTTTGTGTCTCATTTCGATAAAAATTATTATGCTTGGAAATTTGAATTATTTGCATTGTGTTTAGTAACCGTTAGATGTACACTGCTTTCTTTTAAATGCAATGCTTATAGTTTAGTTTTGGCAACTACTGCTTGTATTCAATGAATATGCATATATTGTATGTTTGGATTCGCTAATTTATATTTGGTATTTTGATGTTATTTGATATTTGAGTATATATATAATTCATGGCTTTCGATTATGTATATATGATATGTATGATGTTTGTACTTTAATTCGGGTATTCGATAGATTTGTGTTCTAATGATATTCGATACCTTGTATATCGTTTCATTTTGATGAAAGTATATTAAGTTTGGCATTCAATTTTGTAATATATATATATATATATATATATATATATATATATTTCCATATCATAATTTGATATATAGATATATATGGAGATAAATACATATATGCATATATTATGGTTATAGCAAGTGAATAATACGGTCCATGAGATTAAATGATTTTGTTAGATAAATGAACTCGGAAATTAAGTAGGGGAAAAATGATTTATTTATATATATACATTTAGATAATTAAAAGATTTGTTTAAATAAATGAACTAGATTATCTTTGTGATTGATTAATTAATGTTGATTACTTTTATAATTATTTAATAGTTAAAATGTAAATTTACCATGTCATTAGTTATTGAGTACAATTGATAGTGTGGTAAAAGGTTTATTAAGTGAATTGGTGGCTAAGTTAACGAGTATCATGAGATGTGGAAATAATGTCTTTCATAGACGTATTGTTTATTTGATCATTTGTATTGAATATTGTGCTTGATTTTTAATATTGGGGTGATTTTGGTTATTGTTTTAAAGTGGGATTCATTTGTGCAAAATTGTTAAGTTGGCTTCTAGAGGCTTGGGAGGGAGTATTTTTGTATGTATGGTTCTTATAATGTTTTCATTTTGGAAGTGGTTGACAATGCTTTTGTGTTGTGTGCAAGATGGTCAATTCCTTGCACAGAGTATTGATTTTTGTGATTATGTTAAGTGTGCAAGAAGGTCCATGCCTTGCACTATGAATGGATTCATATGATTATGTGATGCAGGAGCATCCAGTGGTGTAAGGGCAATCTTGCATCACCCAAAAATAGTTAAATTTCAATTTTCTCATTTTTAGATGTTTTTACATTTTTGGATACCCTTTTCGTCATAATGAAATTCCCAATTTACGATTTTTATTTTCTATTCCTAGGTTGAAAGATATTGCAGTTTTAGTTTCCCAGATTTGCACTTGAAAATCTTCTGAGTTAGATTTGAGGCACTGAGTTCCTGAAACTGCCTTGAAACTTTCCAAAATTGGTGTGACAGATTTCAAGCACGTTATTGACTTTGAGACCTTTCCAATGGTTCAAACAGTTTGCAAATCGAATTCCTGGATCAAAAGTTATGGCCCCGGGAAGTTGGCACACTTTCTAGAAGATACAATTGCAAATGTTCTTTTGAAATTTGAACTTCAAGTTGTAATTTTTCAGCGCCAAACCGCCTAAACTCAAATTTGAATGTTGTTTTGGCTTCAAACTAAAGAGGAGCTCTATTTATGGGCAGGTTTCTAATTTTTGGGTAACTTTTTGGGGACAAGCTCGCATATTACGAAAGGGTGATTATGTAGCTTTATGTAACTTGCATGTGTTGTAGAACTTGGGGATTTGAGATCTTCTGCATGTAAGAAGCTCCATTTTTTGAATAATAAAATTATTCTCTTGTTTGTGGGTTATTTTCTAAGTCTCGGGCTATGCCCTCATCATTATGTTAAATATGCAAGAGGGTAAATGCCTTGCTTAATGTTTGGGGGTTTACTAGTTGCAAGAGGGGGAGTGGCTCTTCATGGGGGTTGGGACCCGAAGTGGTGCCCATGATAACCCATGGAGGGTTTCTTAATCTAGTGATAACCTAAATAATTAATTAGGGGGATGGGTAAATTTCACATTAATCAAAATAATGATATTCCTCATTCATGGTTCAAGTGCTCGTTTAGGTTTGAGATGAGATGGGAAGGCCTAGAATGGCAAGATCAACTGCCTTGTTCGCATGAAAGGTATGTTAACTCAACATGAGTTTGTATGGAGGCCAAGGATCAATAGAGGCTTCTAGGATAACCCTGGATGGGGGTCGAGGCCTAGGGAAGATCTTCCAGGATAACCCATAACAAGCTATGTGATGACACTCCTCCCTATTGCAGTCTAGCATTCCCTAATTGTATTTCCTCCTCCTGATGTGTGTGTGCCTCTGGAAGTGAAGTCAATGTTGTGTTGGAGTCATGTATAGCCCTTGTTTATGTTAGCATGTTTCCTTCTTGACTGTCTATATGATGCGGGTCTTTGTATTATCTCTTAGTACAGGGGGTGGTCCTTCGGGTTCCACATGGTTGGGAGGTTGGTGTTTTTTCATCCATTGGGTACACTTGCTACATGTTTGAGTGTGTGAAGAATGCTTCTTATGTCGTGGTGGACTCTAGTTCTTGTTCCAGGGTGATCCAACAATACTGGTTTATAATTTTTGTCCAAACTAGCTGACACTGAACTTATTTTTTCTAACTAAATCTTCACTTTTAGGCACATATAGCGGCTAAACCGTAAGTGATTTGAAGATGAATCAACTAGTGATTTGTGACATTTTGTCTGTAGATTATAATCTATTTTTTTTCAAAGTCTTTGGAATCAAATTGCACTTCTTTTTTATCTCCTTTGAAAACTACTTTTTTCAAGTAAACACCATTTTTAAGGAGTGATGCTCACTGTATAACACATAACTTTTTTTCCATTAAGGATAAAATTTTATTTTTTCCAAATTTATATTTGTAACTATGATATGTAGCACTTCCAATTGGTTTCATGGTGTTTTATTGAATATTTTTTTCCTTAATCAAGTTTTGAAGTCAAACCAATTACAATTCTATATTAAAGTGCAACGGTGATAATAAATATATTTTTTTTTGTATGTATCGAAATTCATTTGTTTTGTTGGATCAAGGACATCAATAACTAGTGCACTAATATTTTAATTTTTTTGATAATCTACTCATTTTCCCCACATGTGCGTAATGAAGAGTTTTACCTCGGGTGAAAACCATGCTTAATGAAACTAAAAAAAAATACATAATAAAACCAAAACATATATTAGTACCTATATTCCATTTGATAGCTCATTCGGGCGACTACCATCATCCAGGAAATGTGGGACCTAGCATTTAATGGGTTCGCTCGAAGGGGGGTTCTAGTGAACCCCCTTTGGATTCGCTTGAACCCCCAAAAACCAAAAAAAAATTCCATGGGGGCATTTTTTGCAATTTTCCTTCCTCGTGCTAGAATTGTAAACCAGTTTTGTGGGTTTACCCTCCAGTTCGAGAATACAACCTTACTATGTATATGTATTGGATTGTACTATTGTGGTATCACATTGTAATCCGATGTACTCTTCCCACATGTACTCGGGGAAGCATTGTTGAAATGATGTAACGATGTAACATATATTGATGTACTCTTCTTGTAATGGTTATTGTAAAATGATGTACCTTGTATATGTTAGTTGGTTAGATATGTTTTGGTTTTAAATGTTGATTATCATGTGACATGTTATGAAGTCAATTAATGTTGAAACATTCTATGTGGTGCTTTTAAATGAATCTTGCATGCTAGATAATTCATGGCATTTGAAAAGTTAATAATATGATTCTAGCTATCTTGATTATTAGTTTGTGAGTAGCATAGTTGAGGAACCTTAGAGGACTTGGTTTAGATTATTATATAATGCAATCTAATGATATTTCATTTAAAAAAATGTTCCATTATTATTGCATAGTTAGTGTTGTCCTCTAGGGTTCCTTGGCGAGGCGTTACATTTAGGGTTAGAGTTTAATTACGGTTAGTGTTCACTTAAGGTTAGGGTTAGGGTTAGGGTTAGGTTTTTACAATAAATATTTGTGTTAGGGCTAGGTTTGGGCTTCAGATAGGGTTATCATCAAGGATAAGGTTATGATTCAATTAGGGTTACAATTAAATTAGGGTTTGATTAGGGTTAGGTTTTGGGTTTAATTATGATTCTATGATAAATCTTGGGGATAACTAGGGTTTTATGGTTAGGGTTCAATTAGCAAGATATCTAATGGAGTCTCTAGAGTGGAATTGAGTAACCAACTATCCAAAATGAAAGAAAATATCATAAGCCATTTGGCTACCTAATTGGACACTCTACATGTCAACAAAAAGAAAGAAGAGGCAGAGGCAATCTTTATTGAATACTGCCCTAACTGCAAATAGAGAAAAGCTAATTGTAAGTGCAAAAGAGTAGCAAGTATTTCAAAGGATAGACCAGAAAAACTAGACTTTCAAGCACTAGATGGTGAAGATGGACAATTGTTCTACATTGGACAAAAGAGGCCATGATAATGAAGACAAGGTATGCCTCAAGATCCTTTGAATTTCAATACACCATTTCCAATCAACAATCAAAATTTCCCTAGTTGGAACCCTCGACCTTGGGAAAACACACAAAACCAATGGAAAAATCCTCAACCAAACCAGAACTAGAAACAACAAAACATGTGGCCACAACAAAATTTTGAAGGATCCAACTACAACCCCTAATGGCCATAGAAAAATCAGTGGCAACCTCAATGGTAAAAGGGCTAGCAATGGAAAAACCAAAATATGAATTACCAACAAGCACAATAGCCTTTACAACCACAACAAAAATCCATCATTCCTAATCCAAAAAATCTATCATCTTAGCCACCAAGAGCACCTCAACTACTAGCCCAACCTACACCTAACCCAAATAACAAGCCTGTTCAACAGGCCTACTCTAACGAGGCTATTCAATACCCCACTTATGGGGTAGAGGTGAGTGATGCCACCTCAGGTCAGGGAAAATATTGGTTGGGCCTTCATCACCTCAAATCACTAAGTTGGTAGATGAGGAACCCTCAACAGAAGCCTTAAACAATCCACCTATGGAACCTAAGTCAAATCAGGTAAACTAGACCACTTCAAATCCACAACCTCCATTCTTTGAGCAATTAGTTGTTCAAAAACATCGAAACCAAGATGAAACTAACCTATTAGGGTAGCTTCAAGATGTGTGTATAAAGATACCCCTCATCTAAACCATCAAGGAAATTCCCATTTACACAAAAATAGTGAGAGACCTTTGTCTTAAAAGGCCAAGAAGAAAGAGAAAAGACCAAACATCAATGTTTTTGTTTCACACGTGAAAAAATAGATAAATAGAGAAAAATATAAAAAATATGTGTGCCCTAGGTATTGATGCCTATGTTGTTTCAACTAAAAAAATGATACATACAAAACAAGTTATGTGTTAGGCATACACTTATGTCTCAATTATAATTACTCTAACTTCAAAAATTAATAAAAAAATACAACAAAAAATTATGAAAAAATATCCATGCACTAGATATTGATGTCACAAATCTATATTTTAAAATTATAATTTTATCCTTTTATAAAAAATGTTTAGTATTATGACATAAACATCACTTTTAAAAAAAGTGGTTTACTATAAAGAACAAGTAATTAAGAATTACATTAAAAAAATCACAATTTATTTCTAAATTTTTTAAAATATATATTTAAAATCTACACATAAATTCTCACAAATCACTAGTTCACATCATTTCCAAGTTATTAATGGTTTAGTTGTTATAGGTTTCATAAAGTGAAAATTTGGTGAAAAATGTTGATTTCAATGTCTTACTTTGACCAAAAAGTGGGACCCAGTATTGTGGGCTGACCCAAGTTTTTCTTGTTTCAATTTTGTTAATTGTAATTCAACTATCTATTTATATTAATAAATGAACATTTTCAATAGGATTTAAGTATCCAATATTTTTATATGACATATTTTTAAATTGTATTTTTTTATTAAACTTTAATTTATGAAAAAGTTAAATGATAGAATATAATATAATGAAGTGAATACTATTACTTTATATCATTCAATAATATAATAACATAAATTCATTTATTAGATTGAATTGATAGATTGGTTGTAATATAATAACAATAATTGAAGTCTAATAAATTCATAGATTATGTATGCTTTTCTTGTTGTGATTTTGTTATTAACTATAATTCAATAATATATTTATATTAATAAATGAGGATTTTTAATTAGATTTAAGTATTCAATATTTTATAAGAAATTTAAGTATTAACAAAATACTAAACTATGAAAGCTTGAAATAATAGAGATGAATCTTTGAAAGTAGTACCATCCCCAACAACAGTGCCAAAAGTGTAGAGGCCTACTAATGTTCAGTAAACTTGGCGTCAACACACAATTCAAAGGGTCCTACTAAAAAACCCACTAAACCTTTGAAAGACCTTTATTTAATTTATCAACCAGGGCTAATGTAAGCTTTTGATGATGTTGGCATTGTATGTGCATTCAAAGACTCTTCACTACCTATATCATCCTAGCATAGGTGTTTACACATGTTGGAAATCATAAATGGCATAATAGTAAAAATAATTGATGTTGAAGTTATTGCTATGGGTACTTGTAGCTAAAGACTGTGACTAGTTTGTTGTCAAGAAATAATTTTATAACTAACCAATACTGCTAACTTGACTAATTTGACTCACTCCAAGGGATAATGCATGAAAACAATTAAAGCATGAATACATGACAAGACCTTATTCACATTCACCACATGAAGAATCTAATTTAGAAAAACATAATCATGAAAATAACTATTGTAACATAAATAAATGTACAAAAAGAAAAGTGGGGAAAAATTACCTTGAGTGGCCCTTTCTCAAGTGACTGTCTCCATAGGATAAACTCAAATCTAGCTCCTCAAACTAATTCAACATAGCAGTAACTGAAAGGATCTACATTGTATAACACAAGATATTACAATCCAATAAGATTATTTTGGAATATCGTATTCATAAGATCATGATTAGAAAACAAGCATTGTCTATGCAAAAACAAAAACTAATTGAACATATCTATTTGCTATATTTTCTATTTCAACTAACTAACTAACTCGACCATCAAACCATTCATATAGGTATGAGGGAGTCTTATTAGAACAAGGAATCAAAACATAAATCTAATCATAAATTACCACTCCCTACATAATAGAGCATGATAAAGTCTAATGAACTAAAACACAACTGAAAAGGTAGAAGAATTGGAATAGGATTACAACTTTGTTGCAACATATTAAAATTGAAATGTGGACTGTGGAAATAGTCTCATTAGATTCCCATTTTTTGTAGAATTCATCTCCTCCAATAGTTTTATTAAAGGATGTGATGATTCACAATCATTGTGACAAATAGACACCTCCAATTATGTAATTGTTGTGTTCTTCTAACTTTCATTGCATCACTGACTAAAACTCCTTTTGGTTGTGGGTTGTGCCTCCTAGCTATTGCAGGCTATAGTATGTTTTCTCTAGCTCCTTGGTTGCAAAGAGTTAATTCACATAACATCTACACAATATTACAAACCATAGCTTAAACACATATATTCATTTCATTTCATACATATTCACATATTAACCATGCAATAACTATCATATCATAATCACATTTCCATAGACTTAAACCGGGTCCAAGTTTGCATAATGATCATAAAAGATAGTAAAGTTTCAAGAATATGTAGGAAATAAATATCTAGAGATGTCTAAAAGCATATACTAAAATAATAGAAAACTATCTAATAGTTGGCCTCGTCATACCCCACAACTGATCATTTGTTTTTCCTCAAGCAAAGTGATTTGAAGACTGGAGGTTGTACTGCAAAGTTATCTCCTTGAGTTTTGTGATCACATCCACTCCTTTTTTCTATCTCAAGTAAAAACCTCTATAACATGAAATTCTTTGCCACTTGACATCCATAGCTTCTTCTTGTTCTTCATTCTTTTCCCTTTTCCAATGTGGTACTATGTAGAGAAGCATAGGTGGAGAGAAAGTAAGAGGTACCCATTCAAGTCCTTTGTCTTTTGCAATGTCCATGCACCTATGAGTTCTTTCTTGCATAGCTATGAAGTTATATATAGAGTGGGGCTCCTTCTTATGCAACTTAGGGGTCAAACTATCCCATATTTTTTGTATAAACCAATAAGAATGATGAAGGAGGCCTATAGTTAGTCTTTGCATTCTTTCATTATCATTTATTCTCAAATTCATAATCTTTTTTCCTGCACCTTTATACCTTAGAAGCTTTTTCCATTCATTTATTATCATATTGGGGTTCTTTGATTGCTTTCTAATTTGGAGAGAAATTGATTTCTCTCTCTCTACATAGTCCTACATAATCTCACCCCTCTGTATTTCATTTATGAAGTAAGAAGCCAGTGCCCTAATTTGTAAATTACCCACAAATAGCAACAAGTTTCAGTCTATATTATTTAGCACAACATAATTATGTAAATATAATTCACATAGCTAATCTTGTACATCACATGTGGCATCAACAAAAATATGTAAAAATTCAAACTTTCTGCTTGTGGCAATTGGTAGGTTGCTAATCAATTGACTAAATTGAAAGCTTGAGAATTTCTCCTATAAAAGTAAAGTATATATTCTAGTAGGAGGTCTAAATTTGATAATTTGAGAAGCATTATCTCCTATTTATTCAATCTTAACTATCATCTTTTTCAACTGAATTTCTTTATTTTCTAGTACTCTGATGTTCTGGAACCATTCGTTATTTTTCCTTCTCCCATTTTTCTTTCAGTTGGGAGAATTCTTGAGTTACCTTCCATAAATGGTAGCCTAAATACATAGTAGTATGACAAGTTGGATTCTTTGTAACAGGTGGTCTTTTGTTTGTAGTTGTGATTTTTGTGTTTCCTACCTTCGCTATGGAAAGTTGTGCAAGTAAGTCCATTTTAGACCCATACCCAAGCTATGAAGTTTCTCCTCCAACTCTTTAATCTTTAAGTCCATTTCCTTGTCTCTCTGTTCATATGTCTTCACTAGTTCCTTTAACTGTTTAATTCTTTCCAATGCTTCATGTAACTCCTTCTTTACATTCCTCTCTTCTATAAAAAAATTTTCATCTTCTTCCAAAATTTGGTCATCACCAACCCTAGTATACTCACAACCCTCAATGTCAGGACTTTGTGGG
The DNA here is from genome assembly GCA_007258455.2 of Sequoia sempervirens. Classification (NCBI taxonomy): domain Eukaryota; kingdom Viridiplantae; phylum Streptophyta; class Pinopsida; order Cupressales; family Cupressaceae; genus Sequoia; species Sequoia sempervirens. The sequence continues at coordinate 120,082,438 of VDFB02047397.1, forward strand.
GTTCTTTTCCTTGTTTTACTAGCAACAAAAAAATCTTCAGAGTCAGATTCAAAGGTGGTTGAAACATACCCTTTTCTTTTAACAGGTGTATGCACATCCTCAAAAATATTTTATTTCAAGTTTGAATCTTCCACTATTACAGTATTTTCTTCCTCCTGTTTCTTGAAACTACCCCTCATAACACCCTTCTTTTTCAAGAAATGTGAACACCTTGGTTGGGTGGGTTTCTTCTTTTGCACTTTCTTAGGTGTAGAGGAAGGTCCACATTTCCTCTTTCTTATTTTTGGTGTCTTGGAAGAAGTTGGATTTTATTGGACATCCTCTACTACAAATTGCTTAGAGGTTGTGGGTGATGACCTTCATAGACTCTGCTCTTCTGGTTCTCCCCTACTATGGGTAGGTGGAGCAATAGGTGAACCAGAGGGGATTTCCCTCAATGATGCAATAGGTGATTCCAAATTATCTGGGATAACTGGTTCTTCAAGAATATTACTAATATGGTTACAAATTAACAAGTTTTCCCAAGAAACATGTGGGTATTGAACCCTTAGACTTCTTTTCACTAATAAGGTAACTAAATAATAGTGTGGTAGTGTTGTATTGTTTCTTTTCCATTTATATTCAAACCCCATTCTCTTCAATAGGTTATAAAGGAATTTGGCACATTAACCCTTATACCATGACGAAGGTGACTTAAAAGCTTGAAATGCACTATGTATAAAAGAGATTCTCTACCATCACATGTAAGACATTTGACAACATAAGAGGCAGAAAAATCCCATACCTATGGTAGTGATAATATTTTGGTACCTTGGGATGTTGAATCAAGGTTCTCTCCATGCTCTTTGAATTCATCCCTGGTAGCTACTACATTTGTTCTAACAACAAATTCAACTTCTTCTCTTGGTAGATCAGATACCTCTACAATTGCAACTTTTGAAGCATCTATTTTTAGCCTTCAAACAGTGGCTTCATCATGCTAAAGTGTCTCTACAAATTGTTGTCATATCTTCATTATACTTTGTCAACCTTAGGAAATAGTCCAACCATCCTACATCTTTGAAAATAGGAAAGACTAGACTATCTTCTAATATCTGCTAGTGTGCAGAAGGTTCTCTACAAATAATATCTCCTCTCATGATGATAAATTACTCTGTTATATTCTATTCAAATTTTGTAAAATTTAGCTCACAACTATAACCTCACCGATCCTTCTTGTTTGTTATACTTGAATTCTTGAAATTCTACTTTTATAGTTACAGCTTAAATCGGCTTAGGTTATGGCATTGAATTGGGAAACATATGATAAAATATTGTAGAAAGGTAGAAATATATTTGGTGTTTATGGTGGTAGAAGTTTTGAATACCTTGGAAAATGTACTCATCCCTTAACTAAAGCCTTTAAGTGGCCTTAATTGCATTGTACTAGATTGAAGGTTTAATTACATGTAGTAGAAATAAGATAATGAGTATGAAGCATGCAAAATTAAATGCAAATATATCAAAAAATAATTACAACCTATGTTAATTATGGAAAAATAGTATGTGTACCTATCAACATGAATTGAACTAGACTCAATGTGTGAAGTTGATTAGGAGTGTCTGTAACTTGACTATGATTTGGCATTTGCTTAATTGTAATAGGTGATGGATGAAATGATAGGGTTGCACTTGGTAATGAAAGGTTGTATAATGTGGATTATGGGATATGAAGCGACCTCCTGAATACATAGAAATCAAGGAATATGTTGTGGGATGTGATGGTGAAGTTTCATGCAATGACATGGTAGGAATTTGGATGTATATACGGAAAAATGTAATGTATGTGGATATCATGCAATTTAAGTTGGCAAAAAAAATTGAATTTGCTAACTAGCACGTGCTATAGGTACCTTCAACAATAGGTCCCTATTTAAACTGTATCAATTTTTATTCATACTACTACAGGTCCCTACAACACCGTGGAGTGTATTTGAAAAGAATTGTCGATTATGTCACATGTGCAATGTGTGCATGTGAAGGTGGATAGAAAATTATACCTAGTTGAACTCAGTAGACAAGTTGTATAGCTCATTGGTTGAGGCACTTGTAGAACCTATAGTGTGTACTATTGTATATTTTTTGTCTGTTATAATGTCTTTAGCAAGATTATTGTCATTGTCATGATCACTGTCTGGTTCAATATCTTTATTTGAAGCACTATGTGGTCCATATTGTTGCATTAAAGAAATGATAAAATAATCTTTTTGTGTTGGGCTCTTGTAAATTTTTAGTTTGTACCAATTGACCAGTACAGGAAATCTAACTGCATCTAGTCTGCAACTTGACTACTCTATTTGGGAAAACTGGCGGGCTCTATTTTATATGGTCATAAACACCTTGTTTGAAGCTTCCCTTTATAATATTTATACCTTGATTCATATAATAAATCCCAATCTCCCACACTAAACTCCTTTGTCTTTATATATTGATCATGTCACTTGACTCTTTGTTTTTGAATAATCTCAGTGTGGGGCATGGCCTTCATTCTTATCTCATCTAATCTATTTAGATTGTGTAGTCTTTCTTTTTGTGCTACTGTCAAGTCCATATCTAGATCAACTATTGTCCTAAGTGTCTCATATTCAAATTCAATGGGCAAGACTGTTCTTTTACCATACACCAACTCATAAGGTGTAAATCATGTTGTTTTCTTCTATGTTGTCCTATAGGCCCATACTACCTTAGGTAATTAGGTTTCCCAATATTTCCTATGAATTTGCACTGTTTTGGTCAAGATTTTTTCAATCTCCCTATTTGTTACTTTCACCTACCCATTGGTTTGGGGGTGATAGGGTGTTGACTTATTATACCTTATTTCATACTCCTAAACCAATTTGGTAATCAACTCTAATGTGAACTGTGGATCTTGATCTATCACAATTTATCTTGGCACTCTATACCTTGTGAATATGTCTTCATATAGGAACTTGACTACATTACCGTCTCTATAAAATTACAATGCTTTAACTTCAACCCACTTTGTTAGATAATCTATGCAAACTAGGATATACTCCTTGTTATTTGACGTTGGTGATATGGGGCCAATGAAATCTAGCCCCCATTTATCAAATGGTGCTAGTTCCAATTGTGATTACAAAGGAATCTCATCTATCCTAGTTGGCTTGCCCATCCTCTAACATTTTTCATAGCTCCTTGTATATTTAACTAAATCCTTATGAAGAGTTGGCCAATAATAGCCAGTGGTGAGAATCTTGAGTGCAGCCCATTTTGCAGCAAAATGTCCCCCACAGGGTTCATCATGGCAGGATTTGAGGATGTCATAGACTTCATCATCTCTTATACATCTCATCATAATATTTTTTGGACTTGTATAGAATAAATAACCAACTACCCAGGAGTATGGGAAACTTTTGTTCACCAATAGCCTCTTCTCTCTAGGGGAGAAATGAGGTGGTATCTACCCTACTACTAGGTAATTTGCAATATCAGTAAACCAAGGTGTTTGCAATGTTAGAGAAAATAGATGTTCATCTATAAAAGAATCATCAACAACACATTCTATTAGTTGCATTGGTAATCTGGACATAAAATCTTCCACCACATTTTCTTTACCATGATTGTCCACTATGGTGATATCAAATTCCTACAGTAATATCAACCATCTAGAAAGTCTTCCACCAACCACAAGTTTATTCATTAAATACCTTATTATAGTGTGATTAGTGTGAATAAAGACTAGATACCTTGTGATATAGTGCTTAAACTTGTTAATTCCATAGACAACTACCAACATCTTTTTTTTTGTGATTGTGTAGTTGAGTTTAGCCCCTTGTAAATTCTTTCTTATGTATTATATGGGATACTCCTTATTACCTTCCTTATGTCCAAGGATTGCTCCTATGGTAAAATTATAAGCATCTATGTGTATGTGGAAAGGAAAGGTCCAATTTGGTCCCCTCAAGACAGGTGTTTTGATCAATGTTGTCTTAACTGCTTCAAAAGAGTGCTCACATTCTCTGGTCCATTCAAATTCTATATATTTTGTGAGTAGAACGAATAAAGGTGTTGAAATTTTAATAAAGTCCTGAATGAATCTTCTATAGTAGCCTACATGTCCTAGAAAACTCTTGACATCTCTTTGTTTTTGTGGCATGGGGAGTGTGGAGATTATCTCACTTTTATTTGGATGCACTAGATACAAAATTTCCTAGCACAATCCCCTAGGTCATCATCATGAAAAATTTCTTATGGATTAGGGATAGGTTGTGTTCTTGACACCTCTTTAATAATTTATCTAGGCTATTGATTATTTCATCATATGTTTCTCCATAGGTTGTGAAATCATCCATGTAGATTTCCATGGAGGCATGTGTAAAATATGAGAAAATTCTTAGCACTTCCCTTTGGAAAGTGGCTAGAGCATTACATAATCCAAAGGGAAGAACAAAATTGGAATATGTTCCCCAAGGGAATATATAGGTGGTTTTATCTTGGTCCTCTAAAGCTATTCTAATTTGGTTGTAGCCACTAAATCCATCTAGAAAGTAGCAATACTTTTTACATGCTAGGGAGTCAAGCACTTGATTAATGAAAGGTAATGGGAAGTGGTATTTTCTTATGGTTGTGTTTAATTCTATAGAGTCCACACATATTGTCCATTTCCCTCCTTTCTTGGAGAAAATAACTAGAGGTGACACCCATTGACTGTCAGAAATAGGGTAAATGAAACCTGCATAAGTAATTTTTGTAATTTAGTTTTGACTATATCTCTTAGTGCAAGGTTCATTCTCATCTAGGGTTGTATAATTGGCTTGAAACCATCATTTATATAGATCCTATGCATGAACAGGGCTAGATCAATTCCCTTCATGTCATGGTAGTCTCATGCAAAGGCTACTATGTATTCTTGTAGCATAGTGGTTAGGGAAGTTTGTTGTGTAGTAGTTAATCCACTATTAACATTTAGCATTCTACCCAGCATGATTTCTAAAGTGTTAGATGTTGATTGTACAGATGAAAGGTCAAATCCAACAATATCTAGGAAACATTTTTGTGGCAATAAGAATGGAAAATTTGAGATATGGATTATAATGAATTAATAGGTATAATATTCTGCAGAGGATCTTGTAGACATGAGAGGCAATCATGTTGTGGTTTCCTACTGTAGTTATTATGTATAATGTGTGCAATTAAATCATCCTCATCTTGGTTTCTTAACAAAGGGATATGTTCAATGGTCATGAGATTCTATAGGGAATATTGGTCTTCTTCATCAAGGGTAGGCCAAATGGTCTTCTCTAAATCTACGTTAGGTTGGGCTAGTGGATAAAGGACCAATTTCTTGGTCACGGTTCCATTTGGGATAATCATGTTTCTAGACCTACAACTTATAAATGCATTAGGTGTTGCTAATCATGGTCTACCTAGAATAAGGGGATAACCTGCAAGGTTTCCTTTAGCTGAAATACTATAAAATCTGTAGGGTACTCCCATGAATCCAAATTTATGATCAAGTCCTCAATGATGCCTTCAAGTTTCATAGTTGACCTATCTACCAACTATTAAACAATGGGTGTAGGTCTAAGGTTTACTAATTGCAATAGCTGCATTGTTTCCTTATTCATCACATTAATGGCTACCCCTAAGTCAATCATGGTGTTTTTTATGAGCGTACCATTTATCTTAACATCCACAACTGGACTTCCAGGGTCTGTATAGTTAGGGACAATGGTTTTCTCTAACATAATTTCAACAAGATTCCCCAAGACATGTGCAATCTAAGGGTCTTTTCTCTTTCTACCTAGCCTTTTAAGACAAAGGTCCCTCACTATTTTTATGTAAATGGGAATGTCCTTGATGGATTGAATGAGAAGTATCTTTATACCACATCCTAAAGCTGCCCTAATAGGTCAGTTTTAGCTTGGTTCTGATGTTTTTGAACAACTAATCCCTTAGGGAATGGAGGTTGTAGACTTGAAGTGGTCTGTTTCACCTGATTTGACTCAGGTTCCATAGGTGGATTGTCCAAGGCTTCTGTTGAGGGATCCTCATCTACCAATTCAATGATTTTGAGGAGATGAAGGCCCAACCAATTTTTTCCCCAACTTGAGGTGGACATCACTCACCTCTACCCCATAAGTAGGGTATTGAATAGCCTCGTTAGTGTAGGCCTGTTGAATAGGATTGTTATTTGGGTTAGGTGTAAGTTGGGTTGGCAGTTGAGGTACTCTTGGTGGTTGAGATGATGGATTTTTTGGATTGGGCATGATGGCTTGTTGTTGTGGCTGTTGGTAATTTATATTCTATTTTTTCCATTGCTAGCCCTTTTTCCATTGAGGCTGCTATTGATTTTGTTATGGCCATTAGGAGTTGTAGTTAGATCCTTGAAACTTTTGTTGTTGCCACATGGGTTGTTGTTGTTAGTTCCAGATTGGTTGGGGATTTTCCATTGGTTTTGTTTGTTTTCCCAAGGTTGAGGGTTCCAACTAGAGAAGTTTTTATTGCTAACTAGAATTGGTGTATTGAAATTCAAAGGATCTTGAGGCATACCTTGCCTTGGTTTCCATGGCCTCCTTTGTGTGATGTAGAAAATTTATCCATCTTCACCCTCTATTGCTTGAAAGTATGTTTTCACTAGTCTATCCTTTGTAATACTTGCTACCCGTTTGCACTTACAATTAACTTTTCTCTATTTGTAGTTAGGGCAGTATTCAGTAAGGATTGCCTCTTCCTCTTCTTGCTTTTACTTTACATGTGGAGTGTCCAATTAGGTAGCCAAATGGATTATGATATCTTCTTTCATGTTGGACAACAAGCTACTCAATTCTACTCTAGAGTCCCTATTAGATGGCTTACTAATGGAAGATGTTATTTTCCCCCTTGTCCTCTTGGTAAAGGTTTATTGAATAGTGTCTACAAACTTTGTAGATTTCTTCAAAAGGTAATTGGGATACATCTCCCAACCCAATAATATTAATGGCATCCATGCAATCATCATTGACTCCTCTTAAGAACACCAACTTTAGGGATTCTTTTGAAAGTCTATTTTGTGGATTCTTCGTCAAGGAGAACTGGAACCTTTCTACATATTCCTCCAATAGTTCAACTTCTTTTAAATACATTCTAAATATGTCATCTCTTCTTTTGTCAACTCCTCTATAATAGTCCAAGTATTTCTCCAAGAACTTTGTCTTTATAATGTCCCAATTTGGAAAAACATCTCTGCTCAAACCCATAAACCATCTTAAGGCGGCATCCTTCAAAGTTGTTGGGAATAGTTTGAGTCTATGTGCATCTGTTGTGTAGTCATAAATTATACATAGGACATCAAACTCAAACAAGAAGGTATTTGGATCCTTAGTAACCAAGCCATAGAAGACAGGTAATGTTAAAAGAGGTATATTCTTCAAGATGATTGCTCTCTCCTAGTTAGTAATTGGGAACTCAAAAGTCACATGTTTTGGTGAGTCATCCACCACTGCATCAGCCATGGTTTGGAAAGTCTCCTCTATATTTGCAATGGATGTTGGTGAAAGGGAAATTTATTCTTTAGGGATACCCTTACTCTAATTACTATAATCACCAATGTCCTCTCTAGCTTCGTGTGATGAGGGGAGAAATATTTACATGGAGTCTCACCACCTCCACATACAATAGGTATGACTTTGTATAGCAACAACTCTTGCACAATTTTAGTGAAATGTTTTGGTATTGATAGAGTAAAACCTAATTGTTCTAATGCTGGAAACAAAATACTAAACTATGAAAGCTTGAAATAATAGAGATGAATATTTGAAAGTAGCACCATCCTCGACAATGGCACCAAAAGTGTAGAGGCCCACTAGAATGTTCAGTAAACTTGGTGTCAACACACAACTCAGAGGGGGTCTTACTGAATAGTCCACTAAAACCTTTGAAATACCTTCATTTAATTTATCAACTAGGGCTAAAATAAGCTTTTGATGATGTTGGAATTGTATGTGCATTCAAAGACTCTTCACTACCTATATCATCCTAGCATAGGTGTTTACACATGTTGGAAATCATAAATTGCATAATAGTAAAAAGAAGTAATATTGAAGCTATTGCTACGGGTATTTGCAGCTAAAGACTATGACTAGTTCACTGTCAAGAAATCAATTCTATAACTAATCAATTCTATGACTCACTCTAGAGGATAATGCATGAAAACAATTAAATCATGAATATAGGACAAGATCTTATTCACATTCACCACATGAAGAATCTAATTAAGAAAAATGTAATCATGAAAATAACTGCTCTAACAAAAATAAATGTATAGAAAGAAAAGTGGGTAACAATTACCTTGAGTGGCCCTTGCTCATGTGATTGTCTCCACAGGATAAACTCAAATCTAGCTCCTCAAACTAATCCAACATAGCAATAACTAAAAATATCTTCATTGTATAATGCAAGATATCACAATCCAATAAGATTCTTCTGGAAGATCGTATTCATAAGATCATGATTGGAAAACAAACATTGTCTGTGCAAAAACATAAACTAATTGAACATATATATCTGCTATATTTTCTATTTCAACTAACTTGACCACCGAACCATTCATATAGGTACAAGGGAGTCTTATTAGAACAAAGATTCAAAATAGAAATATAATCATAAATCACCACTCCCTACATAATAGAGTGTGATAAAGTATGAGTAACTAAAACACAAATAAAAAGGTAGAAGAATTGGAATAGGACTGTAACTCTGTTGCAACAGTTTAAAGCTAAAACATAGACTGTGGAAATAGTCATGTTGGATACCTAATTATGGTAGAATTCTTCTCCTCCAATAGTATTATTAAATGATGTGATGATTCACAATCATCTTGAAAAATAGACGCCTCCAATTATGCAATTGTTGTGTTCTTCTAACTCCCCCTACATCGATGTTTGAAACTCCCTTTGGTTGTGGGTTGCACCTCCTAGTTGTTGCAGGCTACAACCTACTTGCTCTAGCTCCTTGGCTGTAAAGAGTTAGTTCACACAACATCTACACAATACTAATAACCATAGCTTAAACACAAATATTCATTGCATTTCATACATATTCACATATTAACCATGCAATAACTATCATATAACAATCAAGTCCAAGTTTGCATAATGATCATAAAAGATAGTAAAGTTTCCAGAATAGGTAGAAAATAAGTATCTGGAGATGTCTACAAGCATGTACTAATTTTAAAAAAAAACTAACTAATAGTTGGCCTCATCATATTGTAGCAAAATGTTGTACCCTTATGAAAAATAATTTGTTTAGGCCTTGTCAATAGCACCATATCATCCTATTTAAGTTGGTTAGAATGCATTTTGTTTATTTCTTATTCTTACCCATGCTTTGATCAATTAAATTCCATTAACCTTATCATCATCATTAAAATATAGGTACAAATAAAAAATGAGAGAAAATAAAAGAAATTGATATGAGCTTGAGTAAGGAAATTGTATAAATTGCCACCAAATTGCACTAATGTGCAAGGTACAAAATTTCACCTTGGAGAAACTCTATGAATTTCCATCAAACTTTGTTGATGTATAAAAAATTAAAATTTTAACTTTTTAGATTTTGATGAAAATATGTATGTGAGATAGATTTTTGATCAAATTTGCTAGTGTAAATAGATATTGGAAAAAGTCACCCAAATTCAAATGGCACAAAAACCTCCACCTAGAAAACTAAAAAGTAAAAAATGAAATTTTAAAAAGATTAATTTTAGTGCAAAATTGCACCAAGTGTACACTTGGGAAAAAATTTCAAAGTGCCATTAGCACACATCTACGTATTGATGCCACTTAAGTGATGCTCTAAGAAGAAAAAAATGAAAAAGGGCCAATTTGGTCTAGAAGTACATCATATGTGCATTGCTAAAACTTCCAAGGTGAATGCTTATGTGCCTAGGCCTTCCTTTCTAAAAAATAAAAATTAAGAAAGAAAGTGATGCAAAAGCACAACATAAGGACACTTTGGCACAATGTGTTAAAATTTCTTTGGTCCCTTTTTTCTTTCAAAAGAAGAACAAATATATCATGGCACAAAGCTAATCCTCAACACCAAGGGCATAAAAGAGGGTTTTTTTTTTAAATTATACTTCCAAAACTTGAAATACCTTGAAAATTCATCTCCAATCACTTGAAAACTATAAAACCTTATCAAAGGAAAATTAAGCGTTTATCTCAGTGCACACTCACATATGGTACAAAGGACGTCGCATGCATCATGGAGCACATAAAAGGCAAGAATTGGTCATTTATTTTTATCCTTTCTGATGTATCTTATTCAACTATGACATTCTTACCTCTTCATTATATTGAGTAAGTCATTTTTATCATATTTCCCCTCCATTGTTAGGTTATTTGAAATTAAAAACTCTAATTTATAAAAAGAGAGGGTTTGCATGTTATTTAAATACTTAGAAATATGGATCATGACTATAATATAAATAACTAACAAAATAGTACCTCTAATGCTATTGAAATGAAGTACCAATACCGTTATGACATATTTTCCTCCAAAGTGATTTAGTAATTATATATTGAGGTAGGGAATGAAGACTTGTAAAGAAATGATTTAGTAGAAAAAATGCATGGGAATATATTGGCCAAAAAAATAATGTTCATCACTTATTTTTAAAACAATCACATTCTTTAACTCCCATCAATTTCTTACACTTTTCCTCACTATTACAAAATTCAACAATTGAGATATAAGGTAAAATTATTAGATGCAATAGGTAGTTGTTACCTAGGTTTTCTCCATAATCTTTTGATTATCCATGGTATTCCCATCGTCAATGTTATTAGGGCCACCATGGTGAAATGTTAAGCATAGTGGGATTCAAATTAAGGTACATGTTTAAGATATGTTTCCATTAATTGAATATCTAATTAGAAAATAGTTTTAGTATTGATGCACAAGCATATTAAAAGAGAACACAATAGTCTTATGAAGGGACATGATTACACTACTAAAAATTATGAGAGGAATTCCTTAGGTAAGGATATCATACCCATAAATATTCCACATAATCAACACAGTTAATTTTGCAACTTATAATATTGATTGGGCTTTCCTCATTAGAAAAAGTGTTCATTAGGAATTGTGTATCATTGCTCAAATGAAAGAATTTAATATGATATCATGCTTGGTGCAAAAATTACAAGAGTAAGGATATTCCATGGTATGAACATGGTAGGTGAATATGAGACACTAACCTTATTTATAATCACATGTATTAGCTATAATATGGAAAATGTCTTACTCATCTTTGGAGAGTGAATGATGCATTTAAAAAAATATATAATTGTGGGTAGGATAGTCCATTCAAAGAGTGAATTTTACATGAAGTGAAGATGACAATCTTTGAATATGGAGATTATTCTATTCAAATTTCAATATTCACTTGCATCAAATTTCTAGGTAATAGTGAATGAATTATAGTAGTTAAATAGGTAGTTGGAAATAGTTTACTCTATTTCTAGGTCTAGACATAGAGGGGGGCTCAATTACCTATTATCATCATACATTATTATTGTAGGTCAAAGGATGATGCTAGGAATATAGAAAAATAAATTGTTAGTTATAATTGTAAATCAATTGAAACTAGTACATTATTTTTTCCAAGAAGTTGTATGGAATAAAAGTTAAGAACATATATTCATAAATTTCATATAGAATATGTTTGAAGAAACTCTGCTAATGAATCTCAAGTTAGAGATGTTGAGAAAATGTGTCTCAACCTTGCAATTACATAAGGTACTATTGATACGTAAGGTACTTTTCATCCGACAATGACAAGGGGGCATGGGGGAATCCCCCTCATGAGGGGTCTGGGGGGATCATCCCCTCGGCTAGGGTGCAAGGGTAGCTACTTCAAAAGGAAAATATTATTTATATTTTATTATTGTAAATCTGGATTGTTCATCATTATGTCTCATATCTAACAACCGATATTTTATTAACTTGACTTTCCTTAGAAGGAAACCCTGTTTTATGAGGGCATTGTATTACAACTATGTATTTTGATGTATTGTAACAGTCTAATAGTGATTGTGTTGCCTCTAGATCTCTGAGTGGTGATACTCTTGTGATAAGCTTTCTCAACAAGTATATTGTAATCTTTGTGATTTCTGAATAATATATTGGGTGAATTTTGGAGTGTGTGGTTTTTCTCCCGAAAGGGTTTTCCCCACATAAATCATTGTGTTGTGGTATGCATGATATTTGTGTTATTTTTGTTTAAGTTTTTGTAACTATTGAAGATCTATAAAAGTTTTGCATTATTCTCCTCTTAAGATTAGTGTAGGAAGTTGTTTTTCTACCTTAGCTTCCTTACAAGTGGTATCAGAGCTTGATCACCTTTGGTTTCAATTGTGGGTTGTTGGGATTTTTGAACCAATCCATATTTTAGTGGAATCTTGTGTAGAAGACACTTTGTGATCTTGTTGCAGTATTTTTTAGATGGAAATTCAATTAGGGAGAATAGAGATGGATAATTTTTTTGGAAATAATTTTGAAATGTGGAAGTTGAAGATGGAGGATTTGTTGATAGATCGAGATCTATGGGATGTTGTTGATTAGAATGTTTCAAGGCTTACAGATCCTACTCAGGCTGCTCAATATAATGTTATGGACCATAAAGCTAAGGGTCTAATCAAATTGTGTTTAGAGTACTTTGTTTTAATCAATGTCCATGAAGAGACCTCTACACAAAAACTATGGAAGAAGATTTGTGAGATGTATCAAGCCAAATCTTTAGTGAACAAGATTTTCTTGAGAAAAAAATTGTATTCCTTGAGAATGGAAGAGGGTGGAAGAAATAAAAAACACCTAGAAGCATTCAATATGTTGGTGGGTCAATTGGCATTAGTTGGTGTCAAAATGGATGAGAAAGAGAAATGTCAGATCCTACTTTGTTCTTTGCTTGATTCGTGGGATTCTCTTATTATGGTTATTTGGAGTACTTTTGTTATATTGAAGATTGAAGATATGGTGGGTTCTTTTCTTTCTAAAGAGATGAGGAGGAAGGAATCCATCATTGCCAAGGATGCCCTGAATGTTCATGGAAGACCTGAGGAAAAAGGCAAGAAGAATGAGAAGAGTGACAAATCCAAGTCCAAGGGGAGATCTAAGTCTCCTAGAAAGTCCAAAGTTATTTGTTTGAACTGTGGCAAGTTTGGACATGTTCAAAAGACTATAAAAAAGAAAAGAAGAAGAAAAAAAGAATTTTGATTATGATTTTAAGTCCGAGAAGGAAGATGGTGATGCATTCATTGCAACTTTGGCAACTCGTGCAGGTAATGATGCATGGTTAATTGACTCAGGTGCATCTTTCCACATGACCTTTAATAGAGATTGGTTTTCTGAATATGAAGAATTTGATGGAGATAAGGTGTACTTGGGTGATGATTCTCATTTAGACATTGTTGGTTGTGGTAAAGTTAAAATTAGATTTCCTAATGGTAGAATAAAAAAGATTAATAGTGTGTTGCATATCCCTCGTTTAGCACAAATTTTCTTATATGTGAGCAAACTAATAGATGCAGGTGTGTAGCTGGTATTTTTTGATACAAGATGCAAGATGGTCAAAGGTGCTATGGTGATTGCTAGAGGTGTAGGATATGGCACATTGTATAAGCTTGATGCATGCACTATTGAGTGTAATAGTACTTATATGAAAAGAAAGTTTGGGGAAGAAGTGAGGGTTTCACCTTTAGTACATGGTCATAGATTTTGGGTATCCAAGGGTGCTCTTTCTTTTGAATCAAATTTACTTACATAGAAAACTATGTTATGGCACCAGATACTTGGCCACATTGGAGAAAAGGGTCTAAGGACCTTGAAAAATAAAAACCTTTTTAAAGGTCTATCTGATCATAATCTTGAATTGATTTATGTGAGCATTGCATTTATGGAAAACAAAACCATGTTCAGTTTTACTTGAGTTCTCATAAATCTTGCGATGTATTGGATCTTATTCATTCTTATGTGTTTGGTCCTATAGATATTCCTTCAATTGGTAAATCCACATATTATGTTTTATTTATTGATGATTATAGTATAAAGACATGGGTATATTTTCTAAAGAGTAAATATGAATTTTTTAGTCGATTTAAATAATTTAAAGCAATGGTTGAGTTGCAGACTAGAAAGAAAATAAAATGTCTAAGGATTGATAATGGCGATGAATTTTTCTCTAATGATTTTGATAGATTATATAAATAATGTGGTATTCATAGACAAAAGATGACACCATATTCTCCAAAACATAATGGAGTTGTAGAAATAATGAATAGGACATTGATGGAGAAGGCTAGGATTATGTTGAGTGGTGCTAGTCTAGAACAATGGTTTTGGGTTGAAGTTGTTGCCACTGCTTGTTACCTAATTAACATGTCTTTGACATTAGCTCTGTTGATAAGACGCCTATAGAGGCATGGTCAGGTCACAAGCCTTCATTAAGACATTTTAGATTTTTTGGTTGTGAGGCATATGCACATGTGCTAAAGGAGAAGTGAACAAAGTTGGAGAACAAGGATGTGAAATGTATCTTCATCAGATACAGTTATGGTGTGAAAGGATTCAACCTTTGGGATCCTATTGCATAAAAGGTAATGCATAACAGAAGCGTTATTTTTAGAGAAACTAAGCCTTCTTCTATTACATTGTAGCCAAAACAAAGTAAATAGGAAGATGTGATTCAATTTCCTTCTATACCTGTGAAAGTTGAATTAAGGACCTAGATATACAAGAAGTTGAGGAGAGTTCATCCAGCTCTGAATCTTCAGAAGAGGAGGAAGAACCTCCAACTCAGCTCGTTCAAAGGTCTACAAGGCACAAAGAACCACCTAAAAGGTATTCACCTAATGATCGGAGATGTATTTTTACTTTGAATACTAACATGGATGAACCCAAACCAATAGAAGAGGCATTAGGTATGAATGATACAGAATCTTGGAAGATTATTATGGATGAAGAAATGGAAGCTTTGAAAAAGAATGATACATGGGATCGTGTACCATTGTCTAAAGGACGAAAACTTGTTGGTTGCAAATGGGTGTTCAAGAAAAATATCAGTTTAGATGGAAGTATTGAGAAATACAAAGCAAGTTTGGTTGGAAAAGGTTACTATCAAGTTGAGGGTGTTGATTATGGTGAGATATCTTTTTGTTGCAAAAATGACATCCATTAGATTTTTGCTTTCTATTGTTGTTTCTTTTTATTTAGAGGTTGAAAAAATGGATGTGAAAACTACTTTTCTTCATGGTGACTTGGAGAAGGATATTTATATGACACAACTAGAGCATGATGTGGTGAAAGGTAAAAGTAAATTGGTTTGCAAATTGAAGAAATCTTTGTATAGCTTAAAACAGAGCCCTAGGATGTGGTACCAAAAATTTGATACATATGTGTTGAGTTTGGGATTTAAGCGTTCTAAATCATATCATTGTGTTTGTTATAAAATCAATGGTGATTGTTTCTTGTTCATTGCATTATATGTTGATATTTTATTTATTGGTAGAGGGAAAGGTATGATTTCATAACTGAAATCTCAACTTGTTAAATTTGAAATAAAAGATCTTGGTGCAGCTAAACACATTCTTAGGATAGAAATTAGAAGATATAGAGTGAACTGAAAGTTATGGCTTGGACAAAGTAAGTATGTCAACTCAATTTTACAGAGGTTTGATATGCAGGCTTGTAGACTATTGTGTGTTCCTATTTTGAATAGTTGGAACAAAGTTATCTATTTCAGGTCCATCATCTCGATCAAAGATGGAAGACATGAGCAGAGTGCCTTACCATAGTGCAGTTAGAATTTTGATGTATGCTATGGACTATACAAGACTAGACATTGCCCAAGCAGTGGGAGTTCTTTCTAGATATATGTCTAATCCTGGTAGAGTTCATTGGGATGTAGTTAAAAGAGTCTTCAGATATTTGCGCGGTACCTAAGATTATTCCTTATGTTATCATAGTAATATGACTAAAGATGAGATTTCCCTTGATATTAATGGTTATGTGGATTCAGATTGGGCAAGTGATGTTGATAACAAAAGATCCACCAGTGCTTATGTGTTTACTTTATTTGGTGGTGCAATTAGTTGGATGAGTAAGTGACAGGTTGTGGTTGCTTTGTCCACTACTGAAGCAGAGCATATGGGAGCTACCCATGCTTGTAAAGAAGCCATTTGGCTTAAGAGACTGTGTTCAAATATTGGAATAAAACAAGGTATAATGACAATTTATTGGGATAGTCAAAGTGTGATATGTCTAGCCAAGAACTCGACATTTCATGTTAGGACCAAGCACATTGATGTACAATATCATTTTGTTAGAGATATGAATGAAGATGGAAGGTTGAAGGTTGAAGCTGGTTAAGGTAGAGACTTTGATGAATGTTGCTGATTTTTTAACTAATCCTATGAGCACAAAGAAGTTCAGATGGTGTTCAGAGACTATGGGCCTTTCAGCCCCTAGTAATAAGAGATGATGATGACACCCTTTCATTTTCTTAGCAAGGTGTTCGAAAAGTAGGAGATTTGTTGAGAAAATGTATCTCAACCTTGCAATTACATAAGGTATTGTTCATCTAATGATGACAAGGGGGCGTGGGGGGATCGCCCCCACGAGGGGTCTAGGGGAATCATCCCCCGAATGGGGTCTAGGGGCAGCGTCCCCGAAAGGAAAATTTAATTTATATTTTATTATTGTAAATCTAGATTGTTCATCATTATGTCTCATATTTGACAACCAATATTTTATTAGCTTGACTTTCCCTTGAAGGAAACCCTATTTTATGAGGGTGTTGTATTACGGCTATGTATTGTGATGTATTGTGAGATTTTGATAGCAGTTGTGTTTCCTCTAGATCTCTAGGTGGTGATACTCCTATGAGAAGCTTGCTCTACAAGTATGTTGTAATCTTTCTAATTTCTAAATAATATATTTGGCAGCTTTTGGAGTGGGGTTTTTCTCTTGAAAGGGTTTTCCCCAGTGGAATCATTGTGTTGTGGTATGCATGATATTTGTGTTTATTTTTTCTTAAGTTTCTATAAATGTTAAAGATTTGTAAAAGTTTTGCATTATTCTCCTCTTAAGATTAGTGTAGGAAGTTGTTATGCTACCTTAGCTTCCTTACAAGAGAAAGGTATTATTTTCATCTTACTAAAAATTATGTAAAGGCTTACAAATTATTTAAGTGAACTAAGAAGGTTGTAGAGGATGGGGAAGAGGTAAGATCACCTACATATGCTTGGAGAATGTTAGTAACTTCATTTCCAATAAGGTTAGTTACTTCATTTCCAATAATAAAATATTTTGAATCTTCTATTATTTCTTTATAGAAAAGAAGTGGGAGTGTCATCTAGATTGCTATTAATTAGATATGAATAAAGATGACATAGCTCAAAGATAAAAATACAATAGATGCTTCTTCCTTTAGGGTTCCACACCCCAATAAAACTTTATCACAACAACAATAAGAAGCAAAACAATTTCAAACAATAGATCCACAATCAATACCATAGTTTAATCTTTATAGGGTTAGAGGGAAGGCATGCTATTAGGGTCATTATAAGGCACATGGTGAAGTACAACCCAAAAGGAGGATGAATATTATTGTAAAGAAATGAAAAATATCCTCCATGTTTGACACTTTTTATGCCTTCAATAAAAATATACATTGAGATTAGGTTCACATGCTAGTTCATATTGATCAAATGGAAATGTCAACTCACTATTGTGGACATGGTAGGAATTGGTCCAATGGAAAGGTATTGACTAGATTCCCTTCTTCGCAAGAAGTAACAAGAAAATAATGGGAGAAAAAGGATCTCATGAAACGTGATGAGGAGCTCTAGGGGCACAAATGAATGTAATGCAAGTAGTGTTTTGGGTAGGAGTGTTTACTTGTTGGTTTATTCATTGTAATGTTTCTAAAGAAGGGTTTTCTAACTAGATGGATTTAAGAAGACTACATGTTCAAAAATAATGGCAAAAGGAACGAGCAAATCCTCACTTAACTCTCTAAGATCTCATTAAATAAGTTCAACCTAATTTGATAGACATCATTTTGATTGTGGCCGTCACAATTAAAGTAGATGGGTTAAATAGTTTAAGCTCTTGTTCAAATTTCAATGATTTGTTATTGGATCACTTTGTTGATTCATAATAATGGTTGAATGTTTAGTTGAATTTTTGTATTGGATGAATGCTTAATCAAATGTGATTTTTTGTTTTTGAATTTTTAAACATATGTAAAATAAATCTAAATTAATTGATGCATGAAACTAGATAAGACTTAATTTTAAAGCTTTCCAATTGTTTTAAATGAATTAAATATTATAATTAATTAACCAAATTAGTTAGATTTTTTCTCTTAACTTTGATATAATTTTTAAATAATAGTCATGTAAAACATTTTAATGATTAATCTAAAATAAACGAAGTGAATCTCTTTTCATAATTTGTACTTAGAAAATAAAATAAAAGCAATAATTAATCTAATAATTATAAATAAATAAATAATCACACTAAATTGATTACCTTTCTCTAATTTATTAAATATAATTAAATATTTAATTAAATTTAATCATTAATTAATCTAACTAAAGCTTACAAGAAAAATAACTTTTCTAGAAAAAAGACATAGAAGAGGCATAGAAGAAGCAACAAAGATTTTCCCTTTTTTCTTTTTAAAAAGAATAAAATCATTAGACAACTCTTTCTAGAAGAAATATTTACGCATAGATCTTTTCCCTTTTAAAATGTGAAAGAATTTTTAGTTTTGTTTGTATCTTTTAGATATGTTTGTTGTTCTAGTTATGAATTCTAGATCCACCAAAGATTTTCCCTTTTTTCTTTTTAAAAAGAATAAAATCATTAGACAACTCTTTCTAGAAGAAATATTTATTTATAGATCTTTTCCCTTTTAAAATGTGAAAGAATTTTTAGTTTTTTTTGTGTCTTTTAGATATGTTTATTGTTCTAGTTATGAATTCTAGATCCACCAAAATAATTACTGGACCTCTTTTAGAAACTACTTTGAATAAATCAAAGGATTCCCAAGAAACCTATAGGGAATTCTTTCTTGGGAAGAAGAAAAAACTATGTTCCATGTAATTAATTTTCTTGTGAAGACAAGTACAGAACTAAAATAAATAATATTTCAACAATAAAAGGACTATTGGAAGCACAATTATTAAATGAAATACAAGTTTTGAACATTTGTTTCAACTAGAGCACATTAAAGCACAATTCTTCAATAGGGAAGCTTTTAACTATACAAAGAACTTCAAATCTAAGCACTTACTAATAACCAAATCTAATCTACTCTTCTAAAATCACCTTTTTTACAACAAAGTTTCAAATCACATAAAAAAACTAAACTAATTAACAAGAGATAATTCTAATCTATAACAACAAACAAGAAATTTACTCTTGAGACTTAGAAGAATCATAGCTGAAAAGTAATTTTGATGTAGTGGAAATATGTCTTTAGGAAAATCTATCAAATTACTTCTCTTTAGATCTTCAACCACTGGTAAAATTCTCCAAGGAAAAGAGATTGGAAAACTAAACAAGAAATCCTTTCGCAGTCCTTTCTTTGGATTGCAATTTTTTTCCTCGTATTTTTCCCAGCTTTGATCAATATAAAAAACTAAACAAGAAATCCTATAGGAAGAGATGATGATTTCTTGTAGGGTTAGATAGTGGCATGCAGAGATCTAAAAAACCTTTAACAAAAATTGAATTGGTCTCAAACTATTGAAAAATTGATGCTTGCTTGTAAAACTATGGACCCTTTGGTTATCAAAAAGTAGGCCATATGTGTTGGAGTTGATAGTGAACCCCACAGTCCCAATAATCACCTTATTAACTTCCAACATATTTTGAATTTTCTTCATTCCTATCCATGAATCTGCATTATAGCAGTTCCCCCACAAGCTAGCAAGAATGTTGGCTCTAATATTACTATAATGTCCCTAGGGTTTGCTCTTAGAAATCAATCAAAAAATCAAACCCCAAACTGTCATTCACTCTTAAAACCCTAGTAGGAGATAATAAAAAACTGTGGATCTAGAGAGGACAATTAGATTATGCAACTTCACTCATCAAATGCACTTAGATAAAAATGAAATCCAACCACTATTAAATTATGTAGTTGATAACAATTTCAAATTTGTAGATGAATAAGTGTTCTAATAACAGTAACTTTCACTATTTGCACCCAAAACACAACTGTAGTACATAAGAAGTTACCAGCAAGTAGGTGACTGGCTACCAGTCCTCACAACATGCCTTTGTTGCAATCAGATTGGCTGGCAACGAACTTGAGTTCATGGAGACAACAAATTTCCCTTGTGTAGAGATGGAAAGTACCCCAGATTAGGTGACTGTTGGATCTTGGCATGCTTGAATGACGCCCTAGGGTTGGGTTTGAATCACAAGTAGCACCCAATCTAGAAAATTGAGGTGTGGAGCCCTCAATTCAATGCCCAACTTGATAAACTTTTTCTCAAATAGTAGATCTAGGCATAATTGTACCCTTTTCCTTTAATGTCCACTGTGAGCTGCCCCTCGAGGCTTGTAGATGTGGGTAGGAAATAGATGCAGGGTTTCCAATTTTCAACAAAAAATGGCTAGATCTGACTTTTTCCCTTTAATAAACCTTTGTTGATTGTTGCAGGTAGGGTTTGATGTAGTGCTCAACCTCTTGCGCTTGGCTGGCTATAAGATTACCTTCCAACAAATTTATTGGATGACAGTTAGGCCTATCTACTGTAGCAATCCTGATTTGTTGCTCTTGTTCTTAGATTTCGCTGCCCCGATTGTCTTGAATGTGCTGTCAAAGTAAACTCCAACTAGCCCGCCATGTTCTATGAGTAGAATTTGCATGAGATCCTCTAGTTGGGCGATAGGGGTGGCCTATGGCCTAAATGGTAGGTGATTTCCCCTCAAACTGCACAAATGGCGATCCACTAAAAGTCACTTAAGCCAGGTTAAACTCATAAATTTCTAATCAGAAATGAAACTGCAAAATTCAGAATTAATTGCTAGGATAAGGCTAGGGTTTTTGTCCCAACCTTGAGGTGCAGCCAGGGTTTGCGTCCTAGCTAGCACCACTTCAAGATAACTCCCAAAAATCATACCAAAACTAGTTATTCGCCCCAACTAGCAAGACTCAAATGTATACTTGTATGTGCAAGGTGCTAGGGCCCAAATGTGGCGCCAAAAATCAAAATTTATATTTTACTTTATGTAAATTTTATTTGTTATTTGTTATTTTATTTTATTTTATTTTTTTATTATTATTATTTTATTAAGCCTCTTGTACATTTTTATTAAATATTTATTAATAGATTTATACTTTTAAATCATATTTTAAAGCCCTTTATATATTGTGAAAATTTCCTTGTTCTAGATAATCTTGAATATTTTTTTAATATCAATTTAGAATTTTTATTTAATTGTAATATTATATTTAAGATTTTTTTTTAATATAAACTTTAAAAGCATGCACTATCATCATCTTTTTATAGTTTTACTAAATATGAATTTTTTAAGGAAATATAATATACTATTCTAATTTATAATAGTAATATATATCATTTTATAATATTTGTTATGGAAATACATATTAATTTAGAATATTTTCGAAAAAATAAAATATACATTTTTAGAATATACATGATTTTTAATTTATAATATTTGTTATAGAAATACATATTAATTTACAATATTTTCATGCTTTTATAATTTTTAGAAAAATTTTAACAACATTATCTTGAATTTTTTAATATCAATTATTTGTCATTTTATTGTAATATTAAATTCAAGATTTTATTTATATGTAAGCTTTAAAAGTATTCATTATTATCATCTTATATATAATATTGTATTTGAATTTATAATATTTGTTACAAAAATACATATTGATTTAGAATGTTTTAAGAATAAAGAATATACATGTGTTTTAATTTTTACAAGATTTCCTTGTTTTAGACAAGATAATTTTGAATATTTTTTTAACATCAATTTATAATTTTTATTTAATTGTAATATTATATTTAAGATTTTTTTTATATGTAAACTTTAAAAACATGCATTATCATCATCTTTTTATAGTTTTACTATATATGAAATTTTTAAGAAAATATAATATAGTATTCTAATTTATAATAGTAATATACATCATTTTATAATATTTGTTATGGAAATACATATTAATTTAAAATATTTTTTATGGAAATACATATTAATATACAATATTTTCACACTTTTATAATTTTTAAAAGATTTTTAACAAGATTATATTGTATTTTTTAATATCAATTTAGTAATTGTTTCAAGATTTTATTTGTGTAAGCTTTAAAAGTATTCATTATTATCATCTTATATATAGTATTGTATTTGAATTTATAATATTAATATTATTTTGTAATATTTGTTACAAAAATAGATATTAATTTATAATGTTTTTAAGAAGAAAGAATATACATGTGTTTTAATTTTTACAACATTTTTAACAAGATTATCTCGAATATCTTCTTAATATCAATTTATAAGTTTTCATTTAATTTTAATATTAAATTTAAGATTTTTCTTTATATGCAAGCCTTAAAAACATTCACTATTATCATTATTTTATAGTTTTATATATATGTGAAAATTTTAAGAAAGTTTAATATAGTATTCAAATTTATAATATTAATATGTATCATTTTATAATAATTGATAGGGAAATCATATTAATTTAAAATATTTTCAAAAAGATAGAATATAAATGTTTTTTAAAAAATTTAGAAGATTTTTAATAAGATTATCTTGAATATTATTTTAATATCAATTTAGAAATTTATAATTTTTTTATGTATAAGTTTTAAAAACATTCATTCTCAGTTTTCAAATAGTGAGAGGGTGTGACTAGGCAAGCTATTAATGGTGGCCTCTAATGATGTTGTCCTCTTCTTCAATACTCATCATTGTCTGTGTCTAGAACCAGTTCTTGCAACCTGAGTAAGGCCATAGACAGATCACAGATGGTGATAGAACAGGAACTCTCGAGGTCGACCTATTGGAAATTGTCTTGATATCACCCTTGAGTTATGGTAGAATACAACAAAGAAAGGAATCACTCTTACACCTCTTTATGTCGTAATTAGAAATTGCAGAATTTCCCATGCCTTCAGAATATATTTGGAAAATTTTAACGTCAATATCTCCATTCAATTTTGTTTGTCTTTTTGATGCATCTAGGTAGCGGAGTGGAAGATTGTAGTGAATTGAGGCATGTAAAATTGTCTTTTAAGTTATTTCCTTTCAAAGCAACCTTCTTCAAAATTAAGCATTTTGTTTGTTTAGTACAAGCACTTGTGTTTCCCTTCGTCAATTGAGTTGAATAATTTTGCATGTAGTCTATAAGCTGGAAATCAAGCATACAAGTACAATATCTTCACATTTCCAATTAGTTTTTTTTGTATTAAATTTGCAAATTGTGAGTTTTACCCTTTTTTTGTTGATAGTAGAATTCATATAGAAAAAGAGACGAAGGTTCTATAAATTATTAAATTAGGGTTTCTTCATGGAAGTGCTTTTAGAAATTAAACTATAATATAGCATAGCTACTACTATTTGTGTTGGATTTGAAGATCATGTTGGAGAAATTATGGTAATGATGAGTTGCATAGAATCGTTCTTGAGTAAAAAATATCTCCTTTCTATAATACGAGTACATAAATGTCACGAATCTATTTATCTAATTTAAGGGATGTCGAGGAGTCATTTGTACTATAGCTCATTGAATAGTAGGTAGGTAAAGCAATTCTTGTCACTATAGAATTTGTAATACAAAATGTCTCCAAAAAACTAGGTATGTTACATGCTTCCATTTATTATATATCAGAATCCCTAAACATCAAGCATAGATTACATAGAATAGGGCATATAGACTATGGAAGTTCAATTTTTTTAGAACTCATAATGATGGTGAATGTGTCCTTGTAAATCTCTATTTTGAAGTACAACTTGCAATTTCTACCGTGTAATTGTTCTTAAGGTAATTTTACGCATGTTTAATTTTTTCCCTCATGTAATTCTCAATTTTTGTTGGCTTATGTATTTTTCTTTGCCCACAAAAAGTTTTTAGAGTTTCAATTTGAGTGTAACCTCATGGTTTTAGTAGAAGTCGTGTGCCTTTCTACTTGGCGTAAATGTTGTACTTGATGGATTCTAATTGAAGAATGTTTTTGCTACATTAATTTTTTGATCTTTACGAAGTTAAAGCCAAATCAAGCATTCAAAAGGTTGTATAATAGATAATTTTTTGTTTTATACTATATTTATAAAATTTTATATTTTAAATCTTTTCAATAACAATTTATAAAGATTTTATAATGACAATATTTAATAATAAGCAAATAAAGTCTTTTTTTCATGTAATTAAGTGTTCAAGTGAAAATACTTTATATAATATTATTTTAATTTTAAATATAAATTTTAGTCTCGAGAAGGATAACTCTGACATATTTATATATATTAATATTTAATATATGTATGCTAGTTTATACTTTGCTCTTAAATATTTAATAATACATTTATTATGGTGTTAAGAAACACCTCTTATTTTACTGCTGGGCTGACCTCCCAGAAAGGGACAAGACAAAGAAAATAACCAAGAAGCCTAAAACTAAGCTTTTAGTATAGAGTTCATTTGGTCTATAAAAGATTTTCCTTCACAGGATTGTCATTGATCACTAGTTTGATGTCAATGCAATCCATTTATATGATATACCCTTGCACTTTCCTTACATTTATATATGTTAGGAGAAGCAAAAATAAATTTAAAATCTTTCGATACTTGCAGCTATAAAATTCATTATTCTTTTCATAAAAGTTCCGAATTTGCACATATAGATAATGACACGATATCTTGATCTTCCAAGAAGAAAAAACCAATATAGAGGAGATGTTAATTTTCTAATATAATTGACACCATTTAGCTAGGTCTGTCAAGGCCAGATCACATATACGTATTGGAAAGTATCAGTTATAATCTGATAGAGGCTTTGTGACAAACTTATAACTAACAGGGGCTATTATATTTAAATATCAGTAGCAACTCCAAGAATTCACGCCAAGTTATGTATCATATTCTCGTCCAAACATGGTGTTGTACTTTGCAAGTTATGCCTCTATGGAGACGGTGGCTTGCTCTCATCAAACCAACGAGGAGGATCAAAGCCTGACCCACCTGCAAAAATCGAGGAGGAAAGTCAGGTCCCTCATCAAATTGGCATTTTTTAAATAAAATTATCACGTACTGTTTAGGTAAAAAACAGTGTGGCAAACACAGTAAAATAATGGGAAGCCATACCTTCAAGGGCAACACATCCTGATTGAAATCTATAATTAACTTGCTTTCCTACATATCTTGAATTTTTAAAGACTAATAATGAAGAAATGCAAGAGAACTATAAAATATAAGATGGGGAACCACATATGGGATTATGACAGTTTGACATTGTGCTATATTATCGCTATTCCCAATCACAGTGGCAAAGTAAGTGATTTCTTACAAAATTTTAAAAGCTGGGAAGCTGCAACTACTGGAAGGTAGTAGGTGGTACCGTGGTGCATAAGTTCTTACTTTTCAAATTCAAATTTTATTTTGAGCATGATCACCTGCCATATCTATCTGAAGAACCAGAAAGGGGCTTCTTTTACTTCAAAGGGAGGTGAATCTGAGGAAAGAAACAGGGCTTTATAGGATTCTTTCTGCTCCGATTCCTATAAGACAGACCCGGAAGGCAATATCAAATAGGACCATTACTGAGGACTCGAGTATGATATCAACTACGGGCTAAGACAACACTGAAAGAGATGGATGACACTGAACAGAAGCCACGAGGAATTAAGGTCATCCAATAATAAACCTCCTCAAAGGGGGAAAAAAATAAAAAGGAACAAGCCTTGGCTTGTTCCCTGAAGGAAACGTGATCAAGAATTGACTGATTCTTGAGCCCAGCCATATATGTTAAGAAACTAGAAATGTAGTTTCTCAGAATGTTTATCGATTCCTTTCTGGCAGTGTTTGCCTCAAACATAACAAGGTACTCAATTCTTCTAGCTTATGGCTGCACATATTATATTTGAATTGACATTAAATGCCAAATAAATCATCAGAGATAGTCGTTAGTGTAGCATGCTGATGTCTTTGTAAACAAAAACTACTTGCGCCATCTAGAGTTTTAAATCGTAGAGCCAAAAACTTTCCATGTAATGATCTAATAATCACCAAAACGTGTATAAAAAATCTAAGCAGCATCGTGTCAAAACAACTATTTCCTTGATGTAATTATAAACCTATTTCTTTCCACCTTCAACTACACTAATGGGAACATAATCTCATCTAAAGAGAGGCAGGCTTCTCCATAAATCCATCCAATCATCATTTTATGCGTAGATAACTATTCTACCATGTACTAGAGTATTCCTCTAAATTTCTAATCATCGTTAGCTTACTCATTTTGTTGTATAAGCAGCACCAAATTTAGAGGATTTATAACTTGGCAGCTCTACCTTCTATGTTCTAACCTCCATAGCCACTCTTCTAGCAACACTATTCATTCGTCTAACGGCCAATTTAAATTGTTGCTTTAGAAACTTGCACAATGAGCATAGAATATATGATTTCTAAGAAGAAGCCAGCAAGTTTCCCATCCTCACCTCTGCACTCATCTAATTACGCTTTTCCAAAACTATCACAGACCTTCCATCATGAATACAAACCAAATTTTAAATTAAATTTCCAAACCCATAAGTAAAATGGTAGTCTATAATACATATATTATCCCTATATGCCTCTTTACAACAATAATGTCATGAAAAGCAGAAAGTTGAAACAATCACTCTCCAACGATAAGAGGTGCTTTCACAATCATAGAGGTCAATCACAACTGTTTTTGAATCCCCACAGAACTTACAAGATACATGAAAAGCAATCCTCTAGGAACCTCTGGCCTCAGAACCCATCTGAGACAAGGCTTCTTAGGCTCAATGGATGAAAGATTAATTTGTAGTTCATACTCTAAACAAAAAGACACAATTTCATTTTTTTACGCTTTTGGAACTATACACTACTAAAAAAATCAATTGGATGTCAGGATCTACCACTGCTAGGCTTACCCCCATTCCCCTTTAACCTTACCCTATTAACATGGCCCAGAACATAAGAGGTCAAAAACAGACCAAGATCAGGTGCAGTCCATGGATGAATTTTGACTAGATACCTACCCCTTGGTTGGTGGCAATCAGCCAAACAGGCAATCCAAGATTGATAAATGCACTGGTTGTTGCTGCCATAAGACAAGCACTCCTGGTGGCTTCCATGAAGGGCATTTATTGAAGTTGATACAAGTGCTCCTTCCATTTACATTTTTTCAAAACATAAAGAAAAATCAACAATATGCATGGTAAAAATTATAAGAGGACAGTTTTTCAAAATTTATAAAACCTTTTGACAAGAAACACATGGTCATTACACCATTTATTCAACTCGCTGTCATTTTCACCATAAAAACAATCCCGCATTTTATGCAAAGAAGGCTGTAAAGCCAAAGGAATTACAGGGTATCAAGTAATTGTACTAGGATCAGCACACTGCCAATTAAATGCAAAATTACACAGTTGAATCCTGAAACATGGGTCAATGCGTTTGACTCAAAAATTACATGGTTGAATCTTGAGAAAACACATTCTAAGGTAAAATAGGCTACATTTGTGTTTGTCATAATGTATCCATAGCTGTTATTTCCATCCTCAAAGAGAGATGAAGAGACAACTATTGAGAGAAACTTGTCATTTTAGCGTTCAAAAGACAGCAGCAAATCTACAAATATATTTTTGTTGACCCAAGATGACATGATTTTGAACTGCTGTGAGTTAATTCTATATTTCTATAAATCAAAAGTTAGATTTGTATCAGCCTTTGCTAGTATCGGACCACAGAATTTGTATCAGTATATATCCTAGGTGGTTTGCCATTCACCAGTAAACAAAATTATTACATTTCGGTGATTACTGACAAGTCTAGCACAATGAAAGTTCTTGAAGCTCATTCTATGTAAGATTACACAACAAAAAGATAAATTATTCTTTGTAGATGTTTAAAATTTAAATATATTTTCAATTAGCATCTCCTCTTGTGCTCTATCCAATTAGGTACAGCTTTGTGCACACTATATTGAAAAGGATTGCCAACTCTACTCTGCACACTGAAGGGAAAAGTGAGGTAAAGAAAAAATGATCATATCAATTACTAAGAATTTATAATCACTTGCATCCAAAGTCATTATAAGATGATGTCTCAATATTTTCCATGATTGCAAAAAGGGAATTCAGAGTTATCTTGAAATATCCCATTTTTCACCATGTTTTGGTTTTCAATTTTTATCCCTAAAGCGAAAAATACAAAATAAAAATAAAAGCTGTGTTCCACAGTGTTTCAGGGGCGGGGATGGGGGGATGGCAGGGACGCGTTTCCAGGACGTTTCCTAGGGGGGCATTTTTAGGGGACGATAGGGGACGGCGACATACAAAACATATATATATATATATATATATATGATTTTTTCAAAATTTACTAATATATGATAGAGAGAGGGATGGAGAAAGAGAGATGTCAATAAATTAATAATTGATAACAACAATATCAATATGTAAATAAATCGCGAGAGCAGTAGTATAACAGCATAATAAATGTCATTAAACTTATTATTGTAGCCAATGATCTGGGTATGTTTGCATTTCATTGGGAATCAATATAAATTAGATTTTGAAGGAAATGTCTGCTGCTGTAATCAAATCAGACTTATATCAGACCTGTAATGCAATGTATTCAGACTTGATATAGGGCAAATAAAATCAGATTTGAGGTTGAATGTTTCATATTTGTTGATGTTATGATAGTAGTTATCATTTCTATGTTTTATGCAAATGATTTGGCATTAAAATTCAATCAAACATAAGCATAAACATTCAGAAATCAGAACTCAGTCACTTTGCATGCCAAGTGTCACTTTGATATAGTGCAAATAAAATCAGATTTGAGGTTGAATGTTTCATATTTGTTGATGTTATGATAGTAGTTATCATTTCTATGTTTTATGCAAATGATTTGGCATTAAAATTCAATCAATCATAAGCATAAACATTCAGAAATCAGAACTCAGTCACTTTGCATGACAAAATGTCAAACAGCCCAAACTCAAAAATCACCTTAGAAAGGAGGAAGAAATATTTAAAAAATCAATTTTTTAAATGTTTTTTTAACCCATGAAGTTCCCTATCCGCGGGGGACGGCTAGCCGTCCCTGGTACGACAAGGGATGTTTCCAACGTCCCCCATCTGTACCGGGGACGGGGAAACGTCCCCAAAGGGCAGGGGAAGTTTCCTCCTGTTTCCTACTAGTTGGTCTGTTTTGGGGATGGCTGGGGGATGTCCCCTTTGCGTCCCCCCGTCCTGGGGATGGCAGGGGACGGGGACAGTGGGTTTTGGGGCAGGGGAAGCGTCCCCATGTAACACAGAAAAAAAGTAATTGAAGTATGGTGCTTTCCAGACACCTTGCCATTTTCACGTTTACTGATTCAAAATAGATTCAACTGAATTGACATGCATATACCAAATGTTCTATGTTGACCAATTAAAATGTTTTGTACTGTCAGAACCAGATGGTGCAGATAAAGTAGAGGAACTTTTTTTAATCTGAGTGTGTTTAGTTAGCAAATTACCGAATTGTAATGTTCTTCCAGGAACCTAATCACACCACACAGTTGATCCCAGAAGATTACTGCAAAGGGAATATTTACTCCTGCCAAATATTTGACATCTAAAATCAGCATAACGCAAGAAAAAAACACTATTTTCTGAGTTGCTGCATAAGACACAAGGCATTGATCCTGGAAGCACGCTGTAAAATTTGGAAAAGGAAAAGATTTGTGAGATGTTAAAATTTTTGCATCTACACAAGTTCAAGGGAAGTTCTCATAGTTCAAATTTCCTAAAAGGGGAAGAATGATTGAAATAAATTTCCAAATCCAAATACTAACTGGATATTGTTTAGTTCAACATTTATTGGCTTGACTTGTGAACATTACTTTTATCATTATATTGAATGGACAATCTTTTGGGTTGCGGAGCAATTTAAAAGAGTGCATCTTGAATTAGGTAATTTCAATCTTTTCTTGTATTTAATTTATCTAAAACATTCCTGACATCGTGTAGGACAGGGCAAACTTGGATTCCATGACTGAAATTGAGGCCCACTAATTCAATTGAGGCCTGAATTGGTGGGCCTGTATTGTGCAAAAGCCTACTGCCAGGTGGAAGTGTTCCATGTACGGTAAACAGAAATATTCAGTATACTCATCTGTGCAGGAGCATACAATAAAATAAAAAGGAAAAATACCATTTTTTGTACAGTTCAGGACATGAGTATCAAGTAATGCTAGAATTGGAATATGGAGTACTTTATAGACAGCAACCACACTATTAATCATATCATATAAGAAATAATATTACTCACAAACAAGTTGAGTTTCTTCTATACAAGTGTAGAAATCATTATCTGCTAAATTTTGGTGATCAGAAATGTGGAGTCAATGATTTCTCTTGCACAACTTCCACCAATATTCCAAATTCAAGTAAAAGGGAGAACAGATGGCAGCAGAGGATGCCCCAACACACACATACTTTAAATACGTTTTTCTTTTATATCAGATTTAAAAACAACTAGTATTTCTATGCGAGGTCCAGAAAAAGAAAAGTATAGTATACAGCATTAAATCAACATATGATACAAAATATTAAAATCCATTTGTATCAGAGATTGAACACAAGTAAATCTTACCTAAAGGATTGCATCGGCATAGACGCCATGCAGTCAAAACAGTTCCTTTCAGAACTCCATACCGCTTATATGCTTGCATTGAATACTCACTACAAGATGGTACATAACGGCAACTTGAGGGTAACAGAGGTGAAATTTCCCCTGTTTCAGATTCAGAGGCCAAAAAAGATGGTTACAGCATCAAAATTTGAAAATCTTTAGTTCATATGTAAAAGAAAAAATTTAGTCCCACTTGGGAAGTAGTTTATGGGGTTATGTTGAGGCTAGTAAAAATGGGACTAGGATCCCACTAATATCAAAACACAGAGAAACACCATTTGAAGGGAGAAAAGGCCCTTTCAATAACACCATGTTAAGAAAGTTCTGCCTATAACACCGTGTTGGAAAAAAAAGCTCTATCAATTAGGCCATGGTATGTTTGTTGTATGAAATTATGAATATGCCTGCAATGCAAACAAGTTTCAAGCTATGCAGACTTGATTGGGGGAAAACACCATGGTTAAGCATATTTGAATAATAATGGGATGTGTGACCTCCAGGAAAGTCCAGCAACCGGTTAAACTTTTCAGCCTCGGCTGTGACAACTAATGCTAGACCATGGTTCATTTTGCTAGATTGAACATGTGAGCATCCCCTCAATGCAATGAGAGACAAATAGATCAATTCTTCAGTTCCCAACAAATTGGTCTAGAAGGAATGGCTACTCATACGGTATGGGTTGTAAGAAAAAGACTCATTTATTAATTACTGCACATAATCCAATAGCTAAAAAAACAAGAGTTCAAAGCAGTAATTTCAAGAGGTCTTTCTTACTTTTGTAGAACATTAACAATGCTAATGCTGCTTCTACCCCGGGGCCTTGGACATCTTTTTCCTCCTCCTTGGCTTCTCTGCCTCCCATAATTTATGCAAATAAAAACCCCAAATTACATGAACAATAGTCAGGAAAACACTCCTTTTACTACCAATCGGCTTCTCTGCCTCCCATAACTTATGCAAATAAAAACCCCAAATTACATGAACATTAGTCAGGAAAACAACACAGAAAGCTTTTTCAAAAAGAGGTTTCATAGGATTTGTGGTTGTCCCATACCTGTCTTATCTTCCTCAATCCCTTCGTCATTTGAACACCGTGCATAGACAATCCGTTTTGGGTGTTTCAACCTGTCAATCAGCTGAAAAAAATGATATCCCAAAATTAGAGAATGGAAAATTATTGACGAAAGTGCGTGTATTCGTTCAATCAGCTAAATAAAAACAACCACCTGGATATTGTAGGAATGCTTAGACCTATTTCCATCGTTAGAGAGATTGTATTTGTAGAGCTTTTTAGGATGGAATTGTGGTGTGAGTTTTAATATGGATTTTTGGGATAGAGCCCCAGAATTGGGCGTGACCATGGCCATTATCTGTTTTCTTATCTACTCAGTCATTTGGCTTTTCAAATAAATTCGATCCAGAGGAAGTATTATCTATTAAAAATGTGATATTTTTAGAGTCCATCTAAATGAATTAGATCGCTTCTGGTTAAAAAGTTCATGATTACTTCCATGTTATTATTAAACTTTGCACAATCTGGTAATTACCTCAACAAGCTTTCTTTCTCGAGAAACTGATCTGCCTAGAGCTTTGGCCTATCATTAATCAATTTGTAAGCATTTGGGCTGTTCTACATGAATTTATGAACTTCAAGTCTGGTTGAATTGGTAATATTTAATTTACTTTGAAAGTAATTTAAAGATTACAAAAATTAATATAAAGTCATTCACCAAATTTATATCCAATTTAGTTGCGATTTCGTTTTTAAAAAAGTTTTAATGCGAAAATACAATTATTTGTTTATTATGATATTCATCAATCACTTTTAAATATGGCCTTTATCAAAAGCTTATTATTTGAATAATATGCATATAAGGTGCAAAATTGGTTAGGTTGCTAATCTAGCAATGTTGGTTTTGATAATATAAGCAACATTTAGAGGGTGTTGTACCCTTAACACAAAATGTCATAAGGGTAGAAGTTCAGCAGTATATGATTAACAAAAAACAGACAGTAGAAACAACAGTAACAGTAAACAAACAACAAAAATCAAAAACACAACCAAAGGAAGCTAATCAGGCAATGTTGTTGCTTATGTAACGACCTCTCCATAATCACAATCGCTGGTTGATAATGTTGTCATTATTAGAAGAAATTGCAATGCCTTCTTAAAAGATTCATAAATGTGTAAGGTACTCATTTTAAGAAGGAATTAAACTAGTGTGTGCCTTATTAGTATTACATGTTAATTCATATGATTTAGAAACATTTTGTACTAATATGCAAATGCCAACAACATCATGTGTCTTTTGTGTTCAATTATTGTGTCATTGCATGTGTCACATAAGACTCAACATATCTATGTACACCACATAATGGTCATTACAAGTTACCAATCCTACTTATGTAGCATCCATGTGAGGTTCCTTTGTCAAAATGTGGGATTGGAACATCAATTGTTAAAGAACATAACCACTAAGCAAACATAAATTCAAACAATTTGCGACATGAATTATTTTGTCTACTCACCCTATTTTGTAATTGTGAATACAAAATTCACCAAGCTCCCTTCGGGTTTGATTTTTGGCTAAGTATCGCAACATGCCTTCGATGAATTTTATCGGTCCCCTTTTGGTTGTCACCGCGGCCTTTGCCACGTGTCTGCTCACTGCTCTCCGAAGGATTTTTCTCCTTGCTCTTCTATTAGCCCCCGAAATGCTCCCACATGTCTTCACTGCAAGTCATTTTGATTGCTTCCTTTCACTTCCTCATTGGCCCCCGCTCGTGTGCCACGTCACTCCCATTTGCATAAATATTTGGCAGGCCCCATAGGCGGTGTCTATAATAAATAGCTTGCTACATGTCATCTCAGCGTAAGTTTTCAGTGAAGGAAAGGGAAATCCACCGCAGGCAGTGATATGTTGCCATGCATCCCTTCAACGCAAGCTTCTTCAGTGAAGGATTAAAGCGAACCAAGGGTTGTGATCTTCTGCCATGTGTTCTAATTGCCTATCCAAAGAGGTGACACTTGTTCGCACAGGACTCTGTTGGACCATTGCCATCATTCGCAGGGGATGCACTTGAATGGAGGGTGACCAAATGTTGTGTCTCAAATCTTTTCTGTTACAATGGTCGGTGAAAATCATTGCCTCGACATCATTGCTATGATTATGAATCTTTTTCAGTTGCTGCTAGTCAGGAGGTGGAAGGCTTGCTATAAATATTGCTCTTTGCTTCGGAGGAAGGGTTCCAATTCTGAAGGTTCCAATGTTCAAGGTTACAAGTTTGAAGATCATATGCTATTTCACCAATTTTTAGAATTACAGGATTGTTGGAGAGACCAGGGCTTTGTATTGTTTAGATTATTGCAAGAACTCATAGACTGTGCCATTGTTCGGCCTCTCTATTTTTTATGCTATTGATAAACTTTATGTTGTGCCATTATTGTTTGAATGGTTTATTTGTTGTACTTTTATAATTTGAATGCAAGTTTGCTGGTTCAAATCATGTCTTTCGACTCTTCTTTTCAATAAATGGGTGTGATTATTATTTTATGTCATTGAATGAATTGTTCATGCTACAATCCTTAATTTCTATTATTCTAGGACATGGTAAATTGCTAAGCAGACCCTTAGATCATATCCAAAAGATAGGTTTATCGTGTCTTCTATTTAAATTTTGGTGTATCACCTTAGCTAGATTCTTTATTTTATATCTTCTTTTGTTTCCCATTCCAAAACCCCATTTACAGAAGAAGTCGACTTCTTTAAAAATCTAGAGATCACTCAGTTTAGTGCAATAGGTCCCCCATAAACTAAGTTTCCCACAAAGGATTGTTACTTTGCCAATTTTTGGCATCAACAGTTTTTCTTTTTCCTGACACGCCCGGTGGGACCGAGCTTAAATGAATCAAATTTTCAAAAGGGTGTATGAGCCATCAGCCTGTTACTAGGTCCCAAACAGCAAATAATCCTAGTTTATTAGTGCCACCATTAGGGACAATACAACCCGCGACTCAATTAGTGAATGTTCCACTTCCTCCTCCCTTTCCACTAGCCATGTTGCCTGCTGCTAATAGAAATTATGTGGCATGGGACGCCATAAGCCCTCTTGTCACACTAGTAGCACCTATCGTTTGGGCCGCTATTCTGATTTCTGCCCTAAAGGCTATACCTAAATTCACTGAAGATGTCTCAAGAATGTCGTCTGAACATTTGCAAGATGTTGTAGATGTATGTCTAGTACATGGAGTTATAGCCCATAATGTGGTGTTAAGGCTGCTTGTCACCTCTTTTAGGGGCAAGGCACTGGATTGGTATCGCACATTGCAAGCAAACACTAGCAATACCTGGGATGAGCTTGAGGAACCTTTCTATCAAATATTTTCGAATGAAGGAGATCGATCATCACTCTATTATTAGCTCTCGGTCATAAAGTGGGCCCCGCACGAAGCCATGGCTGACTTCAATGCTCGGTTCCATACAAGCTGGCAGAGAATTCAAGTTAACATCGACCGCCACCCAATCTAGAATTTGTGTTCTACTTAAAGTCTATCAATCCCGACATTTCAATGATGATCCAATCTCTTAGTGAAACCACACTACCAGGTGCACATAGCATCGCTCTCAAGGTGAAGAACAATTTGATAGACGCTAGGAAATTACCATCTCGGCTCATCATTCCTATATTCCCCAAGATATTGATTCCTACCCAGGAAATGCCTTCTACTAGTACACCTGCTCCTCCTTAATCCATGTATACATATTTGAGCGCGCCGCAAAATGTTGCCTCTACATCTAGTTCTTCAAAAGAGGAGATGAGCAAGTTCAAGGAAATGTTGCGAACTATTGTCAATGAGATAATTGTTATCAAGCACAATCAGGTTGTACCTCCAAATCCTACTTACCAATATTTTCAAGGCGGAAGGTCCCCTTACCAACAAAACCAATTCCAAGGAGGTGCTCGCACAAATCTGTAGGCGCAAACAACAAATCAAATAGTACCAGTACCCACTTCGCTATAGAGCACTAATCTAAGTTCAAACAGAGAGCTGACTGCAAGGCAAAACAATTTAACGGATGACACCAATCCCTAGTGCTTCCCTTGCATCAATTCACATATGCCCCAAAATTGTCTGCACAACAACCTACAACAAAAGGTGGTGGAGTAGTGCATCCAAACCACAACGTCAGACCCCGGAAGCTATGTGTATACCTCTTCGTAAATGGACAATGCGGTGCTCACCACACAAATGCAAGGGATGTCACTAGAGCAAGAAGTGGACATCACTCCCGACCACACACTCTTCTCATGGATGGAAGAAAAAGAAGCAATGTTTGCCAATGATACATCCACATCTAAAATGTCGCAAGTGCAATCTGACTACAACACTCGCTCAAAAAGGAGATTTACGAGTGAACCAGTCGTCTTGCAACTAGTCAGTATGCAACCTAAAAGTGCTCCTAACCAGACACCTAGTACCTCTGTAGTGATGCTGCAATATTAGCCATGAAGGGAAGTTGTTATAACAAGAGCAAAGGAGCAAAAACCTCCAAATCCGCCACCGTTCAATGTGGTGGAACAACTGAAGAAATCATTCACTAATGTGTCTCTATGGGATATTCTAGCCATCTTGGAATAGAAGACACTACTATAAAAGGCTCTCTAGGAAGACGTAAGTGCAACACCAATGGAGCAGTTTCCTAGAGCAAGGGTTGTTGATCAACCATCTTTGGCCAAAATTCTTACAAATAGCACAGCGGAAGCCCCTGCTGAAGCAAGAGATAAGCTGAAGCCTAAACCCTTCTTCTTAACTCTCATTATAGGGGAGAAACTATTACACAATGCCATGATTGATTCTGGTGCTAGCACCATAGTTATGCCTAAACAAATAGTTGAAGCTTTAGGGCCCAGCTATGAACCGTTAAAAAGAGGAGTGATGCAGCTTGATGGAAATAGAGTTGAAACTGTAGGTGTCATCAAAGCACTCCCCTTGACTCTATTTTCTTTCCCTAGTATCACACTGTCTCAAGACACTATGATCATAGATGTTCTCCCCATGTTCGGCTTCTGCCTATCTCGGGAATTTACTTCAAAAGTGGGCGAATATTTATCCCTAGATTGGTCGCATTTGATCCTGAGAACCAAG
Source organism: Sequoia sempervirens (assembly GCA_007258455.2). Lineage (NCBI taxonomy): Eukaryota > Viridiplantae > Streptophyta > Pinopsida > Cupressales > Cupressaceae > Sequoia > Sequoia sempervirens. The sequence continues at coordinate 120,119,562 of VDFB02047397.1, forward strand.
CATGGTGGGAAGATGAAGATAGAATCTGAAGCTTTACATTCAGAACATGTAGCTGATGAAGTCATGATCAATTTTGAAGCCACGCATACCTCTATCACCAAGCAAGAAATGTATTGCGCTGAGCTACTAGAAGATGAAAAAGTGATCAGAGACCGGAATGATCAAGAAGATGTTCTCTTAAGCGAACATATAAATACCAACCCCTTTGGCAACTACCACACTATTGGGCTGGGCACCTATGTCATCTACGATGAAGATCAAGTGCTCCCAAAGATTGTCAAAGAATCTGAAGGTGATCAAGCCTCAGAACTATGGACGTTGCACTTCGACGGAGCAAGATGCAAGAATGGTGCAGGGGATGGGATATTTTTAATATCCCCACAGAATGAAGACACTGAGGTCTTTCCGCTTTCAGTTTGCTTGCTCGAACAATGAAGCTGAATACGAAGGACTAGTGCAAGGTATCAACCTTACGGAACGAATGGGCATTAAGCAATTGATGGTGTTCGAAGATTCTGAACTAGTAGCCAATCAAGTCCGAGGTATTTTTGTGGCCAAGAATGTCCACATGTGATCCTACAGACACCGATTTTGGGACCTAATTGAGGGTTTTGAAGCCTTCAACATTTAGATAGTGTCCCGTGAACAAAATACAGATGTGGATCACATGGCATCAATCAGATCTTAGTTTGATCCTGCCTCTGATCTCATTGACAACAAACACTCTGTACGAGTAATAGTCCGACTGACGATTCTAGACAATGACCAAAGCTAGCAAGTGTTTGACAGTGATGAACACATTGTCTCATTCATCCAACAGTCAGGAGAGTTTGCTGACCAGCTCCAATCGAACATTGCTAAAGCCTATGAAGGACAAATCATCTAGCTGAAATCCAACAAGCTTCCAAAAGGATTGGTCACTCTCGAAAACCTTTTTGATTGTGATGATGTAAGAAATGACAAACAAAAGTTTTTAGCAGACAAAGGTGATTATGCGAACCTTCAAGTCAGAGGCAGAAGAAAGCTCAAAGTCGGGAAGGACATCCCACATCATGATAAAGAAAGGATTATTAACTATTGTGATAAATATGAAGGAGTGGTGGCCTGGTCATACGATGACCTCGGGGGATATGATCCCAATATCATTCAACACACAATTGAGTTGGTAGAAGGTGTGAAGCCCATTCGCCAAAAACAAAGACCAGTCAATCCCAAGATTGAAGCGCTAATGGCATAAGAATTAACAAAGCTAATCTAGTCATGGATTGTCTTCTCAATCAAGCATAGCACATGGGTATTCAATCTGGTCCTTGTTTGAAATAAAAATGGAGATATTCATCTATGTGTAAACTTTTGGGACCTAAATAGAGCATCCCTGAAGGATCATTACCCACTACCCTCAATGGAGTCAATCCTAAAAATAGTGGCAGAATCAGAGATGTTTTCCCTATTAGATGGCTTCTCTGGTTACAATTAGATATGTTTCAAAGAGGAGGATCAACATAAGACAATGTTCACTACCAAGTGGGGAATGCTCACATATGCTAAGATGTCGTTTGGCCTCTCAAATGTAGGAGCTACCTTCCAATGAGCAATGGATATCACTTTCAACAAACTAATCAACAAGATTATCCTAATCTATTTGGATAATTTGACGATGTTCTCCAAATCCAAGGATGACCACTTTGATCATTTGGAGATGGTGTTCAAAAAATGCCAAGAGTTCAGGATATCCCTGAACCCCAAAAAATGTGTCTTCGGAGTACTGCAAGGAAAACTAATAGGGAACGTAGTGTCCAAAGAGGGAATTTCAATTGATCCTGAGCGGGTGAAAGCAATCACAAAGCTTTCTCTCCCAGTCAACAAGAAGGGTATTCAATCCTTCTTGGGGAAGGTAAATTTTGTTAGCAAATTTATTTCTGATTTTGCAGGAATAATCAGGCCAATTACCCTAATGTTGAAAAAGGATCAAATATTTAAATGGACAAAAGAAGCCAGGGAAGCCTTTGAGAAAGTCAAGGATGCTATCTCTTCCACTCTTGTTCTAGTCAACCCAAACTTATCAAGGACTTCATAATGTATGTATTCAGTAGCAAGTCAAGCATTGCTACTGTCTTAACTCAAAAAGATGACGAAGGCAAGGGAGAACATCCGATAGCATTTCACTCCCAGACCTTGAAGGAATATGAAACAAACTACAACTTTATAGAGAGGCAAGCATTTGCAATAGTTAAGGGACTCAAGAAGCCCTGACACCTAATGTCCTACGATAAGGTGATTATCTATGTTGCACATTCTAGTGCATGCAATTATATCATGGAGGGAGAAATCACCGAGAAAAGAGTCAATTGGATCACCAAGATCCTTGAATACGACATTGAGGTTAAGCCTACAAAGATTGTTCGGGAAAGAGGATTGTGCGAATATTTTGTGTAGGATGAAGAAATGGCCATCGAAGAAGAGTAGCAAGAGCTAGTCTTAATGAATGGGTCAGAGTCCAAGGGTTGTTGGCTAGCAGATAGAATAAGGTTTATGCATACAAGAAAGTATCCACTGAGCCTTCCTTATCAGAAGAGGAGATTCTACCAGTTGCAAAACATCGGATTCATGCTCATTGAAGGCATCCTTTTCAAGAGAAATTTCAATGGAATTCTATTGTGATGTGTTACCACAGAGCAAGCAAGAAGGATCCTCGACACTTACCACAATAGTTCCGTGGGTGGGCATTTCTTTGCAAAGACTACCGCCATCAAAATTATGTGCACGGGGTACTTTTGGCTAACACTATTCAATGATTCCTACTCCTTGGTGAAAACTTGCAAGGAATGCCAGTTCTTTGTAGGAAGAAGAAATAATTTTGCAATGCCTCTCACTCCAATAGTGGTTAATGATTCATTCACACAATGGGGTTTAGACTTCATCGGAATGATCAATCCAACCTCCAGAGCAAGACATAAATGGATCTTAATAGCCACATACTACTTCATGAGATGGATTGAAGTCGTGCCACTAAAGAATGCAACAGAGGCAGAAATAGTAGACTTCCTAAAGGAACTGGTGACAAGATTTGGCCCACCCAAAACTATTATCTCTGATAATGCTAAAGCCTTCCTAGGCTCCAAGATAAGCTAATTCGTACTTACACATGACATATTCCTTAAAATATCATCAAATTACTACTCACAGGGGAATGGCTTAGTCGAATCAACAAACAAGAATCTAGTCTGACTCCTCAAAAGAATTGGGTTAGAATATCAAAGGGAGTGGCACAAAAACCTCTGAGTAACACTCTGGGTGGACCACAACTCCAAAGCAAGTCCTCAAAACTTCGCCATATGAGCTAGTTTATGGAATGGAGGCATTATTGCCTATCTCTATGGAGATCCCAACACTGCAATTGCTAAAGTCTCTCGAGGTGGAGTAAAATGGCGCAATGGAGGTACAGTTAGCCGAGTTGCTATAAGTACAAGAAAAAAGGGAAAAGTCCCTAACAACCATGACTAACCGCCAATAAGTGATTAAAAGATGGTTTGACAAGAAGACGTCTAATCGAGGCCTAAAGTGCGGAGACTTGGTGCTAAAATATAACGAAAGGGTCGTAAAGCTAGGCTAGCACAAAAAATTTGATAGCCTTTGGGAAGGCCCATTCAAAATAATTCAATGCAAGGAGCACAATGCATATGAGTTAGAGACTATGGAAAAAGAAGCGTTGGGAATTTTGGTCAACGGAATTCACTTGTAGATATTCAATTAAGCTTGCTTTCCATACCCATGTAAATATGTTTATACGCTTTTTTCCTTCTTTCCCTTTTGTTTTGTTAGCCAGTCTTTTTATTTATCCTATGGTCTAAGGTGAAAAGGAACAAGCGACCCGTTATTGCTAAGAGTAAGAGAAATGAACTCATAGCTGAACAAAGCAAAAAATTAAAACACCCACATGTAAAACTGAATTCATACATACATGCTGAAAAAGGCAGAAAATGACCCAGTTGTAGAATCCAAAAGGAGACAACAAGAAGGCTATATAAGGATATATTTTCATTATATATGTTTAGATATTTACATTTTCAAAATGGCTCATAGGCCACGCTTCCAAAATTATATTCTATTTTGCTTCTTATATTTTTTACAAAAGCCTTTTTCAGACATGTATACAAAAAGAGACTAATTACTATGAAAATTTTGAAAGCAAAAAGAAAAACACAAAAGTCTTCAATTCACGGTGTGAGCAGCAACAACAGACGCATCAATGGCAGCGTCCACAATATCCTCGTCAATAGGGGCATTAGCAGTAGTAGCATCATCCAATGGAGCAAAGGCAAGCAGAGGGAACACCAAGTTCCTGAAATATGTATACCAGTCGATGTCGTAGAACGACACCACGTTGTAGATGCAGAATAGGAAGTGGCAAGTTTGAGTTACCCTATAGTGGTGTTCATCTCGCGTCTAGAGGCGAAAGCCACTTAGAAAGGGAAGCCACGGCACGACTGCGTCCTCTTCTATAAACCTCTGGAGGTCACTTGCAGTCAAAATTCCCCCACCATATGCAGCATTTGCAACGACCTCACCGAGATCGTTCAGGTATTTCTTGCAGAAAATTTCTTTCACCAGATGCAAGATTAAAGGCTTGGGAATCCCTATATCCAGCATGGAGGTGACAAAGTGTGAGCACACGTTAGTGTTAACTCTATACCTTTCCTCATACTCAAGGAAGTCCCATCCCAAAACCCATTTTATGGCTATGATGGACAATGAATGCTTGTTCTTCATCATACTCTTTAGGCATCTGGTAGAAATTTCGCTTAAGAAGGAAATCTACAATTTATGTGACACTAGCCTAATTGGAGTGTTCATCTTGTCAGAATCTCTATGAATACCTTAAAACTATTCCTACAAAGCACTTAAGTCTAGCCTATGAGAACACTACGCAATTGCAAATGCTAAACTGCTACACCAATTACCTAATACCAATTCTTCTCAAATCACTAAGTGTGATTTCACTACTGTTTAGATATCTATTTATGGAAAAAGCAAGGAATGATGTGGTAATCTAATTGCCATAAATGTGATGTTAATCAAGCACCAACTAGAAAGTTGTGCCCAGGCTTGCTTGAACTTCTCACCCAGTTGCATCTACTAAGTACGGCTTGCTGAATGCAAAACTAATAAGGGCTAATTAATTAGTTTAAGCTAGTGGCAGCAATTGGTAGTGTTACACGCGACTAAGGACTAAGGTGTCGTTCTCTAGGTGTTTTGCTAATTCTGAGGTAGAGCTCATATCTTTTCAAATGTTGATCACATCTTTGGCTTAATCATTCATTTCGGGATATTAATTACCAATGCATACAAATGTTTAGGCTTCTTGCAAAGCATCGACTCAAGTTCCAAGAAAATCATGTTGTACAATACGGTTGCTAATCACAATTATGAATTCTTGTCACACCAAAATGGCAAGTAATTCATCTCACACAAGCCAAGGGTTGGTAGTACATGCCGCATTAAATGCAAAAAAAGGTGACTCTCGTCTACCACCTTGAGAAAAAATTGCAAAATATTGCATGAAATTTTTTTAAAGCACTTAAAAGTTTTCTTTTAAGAACACTACTTAAAGTAGAAAGCAATTCCTAGCACATAGCCAGAGCAGAGGTGAAATTGCAGAAGAATTCAAGCTAATGCGAAAAGCTTCTTGCAGATTAGTAATGGCAGAACGTTCAAGCTAGGGAGGTAGGCCAATGGCAACACAAAGATTAGCTAAAGCTCTGCGAGAAGCACCAACCATTAATGTCTTTGAGGATATGTCATATGCTACACCAGGTATTCTTGACAAGCCAAAATGGGTGAACACAAGGCAGCTGGACAAGCCCAAAATCTACAAAGAACAAAACTTAGTTCAAGAAGATTGGGATAATGTTCATGATCCCTTTCTCGCAAAAAACCCTTAAGGATTGAGGGAAGCGGCCTATGCACGATTGAAGGTGTCCAAATGGCCATTGTTGGCTGCAGAAAAAGTATGGTTCAATGGGTTTCCTCAATATATGGTTCCATCCGTGCACTACTACCCTGAATTGGTTGATGTAACCATTAAGCATTTCAACCCAAGTACCAACACTATTGAGGGTTGGACTCTGTCAGTTAACATCAACCCAACTACCTTTTGGTATATGTTGTGTATTCCAAACCCTATGCAAAGAGGGATGGAAGTGAAGACATTCACTCCTAAACAGGGAGATAAAATATGGAGCACCAGGGATAAGGCTCTAGAGTTTTACAACGATGAAACCAAAAAAATTGAAGCAGAATGTGGGAAGCCGCCAAGAATTCCTACTACACACAACGCTTTCAAGGAATACCTACAAGATTCCTTTTCAATGATGGCATTTGTTTTCAATCTAGACACTGACCAAGAGGTGCAGTCTTTTCAATTGGGCCTAGCTTTCCAATTCCGCAGGAAAAAATATTACTTCTGGTATGATTTTGCAAAGTGCCTTGTAATGAATATGTTAGAGAAAATTAACAAGTACCCAATTGAACGAAAGCTTAGATTTGTCTCCTATCTTGCTTATATGTTGTTGTATCAAAACCCTGATTTCTTTGCTGAGCATATGGAGTTGTCTATCTTTGACGAAAAGAAGAGGAAAAATCCAGTTTCTGTTGGACCCCTCTCCTCTCTTCTACTTTTTATTATTATACATTTTTGAATTATTTCTTGACTCTGATTTTGCAATATTTACTGGGAGAGGAGTGTATCAATTGACTCACCTTGACTTAGACAAAGTTTATGCATAATTTCACTCCAAAGTGTGACTAGTTTTTCAGTGTGGATTTTACATTCATCTGAATGTGAGGCTTTACTGGGGAACCCTTCTACCTTCTGACATGTATGACTAATCGAGTGTTGGCTTTGGAGTTGTTATGATAGGCATGCATTATTGATATTACCTTTTGTAGTGTGAAAAGCGTCAAAAGGAAGGGATTCTTCACATGTTCGCTAAGTTTCAAAATAGTGGCCCTGAAAAAGAAGCAGACACACCTGCTATTACAAGAAAAGCTGGCTCATTTGGGGTTGGTAATAATCTATGACAAGTGGGATTACAACCCTTTCAATGATTTACCTTATGATCACCTCAAGGTAACTCACAGCCCTTGGCCTTATTGGGAATAGAGGCGCAACCCACTAGAGGATGAAAATGAATTGTTGGTTGACCTGATTCATAACCCCATGAAAGATAGCAGACCGCCATGGCATAGGTTCTATCTCGTTGTGGCAGATTATGATGAGAACCAAAAAATGGGAAAAACTCTGTATAATTAGCTGAGAAATGTAGAGAAATGGACCAATGAAAGGATTAGAGCCTTTTGGATGTATCGCCAGGAAACAAAATGGCTTGATAATCCTTATGATAGCATAAAGGAGGATAAGCGGTTTGATGAGCTCTGGGATGATGAGCACCTTGCTTCTGTCTCAAGCGATAGCGAAGGTGACAACCCCAATGAAGGAAAATAGTAGGCGGAAGAGGAAGTTGAGACATTAGCGTCCTCTGCCCAATAAAGAAGGAAGTCTATAGGGCATTATGCCTATGTCACTGCAAATGTGTGACTGAATACATCATGAGCCTCGTAGAAACTCACCTGGGCCTCTAAGGTGACAAGGGTGTCTCAACCACAACAACCAGAAACTGTAGAGATCGAAGACACCTCGCTCGCTAAACGACAACACACAAAAGCTATTCTGGGAGAAGGATCACAAGTAGCCGCCACAGGCCAAGTGTTCGCAGTGAGCCAAGAAGTCAAAGTAACTGAACAACCAACAACAAGCAAAACACCACCCACATCCAGTCAACAGGTAATTTTTGCTTCCACTTTTCTTACTTCTCAATCTTTGGTATCCTCTTCCATTTCCGCAACGCCCCTGACAACAAGCGTCGGCCCTACCTTCCCTTCCCCTACCATAATGTTTACAGGAGGTTTCTCCCAATTTTCGTAGACTCGACCATCTATCTTGACGCCTTGATGAACCTTAACACCAGCCATTGCTTCTCAATCTCTCATTGCCTCTCTTTCTAAAGGCTCGGCCACCATTGGCACCCCTATTGCCTCTACTACCTTGGGTCCAACCTAGGATGCCCAACAAACAGACTCGATTATGACTACCCCATTGCCGCAATTGATGAGCCCTTCCGTTAGTTTGTGAACTGAACTATGGCAGGTTCCCTTTTTCTCCCCAAAAATTGTCAATCTCCCACAAAGGAAAACGTAGGGGCCTTCTACATTTGTGTTCCCTTTTGCCTTACCTCCTAGTACACCTATTGTTGGTGACTTGGTTCAGTCGCTAGCCAAATTCATATCCTAGGGAGAGACCACGAAGCAAAAGCGAAAAGTGAAGGATGATAAAAAGGATGAGAATCGTAAAGTGTATATAGTTTACAATGAAGAAAAAATGTTGAACTTCGCTACCATGTACTTGAATGTTACCAAACCATAAGGCGAGATGTTGTTGGAAAATTACAACATGTATGCCATGGGGCTTGATTTGGTCGCAGCCTAGCCCTAGGACAAGGTAAAACTCATGGAGGAAATGCAACGGGTGGTGACGACTGACTTTTTGAAGTCCCATCAATTGAAGAAAAAGGAGGAGCAACTAAAGCTTGTGAAGGAAAGGGTCAGTTTCCTGGAAATGAAAGAGAAATCACTAGAAGCAGAAGTTGCGCGCTTATCTAAGAAAGTGCGAGTGAAAGAGTTGGAGTGGAGAAAAATCTAAGAGAAACTCAATAAGTCCCAGTTTGTTGACCCCATGCTGCTCAACGAGCTACGAGAAATGAACTAAAAATATTAGGGCCAATTGACTTCGACGAAGCAAAATTTGCAGCAAAATGATAAAGAGATAGCAATTCAACGCGCTCTATATGAGAAAGAATTAGAAAAGAATCATCTAGAATTTCTAAGCCAAAAGGCCCAGTTAGAAAAGAAGCTTCAAGAGACAAAGTCCTCTCTTGACACAGAATTGGCGAACCAATCCCGAGCTGAGGAGAACTGGTATAAAGAGATAAGTAGCTTCAAGGAGCAACTAGCATCCACAAAAAAAGGAATGCAGAATTAACAGAGGTTATTAGCTCAAAGGATGCAGAGATTTCCTCTCTAAAGAGCTCTCTCCAAGCCTCCTCTGCGCAGCCAGACCTCATCCCATTGGCTCGATAGCCATATATTTCTTACTGGGAAAAGGTTAAATCCTTTTTCCTAACGCTACAATCAACGCTTCGATTCATCTCAAAGGCAACAAAATTGAGCTAGGAGGTTCACAAAACAATTGAGCAATTCCCATAGTTCATCTCAGAAAAGGTTCCGGAAGCAAAGAATTTGTTGACCAAGCTATATCCGGTCTTTGATGAAGACCTGGCCAAGGCAGGGATCGAAGATCAGGATATTGCTGCCCAAATGGAAAACAAGTTCATCCATTGCCACTCGGCCTTACAGCGGACTAAAGTGACCACAACTACATTGAACTAGACAATGGATGGCATGTGGGAAAATTTCTCCTCGCTGAGCGAGATGAGTCTACTGTCTCCATTTTTTGGAGATGGGTCAATTGCCACAACCAAACATATTGGAGAAAGAATTGAAGAGAAGGAGAAAAACCCAATGAGTTTCCAAGGTTTCGGCCATCCTCCTACTATGGTAGACATTGAAGGTGTCATTCATCCTCTTACACAACTACTGTTACATTGCGAGGCAAGGGCCAGTTTACTTGAGACACTATCTTATAAAGAAACACTCAACTTGGGTGGAGCACAAGAGAATTTGCACAATATAACGAGACCATCTAAGGATGACTGGCCACCCCTATAGGTAGCCCTTTCCAAGCTCTAATTTCGTTGCTAATGGATGGTGCTCTAGTCTACAAACCAGATAATTTTTTGGGTGCCATGTTCCTCAGAGTGAAATGCCCCTGATAGTCGCCAGAAGCTGTGAATACGAAATTCCCCATGCTCCCTTTAGGTTTAATTTTTGGCTAAGTACCGGCCCATGCCTTCGACGAATTTCATTGGCCCCCTTTTGGTTGTCACCACAGCCTCTGCCACGTGTCTGCTCACTGCTCTCTAAAGGATTTTTCTCCTTTCTCTTCTATCGGCCCCCGAAATTCTCCCACGTGTCTTCGTTGTGGGTTGTTTTGATTTCTTCCTTTTACTTCCTCATTGACCCCCACTCGCATTCCATGTTGCTCCCAATTGCATAAATATTTGGCGGACCCCGTAGGTGATGTCAATAATAAATAGCTTGCTACGTGTCATCTCGGTGCAAGTTTTTAGTGAAGGAAAGGGAAATCAACTGTAGGTAGCGATATGCTGCCACGTGTCCCTTCAGCGCGAGCTTCTTCAACGAAGGATTAAAGCGAGCCAAGGGCTGTGATCTTCTACCACGTGTTCTAACTGCCTATCCAAAGAGGTGACGCTTGTTCGGATGGGACTCTACTGGACCACTTTCATCATTCGCAAGGGATGCACCTGAATGGAGGGTGACCAAATGTTGTGTCTCAAATTTTTTATGTTACAATGGTCAGGGAAAATCATTGTCTTGACATCATTGCTAGGATTCCAAATCTTTTTAGTTGCTGCTAGCCAGGCGGTGGAAGGCTTGCTATAAATACTGCTCTTTGCTTCAGAGGAAGGGTTCTAGTTCTGAAGGTTCCAATGTTCAAGGTTACAAGTTTGGAGATCATATGCTATTTCACCAGTTTTTAGAATTACAAGATTGTTGGAGAGACCAGGCCTTTGTATTGTTTAGATTATTGTAAGAACTCACAAACTATTCCATTATTCGATCTCTCTGTTTCTTATGCTATTGATAAACTTTATGTTGTATCATTATTGTTTGAATGGTTTATTTGTCATACTTCTATAATTTGAATGCAATTTTGCTGGTTCAGATCATGTCTTTCGACTCTTCTTTTCAATAAATGGGTGTGATTATTATTTTATGTCATTGAATGAGTCATTCATGCTACAATCCTTAATTTTTGTTATTCTAGGACATGGTAAATTGCTAAGAAGGCCCTTAGATCATATCGAAAAGATAGTTTTATCGTGCCTTTTATCTAAATTTTGGTGTATCGCCTTAGTTAGATTCTTTATTTTATATTTTCTTTCATTTCCCTTTTCCAAATCCCCATTTACAGAAGAAGTCGACTTCTTTAAAAATCTAGAGGTCACTCAGTTTAGTGCAATAGGTCCCCCATAAACTTAGTTTCCCACAAAGGGTTGTTACCTTGCCAATTTTTGGCATCAACAATAACTATATTGTATATATAGATATTTAATCCTTGATGTTGAAGAACAAAAAATTGAATAGTCTAGGCAAACTAGTTTGATGTGTTTACCCTTGTCTGGTCACAAGAAATCTTATTCTTTCCTTTGTTATGTGTAATATATAATTATATCATACTAGTTTCTGTTTGAATAGAAGTATCATGATATTGCTAAAATTCCCTTGCTAATTTTGATTGTGTACTAGATTACTCTATTTCTTGTTTTCTTGCATAATATATAATATTATCTTTCACTAAAAGATTGTCCCCCTAAACCTCTTAGGATACAAATCATTTTTATTAGAGTAATGTTTAATGCATGCCTATTCAAAGACATGCATAATAGCATAATGAAGGTTGTATAATTAATTCAAGCTCTAACCATCTAGATGAATGTTGTAACAAGATTAAAATAGCCAATGCACAAAGGCAAACATCAAAGTTTTCTTTAGACATCCAAAAGATGATCAATAACACTCTAGAGAAGTGGTGTCGAGAACTCTTCAAATAGTTCAACGAACTTATGTGTTAGCTTAGACTATTTCACAAGCATGCATGTTCCTACACAACACCATACCCCTTATAGTTGAGTGATTGTGCATAAGCCATGGTGATCTCTATTTAGGAGATGGTTATCACAATGTGATGTGTAGCTTGATATCATGATCTGGTGGGATCTTTTGGCAGTGATGTGGATTCATCATTTGATGATGGATAATCCTCTACAATGGTTTTTGGTGTCATGGAGGAGCTCTTGGATACTATTTCTTGTCTATATTGAGAATTCATTGGTATCTTTAGTTTTATTGATAAAGGATGCTTATCTTCATGCTTTTGAAGATGTTGACAACTCATTGTCATAGAGGGCTCTTAGAGTCTTTGGTTGAGTTGTTATTTATGATATATTATATTAGATTGATGATAGATGGTGTATGACGATTTGGAAAACGTGTTTCCATGCAAAGCATTTGAGCTTTTGGTTGAGTTGTGGTAATGAGGTAATCATAATGTCATGGATTTTGTATTAATTTTGAAGTGGGAGCTTTGAAAATTGTTTGTGGTAATCTTGTGGATGAGAAGTGATCATTTTTCTTATGATATTTTGGTTATTGTAGTGTTGTATTGGAGTTCAATTGGCATGAGATGATCAATTTTACACCTATTTCAAATTCAAGTGAGGCTAGAGATCTCTTGATCTTGGAGATCTTGTGTTGATATAGTTACTCTTTAATGAGGCTTCAACAAAAATATTGAGAAGCCTATGTACCTAGATTTGGACTTGAGTTTAACATGGGCCTATTGAGGAGAGAGCCATTATCACTTGGTGTATCTTGGAGGAGTAATATCATACCCCACTCTTAGTCCTCTTAGCAGTGAATGATTTGATAGGTATTGGCCACTTAGGTTTTAGATGCATTTTTTTTGTGTCTTGTCTTCTCATTTGTTTGAGTCTTGAGTTATTGATGTTATTTCTAAGGACTTATTTTTGAGTATATAATTTTGGTAATTTGAGCTATAAACCCCAAATCCCTAAGGTTGGATAGTCTCCAAAGTGTCAGGAGTGTCAAAGTTGGGAAGAGTACATCACACAACCTATGTTTAGGGTGGGGAACTTAGGACCAATTGTTGAGGTGGTTAAGACCTCCTTCACCTCTACTTGTGCAAGACCAAGGGGGTTTTCCCTAAGGTGTTGAACTAATGGTTACTACAAGGTTTGAGTAATTACCTTGTTGCAAACTATACCTATTACACAATGTATCCCTATAGTATTGTCACAATATACATATGTGCTAATTTGAATAACAAGGCTCCACACCTTTATACAATAGAAAATATTATCAAGTATAGAGTTTTATGGAATTTATATAAATCCTATATTATTGTTACACACTTACACCTAAAACATGGAAGATTCATACAACATAGTTGAAAGAAAATTATTATAATTGAATTATTTTAGTGTGTTGGAGTGATGAGAAATGAATTCAATGGAAGATCGGTGCCAATTCAATAGGGTAACAGAGTCATGGATTCATTCAAAAAATATAATGATTGAAATCATGTTGTGACACCTTAATGAAGGTTTCCCTAAAGACTATCTCTTGAAATACACAAGTAAACTATGGCATGCATATACATTCAAAGAAATATCAAAAATTGTAAAATATTAAATGATTACAATTATTTATCCATAGACAATCCAACAAAAAATATTTTATTATTGTGAAAATACACCATACAAAAGCTTTGTAGGGTTTTTCTAGTCATCTAACTAACAAATTGATCATGCATACATTTGGAAATGAGCACAATCTCAATGGAAAAAATCAATCAAGGTCAATTCCACTCTTTTAAACCTTTATTTAGATCTTACAATGAATTCATTACACATTTGGCACAAACCCAAATCATTAAAATACAAAAATATGCTCTTTCCCTTCACTAAAGTTGAAACTCTAGTTGGTAGAAAGTTTTTTTTGTTCTTCTCCAAACTGACTTTCCCATCATTTAAAATGGTGAAAAAGGTATTAAAATCCACTACACATCATGCTAGAGTGGGAAACATCCACACTTACATTAAAATCCTAAAAATATGTGGTCAATGTTGGTATGTGTAGCCTAATCATGCTCTAGGTTAAAATTTTGGCCACTTTGCTCGATGCAGTTTCCCCCCAAATTAACTAATGGGGGTGTAGGGGGTGGAGCCCCTCCTGTGGGGTCCAAGGGGACTACCCCCCTAGAAGGTCCTAGGGGTCGAGCCCATAACGGGGGTCTAGGGGTAGCACCCTTGAAGAAAAAATTGTCTAATTTTATTAAAGGAAATTTGTTAATAATTCACATTGGAAATCGGTTTGTAATTGTTCAAAAATTAAATATTTATTGTTGTGGATTGACCACCAATAGTCATGTGATGTGAAGTTTATTTCATATAGAAAGTTGCACGCAAATGAATGTAGAAGGTTGTGGTTTTGAGAAAACAAACACACAACAAAGCGCGTGGAAAAATCTAAGCACAATATTTTATTTGGAGATGTAATTGTAATTTGTATTTCGATGGAAATTTTTAATAAAATATTGGACAAGTTGTTTTTTGGACATATCCTAAAGGGTGAACCACGTTAAAAAAATTATTCATGACTTTATGTTTTATTTTGTTTTGTTCTGTCATTAATTTATACATTATAATATTTAATACATTTTTTTATTACTCCAATCCTACCTAAGATCCTCAATAATCACAAAAATTCTAAGGGGTGTCCATACCTCTACATCAAGTTTTTCATTAGTTCAATACCTTAATTTTTCTTTAAATCACATCCTTATATATCCATGAAGTACGAAGAACTTCTATCCTTCGTTTTTCAACACATATGGTCATTATTGGCTTCCGTGAAAGGCAAGAGAGTAATTGGGATATATGTACAAAGCCCTAGTGTGAAAGCAAGACATTTTGGTGACTAATGAGTTTTGAGTTTTGGGAGCAACCAAAAACCTTGGATGCGCCAAAATACAAATAGGGTCAGAGATTGACCAAGAACTTGGAATCTCTTCTCAAATTTCAAAGATTCACCACACACTGAGAATTTTTCATCTTTTTTAGCCAAGTGAGAGTCTCATCAGGAAATCATAATTCATTGGGAATCATGTTGTCATTGAGAGATTCATTACGAATTCAAATATGGTTAATATTCTTTTTGTCCTTGTCATCCCCCAAGGGATCAATACAAACTATATTGTCATTAGGAACCATGTCAAGAGCATTGACACCACCAGGAACATTTTATCTTTGTCAAAGGAATACTAATAACTTGAAACCTTGATGGAGCTTCTAGAATCTCATTCCCTAGGAAAGCTCTTACAACTTCCTTTACCTTTTGAATATTATCAGTTCCTAGATGTCAGAGATGCCTCACCCTATGGAAAATCCGCATTTATTTTGATGTTATGAACTTTGTTAGGAACTTCGACATCATTAGAAACCATTGTGGGAGTTAGATGTCTATAAGGAACCTTATGAAGTTTTAGAACCAACTCAAAGTTCCAACAATACTTGAATGCTTCTCTTCTATTTTATTTTTGGAGTCTAAGTTTTAGGAGGAACTAAGAACCTTGGTTTTGCATATAAGAGCAACAAAAATCGGACCTCAAGGAAGAATGGAGAAAAAAACTTAAGATTGGTAGGGACTAGGAAGTAGAATGAAACAAAAGTTCCAAGTTTGAATCAAATTTCAAAGTTTGATGAATGTTTTGAAGGTTGGGAGTGGAAGGGGAGCAAGGAACTAGAACCTTAGGTTCTAGGTTCCAATTGAGGCCCAAAGCCTATTTGAGAACCAAAATTATGATAATTTCAGGAAGTGGGAGATAGAAAGGAAATCAAAATGGGAAGATGAAGTGCTAGGTCCCTATTGGGGCTCAAGGTATGACACTTGGAAAAAATGATGGATGAAATCTTAAGGGAGAAGAATGTGGAGTGTAGGGAGAAATTTTGATCTAGAACCTAAGGCTTCACACTGGGAATGGGGAACATGGAGAATGAAGGAACCACAGGTAACTTCCAATATCCAAGAAATTTTTGAAAACCCAAAAAGCTAGAAAATACCCAAGGAATGGCCAAGTAGTTGAGCAATAACTACAAAATTCCCCACAAAGACATTTTACTATATATATTTTTGATGAAATCACTTTGAATGAATACCCTTAGATATCATTTCAACATGAGGGACCCAATTGGAGATTTCTTAGATCAATTATTAATGATGAGAGAGATAGAGTCAAATGCACAATAAAGAAGTGATATGAGGCAAAATGAGAACAACAAATTGGGGTGCCAACAAATACATGGATATGGTTTCAATTATCTCCTTATGTTTTATCTTGAGATATAATTTCAATTTTGATGTCATTGTTTTTTGAAGAGTATGAGAGATGGTTAGTGGCTTTGGGCATATTCCCTTATTGTAGGGATATTTTTTTGATCTTCCTTTAGTGTGAGAGGCTTACACATATTTGTACTATATTTGAGATTGGATTAAGGATGGTTAGATGTTGAGAGATTATTTTGTGTTTTGGGATTTAGAAGGAGATCTTACTTATCACATATTTATCACATGTTGGTGTTGGTAGAAAGACATGGCTTGATTTGTAGGTTTTCTCTCCATGGTTTGTTGTGTATCCTAGAATTTTGTTCAATTTCATGTTTTAATTGATATTAGTGTTGAGTTGATAATTGATTATTATTGTAATTGATTATTTTTGTTAGATTTCAAGATTATTGGAGCTCTTTATTTTTATCTTCTATGTGGTGAATAAATTGGTAAAGCTATGGTGATTAGAGGATAATTTTGTGGTAGTTTTGGTTGCAGGTTTACAAATCACCATGCTTATTTGAGACTATGTGATAAAGGATTTAGCCACATCCTCTATGTGAGTGTTGTTGAACTGGATTATTTGGATGCTTTGGTCATTTTTATACTTTACATTTCCTATGAAGTGGGAGTCCTAGGGAGGTATATGTGTCTATGGACTGTGGTATAGAGGTCCATTTTTTTAACATGTCTATGTGTTGGTTACCATTAGAGGAAAACTTTTCATGGGATAATGAATATATATGGACTTTCAATTATGGATTGGATTGTTTATGTTAAAATAAAAAAGATCTACATGTGATGTGTGTACCCTATTTTTGAGGTATGGTTAGTTGGAGGAATTATCAATATGATGTGGTCACTATTTTAGTTATTTATTAAGTATTTGGTAGATACCTAGTACTATTCTTGGAGGATTTGGACTTTGGTGTTTGTTTTCATTTAAATCATGACATTCAAAACTTGATCTTGGCTTTGGTTGTTTATCTTTCATGCTTGGGCATGATGTAGGATGAGAGTGTTGTAGTTAAGATGGTTGTCACTTGATGGATTTTATAGATGCTTAGTTGAGTTTCTAATCACATAGGAGTCATTTCGTACCACATGGTTATATCTTCAATGGCTAGTTCACTATTTTTGTTGTTACCTTTTGCTCTTGGAAGGTATATGATAAGTGGGAGATTGTTGGAATTAGGTGTGTCATACACCTTATAAGTCTTAATTCTTGGATAATGAAATATAACATTCCACTTTATGCCTCAGATATTATGCCATGTGTGATTTATTTTTATTTTGGAATTTACATTTGTAAAATAATATCTTTGCATTAAATATGTGTAAGAGAACCCATGGAAAAAATATGGTGTGTAAGAGAATGATTAAGAGGGAGCTTATAAAGTGGATTAGGAACATTGACCCACTTATTATGCGTGTTATGTTACATTATATAACATCTTTATAAATGCAATAAATGACAAATAATGGAGTGTGGTTCATATGTATTATTACCATATGCTATTTTGAAACCCTGTTTGGGCCCATGATAATGCCTAGTTAAGATTGTTTGTCGAGCCTTAATGAGTCTATATATTAAAGGCTTGAAATGGATACATTAGAGAGGAGTTTTGTAGGATCATATTGTTGTATTTCTACTAAAGGAAGATGATTTTGATCTCCCAAAGGAAAAATCTGATATTGTACTATAACATATTTATTACATTGTTGAATAATAAATTGGTTTGGTGCTTTAGAGGTTGGGTTTTTTCTTGAAATGGTTTTCTAAAGGTATATCTATGTCATTATATTTCTTATGTTTGATTCATCTTTTATCTCTCTCATAATTATTTTATAAGTGTTATTCACATGGTATAATGCTATTGAAATTCTTATAGATCTAAGTAATGTGTTAATCTCCTCAAAGGGTTAATGTGGAAATGCTTGCAATGCTTAATAATTATGAATATTTGAAAAAAATTAATAAAGGGTTTTTTGGTACTTTTACTAACCATGTTGAGTGTTAGATAAATAAATAGCCTAGGAAAACTAGTTTTATATGTATACTCCTTTCTCATCATGGGAATTCTCAATCATATTCTTTTATCTAAAACATCCAATCATATGGATAAAAGTACCACATTGTTGTTAAAGATCTTCTACACTTTTTTATTGTGTACATGATTGCTTTAGTTTTTATTTTCTTATGGATAAGCTCTAATATTATATTTTACTAAGATATAAATGCCCCTTAGAACTCTATATATTTGGATCAAAGGAAATAGAACCCATGGAGTATTCAAGATCAAATAAGGGGAGTAAGAACTCTCCATATAGATGTTATGGGCACTCAAAGTTATATTCTCCAAAAATCATAAGGGAGAATAACATTCAATCCCAAGGAAGGTCAACTTGTGAGGAATAGATACAGTAATGATCAAGCAAGGTATGATGCATGAGAGAGGGAAAATATATCCTTCTTATTTTGGCTTTGCTAGGAAAAGGGGTGTGATCTATAAGCTTATTATTTAGGAAAATAAAAGACAAATACCAAGTAGTAGTTGGTTAATGAAAGAGAAACATGCACCCTACTACACTAAAACTCCCCCAAGGTTGTCACTCGGTCTCAATGCTACCTTTTAATATAACCTCAATCAAGAAAATGATACATGGCATGCATGTGGGATGTGCAAAAAAATGGGGAACCAAAAAGTGGCCATAAACACTTTTTAGTCCATCTAGGAAATAACATGAGTGCATTATAGCACACTCACGTTATGGCTTGGTATTGATCAAGCCTAGGATAATCACTTTTGAGCCATAATATGCTTATATTATTTCTTACATAAAATCAAAATTACATAGGGGTTGAGCTCACTTGAACTCAACCTCTCACCTACGCAATAATAGACTATGATTGATAAAAAGTGCACACACATTATGGAATCGATCAATCCACCTTCAAAATACCATCATGATGTATTTGAGGTCGATGAGGTAGGTTTTATTAGTTTTATAGTGTAAAAATTGAATTAAATAGAAATATAGGAATTGTTTTAATTAAATGTTGTTTATTTTTAGTAATTGAAAATCCCTCATTGATTCATGAAAACCTTAGTTTACCATTTCATGAAAACTCAAATGAAGAACAACCTTAGAAATGAGAAAAAACCTCCAAAAATTCTATGAAATCCTCTTGAGATGCAAGAAAACTACCTAGGTAAAATAAAATTAAAAATTAAAAATAACTTCAAACATTGATTGAAAGGTTGAGAAATATGGGTGAAACTAGTTCTTATCAATCTACCCTTACCACTCTAATGAAATCTATAATCTCTCACATAGATTCCATGAGTGACCAAATTAACATGTGGTCAAACAAGAGGGATGAAGCATGCCAATTTTATACCACCAAATTATCCTACCAACAAGTAAAATAAAAGAAAATATTAAAATTTGATTTGTGTGTGTTGTTTATTGATCCACAAACTAATGCACCCCTACACAAAAGTTGCAAGATTTTCCCTACCCATTGATGCAAATGCCAAAGAATAAGGGAAAATTTTGGGAGAGCTGGTGGATAATTTTTTACCATCCTCTATACAACAACAATGAGGTCCCATAGTATTTTTTGAGGAAAATCTATTACAAGTTTGTCCTCAATGAGATTTTGAACTAATTTGACATGAGTGAGTTCTAGGGTAGAGGTTGGGGTTTTGCATGTGATAGAGAAGGTAAACATAGTATGTAGGACTAGGCACAAAGACCCCTTGATAGGAAAAAAATTGAGCATACCATGATCCCTTTTATTGTGAAGGAGAGTGTTGAGGTGGAGACTCTAGAGTTCATCATCTCCTTCACACAAACCTTGTTACAACACAATAGACCTTTAGCATAGGGTGATAAGGGTGAGGTTCCTAGGTCTCGACGTTCACCTCACCTTTACCAAAACTATAAGTCTATTTGTGATTATAGGTTTGAGGATTCTTAGGATGCACATGGCCTTAGGATACACATGGCTAGCAATAGGACATTTGACACTGATAAATGGGTAAACTTGAATAAGATTAAATGCAATTTACTATATTTCCTTTTGAAATGTAAGATTAACTATATTCATTTATGGTAATTGAAAATTAATTTAAATTGATTGTAATAAATTTTCAATCTCAAAGTGTTCACCCTACATCTAGTGACCCTTCAACTCCCAATTATGTGACCATGTTGAGTCCATAGGTATGTAATTAGTACATAAATAGTAAATATAATAGATGTAAATATTTTTACCTTATATTAATGGTAATATTAAAATTCATATTGGATGGTGAATAGGTGGATGTTGGGCCTTCACATTAGGACTTGTTAGTGGGAGTGGTCATACAAGTTTCGCTGAGATAAGCTTGAAAACTTTTAATCATTATGTTTGTAAATAATGTTAGGTAAATGTTGTGTAGAGGAGGGGGACTGACTGCTCAAGACCCAGGTCATGAGAGGGTCTAGAACAATAGGATGCCTTGATCTACCTCAAGCTCACAAAATGTTTCGAGAGAGTTTAAAGTTTAAAGGTTGAAAGGAAGAGAAATTAGGTTGTTGTTGTCCTTTTACAAGGTAAAATGTTTCAGGAAGTCAAGTGAGTAAGTTTCTAAAGTCTGGACTGTGACTTAGACAACTCACTGCTAGAGGACTACAATGCGAGACACGAATGACAACGCGACGTGTTGGCGTCTCGGTGGGTCGATGGTGTTTGTATGGATAGGAAGCATAAAGTACAATAAAAAACCAAGGAAAACTTACAAACAATCTAATGGATGTAGTTTGATGGAATAGCAAAAACAAAGAGGAAAAAAATACTCGAATATCAAGAAATCACTAAGACTAAACCTAATTACGAGGTGATCCCATAATAGTGGTTTACAATTTTTGGCCAAACTAGACACTGGAATTTTTATTTTTAACTAAATCTTCACATTCGGACACCTATAGCGGCTAAACCGTGAAGAATTTGAAGATGATGCAAACTAGAGTCTCATCACATTTTTCTGTAGATTCTAAAAATATTTTTTTCAAAATTTTTGGAATCAAATTGCACTTCTTTTTCCATCTCCCACAAAACCGGTTTTTCAAAAACAACATTTTTAAAAGTGGCCTTTACTGTAATGCATAACTTTTTTTCCATGAAGAATAAAATTCCAAGTATTTCGAATTTAGATTTGTAACTCCGATATCTAGTGCTTACACTTGGTTAGATAGTTTTTTATTGAATATTTTTTCTTTAATCAAGTTTCAAAGTCAAACTAATGACAATTCAGAAATAGTGCGACTATATAACGCGTAAATTTTTTTGTATATATCAAAATTCAATTTTTTTTTTTGGTTGGATCAAGGACTTCAATATCTAGTGCACTCATATTTTTTAATTTTTTTTTTGATAATCTGCTATTTTTCCACATGTGCAGAATAGAGACCTTCATTTTCGACGAAAAACCTATGTTTAATAAAACTAAAAAAACAAATACATAATAAAACCATAACATATTAAAATTATATTCATTGGATAGCTCATTTTGAGGACTACCTGACTCCAATTGGGTTTGTGAAGATTCCCCCATTTTCATCCTCAACTTGAGTGTCAAAGCGTAAAAAATTAGGTATTTTGTGTGAACAAAGTCAAAAATTAGGGAAAAGGGGGGTTCGCTAGAACCAAGGGGTTCTAGCGAACCCCCTCAATATGCATTTTCCCTTTTGTTTTTTGGGCAGGAAATGTGGGCCCCGTGATTGATGGGTTCGGTCAAACCCTAGTTCGGTCGAACCCCTTTATGGTTCGGTCGAACTTGTAGGTTCATTCGAACCCCTAAAACCAATTTTTTTGCCATGGGGCCATTTTTTCTCAGTTTTCCTTCCTCCATCAAATTGCAAACCACTATTGTGGCTTCACCCTACGAAATGAAATGGAAGGGTGACGAAAGTGCACCATCCTACCCACGAGTTGATATCTTCAAGATCTTCACTTGATGAACAATTTGCACACACAAGGATGATAAAATTTTGGGGTTCTGTTTAGAGGACTGTCATAGTCAGTCTCTCTCTTTGGTGTTTCCACCTCCACGGACAACCAAGATAGCAATGATTGGAGAAATATGATAAAGAAAGATATTGAAATAGAAATACCAAGAAATACGTCAAACAACAATATGCTACAATATTAAAATGATAATGCCAAGTAAAAGGAAGATGGAGTGATATCACCTTCAACCACATGCACTCAAGGCAAATGGGAGAAGGAGCGAGTTCGCAAGCCTTTGAAGGCCAATATTACCACAACAACGAAGAGAGTAAATCAACAAAGTATCAACTTGAAGCTTCAATGGAGGTGGTGGAATTGAAGGAGCTGAAAGTGAGTGAGAAGAGTGAAGTAAGTTGTCTCAAGTGTCTAGATGATCAAGAAGCATGAAAGAATGAATGAGATAGTCTTGTGAAAGGTGAAAATGGAGGAAAAGGAGTCGTTCAAAGTCAGTTCGAAGGGCAGGAGACATTACACTTCACATCCAATGGAGAAGTGTAATGCCTTTGCGGATTCCAGAGGCGGGAATCCTATCAGGACAGTAGCGTGTCATGTAGACGTTTGCGCGCCATGCTAGCATCCTCAACAAAATATCCCCCACCAACACTTAAAAAATATACCAAGTAGACAAGGAAATGTGGCAAAAATATGAATTGCATTATCAGATTTAATTCTCTAAGATAGGAGGTAGCATAAAGGTGGAATTTTCCTAGGGGTGCAAATTCATGCCATTACATTTTTCTCCCACTTTAGTGAGCATAAGTGCCAAAAAATGCAGAGTAAAGTAGAGAGAAAGTTGAGGAATGTATACCTAAATCATCGAGGAAGCAGACCACAATCTGGTGAACTCAAGGGTAGGAGAGAGAGATGGCTCCACAAGTACTTGGTCCTATGGAGATTTTAACAAAAGTGTCGCAGGTGCTCAGTCTTGCGAAAAGTGAACAAAAGGCTCTGCAGGTGCTCATTCCTACAGAGTTGGCTCTACTGTGATCGGTCTCATAGAAGATGAACAAAGGGTTCTACAAGTGCTTGGTCTTATAGAATGAAAATGCTTCACAGGCGCTCAGTCCTACAAAGGAGGCACCATAGGTGTAGCGTCCCTCCATTTCGACCGTCCTTGGCATTCAAGTAAGTTGTTTGTTGGGGGTCAAGTCGTTTTCGTTGCTAAAAGTGTAGTTGAGTAAGTGTGGTTAGTTGATTTTGAGATGTCTTGAGTTCATGACTATATTGTTTTTGGAATTAGGTGATTTAGTAATATTTTATAGCATTGATTTAATTAAATCAAACAAAATTACAAGAGCAACTTAATTTAATTGGGAAATAAAACGATAACTAAATGAACTAAGTTATGAAATAATACCATAGATATTTGGTGTTATTAATTATTTAAATTAAATAATGTGATTTAATGCTTAAATAAAAATAAAAATAAAATAAATGAAGATAAACATTAATTTTAAAAGTACAGATTAAAAGTGGAAAGTAAACGTGATTTCCAATAAATCTTGAAGATAAGATTTTGCAAATTGAAGTGTATAAGACAAGAAAAGATAATTCTTCTAATTAGTGATTTAAGATAAATAAAGAGATTTAGATTTCAAACCTAAGTGGGAAAAGCCTGCAAAAATGGAAAAATATGGTAAAAAGGCAAAAGCATGCGCATGTACAACTTGAAACTAGTTTTGAACTAAATGCATAAAGGAAACTTACTATTCCTTTGAGATTTATCTGATTTTGTTTGGTAATGAGATAATTAATTTAGTAAAATAATTTAAATGGGAAAAGAGAATTATTTTTGATGAATTGATTTAAAATGAATGAAGAGAGAAGATTTTGGAAAAGAATAATAATAATAATAATTTCCCTCTGCAAGAAAATAATTCTGATGGAAAACTACAGTTTCTGGTCTTTAAGATTGCTTTCAGAGTTGAATTAAGCAGAGGGGGGTATTCATGGAATGATCAATAGGTCTAAATGCTTGCGTTTCTCGCCATACAGACGTTTGGGTAGGAGGATTCAAATCTGAGTTTGATCAGGTAAGGTGATTCACTTCTTTTCCATGTGGGTTTGGCCTGTGATGAATATCACGATACATGATAATCGAAACTCCTGCATGGCGTACTTCCCTGTGTCTCGTATTCGTTTAGATAGTAATGTCACTGTTCTATACACCAGATTGATCTTCTTTTGGTTAGAATTTATCATGATTTGAGACAGCCTCTTCACTTGGTTGACCGCCCAGTTATGCACAGATCTTAAACTCTTGAACTAAGTATCGTCCCTTCATCCTTCGACCTCATACCTTATAACCAGCTGGTCCAAAATTGCCAATGCTTTAAGTTCCCTTGTTCTCTAAATTGTAGACTCTGAGATACCATCTCTGCCCTATCATGCACATGATGTCGAAGAGTTGATTTTGAATTTATATAAGCATTTGTTCATTAGGTGAGAATATTTATGTTGTCCCTTTATCAAAAGAAATGTTGAGTGGACCTTGCATTTATGGGTTATACATATATCAATATATTTATTTTATGGCCATTGGAAGGTTATTTATGCTTAGATGGGTTATTTGTACAAGAGTACGTTATATGGGGGAATAGGATTGAACATTTTAGTTAGTCTTTTGTGAAAGTAGTGTCATTAATTCTAAGTTATGCTTATAATATTTAGTCCCAACTTGAACTATAGCTAAATTTGTTAAGTTGTGGGTTTTTCTTTTAGTGGAGGGATATATTTAAAGTGAATTATATTTTGTTACAAGAGGATTAAGCGAGAGATCATGATTAGAGGTAGTAGGTTGAATTAAGTCTATTTAATAGTCTTTGTGAGTATGTTTCTCCTTTAAAACAAGAGGAAATGTGTATGTAAAAGTATGCATGTACTTGTATTGTAATGATAGAAAAAGAATAATTTAAGTTTTATGATTAATTAGTATAATTGGAAGTTAATAGAAGAAAATAACTATTTGTATGTAGAAATTGATTCTTTTAATTGTAGATTATCTTCTTAATTATTTAAACGAGGGATTTGTAAAAACCATTAGGTGGTTTAGTCACGGAGATTGAGTGTTCTTATAAATTATTACGAAATGGTGAAGTTTTAGTTTCATCAAGTTATAGGTTTTAATTAAAATTTTATTATTAGTGATTTGATTAAGTAGGTTGGAATAGGGGATCATTTTATTTCATGTATAAAGTTTTCATGAAATTTGTTATTGCATAACTGCTAAAATAGATAATCGTGAATGTGGTTACTTGGTTTATCTGTGTATTTGTATTACTCATTGTGTTTGGTTCTGGAAATACTGATGAATTATGTGTCTTCAATTTCTTTAATTGTGTAAAGGTTTTCTTGAATTGAATGAAAAGATAAATTTGTGGTGATGAGCAATGTTCTTTGAGATTGACCATTTCGAATGTATTGTAAAGTTAAGGTTGACTTTGTCTGAACTTTCCATTTCAATGTAATGTCCTTTGAGTTGTTTCGGTTTTGTGAGGTCTTATTAATGGGACTGGTGTTGAAATTTATTTGGAAATCTGTATTGTTGACTTGCCCTCGTTTGCGGGCTTTTTGGGTAGTCGTGTTCTTTTTTTTTTGGGCTTCCAGAGGCGAGGGTAATCTTGTTTCACATTGATTCTTCATTGATTTGGTGCTTTCCAAGATTTTGATAGTAAAGGTGATTTTGAGTTTATGCTTGGTTTGTACCTGATTTCATGAGCCAATTCCTAAATGGTGTTTTATCTATTATTTTTTATTATATGGCAAGTTTGATTTGGCATCGTAGTTGGATTCTTATGAAAGGGTTGCACTGAATTTTATTGAGAATTTGGTTATGTGCTTTTGGCAAGATGGGTAATGCCTCGCATGTATTTAGTTGAGATTTAATGTTTTGTTCTATGTTGGTACAACCCTTGTTTTTGGTTATGTTTTGGGTCTCTAGGGAGAGTGGCTCTTCATGGGGGCCATCACCTCAAATAGGAGGAAGGGCTAGGATAACCCACACAAGAGTTAGAATAAAAAGTGATAACTTAATTAAAGAATTTAGGGGGTTGAGTAGTAATAATAGTAACAAGATAAGAATGGATGCCTAGTCCACCTATTAGGGATTTCACAGACTAAGGGTGGGCTGAGAAGGCCATGGTTGGCAAGGTCATTACCTCGTCCTCATGAGAGGTTAACAGCTCTGCATGAGTCACCCTATGGGGCCAGTGCCTCAGGTAGGAGGAAGGGCCAGGATAACCATAGATGGGGGTTGGCGCCTCAGACAGTCAGGATTGAGCTGATGTCTGGAGGAAGGGCCAGGATAACCCATGTAGGACTATGCGATGACACTCTCCCCTAGTACCCCTTATGATTTGTTATCTTTGCTAGCCTCTGGAAGTGGTATATTGATATTATGACTTGAGATTTATTGATGATATGTTTTATGATTTATTGTTGTAATGATTTGAAAATGGTTATTGTTGTTATGTTGGAAGTGATTTATTGATGTTGTGTTTTATGATCTTTTGACATTATGTTTGCAAGTGGATTATTGATGTTGTAATTATCTTTGCATTTTTTGTCATTCTTGTGTGGCATTGAGTCTTGTTGTTCACTGTTGGGATGTTCTTGGTTGAGGATTCTTTCATGTCAGCTCCTTAGCACAGGGGGTAGGTCTTTGAACCCATGTGGTCAGGTGGAACGTGCTAAGCTCCCCATTGGGTCCCCAGTCGAGGATCATGAGGTGCAGATTGGTGTTGTTTGCGGTGACTCCAGAGTTGTATTTGTCTTGGAGCCAGTTATGATACTTGTGTTCTGCTGCTCAGTTGTATCATTCTATCTTGTCATATGATTCCCTTCCAAATTGGTGAACATGTTTGTATCATTGTAACACTTGAACATTATAATGTAATAAAATGGTTGTGATGTATTCTTTAATCTTTGGTAAACCTTGTGAGGATATGGATCAATGACAGATGTTATTCAATGTGTTGTATCTGGGGAAATATGTCCTATTGAGTTCTTATGTTGTAATTATCAATCTTTTATATGTTGTATTTATTTAAGTGAATGGTTTCTTATTGATGGTTTTATATGTATGCTTTTTCATGGTTTAAATTGGGCTTTCATTCTTTATCATTGATGTATGGAATTAAGTTTCGTAATGTCTCCTCATGTACCCCAAGGGACGTAAGTGATAGTGGATTTGTTTAAGTGATTTTTCATGTCATAACTTAATGTGCATCTCATGTATGTTTAGTTTTACCTTTTTTAAAAAAAATTGCAGTAATTGTTGCATTAGTTGTCCTTTGGGGTTCGCACAATGGGGTGTTACAATAGGTGCTCAGTCTTGAGGGAGGCCAGATGTGAAAGGATTTGTAGAGTTTGATTGACCATCACAGGTTCTCAATCCTACAAGGCAACATATTAATCCATAGAAAAAACATGTTAGGTAAACAAAAAAGTCATGCAGACAAACATATAGTCATATCTCAGAACAAGCAATTGAAGGAGAAGCTTTCAAAAGGGTCCCTCGGGAACCCTTCAAAAGAAAGAGGGGTCCACTCAAGGGATGCTTTGTTTGAAAAGTGAATACATTGTTCAAAAATGATCATGCTATCAAGGAATCCTTTTGAAAGATTCTCTTTCATCAAGGAATCCGAAAAAAAAAAAAGAATGGCCTTCTTGAAGGAAAATTCTTAATTCTTTTTGTTATGAATTTGATTTCAAAAGAAAATATTGCTAAGGGGATCCTTTTCAAAGGATGCAATTTTTGAAAACTGTAAAGATTTCCAGCAAGGGATTCATTGGCCATTGAATACACCTTATTGAAAATCAGAGAGGTAAGGGCCCCCCTTAGGATGGTGTGTGCGAACTGAAGGAGCATGTGGCATCCGAAGGAAAGGACAATCATGAAGAGATGTTGTGTCCCATGGTACATGATGAGATGTAGATGTGGAAATTTTGTTGCACACATGAGGGACAACACATAGGCACCACAACATCAAGAAGCAAGCATAGAAGAGAGAAAGATAAAAAATAAAGGAAAAGCAAAGAAAAAGAAACCAAGAGACAAGGGGATCTGATATTTTGAGGTCGAAACTACTCATAGATATAAATAGATTGATAAATATAATATAATATACATATGAACTTTCATCAATCCCCTACTATATCAAATCATGAAGAAGGGTACGTGAAAAATAAAAATAAAAATAAAAATTGGGTCAACATGGAAGGGAGGCCTAAATTCCCCCAACACTTTGCATCATCCCCAATTATCAAAAATCAAGGCACAACAATAGAAGAATGATATAATAAATAGAAGAAGTTTACGACACAAAAAACTCTTGTATCAAAGCACCTATAAAGGTGACAAGGGTCCTATAGGAACACATAAAATAAGCACTGGGGAAACACAACACACACACAAGTCTAATCTATAGATAAAGACAAGGTACCCTCCTAGTCCTTATCAACTAATAGTTCATCATTCTCCCAATCTAGATCATTATAAGGGGAGGGTGGACAAGCCTATAAGGGCATGATAGCCAAGGGAGCACCCTCCTACTCTACTATGACAAGATCTAAGGAGGAGGGCCCCTCAAGGTCTTCTTCACTTAACTCTAGTGAGGTGAACATCATTAATCTTGTGAAGATCGCCGATGGAGCCGAAACGTTGTTTACTGAGTTGAACATACACTCAACGAGAGTTCCATGTGTCAATTGGGTAGGCGAAGAAGGAGGTGCCTAAGATCCACTACTAACCTCACCAAAAGACTTGGGGGTGGTGACCAACTTGGGGGATGTTGGGGTTGCCTCCGTCACTAGGACAATGCAAGCTAAAGAAAAACCCTCTCTTGAAGAGGGTGATCCTTTCTTCCAACCCCCATTAGAATCAGGGTCATCCTCCAACTTGCATTTCATCAAAGGATGTGAAATCCCCACAGAAGAAGTGGAAGGAAAGGAGGAAGAGGATAGAATTGTAGTGGACACCATCGAGGTATTCAACATATCCATGAGCTTTGGAAAAGGTGGGATGTTCGGAAGGGACATTTGGAGAGGAGGCTCAACCGAGGGAGTGATGAACACTTGCACCCTTTTAGGGTGAGGGTCATATGTGCTCACAAGGGGAGCTGAAAGTAAGATCGAGGTGACAAAAACCAAAGCAGGAGGGGTAGAAGAGGAGGACACGGTAGAAGATACTAAAACAGGAGCTATCGGCTCCTCTCTCGCCTTCTGCAAGGCAGTTTTCCTAGTAGCCAAAGCCTCTCTCTGGTGCTTATGCTCATGCACAAGGTGGTTTCTTCAGCTTCGAGAGTTGGAGGCTACAACTTGAGGAGGACAAAAGGCTCTTGTTCTACCATGGGAGTGTCCATCATAGTCATTTTCAACAAAGGGAGTGACTCCTAGATAGGAACATGAGGAAGAGATGCTGGAATAGGAGCAACAACTGACGGAGAAGCATACTCAATCATCTCAGTGGCGGGCCTCTTCTCGTTCACCACCCTAGGGGCAAGAGTAGTGGGAGGCCACAAAGGCTAAGATGTAGAGGTGACTCCATGGGGACCCTTCCCCTTGCCATAAACATCAAGCCTAGGTACCATGAAAAAGATAGGAAGGTTAAACAACTAACGTTTGGCCTCTCGCCAAGCAAGCACCATCGAAATCCCCATGAGACACATTGAGGCGGAAGCTAAAGGTGCCGCAATAGGGAAAGAGGTAGAAGCAGATGGAGCAACAGAAGAAGAGGAAGGCTCCTGGGTGCAAGCAGAATTCCCCTTCCCCTTTTGAGAGG
This sequence comes from Sequoia sempervirens, assembly GCA_007258455.2. Lineage (NCBI taxonomy): Eukaryota > Viridiplantae > Streptophyta > Pinopsida > Cupressales > Cupressaceae > Sequoia > Sequoia sempervirens. The sequence continues at coordinate 120,149,564 of VDFB02047397.1, forward strand.
AGGAAGAGGCAACCTGCTGCTACGTGATCATAGAAGCTTTAACCAAAATAGCATAAGGGGAAGGAGGATAGGTCACTTTTGATGCTATGCCCCATTCTTGTATTTTATGTAAGTGTGATACAATAGGTCCATCCTTGGAGGAAGTGGACCAATAGGGGTAGGCTAGAGGTGATCTAACAAATAGGCCCCACATGACACCAGGGGTTTATACTTAGTGTCGTGCATGATGTGCATTGAGCCCTCATGAGAGAATTGCAAAGATTTATGGATCACTAAAGGGACTACATTCATGGAAACTATCCAAGGGATGCCTATCTTCACTTTGAACAAGTCAGACTCTAGGATATTAAAAAGGGAATTCACAGTCATGTGCCCTACTAGGACTGAAAAGGTGATGGAACTAATGGGAGGGATGGAAAGCACATCTTGCATATGTATCGTGCTCTTAGATTCATCGTACCAATCCTTATGTAGGAAGTTTATTAGCATAATCTTCTCTATAATAACATTAACTCAGCATGTAGGATCAACGAGGATGCCAGTCATGGTATTCCCTTTGATACGAGTGAGAATGCATAGAGGAGAGGGTTCTCTATTTGAATTCATGGGTAGGTCCTGTGATGTAAAGGTTATAGAAGGTGATCCATTTGCAGGATATGCACAAGGAAAGGGAAGATGCATGAAAGAGGGCATCTTTATGTACTCTGAAAAGGGCTTCCTCAAGATACCCCAAAGGTTCAACAATCAGATGGTGACCTATCTAGATTTTGCTTCACAATTTCTAGGGACTCTTCAAACTATGCCGCTAGGGGTCGTAGGTTGGGTTGCAATGCTATGTTCCCTAAAACACACACACCCACAACACACCTAGAACAGGAGAGAAGATTCCTTCAACATAATAAATGGAACCAAAATAGTTCACATCGGGTTCACCAAAATGTAGAGGAGGGGAACAACTATTCAGGACCCCAAATCACAAGAGGGTCTAGAACAATAGGCTTCCTTGATCTACCTCAAGCTAATGGAATGTTTTAGGAGAGTTTAAATATTAAAGGCTGAAAGGAAGAGCAACTGGGTTTGCTACTGTCCTTTTACAAGTTTGAATGTTTTAGGAAGTCAAGTAAGTTTCTAGAGTCTAGATCGTGACTTAGACAACTCACTTCCAAAGGACTACAAATTGGGACATGGGTGACAACACAACACATTGGTGTCTCAGTGGGGAATTGACGTCCATATAGACATGAAGCATAAAGTACAGTAAAAAAAAGGAAAACTTACTAACAACCTAACTGATGCAGTTTGATGGAATAGCAAAAATAGAGAGGAACAAAATACCGAAATATCGAGAAATCGCTAAGACTAAATGTAATTATGAAATGACAAAGAAGGGGGAGGAAAGTGCACCTTCCTACCCATGAGTTGATATCTTCAAGATCTTTACTTGATGAACAACCTGCACACACAAGGACAAAATTTTTTTGGGGTTGTGTTTAGAGGACTGTCATAGTCAATCCCCCTACTTTGGTGTTTCCACCTCCATGGATAGCCAAGATAGCAATGATTGGAGAAATATGATAAAGAAATATATTGAAATAGCAATACCAAGCAATACGTTGAACAAAAATATGTTACAATATTAAAATGATAATGCCAAGTAAAAGGAAGATGGAGTGATATCACCTTTAGGCAAATGGGAGGAGTGAGCTTGCAAGCTTTCGAAGGTCAATGTTTTCACAACAATGAAGAGAGTAAATCAATAAAGTATCAACTTGCAACTTCACATAAGGTGGTGGAGCTTGAAGGAGCTAAAAGTGAGTGAGAAGAGTGAAGTTGTCTCAAGTGTCTAGATGATCAAGAAGCATGAAAGAATGAATGAGATAGTCTTGTGAAAGGTGGAAATGGAGGCAAAGGAGTCATTCAAAGTCAATTCAAAGGGCAGGAGACATTACACTTCATGTCTAATGGAGGAGTGTAATGCCTTTGTGAATTCCGGAGGAGGGAATCCTATTGAGCTAATAGTGTGTCGTGTAGATATATGTGCACTACGCTAGTTTCCCTGATAGAATATCTCCCACTGACACATAAAATAGCTACCAAGTGGACAGGGGAAAGTGGCATAAATATGAATTTCATTATTGGATTTAATTCTCTAAGGTAGGAGGTAGCTTAAATGGGGAATTTTACTAAGGGTGCAAATTCACACCATTACATGTTGGTAAAATAATGTTGTTTCATTTTTAGTTGATGACATTAGTTTAGACTCCTCTTGATATTCATGACACAATGGAAGTTGGTGTTTAGCAATAATTTTATCTTTGATGCCTTTGATAAAGGTATGTGCTAGATTAATAAATTTTATATTCTACTTCTTGCTTTATCCCACATCTATCAGTGTAAATTTCAATGATATTAATATGTAGTTTAATTTTTTTATTAATGCTTATCACAGGGGGTCACAAATCTAGATCATGCACTTGCCCCTCTAACAAATGAAGAGAGGAAAAAAATGGTTGAGATTGATTATTAGATGATGTAAGTGATTATTCCCTTATATATCATTCTATAATTTATTTTTTATATATTAATGTGTATATATTTTATTGTATTAGGTGGAGCTCAAAAAAAATAGAGAGGAGGTCAAGTTAGTAGGTTTGAAAGAAACCATCATACTTGCCTATCCATCCACTTGATAGTCAAAAGGGGTTGTAAATTATTCCCTTCCCATGGAGAGGAATGATTAACTTATGACTTTGTATTATGCCTATATGATAGTCTTGTACATATATTCTTGTATTACCAACATGTGACATTGTACACCTATATAGATTTCTTGTACATATATTATACTTTTATTGACTTATAACATTGTATACCCATATGGATTTTTAGTCAATAAAAAAATATTTTATCAATGTTTCCTTTTTTTTTTATAAATGGTTATTAGATGATACATGAATGTTAAAAAATCCAACATTACCTTTTTTCAAGAATTCATAATTGACCCCTTGGTTCGATTGATCTTTTGGTTTCTTTAGGTATTTATGTGTGATACAATTTATCTATGAGTTATCTTCTTAGATATCTATATGATTTTGAATCATAAATGGTTTGGTAGTCCCTTGGAGTAGTCCTAGTTCTAGACATGGCCATACCCATTCATGTTTTATGAGTACATCTTATGCTTACAAAGGTGTGTGTCTACTATGTGTTTGGTATTTTCATGATCATGGTATCTTAATATAGTTTGATATTTTTCCTACATTATAACTATCTTAGATGACTTATCTTGGGTTTTGTGTCCTTTTGTCTTCATTATTTTATGGTGAAGAGGATCTAGGCTACACCAATAAAGGTTCGGTTTGATATTTTTACTCTTATTTTTTCTTCAAAACTCCTTTGGAGTGGTGTTAGAGTTGATTAAATATGATTAAGTAATATAGATTTCAAGTTAAGCCTTAACCAGGGATCCTTTTCAACTTAAGTAATCTTTTATAACCCCCTCTTGAATGTCCTAAGCCCTCTCTTTACTATTTGGGAGTTGGAAGACCTTGTCCTTTAGGTTTCTAAGGAAAAAAACTATAGGTTCTCTAAGTGTTGTACACTATGTTTTTTTTAGTTATGAGTCTCTTGAAGCATTTTTGTGTATAATGCATTCTTTGACTAGATTGTTAGGACAATTTTTTTTTTATGAGTGCATGCATTTCTCAACTTAGTTTGGTGAATTTATTGAATCTTAGTGGTTTGTGACCTATAAAGTTACAAGGTGGGTGATGACTTAAGAAAATGATGGGAATTCAATACTAAGATTCTATAACATCTAATTATCCTATCAATAATATTAATTGAATTTATTGATTACCATTGGAGTACCTAGATTAGTCTAGAAGTATGAGAAGTTGGATACCTTTGTCATGGATATATATATCCTACTATCATCTTCTCTACTTTGCGTCCAACACTTGAAAGTTCATTCTCCTTAAGATTGATTGGCTTGATAATTTTAGCTTTCTCTTCTTGCTATGAACCACACCATATTGACTCTAGTGCTATTATTGGAAAAAGTTTTATAAAATATATGTGTATTATTCCTTTTATTCCACACACTATAGTTAGAAGATTCTCTATTATGAAGTCTCGTGGCCTAATTTGCTATTATCCATACTATTCTACCAATTTATGTAGTGTTCTTTATGGTTGGCATAGTTTTTCATCTTTATTGTGTAAGGTGGTTGGTATGTAGATACATTATAAGTTATAAAATGGATCTTAGTATGGTTGGGACACCTTTGGGTATGTCATAATGTATTATTGTATTCTATTCATGTCATTCGTTTGTCTTGTATATGGTTTGTTTATGTACTTTCCAAGTGCTTGAATCAATGTGTTTTAGTATGTTGTAAAGTCTTAGTTATCATGGTATAATTTATCGGGGTGTTCTTGATGCTTTGGATGTGTATTTTGAAAGTGGATTATCCTTTTTAAGTTGTATTGATTATATATTTGATTGTATGTCTATGTGAAGAAAATAGAAATGGACTTAAGGATAATCATTAAACTTGTTTGTACTTCACACTTTTGGATTATGTGTTTGAGTAATTATTTCCATACTAATGGTTAGGAAGGAACATGATTCCTTCAATGTGTGGGCTCATTTTCCTTCCCCATCAACAATTAGAGCTTGGAGGAAGTAGCTTGAGGATTTGAGCTACTATTTTATTTGTGTTTTATACTTTAAGTAAGGCCATTATTGTACATGTGAAAAATTGTTTTGTTGGCTTAATTATACTCATCAACATTATTATTGTGGGTTGTAGTTACTAAACTGATGTGTTATTCAATGGTTGTACTATTTTATGTACCCTTGAAATTATCTTATTAATAGAATTTTCTTTATGGTTCTTATATATATTTAGATTCATAATTATGGGAAATGTGTGTCACCAAAAAGTGTATACTTTGCTTGATTTGGGATTAATAGACAACAAATTGGACATAATTTAACCTTGATCTAGTGTTGTGAGGTGTTTTACACATCCACATTAGTCTTGGACCCTAGAAAAATGAATAAAATACATGTCTTGTAAAGGTGTTGTAAAGTGTTGCAAATAACTTTCACACTTTTCTAGACTTTTATTAAGCATTTAAATCTAATGGTCCTTCCCCCCCCCCACTTTTGAATTAAATTTTAATTCAAAATTTATCTTTTCCCTCTTCTTCTATAATTGAATAATTATTTTAAATTATTTAATTATTCATTACCCTTTTCTTCTATAATTAAATAAATATTATTTATTTAATTATTCTTCACTTTCCCTTCAATGTTAAATAATTATTTTTAATTATTTTGTCCCTTTCCCCCACTTTTGAATTAAATATTATTTTAATTCAAAGGTTAGTTTTTCCATCTTCTTCTATAATTAAATAATTATTTAATTATTCATTAGTCTTTTCTCTCTATAATTAAATAAATGCTATATTTATTTAATTATTTATCCTTTCTTTATCTCCCTAATTAAATAATTATTTTAATTATTCCTTCCCTCTCCATTAAATAATTATTTTTAATTATTTAATATTTAACACTCCACCTTTCCTCTATAATTAAATAATTATTTTTAATTATTTAATTATCTAACTATTTGTTCCCACCTTTCTTTTGAAATAAATAAAATTAATATTTTATTTATTTCTCTTATGTTGGCCACCAAAATTAAATAATTTTCTCCAACAACCTCTTTTTTTGTGCCAATCTTATCTTCCACCTCAAGTCTTTATCTATCTATGTCCTTCTCTCAATTAACCTCCACTCTTGATTAAGTTATTTTCTAATTTAATCTTGGCCCTTGATCATGATCCTTATTCTCAACTCTCCTCTATAAAAAGAGACCTTTTATCCATCCATTATCCAAGCAATTCATTCATCATTCATTCATATGACCAAGTCAAGCAAGCAAGAATCAAGCATTCAAGATAACATTCAAGCTCAATTCTAAAGCATTCAAGAGCAAGAATTTCATCCATTGTTGCAGCAGTTCAAGATCCATCATCATGGTAAGGTACTAATTCCATTATTTCATGTGCATGCTTCATCTTATTTCTTCATTTGGTTTAATTACCTAAAAGGGGTTTGACCAAGGCAAACCCCTATTCCCTAACATTCAACATTTATCTTTCTTTCTTTGTGTGTTTGCAAATTTAGGTACTTTGAAGGCTTGGAAATCATTGAAGAATAGGTTGCAAACCTGTTGAAGACAACCTCTTATTTGCAAAGCCAACATATCAATGAAAAGTCACTTTCCGGTGCATAATTTCTATTTTGCATCTCTGTTTTATCATTTATTGCTTTTCTTTCATCTTTTTGCATATCACAATGTGTTTTCCAACACTTTTCATTTCTTAGGTTTAGCATCATAATATCATTCCATTTTCAGATTATTGCATTTTTACATCTTATTCAGACATAATTGCAACCCTCTTTACATTAATCTTGAGTGTAAATGCTTGCATTTTGGACCCCATCCAATCACCTTTCTCCTTTTAGGTGAAAAAACCTAGGAGGAGCAAAGCATTGTGAGGGAAATCCAAAATCGCCATTTACATTTTGGTGAACCTAGTTTTTGAACATATTTCCTTCTGATTTTCAAGTGCATCCTAGGTTTCTTTTTGTATTTGCATTGTTTAAATTGCATCCTAGGGTTTTCTAACTTGCATTAGTGAAAAACTCATTTTAACTTGCATTATTGCATTTTCCTTCATTGAAAAATAGAGAAATTCTGCATTTACATCATAGATTTGCACATCACAATACTTAACACATTAATATTTATCACAAAAATTAGAAAATCTTTCAAAATCACCTCACTAGGACTAAATTGCCACCCTCGGTGACTTAGTTCCAGTGCCAATTTTGCATTTTTATTTCTTGCATTTTGTTTCATACTTTTGTCCTTCTTATTAGATTATGCTAGTGCTCTGTTTCTGTATATATATTTCATGTTATACTTATATTATTTTTATGGAAATCATGAATAGAATTAGATTTTTACAAGTTTCATTTTCAGCATTAGTTCATAGTCCTTTTAGATAAGATTACATTCAAAAGTCATTAGAAAATGAAAACAAAAAACAAAAAACATCAAATGACCCAATTCAAAAGATGATTCAATTTAGGAAAACCATAACATCCAAGCCCTTTAGTAGTGATGACTTAGAAATGTTAGATGAAGCCCTTAAAGACTTCATCTCTCCTAGATCATCCACTAAAGGTTTGACACAAGAGGATGAAAGCATCGATATTCATGATAATCATACTTATTCTTCTCCCAATATCTCTCCCATTGGTGATGAAGATATCTTGGTGAAAGAAGATCCAATCATTGAAGATCATGAAAGTATTGCTTTTCTTACTCCTCCTCCCTCTTGGAAAGAAAAAACTAAGATCATGGCCACTACTCCTAACACCTCCCCTACTTATGAAAATTCTTTAGTGAATAAGGATAAAATTGTGCATGATCATGACAAAAACATTTGTGTGGAGGATATGATTGAGAGCTATGACAATCCTACCTCTCCTACTAAAGTAGACATTATAAGACATGTGGATGTAGATTTAGATACTCATGACACTCAACCCTTTTCTTCTCCTAATATCTTCTCTACACACGAAGGAGATAGTTTAGAGTTAGAAGATATCATTATTGAGACTCATGAGAATCTTATTCTTCCCTTCCTTGATGCCTCTACCATTTGGTAAAATATATTTGACCAAACAAGTCCAAACATTAGTAACCATGAAACTCCTAGTTATCCTTCCCTTGATGCCTCTCCTATGAGTGGTGAAGCTATCTTGCTAAATCCAAGTATGACATGTGATGAACATATTAGCTCTCCTCCTAGGGTTGATATTATGGCACATAAGAATGATACCTTAGAAAAAATAGACAACCAAATAGATCCTTCTTCTCCTATCACCACTATTGATAAAAAAATCCAACCATTCATCATTCCCCTATGTGTGCTGAAGTTATTTTGGACACACCTAAGAATCCTATCATTCTTTACCCACCATTACATAGGAAACAAGCTCACAATACACCCAACCTCATTCTTCCAAATCATGGTTTTCATGATTGTCCTTTCATAGAAATTAACTGATCCAAGCAACCTTCACTCAACATCCATGCTATCACTCAAGATTCTTCCAAGAAAACTCTACCCTTGGTACATCCTAAATTGATAGATTTCTCATTAAACATGTATCAAGTAGAAACTTTGTTTCCTTATCCACATAAATAAAATTAGTTGTTGCTCCTTTCCATGCAATAGTTGTAGGATCATCACATACTCACTATTGCATCCATCATAAGGAGTAGCATACCATCATCCATTCCAGGATCACCTTGTCTTGCACTAAGTAGGGGCAAGGGTTCGATAGCCTTATCCCCGTATGTCACTTATCATTGTCTCTTTTGGCTAATTGTTAACTTTTCATGAACATATAAGAGAAAGCTTGGGTTGTGGATGACATGTCTTAAGATTAACTCACATGTGACATACTCCCTTTTGTCATGACACAACTTATCAAAAACATATGACTTGGCATCGGGATTTTTTGATACACTCTCATATCCTCTTCTACTTTAAAGAAATTCCTCATAGAATGGTGTGTAGCAATTTCTTTAAAGTGGGGGCATACATAGACAACATCTTTTTGCAAATTTCATGGCATGATTTACTTTTTCTCGTGACGTGTCCTCTCCTTGGTGGTATCATTGGGTTTGATGCCTTCCAAGAGTGTGCGATCAACTGAAATGGCTTGATGTGAATGAAGCATCCCATGGATAATGATCTGACACCCTATCTTGTCCTCTCTTGGAGACATTAGGCACAATGCTCCCTAAGAAGAAAACCTTACATGAACAGAGAAAAATCCCCTTTAGCAAAATTCTTTACATTTACAAAAAGTATTACATTGTGGTGCCTTATCAATGCTATTAGGAGCATAACTTTGGTATGGTTAGTATAATGGAAAGCCAATACATTGGCATGACTTTCTCATTATACTATGGGAAGCCAACACACTTGAATGACTTTCTCACTAAACAACTTCTTTGGGACAACTCACCCCACAAACGACCTGATGTTTTGTGGCCCTAGAGTGAGCACATATTTGATCCACCTCATCTTTCTTTCCTTTAGTTCTTGTCATTTCATGATTGTGTATCTTGTTTTGTTGCATATCATTCACCTTGCATGTGTTCTTTCATACTTATGTTGGCTTGACTTAGGATCTTGAATCTTGGAGGCTTGTGCAATCTCCTTTGATCTTTGTCATTCTTTGTCATCCACATTGGTACGATGGGATTCTTCTTGAATGTCTACTTTAGCGAGATTTTGAAGCAAGTTCATCCTCTCACTAAAGTGGGGGCTTAATGTGTCGCCAAAAAGTGTATACTTTGCTTGATTTGGGATTAACTGACAACAAATTGGACATAATTTTTCCTTGATCTAGTGTTATGAGGTGTTTTACACACCCACATTGGTCTTGGGCCCTAGCAAAATGAATAACATACATGTCTTGTAAAGGTGTTGTAAAGTGTTGCAAATCACTTTCACACTTTTCTAGGCTTTTATTAAGCATTTAAATCTAATGGTCCTTCCCCCATACTTTTGAATTAAATTTTAGTTCAAAAGTTATCTTTTCCCTCTTCTTCTATAATTAAATAATTATTTTAAATTATTTAATTATTCATTACCCTTTTGTTCTATAATTAAATAAATATTATTTATTTAATTATTCCCCACTTTCCCTCTAATGTTAAATAATTATTTTTAATTATTTTGTCCTTTTCCCCCACTTTTGAATTAAATATTATTTTAATTCAAAAGTTAGTTTTTCCCTCTTCTATAATTAAATAATTATTTTAATTATTACTCCCCTCTCCATTAAATAATTATTTTTAATTATTTAATATTTAACACTCCACCTTTCCTCTATAATTAAATAATTATTTTTAATTATTTAATTATCTAACTATTTGTTCCCACCTTTCTTTTGAAATAAATAAAATTAATATTTTATTTATTTCTCTTATGTTGGCCACCTAAATTAAATAATTTTCTCCAACAACCTCTTTTTCTGTGTCAATCTTATCTTCCACCTAAAGTCTTTATCTATCCATGTCCTTCTTCTCTCAATTAACCTCCACCCTTGATTAAGTTATTTTCTAATTTAATCTTGGCCCTTGATCATGATCCTTATTCTCAACTCTCCTCTAGAAAAGGAGACCTTTAATCCATCCATTATCCAAGTAATTCATTCATTATTCATTCATATGACGAAGTCAAGCAAGCAAGAATCAAGCATTCAAGATAGCATTCAAGCTCAATTCTAAAGCATTCAAGAGCAAGAATTTCATCCATTGTTGCAACAATTCAAAATCCATCATCATGGCAAGGTACTAATTCCATTATTTCATGTTCATGCTTCATCTTATTTCTTCATATGGTTTAATTACCTAAAAGGGGTTTGACCAAGGCAAACCCCTATTCCCTAACATTCAACATTTTTCTTTCTTTCTTTGTGTGTTTGCAGATTTAGGTACTTTGAAGGCTTGGAAATCATTGAAGAATAGGTTGCAAACTTGTTGAAGACAACCTCTTATTTGCAAAGCCAAAATATCAATGAAAAGTCACTTTCAGGTGCATAATTTCTATTTTGCATCTCTATTTTATCATTTGTTGCTTTTATTTCATCTTTTTGCATATCATAGTGTGTTTTACAACACTTTGCAGTTCTTAGGTTTAGCATCATAATATCATTCCATTTTCAGATTATTGCATTTTTACATCTTATTTAGACATAATTGCATCCCTCTTTACATCAATCTTGAGTGTAAACCCTTGCATTTTGGACCCCATCCAATCCCCTTTCTCCTTTTAGGTGAAAACCCCTAGGAGGAGCAAAGCATTGTGAGGGAAATCCAAAATCACCATTTACAATATGTTTATAGTTATTATTAAAAGTAAGAAAATAGTATAGTCACAAATGCTACGTTTATCACCATAATATTCAAGGAATTTAGGTGCTCTATCATAAACTCTCCATCATTCATCTCATTCTCAACAATGTAAGAAATCTAACACAAGTACCAATACTTGACATCTTAACATTGATAGTTAATTGTATGAAATCATATTTAATTTAATAAAAGAATAATTGCAAGATAAAACAAAATAAAATAATTCTACTAGAAAAAAAATATAACAACAAATATAACCTAGGAAACCTTTTTGGGAAAAAAAATAACCTCCAAATAGACATAACACTAGGAAACCCTTTTGAGAAAAATATAGCCTCTAAATAAATGAAATGTATATTATTAACACCAAAATATTTACAATACAATATTAGAGTACATGAACTCTATGAAGAGAAAGAGAAGATTCGATCCATCACCTCCAATACATGATTTCAAACCTATGAACAATCTAGTAGCATCATAGCCACATATATATCTAGATACCATATGGTCACAACCAAGAGCGATAAGAGATCTTCCCTCATCAACCATGGAGAATATTTTACAATATATCCCTATCTTACAACTCTTTTACCATCCATTATCCCATCCTAAGTGTTACGCCCTTAATATTAGTCTACATCAGGTTATGAATAGTCAGCTTGTGGCTATCTTAACTCTCTATTAAGTCATATTATCATTAGTATATTGTTATTTAGTTTTTTAGGTCCGCCTAAGATTTATATAGGTGTTTCTAAGTCGGCCTAGGTGATATCCTAGGAATAAATAGGTATATATAGGAGGTTGTGAGTCTTATTTCATCAAGTTGTGAAGTGTGTTCTCATTAGAGATATTTGGAGGTTTTCCCCCTCGAAGTGGCTTGTTATTCTCAGTTATTATCAAGTATTTGCAGCATATTTCATATCATATTCTTCTATTGTGCAAGTTATTTCATAACAAGTGGTATCAGAGCATGATCTTGGCACCGTAGAGGCAAGGTTTTTCTCAATTTTGGAGGCAATTTTGGGAAGAGCATATCTTTCAGATTTTGGAAATTTTTTTTTCTAATTTTTAAAGAGTTTTTTAAGAACATATTAAAGAATCTACAGTCGATATTTCAGATGAATTGGAGCATAATTAAGCGAATTATTGCAGAATTAGGGTTTCTACACAATTTTTTTGGAATCTGCATATCTCGCACATCTTGTCGAATTGGAGTCTTATTTTTATTGGGTTTTTGAAGAAATAATAAAGGAGATTACAGTAAAATTTTTAGAGAATTTAAGTTTCATTTATGTTATTTATTTTAAAATTAATGGTTCCCATTATGTCAAGGCCTACAACAAGGGGCAAAAAGAATGTTGTCACTCTAGGGAAGACTCCTGATAAGGATGGGGTAACAATAGAGGATATTACTCCTAATGAAGAAATCAATAAGGTCAAGGAAGACATTTCCTCAATGAATATCGATATGTGTGGCCTAAGAGGAGATATATCAGACGTACGAAACATGTTAAGCACATACATGGCTGAACCAAGAAAGGAGTTCTCAAGCGACCAAGGTGAAAATTCTAGGCCAGCTACCATTGACACAAGATTTAGTACTCCCATGGGATCTAGGAATTTATTTCCAAAGGTGGATATGCGCAAGTTCGATGGCAAGGATCCTCTAACATGGATAAACCAAATGGAGAATTTTTTTGAAGTACACCAAATCCCAAATGGACAAAAGGTCATGATGGCTTCCCTATATCTAGAACCAGATCAATTCATTTGGTATCATTGGATTTGAACTCATCAAAGGAAAAAGAGGCTCACCGTCTCATGGTCAATTTTTACAGAGGAACTCCAAGCACAATATCGCAATAGCGTGATAGACAACTTCTTCAGCCATCTGGCTAAACTTCAACAAATAGGATTAGTTAAGGATTATATTTAGCAATTCCAAAATCTATCCTTAAGAGTGGATACAATTACAAAGGAAAACTTGAATGATTTATTCTTGGGAGGTCTCAAGGATCACATTCAACATGAGGTACGCATGTTTAGCCCTAGCTCCATAAATGAGTCTTTTATCTTAGCACACAGGGTAGAGGAGAAGTATTTGATTCCTAAGAAGCAAGCGGCTAATGTGACAAGAGAGAAAGGATATTCAACACAACCTACTAGGTTGACTCCACAATAAATTGAGGAGAAAAGAGAAAAAGGGTTGTGTTTCAATTGTGATAGCAAATACAGTCAAGGACATAAATGCAGTGAAAAGAAATTGTTCTATATTGAAGGTCCAAGTGAGGAAGAAGAGGAGGAACCCATACTAGAGGATGAAAGGGAGTCAAATGAGTAATCACATGATTCTCAACCAATCATTTCTTGTCATGCACTCTCAAGTTTTAGTGCTCCACAAACTCTCAAGGTGGTGGGGTTCTTAAAGAAGCAGAAGGTAACATTGTTGATCGACTCAGGTAGTACTCATAATTTCATCAACAAAAAGTTAGCTACTTGTCTAAATTGTTTTATATATCCAGCTCCAGAGTTTCAGGTTTTGATTGTAGATGGTAGTACAGTTAGTTGTTCAGGGAAGTGTCATAGCCTTAAATTATCCATGGGATATTATCAACTTGATACCCAAATGTATGCGATAGCCATGGGTGCAGCAAATATTGTTTTGGGAGTACAATGGCTTACTACATTGGGAATGATTGAGATGAACTTCCAAGACCTATTCATGAGTTTTCAATCAGAAGGAAGGGTAGAAGAGCTAAGGGGGTTGAAGGAAAAATCCCCACAAATGGTAAGCTCTCATCAAATGCAAAAGTTTCTTAAGAAAGGAGTGGATGGATTTGTGGCCTAGCTATGTTCATTAGAAGTCTCTCAATCTAATACTCCTACTCATCTAGATTTGTGAGCTATAATTGATCATTACTCAGTTGTACTTGGAGATATGCCTAAAGGACTTCCTCCTAAGAGGGATCATGATCATGCCATACAGTTAGTCCCAGGGAGCCAACCACCAAACATCAGGCCTTACAGGTATCCACACATACAAACGAGTGAGATAGAAAAAATTGTTGAGATGCTAGAGGGAGGAATTATCAGGCATAGCAAAAGTGCTTACTCCTCACCTGTGGTGATGGTATGTAAGAAGGATGATACTTGGCGCATGTGTCCAGATTATAGAGTGCTCAACATGTACACCATTAAAGATAAGTTTCCTATTTCAGTCATTGATGATTTGCTAGATGAATTGAATGGAGCTATGCATTTTACCAAGTTAGATCTTAGATCTGGTTATCACCAAATTTAGATTAAGGAGGAAGATATTTGTAAGAAAACATTTCAGACTCATGAGGTTCATTATGATTTTTTGGTGATGCCATTTGGTCTTACCAATGTGCCATCTACATTCCAAAGCTTGATGAATTCCATTTTTAAGAAGTTCTTGAGAAAGTTTGTGTTAGTATTCTTTGATGATATATTGATTTATAGCAAGACTTGGGAAGAACATTTGCAACATGTGGATCAACCATTACAAATACTTTAAGATCATAAACTCTATGCTAAGCCATCCAAGTGTGCTTTTGGTCTTACAAAGGTGGAGTATTTGGGACACATAGTTTCACATGAAGGAGTAAAGGTGGACCTTAACAAAATTAAGGCTATCATGGAATGGCCTATTCCAAAAACCATTAAGAAACTGAGGGGTTTATTGGGATTGATAGGGTACTATAGAAGATTTGTGAAGAATTATGGTTGTATAGTAGCACCTCTCACCATCTATTGAAGAAGAATTCTTTTCATTGGAACGAGTCTTCCAATACAACATTTGAGAGATTGAAGGAGGCTGTGTACAACTCTAGTTCTTTCCACTCCTGACTTCACCAAGGAGTTCATTTTGGAATGTGATGCTTTTGGAAATGGGATAGGAGCAGTGCTCATGCAAGAAGGTCGACCAATTTCTTTTGAGAGTTGTCAATTAAAGGGTAAGAATCAACTAAAACCTATTTATGAGAAGGAAATGCTAGAAATCCTCCATGTAGTTAAACAATGGAGGCCTTATCTATTGGGTAGACACTTCAAGGTTAAGACAAATCATGATAGCCTAAAATATTTTTTGGAACAAAGACTATCTTCTGAAGAGCAACAAAAATGGGTCACTAAGATGTTAGGATATGACTTTGAGATTGTATATAAGAAAGGGAAAGAAAATATTGTAGCAGATGCACTTTCAAGGAAGGATGAGAAAGATGAAGCCGTATTGTGTGCCCTTTCAATATTACAAGAAAATTGGGTTGAGGAAGCCGAAGCAGAGTGGAAAAATGATGTTGTGACAAGTAATCTCATTGAACAATTAAAAAGTGATCATAGTAGTTTAGATAAGTTTTGTTGGAAGGGAGACACTCTTTGGTATAAAGAGTGTTTGTATCTCTACAAGAATTCCACTCTTAAACACAAGATTCTCATAGAGTTGCATGAGTCTCTAGTGGGTGGTCATTCAGGATTTTTGAAGACATATCATCGAGTCAAGGAAGATTTTTTTGGGAAGGGCTAAAAGGTGATATTCAAAAATTTGTGCCTGAATGTTTGGTTTGTCAAAGGAATAAAGGGGAGACAATTAAGACACCAGGTCTCTTGCAACCCTTATCTATTCCTATCCAACATTGGGAAGAGGTATCATGGACTTCATCACGGGGCTTCCAAATCTAAAGGTCATAATTTCATCATGGTAGTAGTTGATCACCTCACTAAATATGCACATTTCATTGCATTATCACATACTTTTACAACAAGTGCAGTGGAAAAAGATTTTTTGGAGAATATCCAAAAGCTATATGGTACACCTAAGGTTATTGTTAGTGATCGTGATCTTATCTTCAATAGTCACTTTTGGAAAGATTTATTCTCATGTTTGGGTACTCAATTGGCTCATAGCTCTTCATACCACCCTCAATCAGATGGGAAAACTAGGTTGTTAATAAGTGTTTGGAAGGATATCTACATTGTTTCACTTCAGAGAAATAGTCTCAATGGGTAGATTGGCTACCACTTGCAGAATGGTGGTATAACACTTCTTTTCATAGCTCATAAAAAATCTCTCCATTTTTGGAACTTTATGGATATCATCCTCCTTCCATCACATCATCAATAAAGGTGTCACCAAGAGTTTAGGCAGTAGAAGACCACTTGCTTCATCAAACACAAGTACTTTCAGGACTAAAGGAGAATTTAGCCATGGCACAAAATCGAATGAAACAACAGGCATACCAACATTATAGTGAAAGAAGTTTTGAAGTTGGGGATTGGGTCTTCTTGAGATTGCAACCTTATAAGAAAATCTCACTAAAGCAACAAAAAAATAATAATAAGTTGTCTCCATGGTATTATGGTCCATACCAAATCGTGCAAAAGATTGGTAGTGTTGCCTACAAGCTAGAGTTTCCACCAACAACAAAGATACATCTAGTTTTTCATGTTTCCTATTTGAAGAAGGTAATTGGGAATAATATTCCCACTGAAACCACACTACTAGAGCTCGATGAAGAAGGAAGAATCATTTTGGAGCCAGAGTGCATTCGTCAAACACACATGAAGAAGCTGAGGAATAGAACTCTCACTGAGTATCTCATCCTGGAATGGAATAATTTACCAATTGAAGATGCCACATGGGAGGACGAGGAGTTCATTCAAAAGAATCCAAACTTGATTAGCATTGAGGACAATGCTTCTTTGAAGAAGGGGGGCATGCTACACCCTTAATATTAGTGTACATCGGGTTATGAATAGTTGGCTTGTGGCTATCTTAACTCTCTATTAAGTCATATTATCATTAGTATATTGTTATTTAGTTGTTTAGGTCAGCCTAAGACTTATATAGGTGTGTCTAAGTCAGCCTAGGTGATATCCTAGGCATAAATAGGTATATATAGGAGGTTGTGAGTCTTATTTCATCATCAAGTTGTGAAGTGTGTTCTCATTAGAGATATTTGGAGGTTTTCCCCCTCGAAGTGGCTTGTTATTCTCAATTATTATCAAGTATTTGTAGCATATTTCATATCATATTCTTCTATTGTGCAAGTTATTTTATAACACTAAGCACCATATATAGAAAATGATCAACAAGAAACTTAATTATATTTCTAATCAATGCACTAAATAGACATTTCTAAGGATAGTTCCCAAGTTTGACTCTAGATACAAGATTCATTAAAACCTTCAATCCAAAACCCACATGAACCTTAATTTAATTCTCATGCTTAAGATGACATGTCTCAAGGTGTGACCCCCCACATACATTAAATGCATTTTTCAATGTTGCATTTAAATTCCTAAGAGGGTTATCATAGTCTTGACTGGCTTTCCCTAAGTGAAAAATGACTTTTATGTACCTTGCAAGGATCAAAATACATGGGAAGTGAATCGAGGCATCTAATAGCACTTCACTACCCACCTTGACATGTTGGCACAATTGGTTCAACCTACAATGGATGGAACATAAATATGTTTATTGGGAATTTTATATTACTCTCAAAAGATGCATTTTGTAAGAATGCACTCATTGTTGGCATAGTCAAATGGTGTGGGTTTTACCAAAACAAAGAGTATTGTAGAGGGACTTGACATCCACTTGTAGGTAAAACAAAACATTTGTAGGTATCACAAACTTCAAGAACTACTCCATCATAGTTTGGTAGTTTTTTTTCTCTTAGGTCTCTTAAGAAGAAAGTGAGGTATCTGGTAGCATTCACCTACCTACCTTGATGTGTTATTATAGTTAGTTTGGTCTCATGATGCACAAAACACAAAATATTCCTATTAGCACATTTACACTACTCTCAAATGACACATTTTGTAAGAATGCGTTCATTGTTGGCATGGTAAAATGGTATTGATTTGACCAAAATTGAGATAGGATAATATAGAGTGACCTGACATCCACCTCTAGATCCAAAAAAAAATTTGTAGATGTCATGAACTTTGGGAACTACTCCATCATAGTTTGGAATTTTTTTGTTCTTAGGGCTCTTAAGAGACATCACCAAAATAACCTACCTTGGAAGGACCAATAGACTCAAGGAACACACTAAGGCCTTTGGTATCATTCACTTACCCACCTCAATGTAAAGTTGTGTATTTATTTTTGCTACACGATGCATAGAACATTAAATAAGCTTGTTGTTATGGTTACACGACTCTCAAATGATGCTTTTTACAAGAATGTATTTGTTATTGGCTTGTTCAAATGGTTTTGAGTCAACCAAAACTAAGAGAGTTTAATGTGGAGGACCCTATATCCACCTATAAAATTCTAACTCATACCAAATGCTAGTTTAGGTCTAATATGATTGATTATCATAGAGTAATAGGTTTCTACAATCATGCATTTGATGTAGAATGGCTGATTTGGAACACATTCGAGCTTTTCTTCATGAATTAATTCAATTTATTTATCTTTTTGAATGATAAAATTAGCATCACCATGGAATGTTAATAAATAAAAGGTGTAAAATGAGTAGCTTATTTCTCACAACTGTAGATCAAGTACAAAAATAGGAACCTACAGATTGTTTGGGAAATAAGAGTAGTAGGAAATGTGTCAAGTTAGAATTTTTTACATGTTTAAAAAATTATAATGACATTTGTTTGGCATGGAATCCATGGGATTGCATAACACATGAAGCACAAGTCATGTCATGTGATACTTCTCTAGTTGATCACTAAATGAATATTTATAACACCTATAATAGTAGTATAGGTAAGATAATAATTACTCAACAAATATAAGTAAGAAATAGGTAATGTGTGGAGGAAGGAATGGTTCCCCCAATCTAAGGATGTAATCATGAAGGTGCTAAATATAAGGAACAAGACATGATGCCCCTAATATAAGGATAAATCATGTGATGTAAGCTTGATATGCAAGTTGAAATGCATGGTACCCAGATCTAATGATAAATTCTAATGATATGAGAAGAGGAGTGCAAAAGACATAAAGGGAATGATCTAGAAGCATAATAGAACAGTGTAAGTGTGACCGATGAATGTATTATAGGTTAACTATGCTTGATCCATGAGGATTCAAAGCGTATTTAAGCCACTGTGCATCAGTCCCAATAAGATCATTCAATTTAAACAAATATGAAGAAGCCATTAAAACTAACAATTGAAAACATGAAAGCTTAAAAAACATCTACTCTAAGACATTGAAACTTATCCTATTCGAGAAGTGGTGTCACATTGATGTGGAATGGTGACCCTTTCCCAATTCCTTGGATAATGAGCTTGTTTCGATCAATTCTATTGAAGAGAATCGACGAAACCAGTGAAAAATGTGTTGTGAAACATGATTAAAGCTAGATTAATATGATAAAAGCTAAGATGATCGATGTTAGTGTATACAATCTATTCTAAATGTATGCAAGATTCGAAATATTAAAACCCTAGTTTAAAAATATACTAAATGGATGCACCTAAGTTATCATGGAAGCCATTAATGGATACTCTAAGCTAATAATGCAAGTAAAATAACCTAAAATTCTTTTTTAAAACATGAAATATGAGTGCAAGATGAGAGTGATTTTAACATCATAAGTTTATTATTAAAAGATGGATCCCTATTCAATAGATGCAAGCTCTATTTATATAATAGGAAAGATGAAACTGATGGCGAAGATCAAAAGGATCAATCAATGGTCAGAATAAAAAGAAGATGGAGGCATGGATCATGTATTCCCATTAAAGGTTAAGAATGCAAATTGATATTTAATCAAGGGCTTACATTCGTCCAAACAAACACACTTTCAAAACTTGTACAAGAATCTTTGTTGAAAGTTTGTTATAAAAAGGAATATTCCCTTTTTCAAATGAGTGAAGAAAGAGAATATTCTTAAAGAAGGTTCTCATGGGTGAGGAAAATTAGATAATTAGTTAAATAAAACCAAATTTAATGTGCAAAGGGGAAGGAATATTCCATGAGAATATTCCTTTTTGAAATATCCTTTTGGAAGAATGTGCAAAGGAGGAATATTCCCATGAAAGTGGGACAATTAGTAATTTGACAATTTAAAACAAAGTTTCAATTATGTAAATTAAGGGAATTAGGATATTCATTAAATAAATGATTTAATGAAAAAGGGGGATGCGAAATGATATTTAATTAAATAACTTAAGGTTATTTAATTAAATAAGAGGAGTTTAGAGATTAAATTAAATAAGTTGATTTATCCAATTTAATAGGACAAAAGGTTAGTATGAAAGGGATAAATTAACCTAATTAGGTCAATTTAGATTAATAGATGAAATTGATGTGATTAATTAAATAGCTAGGCTAATTTAATTAATTAAGTGAAAAGAGGATGGGTTTTAGGACGAAGCAATGTTCGTATATCAGATTTGAGTGTGTGATATCATTCATGACATTTTTAAGTGTCTACATTTTTCCCCTCTTTGAAGTGAGGTACATGTTATGTTGGTTCAAAGACTAATGCTTTTCAGATTAAAACTGCTACTTAAATCAAAAATTTAAAATTTCTTAATTTTTTGGATGTCCCAAGTGCTATTGCCCCAGTGGAAGAAATAAGCTAGTTCCTTGCCCCCTCAAGAAATTGGGCAAATTTTTTAAATTTTGGGTTTATTTCTTGACAAAGGTAAAATATAGGTTCAGGTGTCAAAATAGGCCCCAGGATGCCAAAAAATGGCTCAAAATAGGTTGGTAGGGTGGAAACAAATAAAACAAGCCAAAACCCTAGCTTTTGGCTCAAATTAGGGCAAAAAACCCTAATTTTTTGGCTTAAATAGTGTTATCACGGAATCTAGCAGCGCTCGTTCCACGGATAACCCCCCTACAAAACTTGTCTGTTTCCTAGGATTCATGAAGTTCAAGCACGCAAAATGAGGTGATTTTCAAGCCACCTCAAAATGCATTCCAAAGTCTCAAAAATTTAGTTTGAATGTCCCCCTATGTTTGCCTCGCGAAGACCTTCGAAATGAGCCCCTTTGCAAAGTCTCACTGTTCGTACTTAGTTAATTGTGAAAAATGCAGTTGCATTGAAAAAGTGCGCTCCTGCTCACAAGCCAAAAAATTGGCTAAGTATAAAAAGTGCAGGGGTGTTGATTTTCAGCGCCCCTGCATGAAAGTGAATTCTTCAAAATGTAATAGTGTTGAAAAAGTGCGCTATTACACTTTTTATCAAGACTTAGTCATTTTCTTGCCTCTGCGCATTTCTTCATGCGTTTTACATTTTTCACTCATTGTGCCACTTTTTGTGCCTAAATTAATTGCTCGACTTGAGTTAGGTTTTTGGGTTACCATTTACTTAAAAGTGTTTTATTGTTTCATTTTCATTGTTTTAATCTTCAAACTTCATTCCTTCATGCTAGGCAAAATCATCTCAAGCTGCAAAACACGTTTTTGAGAAATCTGAGGTTCCTCTCATTCGAATTTTGCACTTTCTCCTAGTAAGTTGTTCTTCTTACTATTCTCTCCATTTCTCCTTCATTATTTTGTACACAACTTAGAGATTTATGTATGCATTTTTATTCATCTTTGTTTTCTTCTCACGTTTTTCCTTATCCCACATGTTTTCTTTACTTCGCCATGTCTTTAGAGTCTTGTTAATTCATGAGCACATTTTGTCCCTCTTACCCTAATCACGTTTTGAACATCATCACACATTTTCGCCATCCATTGTTTGTTTTGGCATGGCCTTCCTCTTTAGACGTGTTTTTCTCCTTTCGCTCATATTCCCACATTTTTTATATGTTTTCACATTGTCCCTTTTGATGTTTCTATACGAGCAATGAAAGAAACTCACGTTTTGTGAGTAAAGTAGCCTGGTTTTTGTTCACTTGTAAAATGATGATGAAAAGAAAGTTAAATGCAATCCAATACGGGTCACCAAATATCGACTTCTAGCATTTTGTGCTTCAAAAATCCCAAGCGTTGTTTTCAAACGTCTTTACACATTGCCTTTTTGTGTTCAAACCTAATGGTGTTGAAGTTTTTCATTCCTTATACTTGAAATTCCTTTCTGAAGAAAGTGTCATAGCGCTGAAAAAGTGTGCCCTGGCATTTTGAATTTTATTCTAACACTGAAAAGTGTAGGAGCGTTGTTTTTCAGCGCCCCTGCATCAAAGCCAGAATCCTTCAAAATGTAAGGGTGTTGAAAAAGTGTGCCCTTACACTTTTCACATTTTTTCCCCAAAAGTACTCCAATCTTGCAAGCTTCATTCCAAACCTCGTTCCTTCCATTTTGTGCATCGTTTTGCGTGCCTTTTCATCCACTCCACACTTGCTCATCGTCATTGCTCACCTCACGCTCTCCCATGCTATTTAACAACTAATGTTTGTTTGGACTCCACACTTTGCAATCTCTTTTCAAAGATCTTCAAGGTTGATTGATCAAAGATTTAGTTGCTTTTGATGACTGCCAGTAAAAAAAATGAAATATAAATATCAAGTGTCTATTCGCCGACTGTAGTGGTCTCCAAGGTGGAAGAAATAAAAGATACAGAGGTTGGCCATCAAGACTTGGTTGATTTTGCAAAGCAAACTGAGATGAAGCCTCTTCCTGATCCAATGAGAGCAATTGTACATAGTAACCTGCATTTGGTAGCTATGTTCCCTACAGATGCACACAATACAGAATTTTTCCTTCAAGTGGCATCTCACTACATCAGGGAAATCAGAAGTGTGATCGATTCTTCTAGGCACGAGATTTTAAGACTCGACCCTGATTTCTTTGACATTGTGTTTAAGGTTCCTCAAATGGAGAAATACATTAATATCTCAGATCTTCAAAGAAGTCATCATGAAGTTGATTGACAGTTCAGAATTTTTAGAAGCCTCATTGAACATCATTTGTGATACAAGGCTCACATTGGATAACCTAAAAATGCATCTTGACAGGTGCAAGAAGGTTCACTCATCTGCCATGAGATTGATCACGAGAATTCACACCATTGTGGATTACACCATTGGTCTGGATGAGAAGTTCGTGCAGGAGACCAGGAAGAAATACAAAGACTTCCGCACCCAAAGCAAGGAAACATGAAGAAGGTTCCTGATCTCCAATGTTAGACATTTCTGGTGCATCCCTTTATGCATCTTGTAAATATTTCCTGACATCTTATATGTCTTTTTGTAAATTGTAATTGCACCAAGTTCGAAGATGTAATCTTTCGAAAACAAATTACACTTTGACCTTGGTCAAAGTTAGGTGAGATCTCCTTAAATCGCTCACCTAACTTTCCTTGATTTCCTCAATTAGATTCCTAATTTTTCTCATCCCTCTTTCTATATAATGTGAGGGATTTCTATTGTAATTTCATCCTTTAGTATTTTACAACAAAGTGCTACCCTTTTTGAAGTAGAATTGTGAAACTTTGCGTTCATACTTTGTGAATGAAATTTGATCAATAAAGAAGAGGATTGCAAACCAGAATTTGCATTGGATTTGATACTTTTATGAATTGATCTCATTTCATGGTGATTAGCTTATGGAATTTGAAGGACTCTAAGTAATCCATGTAAACTTTGTGTTACATCTTTTATTTAGATTTTCATTTGTGTTTTGTTTATCTTTCAGTTGAAGGATCTACAAGACTTTGTGCTTGTAATTATTCACGCTCTTTGGATACTATTGTTGAATGATCTACAAGACTTTGTGATTGTAATTGTTCATGCTCTTTGATAATTTCGTTGGATGATCTACAAGACTTTGTGCTTGTAATCGTTCATACTGTTCGAGGAATTGCTGTGTCTAAGAAGACTTTGTGCTTCTAACATGAAAAATAACATACCTATCACAGATCCACCATTGAAAAAGCTACGGAATGACTTTGTGCCTTCGTGAGCTTTCCCTTTTATTTTACTAGTTTATTGTTAATCATTTCTGGTACCTCTACGCTTTGCTTTTACAAGATAGAGGTATTGGCATTACTACTCGTTGTTAGTTTAAAGTTATGGTGAATTAAGAACTTCCAACAGTGAAGCGTTGTAAACATCTTCTTTGAAAAAAGAGAGAAGGATGAATGTAACACACCCCCGCCACTTCGTAAGTTTTGTGTACATTTTGTAATTACTTGTTTGTTTTACTATCACTTCTATCAGCAATAAGAAGGGAACCTCCCCTTTCCGAGAGGAGAGATTCACATCTCACATAGCTATGGCTGAAGTCCTAGTTGTGTAATCTATTGAAAAGTTGATTACATAATTTTCACCCAACATTTTTTTGGCAACTCCACTGGGGAATGACATACGCAATCTAAGCCTCACACTTTTGATTGAAGTAGATAAGTTTCCTCTTTCTTGCTGTTCTTTTGTATATTATCACTTTATAATATCTATCGTATTCAGATCTACATTCTGGCAGATCAGATATATACACGAGGATTGAGGGCTCAAGGAGTAGCAGATCCACTTTTTGAAGAGTTGTTGCAACTTGATTTTCCATTTACTCTCCCATGAGTAAGGTCACCATTGCAACATTCTATAAGCTACCCTCCACATAGCCAAAGATCTCCTCTCCCAATTGTTTGGTCTATTTACCATAGACGTCCCATTTAGGTACCTGTTGTGCAACCAGTTATGGCCGCACCACCTACAGGACCATGGGGAAATGCTTTTGGTCCCCTTCGTTTGGCCACACCTTTGCACGAACTGCCACGCATATCTAGGAAGCATCTCTCGAAGTTTCAAGGTGATGGCAAACAACATCCCGATGAGCACATATCCGCATTCTACATCGTTTGTGGCGTTCTCGGCATTGAGGATGAAGATGTTTCTATAAGATTGTTCATTGAATCCCTTCAAGGGGTTTTAGCTAAATGGTTCTTTACTCTTCCTAATGCCTCTGTCACCGATTGGGCCTCTCTTCACACTAAGTTTGAAGAAAGATTTAAGCCTATTGAAGATTCACATGCTTTATTGGTGCAACTCACCACCATGCGTAAAGAAGCTCATGAGCCTATGCGCGAGTTCATGGAAAAAATTAATAAATTGGTGACACGGATCCCAAATAATGCAAGACCGATGGATCATAACCTGAAGTGCTTCTTCATCAACACACAACTACCCAAGGTAAGTTTCTACTTGTGTAGGGAAAATCTTGTTAATGTTAAAGCAACCCAGCAGTTGGCTACTAGTCTGGAGGAAGACATGATCCTTGCTGGGGAAATCAGGATGGGAACTAACGGAAATAAAGGATGCAAGCCTTAGGGTCTTCGGCATCTAAGCTCAAATTTCATAGATCCCATGGTCCAAAGGTTGGAAAATGAAGTCTTGTCTCTTAAAAAACAAGTTTCAAGCAATAACAATAGTAGCAATTACAAGGACGTCCCTAGGAGGACTTTCCCTAATTATGCTAGCAACAAAAATAAAAATCGTCTCCCAGCACCTCCAGGAAGGCTTGCTTTGGAAGCCCTGCCTGCTAACAATGTTGCGGGATACTACGAGAGTGAACAAGATGATTATGCACAACAGGAATACCCTAAAGAATAAAATGTCGATCTCTTCCAAGAAGAAGAAACTAAATCAGCTGGCGACTCCAAGATTAGCTATTTGCAAATGGCGGAAGAAGAAGAAGATAACGACTTGGTGACTGATACTTATGCTATTTTTACGCGGCATCAACAAAATCAGCTTGATAAAGCTCAAGCTGCTGCTATCCCTAAAAAAGAAAAGCCACCGGTAACGATCGCCAAAAGAGGATCTCCCCTCCCTTGGCAACCCAAGAAAGTAGCAAACCCACAAGTAAGTACACCTCGCTCTCCTTCATCAACTCTCGTTATTCCTAAAGCTAATCCTCTCACTCCAAAGATCAGTGTACCTTTTGTAAAACCAATCAGTGAAGTTACGACTTCCAACCTACAAAATTATTTCTAGGCTTTTGACATTATTGACCATGCCAAGAAAACCAAGGTTCAAATGTCTGAGGCTGAATACCTCAAATCCAACCTTGACCAATTTGATAGGCTTGTCAAGTTTTTCAATGATAAAAGAATTTCCCCAAGTTAGGATACACCTCCTGACATCGCTGTTACTCCTAAATCCAAGATTAGCTATTTAAAAATAGTGGAAGAAGAATAAGAAGAAGACGACTTGGTGACTGATACTTATGTTGTTTTTACGCGACATCAACAAAATCAGCTTGATAAAGCTCAATTTGTTGTTGTCCCTGAAAAAGAGTATCCACCGATAATGATCACCAAAAGAGGATCTCCCCTCCCTTGGCAACCCAAGAAAGTAGTAAATCTACAAGTAAGTACACCTCGCCCTTCTTCATCAACTCCCGTTATTCCTAAAGCTAATTCTCTTGTTCCAAAAACTAGTGTGCCTTTTCTAAAACCAATCAGTGAAGTTACGACTTCCAACCTACAAAATTCTTTCCAGGCTTTTGACATTATTGACCATGCCAAGAAAACTAAGGTTCAAATGTCTGAGGCTGAATACCTCAAAGCCAACCCCGACCAATTTGATAGGCTTGTCAAGTTTGTCAATGATAAAAGAATTTCCCCAAGTCAGGATACACCTCGTGACACCCCTGTTACTCCCAAACCCAAGATATCATAGAGTAACCTTGTATCTAACCCTCCAACTACCTCCAGACGCATTGATCCATTTTTCATCTCCCTACTTGTAAATGGTTTCAAGCTAAGTAACTGTGTCATAGACTTTGGTGCATCCGACAATGTGATGCCCGCTAAGGTAGCTACTGCCTTGGGCCTTGAGATGACCAAAACTTTTAGTCGTTGTTTCTCCATGGAGAATAAACAAGTGCCATTGATTGGTTAGATCAAAGATGCGCAATACACATTCGTCGCATACCTAGAGAAGAAAATAAAAATGATGGTCCTTATGGTCGATGTACCAGCAATTTTTGCAAAGATGTTGGAGGAGAACTAAGTATGGATATGTCTGAAGCAAGAATACCAGTAAAAGGTGTGATGGAAAAGTTGGTTCCTGAAAAAGAGTTAAAGTTTTCAGTTGCCAAATCAGATGATCCCAGAGCTCAGATCTTGTTCGAATCCTCAGGCATGGGAACTTACTATCTATAGACAAATGAGGTGGGTGAATCCTCAACTCAAAATGAGTTAGAAAATGATGATATTTCCTCCACTTCAAATGAGATGTCATCAGGAGATTTGTTTGTCTCCGACCATGAATCCTCGTTAGATGATGAAGCTTTGGACTTCGACACTATTAGCATTGGTGATCCCAATGGTTTTTGGTTGCTCAAATTTGATGGTAGCTGCTCTTCAACTGGTTCTAGAGCAGGAATGGTTTTTATTTCACCAACAGGGAAGTTTTTCCCTTTCTCTTTCAAGTCGCAATTTGATAACACTAATAACACCACCAAGTATGAAGCCCTGTTGTTGGGAATGCAAGTTGCACTGAAGAAAGGTATAAAAAATATTCATGCAAAAGGTGATGCTGAGTTGATAGTATGTCAAGTAAGAAATCTCTATCAGACAAAGAACGATAGACTCAAGCATTATCATAAACTAGTGTGGGATTTCGTTGAGGAATTCGAAGCTTTTGATATCTCTGTTGTTCCCAGAGAATACAATACTATAGTTGATTCCCTCATAATCTCCACCACGCTCTTGGTGCCACACAAAGACTTTCAAGGTTCTACCTATACTATAGAGTTGGTTTTTCGCCCAAGTGTCCCTAATAATTCAGAGAACTGGAAAATTTTCAATGATGATCATCAGATCATTGCCTTTCTGGAGAAAGCAGAGAATTTTGATGAGTTGTATTTTGAAGGTAGTGATTCTCTGCCTCGAGAATCTGTGTCAAATATGGATCTCGTTACAGGTGAAGAATATTTACAACTCAAAGGGAATAAGATTCCCAAAGGATTGGTATCCTTGGAAAAGCTTTTTGACAAGCATGATCGCCACATGAAAAAGTAACTCTCAAATTCTGACTCATCTAATGAAGTGGAACAGATAAATTTGGGAACTGAAGCTAACCCCAAGATGGTGAACATTGGAAAATGTTACACGATTGAAGAAAAGAGACAGTTTGCTCAACTACTATAGGAGTATATTGATGTCTTAGCATATTCATACGAAGATCTAAAATCATTTCAACCTAAAGAAGTACAACATGATATCCCCCTTAAGGTTGGAGCTTTTCCTTACAAACAAAAGCAGAGGCAGTACAACCCCAAGATCTCTGGAACAATTCTGGAGAAAGTTCAAAAGATGCTAAATGCATGGATAATATTCCCTATCCATCATTCAACATGGATAGCCAATATCGTCCCCATTCGTAAGAAGAATGGCAAAATCTGCATTTGTGTAGATTTCAGAAATCTAAACCAATTGTCGCTCAAAGACAATTATCCACTTCCAGTGATGGACCAAGTCCTACAAAATGTAACCGGATCTAAGATTCTCTCCATGCTAGATGGATTTTCCAGCTACAATCAAATTGAAGTTAATTCAAGTGATCAACACAAAACCGCTTTCACAATGCCATGGGGAACCTTTGCATATCGCAGGATGCCTTTTGGTCTAATCAACGCTAGTGCTACATTCCAACGTGCCATGGATCTCACTTTCCACGATGTGATGGGTAAGTTCATTGTGGTGTATCTTGACAATCTCACAGTTTTCTCTAAGCAACGTCATGAGAATTTCTACCACTTGAGGCAAACTCTTGAGAGATGCTGTCAGCATGGTATTTCCCTAAATCCCAAAAAGTTAACTTTTTGAGTGACAGAAGGTAAAATTCCTAGTCACATTGTATCTACAAAGGGAATCAAGATTGAATTGGAAAGGGTCAATGGAATTAAATCTCTCACTCTGCTGTCAAGCAAGAAATTTGTTCATTCCTTCTTCGGCAAGGTAAAATTCTTAAGGAGGTTTCTTCCAGACTTTGTTGAAAAGACTCGTCATATTGTAAATATGATGAAGGGTAATGCCACATTCCACTAGACCGCATAAGGAAAAGCAGCGTTTAGTGACATTAAAGAGGCCATTGCTCATGCGCCTGTCTTGGTCTACCCCAACTACACCAAATATTTTGTTATGTACAGTTATGCTTCTGAGCATACACTCTCAGCAATTTTGGTATAGGAAAATGATGAAGGCTTTGAATCTCCCATCGCATTCATGAGCTTCCCTCTGAAGAATTATGAGTTGAAATATTCTCAAATGGAGAAACATGCTTTTGCAGTTGTTAAAGCCATCAAGCATTTTCGGTTCTACATCTTAAGTAGCCATGTGAAGGTTCTTGTCCCAGATTCGACTGTTAAGTCTATCCTAACACAACAGGAATTTGGAACAAAAAGAGGCAATTGGATTGCCAAGATTTAGGAGTATGATTTGGAAATTAAACCCACTAAGTTGATACATGGACGTGGACTTTGTCAACTTATTTCCGAAAATAATCCAGATAAAGAAATTTCAGAGGATGAAGAAGTTTCAGACGAGGAAGAGGTGGATCCAAGTACACTCCCAATGGTACTGTTTGTTAGTACCATCGGTGAATGGTATTCCCTCATCACTCATTTCCTCACATAAAGAGAATTCCCTAAACACTTGACTCCAAAGGAAAAAAGAACCATCAAGCTGAAATCAACTAATTTTGTCTTATGGGATAATGGCTTGTACAAGCGCGCAATGGATGGGACTTTTCTCAAATGTGTTGATAAGGAACAACAACAAAAATCCCTAAAATCTTATCATGACTTGGCATGTGGTGGGCATTTCTCAGTACTAGTAACTGCTCACAAAATCCTGAGAGTAAAGTATTACTAGCCCACACTTTTTCAGGACACGTACTCTTGGGTGCGTAAGTGTGAATTGTGCCAACAGTTTGTTGGCCGACCCAGGTTGGCATCTTTTCCATTGAAACCTGTTGTGATCGAAGAACCTTTCCAGCAATGGGGCATCGACTTCATAGGTGCAGTTAATCCATCATCGAGTGTAGGACACATCTATGTCTTGACTACTACTGACTATTTCACCAAATGGGTGGAAGTGATACCTACCAAGTGTGCTACTTCAAAAGTGGTGTGTAGTTTCTTAAAAGAAAGAATTATTTCCAGGTTCGGTGTGCCAAACAAGATCATTGCTGACAATGCTTCTGCCTTCTCATCAAACGAGATTACTGAGTTTTTTTTTAACACGACATAACTTTGTCACATTCTTCTGACTATTATTTGCAAGGTAATGGTTAGGCGGAATCTAGCAACAAGAATTTGGTGACTATCATCCACAAGCTGGTGGACGAGAATCAACGGTTGTGGCACAAGGCCTTGTTCGACGCTTTATGGGCAGACATGATAACTTTGAAGCGAGCAATCAGCATGTCTCCTTTTCAAATCTTGTATGGGTTGAATGTCGAGATTCCTATAACTTTGGAACTACTAGCTCTCAAACTGGCTAAGGCCATTAAGGATGAGACGTTTGACAACTCTGTTGATAAGTGCATCATGTATCTCTCTGAATTGGAAGAAAATTGGGTTCAAGTAGCTGACCACATCATGGAACACTAGGACCAAGTGAAGAAGATTTTTGACAAAAAAGCCAAGTCTTGAGAATTTCAAATTGGTGACCTCATTCTCCTGTGGGACAAACGAAGAGAACCAAAAGGTATGCATGGGAAATTTGACTCACTATGGACAGGAACTTTCCAAATACATCAGCTGCATGGTGAGAACAGTTTCTTGTTAGCATACAGAGACATAATGCCATTTTCCCTTCCTCATAGTGGGAAACATCTCAAGCACTTTACACAGTAAAGTAATTGGCGTTGCTATGTAAATACTTTTTATATTTAAGTCCTTTTGAGTCTTTATGTTTTAAATATTTTATTTTTGTCGTCGTCATCTGACTCTAAGTGCAATGGATGGATAAAGGAACTTGAATTCTAGAATTCTTCTCCCTTCATTCATTTCAAAGAATGGTTGAAGAAATATCCCCAGTAGGAGCAAACTGTTATCATGGAATCTAGCATCGCTCATTCCACGGATAACCCCCTACAAAACTTATCTGTTTCCTAGGATTCATGAAGTTCAAGCACGCAAAATGAGATGATTTTCAAGCCACCTCAAAATGCATTCCAAAGTCTCAAACATTCAGTTTGAACGTCCCCTATGTTCACCTCGTGAAGACCTTGGAAATGAGCCCCTTCGCGAAGTCTCACTGTTCGTACTTAGTTAATTGTGAAAAATGCAGTTGCACTGAAAAAGTGCGCTCCTGCCCACAAGCCAAAAAATTGGCTAAGTATAAAAAGTGCATCAGCGCCCTTGCATGAAAGTGAAATCTTCAAAATGTAATAGCGTTGAAAAAGTGCGCTATTACACTTTTTATCAAGACAGTTATTTTCTTGCCTTTGCGCATTTCTTCATGCGTTTTACATTTTTCGCTCATCATGCCAATTTTTGTGCCTAAATTAATTGCTCGACTTGAGTTAGGTTTTTCGGTTACCATTTACTTAAAAGTGTTTTATTGTTTCATTTTCATTGTTTAAATATTCAAACTTCATTCCTTCATGCTAGGCGAAATCATCTCAAGCTACAAAACATGTTTTTAAGAAATCTGAGGTTCCTCTCATTTGAATTTTGCACTTTCTCCTAGTAAGTTGTTCTTCTTACTATTCTCTCCATTTCTCCTTCATTATTTTGTACATGACTTAGAGATTTACGTATGTGTTTTTGTTCATCTTTGTTTTCTTCTCACATTTTTCCTTATCCCATGCGTTTTCTTTACTTCGCCATGTCTTTAGAGTCTTGTTAATTCATGAGCACATTTTGTCCCTCTTACCCTAATCATGTTTTGAACATCATCACACATTTTTCGCCATCCATTGTTTGTTCTGGCATTGCCTTCCTCTTTAGATGTGTTTTTCTCCTTTCACTCATATTCCCACATTTTTTATATCTTTTCACATTGTCCCTTTTGATGTTTCTATATGAGCAATGAAAGAAACTCATGTTTTGTGAGTAAAGTAGCCTGGTTTTTGTTCACTTGTAAAATGATGATGAAAAGAAAGTTAAATGCAATCCAATATAGGTTGCCAAATATCGACTTCCAACATTTCGTGCTTCAAAAACCCCAAGCGCTATTTTCAAATGTCTTTACACATTGCCTTTTTGTGTTCAAACCTAATGGTGTTGAAGTTTTTCATTCCTTATACTTGAAATTCCTTTCTGAAGAAAGTGTCATAGCCTTGAAAAAGTGCGCCCTAGCATTTTGAATTTTATTCTAACACTGAAAAGTGCAGGAGCGTTGTTTTTCAGTGCCCCTGCATCAAAGCCAAAATCCTTCAAAATGTAAGGGCGCTGAAAAAGTGTGCCCTTACACTTTTCACAATTTTTTCCCAAAAGTACTCCAAACTTGCAAGCTTCTTTCCAAACCTCATTCCTTCCATTTTGTGCATCATTTTGTGTGCCTTTTCATCTGCTCCACGCTTGCTCATCGTCGTTGCTCACCTCATGCTCTCCCATGCTATTTAACGACTAATGTTTGTTCTAACTCCACACTTTGCAATCTCTTTTCAAAGATCTTCAAGGTTGATTGATCAAAGATTTTGTCGCTCTTGATGACTGCCAGTAAACCTCCTTCTTCAAAAGCAAAGGGAAAAATGAAATATAAATATCAAAGTGTCTATCCGCCGACTGTAGTGGTCTCCAAGGTGGAAGAAATAAAAGACACAGAGGTTGGCCATCAAGACTTGGTTGATTTTGCAAAGCAAACTGAGATGAAGCCTCTTCCTGACCCGATGAGAGCAATTGTACATAGTAACCTACATTTGGTAGCTATGTTCCCTACAGCTGCACACAATATGGAATTTTTCCTTCAAGTGGCATCTCACTACATCAGGGAAAGCAGAAATGTGATTGATTCTTCTGGGCACGAGATTTTAAGACTCGACCCTAATTTCTTTGACATTGTGTTTAAGGTTCCTCAAATGGAGAAATACATTAATATCTCAGATCTTCAAAGAAGCCATCATGAAGTTGATTAACAATTCAGAATTTTTAGAAGCCTCACTAAACATCATTTGTGATACAAGGCTCACATTGGATAACCTGAAAATGCATCTTGACAGGTGGAAGAAGGTTCATTCATCTTCCATGAGATCGATCACGAGAATTCACACCATTGTGGATTACACTGTTGGTCTGGATGAGAAGTTCGTGCAGGAGACCATGAAGAAATATGAAGACTTCTGCGCCCAAAGCAAGGAAACATGAAGAAGGTTCCTGATCTCCAGTGTTAGACATTTTTGGTGCATCCCTTTATGCATCTTGTAAATATTTCCTAACATCTTATATGTCTTTTTGTAAATTGTAATTGTACCAAATTCGAAGATGTAATCTTTCAAAAACAAATTACACTTTGACCTTGGTCAAAGTTAGGTGAGATCTCCTTAAATCGCTCACCTAACTTTCCTTGATTTCCTCAATTAGATTCCTAATTTTTCTCATCCCTCTTTCTATATAATGTGAGGGATTTCTATTGTAATTTCATCCTTTAGTATTTTGCAAAGAAGTGCTACCCTTTTTGAAGCAGAATTGTGAAACTTTGCGTTCATACTTTGTGAATGAAATTTGATCAATAAAGAAGAGGATTGCAAACCAAACTTTGCATTGGATTCGATACTTTTATGAATTGATCTCATTTCATGGTGATTAGCTTATGGAATCTAAAGGACTCTAAGTAATTCATGTAAACTTTGTGTTACATCTTTTATTTATATTTTCATTTGTGTTTTGTTTATCTTTCGGTTGAATGATCTACAAGACTTTGTGCTTGTAATTATTCACACTCTTTGGATACTATTTTTGAATGATCTACAAGACTTTTTGCTTGTAATTGTTCATGCTCTTTTATAATTTGGTTGGATGATCTACAAGACTTTGTGCTTGTAATCGTTCATACTATTTGAGGAATTGTTGCATCTAAGAATAATTTTTGCTTCTAACGTGACAAACAACATACCTATCACAGATCCACCATTGAAAAAGCTACAGAACAACTTTGTGCCTTTGTGAGCTTTCCCTTTTATTTTACTAGTTTATTGTTAATCACTTCTGGTACCTCTACACTTTGCTTTGACAAGATAGAGGTATTGGCATTACTGCTCATTGTTAGTTTAAAGTAATGGTGAATTAAGAACTTCCAACAGTGAAGCATTGTAAACATCTTCTCTAAAAAAAGAGAGAAGGATGAATGTAACACACCCTCCCCCACTTCGTAAGTTTTGTGTACATTTTTTAATTACTTGTTTTTTCTACTATTGCTTCTATCAACAGTAAGAAGGGTGCCTCCCCTTTCTAAGAGGGGAGATTCACATCTCACATAGTTGTGGCTAAAGTCCTAGTTGTGTAATCTATCGAAAAGATGATTACATAATTTTCACCCAACAAATAGGTGAGAAGGGCGACAGTTCCAATTCATTTGTGCATTCAACCCTTAGAGATTTGTACATTTGACACACAAAAGGTACCAGAAGCGTCACTATTGATATTTTAGCTACACACTTACTGTTTAGCGGTGCACCACCATTTTTTTCTTTGGTGACACTTTTGATTAGGGTGTCATGATTTTAAATAGTGATGCATAGGCTTTTTAGGTTTAGCGCCGCTCACTTGCGGTGGGCGACACACTTTCCAAATAGCAATGCACCCTTGTTTTTAGCTATAGCAACACATAAGAATGTTGATTCACTATTGAGCATAGCCATGTGCATCACTAAGTTGGTGATGCGCCCCTGAAATTTATACAGTGATGCACCCTGAAAAGAGTGGTGCTATTGATTTGAGCAACACAATTGATGTTTTGGATGAAAAGTCTCAAATTTTGATCAGTTTTCTAACTTTTTGGAAAATTGGCATTGTGTGTATGATGTGTGCAGGAGGATTCGCTGCCATTGATGTCATGAGAGCATCATTTAGATATTTTGGTAGCAAAGAGGTACTTTGAAGATCATCAGGTGGAGAGTCTAGGGAAGTTAGGGTTAGGCTTCATTGCATTCTCACCTGAGGTTTGTGTTGGTGTGAATAAATATCTTGTACCTAGCTATTTCACTTACTAGGTAATTAGGGGACATATTCACATGGTTAAGTTTACTTACAATATAAGATTCTTTCTAGAAGTCTTATTTGGCTTTTCTAGAACTTATCTTATCTAGCTATATTGCATGATTCCTAGGTAGTTAGTTGTCTCATGTCATATGATTAAGACACTTGTCATGATCTTGTCTAATCCTATCTCTCAACCTTGCCTTTATAAGCAAGGAATCTCATGTACATTTGCATATCAATTCAATCAATTCAACCATTAATCAATCTTGCATTGTGAAGCAATCTTTCTTGCAATTCTCTCTCTTGTGGAAGTGGTTTTGGTCGCAATTGTTCTTGGGGGTGTTGGGGAGTCACCATTTACTCCCACAGTTTGGACCCACCTTTCCATGATGATGGCATTGATTGAGAGGTGGCACAATAAGACCTCCTCTTTTGACTTGCCTACTAGCGAGGCCACTATTACACTTGAGGACATGTGGCAGATCTTGAGATTGTTGATACATGGAGAGTGTGTCATCTATGACACAAATTTTAGGAGAGATGCATATTGTTCATTGGTACACACATACATCATCTTTGTGAGCTCTCAGATTGATTTAGATCTATACAGGGCTCACATACTGATATTTAGATTGTTCATTGATGTACTATTTTTGGCATTATTTCCCTAACCGATAGGGCAGAGGCTTTAGTCCAAGCTAGGGGGTAGCATGGGATGCGATGATTAAGAGGATTGTTATGTTTGCCTGGGATCTAGTGCTTCTTGCTTCCCTATACCATGAAATGCATCAGGCAGTGTATTGCGAGGGCAAGAGCATCAGGGAAGGTGTTACACTACTCCACATTTTGGCATATGAGCACATTGTCATGCTAATACATTTGGCTTTTTTGGAAAATATTCAAAAGTATGAGCCCATAGTCTTCAGGTATAGGGATTCGATGGAACTCTAGCACACTGGCCCTACAGGTTTAGCTTATTGGCATTGTGTCATTGATGACTTGAATTTTTTCAAATGGAGGCCATGGTTGTATTCTCTAGCATGGTACGACGACCAACAATAGTTGTATTTCACTCGATAGACTCGCTACATGCAGGGGCGAGTGCACACGATGATAGACTAGCATCTCCCTGATTGTGTGGCTAGACAATTTGGTGAGGTATAGGATGTGCCCACTAATGGTTATACAATAGTCTTTACAAGATCATAGAGGGAGGTCAAGTGGGATGCACATATTGACCCTATAGTGGCATTCAATGACTTTTGATAACTCGTTCCATAGCCTTGGGCCTATGATTAAGGCCTACCAAATGTAGGCACTACACTAGGGTATGATGCATGGTTTAGGCCACCCATTTGCTTGGCAGATCTAGTAGGGGATACCTTGGAGGCTGAGGGAGAGGCTGAGGTAGAGGCTGAGGCTGAGGCCAAGATGGGGTTAGAAATGGTGGTTGGGATGGAGGTAGGGATGGGGTTGAGGCCAAGGGTTGCAATAGCTAGAGCAAGACAAGGCACAAGTTCTAGGGGATGGTCACCAAGACCTAGGGCAATAGCCTGGTTAGCACGACCGAAAGGTTCTGGGGGCACCATTTCCTCCTCCACCCATACAACCATATGCATAGGTACAGGCACAGATACATGCGCTCACCGCTGAGAGAGACCAACTACAGGAAGAGAGGGATTGTATGTAGTAGCAGCTATAGGACATGATTGCCCAGAGAGGTCATGAGATTTAGTTGTGACAACAACTGGACTTATAGCTAGCCTAGGAGATTGGGTGGAGGCAACAACTTGAGGTGCTAATAGTTGCATCACAGGGACATAAAGTGTATGCATGATTTTATAGGGAGACAGTCACTAAGGTTGCATATTACCGCATGCATTATCACACAGATTTCCCTCAAACAATGAGACAACCTAATTTTTCACAAAGGAGCAGAGAACATCCTTGAGCTGAGATTAGCCATTAGTTAGAGGGGAGTTGAGCAACCACCAAGGCTAGCTATTTTTTTGTAGACACTTTTTTTATTATTTTCTCAATTATTTATACAAATATACATTCATGGGATCATTTTTGATAACCTTGTGGATATTGTACCTATGATTGATATTCATATACTGATTCAGCTATGTACCATGATAGTCACTTTTTGATATATATACGAGATGATTCGGATTCGATATGATGCACTTTTATTTCATGATTTATGAACGTATAGATGCATATGATGTGATAAGATATTATGCTTATGTATTATGATCATGTATGGATGCAATGTGATGGATGCACTTCTTTTATTTATGTGATATGTGATATGCAATGATGTAATGATATGAAATGCAATGCAATGGATGTGTGACCTTATTTTTCAGTATCTTTCTATAATATGTTATGGGATGGATGTTATGACATGTTTATGATATGCTGATGATATGATGTATGGATGGATGCATTTCTTTTTGTGTACTTTTCTATGCAATTTATGATGTCATGATGTATGTATGGTTATGGATGTATATAGATGTATTATGGATAATTCTTATAGTGTGGATGTTATGAATGTTCATGGTATGGATATTTATGAATGATAATGCAAGGTGTTTAAGATGCTTATAATAAAAAATCTATATTATCTTAAACAACTTAAATGATAATGATGATGCAAAGAATTATGTTTTCTTTTATTATGATATGTTGTGATGATGCGAGATGTATGTATGCTGACAATTTGTGGATACAGGATGGATGCATGATGATGTTTTTGTTGGCTATAATGATACCAGGTTAGTGTGGAAAGAAGATAGAAGAAAATGAATGAGTGATTTGATCATTGATTTTGAGATTGATTCAAAATTCCAACAAGTCCATGATCCACCGAGACTTTATTAGATATGTTGATGAGATGGATGATGATTTTTCTCATATCTTGGGATTGGGATTTTTCACCATTCCTTATGTTTGACATAACACATAGACACAATGCATCATGGTATTGAAAACCAGGATGGTGTTGCATCTAGTGACATGGACTTTGACTCTACAAACAGATAGGATAATTCTTGTTCACATCTTGACATACAAAAACCTCATTGGAATGTAGTTTAGAAGTTTAGTTGGACCAAAGCATACACAATAGTCAACAATCTACTCTGAACAACCTCCCTACACACAACTAAGAAATTATTCACCAATATTATTTTACAAGAATACCCACAAGCACAACAAACGAAATATAATGATTGATCCCACATTCCTTTCTCTCTAAATCATTGAGACATCATCGAGAGATCCTCATAATGGGTCAATGAGATAAATCAGAAGAAAAGATCAAAGGCAACCAATGAGCTTTATCTATATCTCTTTCCAATTTATTTTAGCCAAGGTTATTTTTGATGTTGATGTCCATCACGGGAATGATGCATCCTAAGACATGTTATCAAATGGTTTGATTAGGATTAGGTTTGTGAAAAGTCATTGATACAAACTTCATTGACTTGTTTACCTATGATCTAGACTTTAGATTTTGACACTTCGGTTTTCATTTTACGACTTATGATACTTGCTTTCTATTTTTTCTACCAAAGGTTGAAGATGGCATTAGATTTATTATGCATGAATTTTGATTGCGAATGAAAGAAAAATGGGATGGATGGTTTTGGATTTTCTAGAATATTTCAATGTTTTTGGTGTTTTTGAAAATGTTGTGAGGTTGTTTTTGATATTTTTGAAAGTTTATGTGAATGTTTTGGTTTTTAATTATTTGATGTTGTTTAGGGTTTTCCAAGGTTTTCTAATGTTTTGAGGTTTTCAATTTTCAAATGTTTTGGGATTTTTTGAGATTTTGAATGTTTAAGGCTTTTCTGATATTTGAATGTTTAGGGATTTTCTGAGTTTTGTGAATGTTTTTAGGTTTTGTTGAGCTTTCTGAATGTTTTTGGGTTTTCTAAGATTTTGACCAAGAACCTAACCTAAAATACTATCCTAGGGGCCTTGGGGGCTTATTAAAGATGAGCCTTGCCTACATTATACACAGAGAGACCACATAGTTCGATTGACTTGACTTATTGTTGATGAGATATTAACAATTGATGGACTGTTAGTTTATTGTGATGGAATCCTAAAGGATTGGCCTAGGGTGTCTCGGGGGCACATCAGTGTGTGCCTTTCCTACGTTCAATCTCAGAGACTCGTAGTTCAACATGGTACTATTTTTGGATTTTCAATGTTTTGACATGTTTAGGGATTTTGATGTGTTTTAGATGTTTTGGATTTTGACTTATGATTTTTTGAATGTTTTTGGATTTTAGTTGTACAAGAATTTGGATGTTTTTGTATTTTTTGGCTATACAAGATTTTGAATATTTTTGGATTTTAGCTGTATAGGAATTTGTATGTTTTTGGATTTTTTAGATATACAGGATTTTGAATGTTTTTGGGATTTTTCTGATGAATGTTTTATGAATGATTGTGGGGTTTTCGATGATATTTTTAATAACCTTAAGATATACAATAACACGATCTAATTGAAGATGAATTTCCCCCAGTGTGATGTGATAGACTACCTTGATACAAGCAAGATAGGTTGACCTTAGGAATATGCCAAGTAGTACTAAAGGGGAATACAATACTTCATAATATTAAGCTATGATATGGACACAAATGGGTGATGGAATAAATAGGATGAATGTTGTGATGGATGGATGTGATGCAAAGAATGATAGGATAAAGAGCCAAAGAATAGATGGAGGTGATTTATTTACGCGAGGCACCTATTTGCCAGGTTTTCACCAAGGTAATTTTCCAAAGTGCCACTGAAGTTGTTTTCACTAGAGGACGATTGTTTTTCCTTAATTTTTTAATCCTTTTTCCCATTTTTTTGTATTTTTGATCATTTTTTATTTTTTTTGTATTTTCAGATTTACACCCTTTAATCCTAGGCATAAATTTTTTTAAGAAGTAGACTATTGGTTGGTTCCTACAAGGGTTCACCTTCAGGCATTGACAATTGATATGCTCTTGATCCATAGCTTACTATGACGACAAAGGGACCTAACTAGTTAGGCTCAAACTTTCCTTTAGTGTCTTGATCTGGAAGATTTTTTTGATTCTGCTTTAGGACAAGATCCCCTACCTGGAAAGACCGAAACTTGATCTGCTTGTTAT
This sequence comes from Sequoia sempervirens, assembly GCA_007258455.2. Classification (NCBI taxonomy): domain Eukaryota; kingdom Viridiplantae; phylum Streptophyta; class Pinopsida; order Cupressales; family Cupressaceae; genus Sequoia; species Sequoia sempervirens. Next base: position 120,189,789 of record VDFB02047397.1, read on the forward strand.
AGCTCCATTTTAGTTAGTTTTGATATACATGTAGGTGATTAAGGGCATCAAGATGACCCTCATCCAAGAATTCTAGCTCATTTAGCTGAGACACTTTGTATTCTTCATCAGTGATCAAATTTTATAGTGACACTCGCAGTGATGGAAGCTCAACCTCAATAGGTAAGATGGCTACTGATCTGTAGACCAAGGAGAAAAGGTTTTCACTTGTATGTGTGCAAATACTGGTTCGACAGGCCCAAAGGGTGGGATTTAATTGCATATGCCAGTCACGACCAGCTTCATTGGTTGTTTTCTTTAGGATTTTTAGAATGGTCTTTTTTGTAGCCTCGGCTTGACCGTTGCCCTAGGGGTAATATGTGGTAGATAATCAATGCTGGATGTTGAATCTTTGACATAGTTCTTTCACATCTTGATTCTTGAAGGGTGTTTCATTTTTGGAAATAAGGGCTTGTGGAACACCATAACATAATTCAGGATAAACTTAGCAATTTGATTCCCCGTTATGTAGGTCATAAGAATGGCTTTGACCCACTTAGTAAAGCATTCAGTGGTCGTTATGATGAAATTATGTCCATTAGATGAGGTTGGATTAATCTTTCCTATGAGGTCAAGCCCCCACTGTGAGAAAGGCCAAGGTGTGACCATTGGTTGTAACTCTTGCACTGGAGCATGAATAAGATCTCCATGTTGTTGACACTGGACACACTTCTGCACATACAGATGGGATTCTCTTTCCATGGTTGGCTATTAATACCCTGTCCTCAATAGTTTCTTAGCTTAAGTCATACCAGAAGAATGGAAACCACATATGCCATCATGTACAATTTTTAAGGTGGTCAAGGATTCCTCTTGGTTAAGACATCATAGTAATGTACCCTCGATGCTTCGATAGTATAAGATATTGTTGATGGGCGTTTTTGCACCTTCTTAACATAGGCAATGCACAAGTGAACTACCTCTCTTGAAAGGTAGAAATTTGCAAACAAGTCACAAATCACTACCGCAAGGTCTCTTGGGCGTCAAATCTCAGTTGGTTGATGTGTTTTGTTGGTAATCATATGGAGGCCTTTATGGTTTACAAAGCATGAGAATTTGGGTCTGCAAATGGAGTTTCAAAGTGTTGGAAGTGAATGAATAGTGGTTGTCCACTCAAAAAAGCAAGCTAAAACTCACCAAGTTCATTTGATTTAGCTTTATGGTGATGCTTGAGATCTTACTCTAACAAGGAGTTAAAAGAAATAGCAAAAGGGGAAGGGTTTAGAAAGTTGTTCTAATCCTAAGCTGTGAATGAAAAGTAACAATGGAGGGTGCTACAGTAGATAGACTCCCACAAACTATATTTTGCTTGACCAAGAAAGCCCTGCAACTACACAAAATTAGTGCAATCTTCTAAAGACTGTAGATTTTTTGATTGTGCATTCACCTCAAGAACATACCATTGAAATAAGTTGAGAAAATAAGATAGCTCAGACTAGCTTTACAAAGTGATTCATCATCAACAAACCACAAAAAACATGAGCTGGAAGTGCATCAAATATTTTAACAACTAATACCATTAAATTCATCCAATAAACTACAAGCTAAAACTAACATGGAAGTAGAACCATGCATTCATAATGAATAAACTCAAAAGAAACACCCATAAATCATGCAATGTTGCTCTCTATTATTGTAGAATGCCTTTACACCAGCTCTCCAACCATTTACAAATGAGGGGCAAGCCCCTATTTATAGTTTTCTAAAGCCTAAATGAATGGCTATGATTAATTTTCATTGTATGGCTCAAATTCATTATGAGTTAGGGTTTCACCTACCCCCTATTATATGGCAATTTAAAATACAATTTTGTCCTTTTCCCTATTTTTTCTTCTAGTGCCCTATCACTGTAGAACTTTTTTCCTCTAGTTGATTTCCCTTTTATTGTAGCCAAAACTACTTAAAGGCTACTTTTTGCTTGATGGATTCATGACATTCTTCAGTCAATCAGATGTATCTTGTTTGCATATTTGCATCATTGTTAAATGAATTAGTTGTCCCTGATCTAAGAAGACAACTCCTGAGGATCATGATCATTTGATGAAAAACAAGACAACTTCTCCATGCTTCTGACTTTGGTAGATGACCCTTTGTTTTCTTGGCATTGACCTCCTCGACATGCAGCCATTGGTTCATAGGTCATGTTTGAAAAATCCTTCATTTTTTATGTAAACACTGGCATCTTGAGAATCCTTAATGTTCTTAGCACACCCCTATGGTGAGAGAATCTTCCCCTATAGATCTGGCATACGGCCCTCAGTCCCCATCCCTTTATTTGAATTCCACTTCGCAGCCCAACTCCTGCAAGACATACAAGCGACAATTAAAAGGCATAATTACCGAAATAAAATATTCCCTTCTTTTCCAATTTATCCATGGCCCTGCATTATGAAGTCCACTACATCATGATATTAGTTAGTACTTAAATCACAAAGGCTAAATAAGATCATAGTGCAAAGTTCCTTAATTTATGAAGGTGATCTACCTATTAGTCCCTTGATGTAAAAGATGTTCCTCTTTTGCTAATAATCATCCTCAGGCAACAACTATCACATCCTTATGAACAACTCAACACATATCCATGCGTGAATTTCCAAGTAATAGATCCTCTTGCTAGCAAGTATATTCTGAGCATTAATCCCTAAGTCACCATACACACACACTCATTCGAGCCCAAATGAATACCCACCACCCTTACTTCGTTGGCTATACGGTCATCTATTTTAATGAATAATTTTAATACACCTCAGTCCCTCCATCATGATGCAAAGCTAAATTCATAGTATCTTCTGCCAATATTTATAGATGATAGCAAATAGGGCTCTTTCTCAAAATAGAACCATGGTTTGGCCTAGTAATTTCAGTCAAAATCCCCCATTTTAATGAGTTGATCACTACTTATGTAAACATCATTCTAGTTACTTTTTACATGCATTATTTGTTTGTTGAACTCCCTTTCTCGACTAGCTTGGAGCGCGGGTGTGCCACATCAAAACACTGTTGGTGAGACACCATGCAGAAGGGCCATTGCGGGAAGTCATCCTTTGAATTCTACTAAAACAGTGGTGTGTAGGCTCATGGCCTCTACGAAGGCCAATCCCACATGGAGGGGAGGACAGAGAAGATGATGCAAGATTCCAGTGTTATAACGTCATCCTCCATGCCGAGGTTGGCCATCTTATGCCATTTCTTTACACTTCTTCATCAAATTATAGCCTGTACCCTAAGTGTTATTAAAGGCAGACTCATCTTACCATATTAGTGTTATTGTGCTGACTTGGCCCTCCTATCTATACACCGCCGTCATGAATCTACTCTTTAGGTGAGACACCATGGGCTACGAGGGTAGAACATAGTAGCATCATGGGAGCCTGATCCTGCACTTCAAAAGTGCACTTGGAAGAACTTAGTTATAAAAGTACGGATAGAGTGAGTTCTGTGAGCCTTATGAGCAAAGACCATAGTTACTTTGAATAGGCATCTTCTATGAATTAAAGTTTTAAATCCTTTGCAATAGTGGTGATTTTACTTTTGGCCATTATAGGATATAGGATCACTCCCACCTAAAGGATGCACCCTCTTTTTCACTAGCTGAGATACCCATTCATCGACCTCCTTCACCCTTTGAGTCACCAATATATGATGTCTTTATGGATAATTGTCCCTAGCAGTTCAAATATAGGTCCCTTCAAATGCTCGTATGGAAAATTTCCCGCGCAGCTCTCACACCTTCAATATTTGGAATTCAAATTCTGAAGACAAGAATAGATGGATTCTACTCACATAGGCACTTTTAGAAAATCTTGACACCCACGATTTTGTTTTTAGAAGATGCGACCAAAATTATTCATGCGGGCAGGCTATGGGACCAATGTTTAGAATCTTCTCACACTGCCACCTTTCTCCTTTCCACCATTTCCAATTTGTACATGTCTGCTTGTGTCTCCTTTAAATCCCATTGACAAAGTGGTTCTCCCAGGGACGAGAGTGACGTGTTCATTTTAGCAACTTGGTGATGTTATGATTATAATGCTCCTCCCTTCATGATTCCACTCACTTGGCATATTATTGGCCCAATTCCACTCAAACATGACAAACTACCACCTCACTACATCTCTTCCTAGCTGTAGGTTCATCATTATTTCATGCCACTTCTGTTGGTGAACACAAACGAATGGTGCAGGAAACAACCAACAAAGAGTTGCCTGAGTGGCATCATGGACCATGGACCTCGCACAGATGATGGTCTTCGATAGGAAAATTGGTCCATTCCACCCAATTTCATCATCACTAGGTGCCTGCTCAATTGACATTATATGTGATCTTTGATTCATGTTAGTGAACATCATCATCCTCAACAAAGTCAAACAATATTTTACCAAATCGGTCGATCATGCCAATAGAAGCTTCATTGTTCCTTTCCCTCGACGTTCTTGATCATCTTGTTTTTCAGGCTTTGTCATTTTGTTGTGTGCGTCTTAACCTATTCTTTGATTTGTTTCTTGTGCTCTTTAAAGGACACAATCAAAGTTACTAATGCAAGCAGCCCATATTGGTTGGCCATTGCTAGGGAAGATGGTGGAGACGCCGCTAAGGCAGGTCAGGGAGAGAGATAGCCCCGCTCGAGTGGAGAACTGCATGGGGTCCTCCACCAACAAGTGAAAGGGTGGGCACTGCGCCGAAGATTTTTGTTGAGAGGGCTGCGGGTGGAGGAGTGCAGGCTGTGGTGATGATGACGCTATTTTAGGAGACATTAATGTGAGGCTAGCCACCCTATTTGTGGCACCCTCAAACACTCAATCTGTTGGGTAGAATGGAAGGTTGACATCAATCTCCTTTGTTTTAACTTAGGCAGTGATATATCTATCTTCGAAGGACCAAACGTGATTCGTATCCACCACATCTTGCTACACTCAAATCTACACTCGAAAGATAGATCCAAAGTCCAATCATGCTTCAAACAAAAAAATCCTACTGGACTTGTAACAACACCCACGGTCCCCCTCCTATAAAGGAAGCTACCCATGAATAGAAGTTTTGCCTGAGCTTAACATTGTGATACGCGACTTGCTAGTAAATTTTTTAGGAGACTTTGCACTTTCCCATTCTTTAAGGAAGTCCTCTAGCTCATCCATCACGTATGGACACCCCTGAGATCATCATTCACTATTAAAGCCTTTTCTTCCACAAGTTCCCGTTTATTTTCTAATCATATTGGGCCTTCTCCTATTCAGTTTGGGGAGTTGAAGAAATTGTATGAATCGTGGGAGGACAACGCTGTGGGGATGAGGCGGATGACTACCACTTGACGGCTAGAAAAACTGTGGGCTCCGTGCAATACAAGTCTTCAGAGATGAAGGTGGGGAATTGACCATGGGTTGTTGTCACATGGAGGTCATAAGAGCAGTGAGGAGGCACACGTTCTCCAGAGTAAACATTCTTGGAACCCCCTTTATTTTAAGACTCTTTTGTTGTTGAACTTACACACCTCGCCACCCATTTAAGAATGCATTTGTAGAACTATTGTGGTCATGACAATACCACGAGCATTGACTCCAACTACCCTTATCTCCACATTTCCCATATGCTTAGTCTGCCCTTCGTATTAATGAATTTGATGTTGTGGGAAGCACTGCATGAAAAATTGTCTCTCTTTTGATAGTGTGCACTAGGAATTCTGAATTGCGACCCGAATATGACACCGTCATCTAGGATAGAGCCACCCAGCCCTCAAAACAAGTGATTTATAAAATTACGGGAAGAGGGCAGTGGAAGATCACCCCCGAGATGCCATTCCTAAACAAAGAGGACAACATTCGATACCTACAACGAGATTGCAATTTGAGCCCACAAAGAAGCATTCCATTGAAGGCGAGTGCAGAGAACTCAAACGGGGTTGGTGTAATTGAAAAAGAAGGCAGCGAGAAAATGATCCCCACAAGATGTAGACATTCATCAATCAGCTGGAAACTCCCTCTCTTCTTGATTTTCATTTTTAATACCCAAGTGTGCTACATTTCTTTCCTTTTTGGTGCCACACTTGTTTCCCTTTTTGCATCAATATGCAAGTGTGTCCCATCCTGGAGGGGAATGATGTGCAAAAGGCCATTTATGATCACAATTATATTTGATCGGGTTCTTCATTGATTGTCATGATATGTTGCGTGCCACTAAGTTACCCCTGGCAATATGTCGATATGCATTTCTCTACCAATGTACATTCTAAGCACCCCCCAATTGCCCTGCACCCTGTACTTACTACTGCCAACGAATGAAAATGAAGTTGAAGAGTGGAATATGATGCAGAACTCCACCATGATCATTTTTTCTGTGGGTGGGAGAATGCGGGAAGGTGATGCATGATGGCCATCGAAGAAAAGACACAACACAAATGGAGGCCCACATAGTGGGCCCCGCATAGTTGGTCGTCGTCGGGCTGATCTTAAGTGCCATCACCCGAAATGAGTAAATGGGAAGCAAATAACATTAAAAGCTCTAGGGTGTGGTGCTGCCTCTCCCAATAATTAACTTAAGACCCCACTCCTGATCACCCCAATATTATGCTTGAATGCAATGATGTGGAAGTTAGAGGTGAATACGCTAGCCATGGAGAAGTTGTTGGGAAAGACCACCTACAAGACCCAACGCAGAGCACCAACATGAAAATGTTGTTGACAATGTCATTCGAGCAATGGTCATAGCACAACAAATAAGTGAGTGCAGGAAAAGTGTGCAAGTACACTGTGTATAAATTCCATTTTGCAACAACAAGAAGGTGGCAGTAGCTGCCGCAAGGAAGCCCGCAAGAAGACAATGACTTTGGTGGGTTTTGGGTCTGGGAAGCAGGGAGTAGTGGAGCTTCGCTATTATGAAATGATATCATGATGACGACCCCCCGCATGCAGCGACCCGCGAGGGTAGACCTTCCAGTGAGAAAAAACCCAAGTGTTCACCCAAGGATATGGTATGTGTGGGCCCCATAGGGCAGGACAACGTGAAGGCTTAGTTGTTCGACAACGAAAATCGGGTGAAGGAAACTCGTCTATAAAGAATTACGATAATTTATGACTTAGGAAACCTTGAAGTGATGGGGTTGGTTAACTTGCGGTGATGGCAATGATGGGAACAAAATGGCCAAATGTGGAGTCTTCCTTGCCGGCAACAATCAAGGGTCAAACGCTACAAAAGTGATGAAAGAAGAATGGAGACCCGCATAGGGTGACCCACAACTGCGGGTCTGCGACGGTTGGTGGACACAACGACAAAGACTGGTGCGGGGTGCACACATCGGTTGGATGTTGGGACCTGGTTGCAGGTGAATGACAGAATGCAATGTCAAACAGCAAGCGGAGACTCACAAACGCGAGTCTGAAAGGACTGATGGATGTCGAGGCGGAGAACAAGGGGAAACTCGCAAGGTCCAACCCACACTAGCAAATGACTTAGTGAAATTTAGATAGATGATCCTGGCCAAAGGTTTTTTTGATCATTTTAAGGCTCATGGCCGACTTGGGCTTGGAAACAAGGGTGCACAAAGTGAGACAAGGGAAAAATAGCCTGTTTGGGGTGAAATGAGGTGGTCCTCATCTTCGATGGGGTGTGTGTGCAAAACATGCACAACAAATATCACCTAGGATCACGAATCATGATGCATTTTTAACAAAGGTCTTCTGAAGGTTGGAGGTGATATCATATGGGAGGGTTCCTTTGCTAAGGTAGGTGAATATATCATGATACCATAAGGATCCAAGACCAATGATGACACACACAAATTCAAATTATGGTATTTCAAAAGCTAGTAAGGATTAGTATTGAGAAGTTGTTTTTTGAGAGTGATTTTAACAACATAAGTTTACTATTAAAAGATGGATCCCTATTCAATAGATGCAAGCTCTATTTATAGAATAGGCAAGAAGAAACAGATGGCCAAGATCAAAAGGATCAATCAACGGTTAGAATGAAAGGAAGATGGAGGTATGGATCATGTATTCCCATCAAGGGTCCAGAATGCAAGTTTATTTTAATCAAGGGCTTACATTCATCCAAAAAAACACACTTTCAAAACTTGCACAAGAAGCTTTGTTGAAATTTTTTTATAAAAAGGAATATTCCCTTTTTCAAATGAGTGAAGAAAGAGAATATTCTCATGGGTGAGGAAAATTAGATATTTAGTTAATTAAAACCAAATTTAATGTGCAAAGGGGAAGGAACATTCCATGAGAATATTCCTTTTGGAAGAATGTGCAAAGGAGGAATATTCCCTTGCAAGTGAGAGGATTAGTAATTTGACAATTTAAAATAAAGTTTCAATAAGGAAAATTAGGGGAATTAGGATATTCATTAAATAAATGTTTTAATTAAAAAGGGGGATGTGATGTGATATTTAATTAAACAACTTAAGGTTATTTAATTAAATAAGAGGACTTTAGGGATTAAATTAAATAAGTTGATTTATCCAATTTAACAAGACGAAAGGTTAGTATGAAAGGGGAAAATTGATCTAATTAGGTCAATTTAGATTAATAGATGAAATTGATGTGATTAATTAAATAGCTAGGCTAATTTAATCAATTAAGCGAAAAGAGGATGGGTTTCAGGATGAAGCGATGTTAGTATATCAAATTCAAATGTGTGATATCATTCGAGACATTTTTAAGTGTCTACAGTAAGTTTAATAAGTAACTCTAAAAGTATGATATAGTAATGTAGCACAAAAATTCAAGCTCTATAAGTGTGATAATAGAGTAATGTAGGCTCAATAAGAAACTCTAAAAATAATATATCCCAATATAAGCTCCAAGAAGCATGATGTAGCAATAGAAGATCAATAGGTAACAAAAAATGGCCAAAGACTAAGGAATGGGCATAAATATAAGCATAGGATAGGAAGTAAAAAGTTAAAATAAATAAGCATGATGATAAAAACATAAAGGAATAAGAGGAAAATGGTAAAATCTAGAAAAGAAAGATAAGTGGGAGACCCAAGTGCAAAATGAAAGGCTCAAGAAAATAAAATTTTGGTTAATATCTATCTCTAGAATGCACATGTATATAATGATATGAACAAAATTATCAATATTTATGTCATACAAGCTTAGACATATATATTGGTGTAATTAGAGGTAAAGTAATAAGAATATGGTTCAAGTGTTGTTCTAAAACCATGTGTAGAGGGTCATCTAATATAGAAAATTATCTAAAGTACTTTGGTTTGAAAAATACATCATGATTAATATAATTAGGTACATCCTCATCGTCTCCATTTCCTCAATATGACAAAGTATTAAAAGTGAATTGATATAAAAGCATATTATTGAATAAAGCATGATCATTCTTACACACAATAAAACATAAAAGTTATCTCTTGTTCCTTGTGGTTATTTTTGGTTATCCATTTTGTTTGATTATCTCTTGTTCCTTATTATTTCATTCCATAAATTGAGAGATAAACATATTAGCATGTTTTGAAACACTTAGTGGTTATATAGGAACATTTTTGTAAGAACAGATTGGAATGGACTAAAAAAACCTCATTTAGTCAATTATGCCAACTAAAATCATTTAGAAAATATTGATTTATTATCTCAAGTATAAATTTAAAAGTATTTCCAATATGTTTCCAATAATTTTTCCCAACCCTTACAAAGAAGATTCATCTCCAAGATTCAATTTCTAAGAGTTTTCACCTTCAACTTCGGGATTTAATTTCATCATTGCCTTTGTTTCTCCAAATTCTTGTCTTTCATGCCTTGAGTGTATGGTTCATGTTCATATTAAATTTACAAAGATGATATATATTCTTCTATGGTGCTCAATTTTTTACTTTCATGAAGTAGCCTCATTCATTCCCTTTTCTATGCATTCTCAGCTTCATGCTCCTCATATGTTAAGTCTTTGGTCATTTCCTTGGTATGATGATGAATTCTATATCAAAATAAATAATAAATAGAGATTATTTGAGTCATGGTATGATAAAGCATAAAAACACAACCAAAAAATATATAATGCACAATAGAAATAATTCAGTGATATCCAAAAACACCTTAAAATCAATTTGTAGATTGACAAAGAATAGAGAAGCAAGATAAATTTGTATTTTTTTCTCAAATGCACTAGGAATCCACAAATTAACTATCACAAAGAAAAGAAATGGCATGAAAATGAAGAAAATATTTAATAAATATTTAGTAGTTCATAATACCTAAAGAGTCCATATTTTTTAATCAAAAAATGTGTTTGCACCTTCCTACTATAGAAATTATGAAGAAAAAAGGCCTAGGGAACCTCAAGTTTCACATTCTACTATTCATGTATGTAATGGATTGGATATTTGAATTCCTTAAAAATATCCTTATGAAAAAACTATCACATGTATATGCCAAGAAATAATGAAAATAAAAAAGAAATTATGAATGTTAGATCAAAATTTGCTTCATCTTTAAGTGGTTCTTTAGCTTCTTAAGTAGAAAAGAAAGATTATATTATTAATTTTCTTCAAAATTTACACATGGAACCACTTTTTTAAAGAGAAAGAGGGTAAAAATTTATTGCATTCAGAAAATTAACAATACAAAGCAATCAGGGTCCAATACAAGCACCTTGAAAGAAAACCAAGAAACATAGAACCCATAGATAGTCCATAAAGATGGAGCACAACCAAACTATCCACCAAGAAACCTCAACCATCCATGTCCTCTAAGATAAGCCTCTCAAGACCTTGGGAATAATCTTGGGATAATTTATTTCGACCTTCAACCTTCTAGCCACCAATCTGCTTGGAAGCCCATTTGGCCAAACAATCAACAACCCTGTTCCACTCCTGAAGGATATTGATGAAGGAAACAAACTCTAGCATGGAAATCAGATGAAAAATATGCCTTAAAATAGAAATAAGTTTCCAATTAACCCCATCCAACTTTTGCTCAGTCAACAAATTGACCATGATTGAGAGTTTGACTCATTGATAATCTTACACCACCCAAGAGCACAAGCTCTCTTAATAGCTGCCAGAATTGCCATACCTTCCATGAGGTTGTTGGATTGTTACCCCTTATGAATAAAGAAGAAGAAAAGGTCCCTACTAGAACTATCTCTTCCAATACCACCAATCCCAATAGGCCCAGGATTACCCCTTGAAGAGCCATCAATTTTTATTTTTAAAATGTCCTCTGAAGGAGGGGACCATCCCCCATCTCTTTAAACCTTTATTTTCACTCGACAACCCAAGTTCTAACATAGAAAGAGTCAAACATCAAACCATGCAGGCCCAAAATATTCACAATCTCTTCATCTCCCTTTTCCAAAGGAAAAGACACTTCACACTTAGCTTGCACAGTCTCCTATATCAAACTGACAACCCTATGCCAAACCTGTTGAATCATCAGCTTACTACCATGAAAAATATTATGATTCCTCTCAAGCCAAATCTGCCAAAGGATGAAGGTGGGACTAATATTCCAAATGATTTGGATGAAAGAAGATTTTGTTGGAGGCCTCCCTAGATTGTTTCATAAATCAATCAAAGAAGATGCATGAACATAGGGCTACCTCTAGATACCCCACAAAAGGTGCCAAATAAGCATAGAAAAATAATATCAGAAGAACAAGTGGGTTGAATCCTCCTCGAAGTAGCCACATAGAACACAAATTGATGGACAATGGAAACCATGCTTGTGAATATTATCCCAAGTCAAACATATATTCTAGGAAATCATCCAAATGAATCAATTACACTCGGGCCAAGAAAACTTGTTCCAGATGTTTTTCTACCATGAAACTTCCAACCCCCATACTTCCTATAGATCAACTCCTGATAGCCACTAGCCACTATGTAAACCCCCTTAGGGTTAGGGTTTCATGCTAAAATATCCTTCTCCCTTATAGAACTACAATCTCTACTAGCAAGAATATTACTTAGCTCAACATGATCCTCTTCCAAACCCCCAGTCAACCACTCACTAGGGTCCTTCCATGTAGACACTTCCACGAAACCACAAAAGTGAATAGCTTTGAAATCCTCAACCCGAGACCAACCAACCTCTAGAAAATGATGACAAAGATCCTACAGATGAGGATACTTGTTCATAATAGGAGAAAAACCATCCCAAGATTCAAACCAAAAGAGAGCATCTGACCCCCTATTGTAAATCCAAAACAAACCATGCTTGATCAACCTAGCTCCTTTCTTAAGAGTTCCCCAAATCATAAATCCTTTACCCAAGATTGGAAAACAAGGAACCTCCTCCTTTGACACTCCTTTCAGATATTGGTTAGAAATAATCGTGGCCTAGACCTGGTGTTGTTAATTGCACCATCTCTAGTATAGCTTGGCAGAGAGAGCCAAACTAGAAATGATAGCCTACCGCAACCCAAGGCCTCCAAGCTATTTTGGTCTATAAATGGTCTCTTAATTCACAAGACTCCGCTTTGAGGATTCCAAGCTGCCATTCCATAGAAATTTCCTAGTGAGAGAGTCTAAATCCCTAATAAAACTTGGAGTAACCTATAACATACACCTGTAATTGGGAAGAGCCTACACCACCAATTTTAGAAGGAACACCCGATCCATAAAGGATAACCACTTGTGAATCCAATGGTTCACTTTTTCATGAAACTTGTCTAAAATATTTTTCCAAGAACCTCTAGGAAAGGAATCCATGGAAAGAGGAATACCAAGATAGGTCAAAGGCAACTGCCCAAATTGAAATATAAGGATACAAGTTATCCATCACTGAATAGGCACAAGAGTGTTAAATAAGAAGATAGAGGATTTACCTTCATTGATCTTCTGACCTAAAGCTATGAGGTAAACATACAAAACCTTGCATAAATTAGTAGCCTCTCTGATCTTGGAAAAACCCATCAAAGTAGTATCATCAACAAATTGCAAGTGTGACTGAGGAGGAAGGCCATTACCCTAGTTCCACCCATGGATCAAAACCTGATTAACATGGATCTTAATTGCTCTCCCCAGACCCTCAATCAAGAGAATAAATAAGTATGGATACAAAGGGCCTCCTTGAAGAAGATCTCTAAAATCCTTGAACAAGGGGGATGGCTCCCTATTAACCAACATAGAGAAGGAATAGGATGTGATACAACTCATTTCCCACTTAACCCACTCCTTGGAAAAACCAAAAGCCCCAAGCACTTTTTACATAAAGGACCATTTGACCCTAGCATAGGCTTTTGTCATGTCCAGTTTGATAAACATAGATTTTTCCTTAGAGGCCACCATAGAATGGATAGTTTCAACTGCAATAACCACACCATGCAAGATTTTCCTATCAACCACATAGCCTCCCTATTCCTTAGAGACCAACCTACTAATCCACCACTTTAGTCTTTTTGCAATCAACTTGGAAAGAATTTTATAGACCACATTGCAAAGGGAAATGGGCTTGAATAAACTTAGATTATCCACCCCATTACACTTAGGAATAAGGGAATTAAAGTAGATTTCAAATCCTTCAACATCTATTTGTTCCCCTGATATTCACACACCACCTCTAATAAGTCCAAGTTAATGATTTCCCAAAATTCCTGAAAGAACTCAATTGAAAATTTGTTAGGACCAAGAGCCTTTCCTTTCTTCATGTGAAAAACAATATCCTCCAATTCCTCTAGAGAAATAAGGCTCATAATATTCTCATTTATTTCTCTCGAGATCAAAGAAGGAATACAGACAAGAATATGATTTTCTTCCTCCCTCACATTAGGGAAGTCCTCCCCAAACAAAGAAGCAAAGTGCTAAGAAGCTTCACTGAAGATATCCCCTTGAGAGGTAAGATGATCACCCATAGAATTCACAAGATAAGAAATCGAATTACCATGTCTCCTAGCCTTCACCAAGTTGAAGAAAAAAAAATGTTTCTATCCCCTTCCACAACCACTCAACCCTCACCTTTTGTTTCCAATAAATCTCCTCACGCTGCTCACACTCCTCTAAATCTTTCAATTCCTTTGACTCCTCCATGAGAGATTACTTAGACAAGCCATGCTCCCTAATCCAACTAGTAATGGTATCCAAACTATCCTAAGTAACAACCTTAACATGAAAGATGTTGTCAAAACACAACCTATTCCACCTTTTGAGCTGATACTTCACAATCTACAGCTTCTTGACAAAAGAGTACATTATCGTGCCAAAAGCAAGTCTACCACGTCACCACCACTCAACCATATGGTCCTAAAGAGAGGGATCCTACAACCACATGATTTGAAACTTAAAAGAGGGATTATGGGCAACACTAGCCAAAGAAGCAAAAAAATTAATTGGCCAATGGTCAGAGCCCCTCCAGTCCAGAATCTCCAAGATGGAAGACCAAGATCAACCTATCTAGAAACAAGAAACCAAAAAGCTATCAATCCTCTTAGCAATACAGTCCTTACCACACCTCCTATTGTTCCAAGTAAATTTACCATTTCTAAGTTTTATGTCAACTAAATTTAAGGAGGAAATATTCTCTCGAAGAAGGTAGGAAGACAACTCCAAACTTAACATTCCTCCCTTCTTTTCCTCCAAATTTGTAATAGCATTAAAATCTCTAGCAACAATCCAATAATAAAGAGGAGCAATACGCTAGATAAATCAAATATGAGACCATAAACACTACTCTCCAGGCATGTCAGTTAGGCCATAAATGTTGGATAAAAGAATAGTCTCTCCAGACTCCAAACTCATAGCAACCACGAAAATAGAAAACTTACTAGCAATCCACCAAAGAGGGAAAATATTCATGGGGTTCCATGAGCAAGCCACACCCCTAGCATTACCTTGCACACCAATACATTGACCTTGGCCCTGTCACCAAAGTTTGGGCACTAAACTACTTGTTATCCTCGAATTTAGTTGCGCTCAATTCATGGGATAACCCCTACGAAACTTGTCTATTTCATAGCCTACATTCTCTAACCACACAAAATGAGGAAAATATTATTTTCCCTTGTGCATGATTCAAGTCCTCAAAAATTCATTTCAAGTGATTCCCCCTTTTCGCCTTTCAAAAATTTGCAAAAGGATAAAACAAAAAAAGTTCATTTTTTAGAGTTAGTTATTTACCTGCATATGTAGGAGCACTAAATTTTAGCACTCTTGCATACCTTTGGAAAAAAATAAAACATGCAGAAGTGCTAAATTTAACACCTCTACATGTCCTTTTGCAAATTGTCATAATGTGTAAAGGCATCAAATTTTCCTGCTGTTGCATCTGGAGTCTCGCACGCTTTGCATTAAATGAAATGTTAATGCATTTTAATGGGCTTTTTAATAGGTTTTAATGTGTTTTAGTTTCATTCTATCTTCTTTCTTCACCTCTATTTGAATCCCCTACGTGCTCATTGCCACTTTTGTAAATTCTTCTTTGGATTTCTTGTTGTATTTGCATGGATTTGGCTAGGGTTTTGCATTATTTTTCTTCCATTTTTCATAGGTTTTCCTAGTATGTGCAGTCCCTTTATTTTTCCTTGTTTTAATTTGTTTCTTATGAATATGTTTAGGGTTTAAATATATTTTTGTGTTTAAAATCCTATGCTTTCTTTTGTTTTTAGTGTGGTTTTTTTTCCTATCCATATATTGTTTGTTCATCCATACCTTTGTGCCCTAGTTTCAGTATTTAGGGTTTACTATGCTATCATTTTAGGGTAACCACATCCCATGCTGCAAGATTTAAACCATGCATTTCTTTCAAAACATATTGTTTCATAGGTATGAAACCCTATGTGGGTTTTACTCATCATTTCACATTATACAATATCTGTGTATAGTGGGTTTTAAACCCCATGCCACACAAACACTTATCTTAATATGTATCGTGGGGTTTAAAAACTATCATACGCAATTTGAATCCACCATGTTACCATTGCACAAGGATGCAAGTCAGGGATTTTCCCTCACCTTGCATACTAACATTTGACACACATGTGATGGCAGAGAAAAATATTGTTGATGCATGTGTAAGTTTAAACTGACCTAACAAAAACCTTCCAACTTACATGCACAAGCAGGTAAAAATCCAGCTAATGCATATGAAACATGATCTTCCATGTTGGTTAGGTTTCAAAACCCGACCAACACATCAACTGAATAAACATCATTTAGAATGCAGGTCAGGTTTTAAAACCTAGCCTGCAATCCTTGGCTTATTTTATATATGTCAAAGCGGATATTTTTACCACTTGTACACAAAAAATGCATTACCCCAAATGTAGGGGTGAGGAAAAATCTCGCTCTTACATCATTCTAATTTACCCTTATGCAAGAGCCCAATTTTTCTATGCTACTACATACAAAATGAGAACTTCATGTAAAGTCACATATTTTTACCGCTTATGCACCTAACAATTTTACCATCATGCAGTATCTCAAAAAAATTGTGCCATTACATCTAATGTTTAATATTCCATGCAAATACTCATAATTTTTCTACCTTCACATACAAGCTATAAATCCACTTGCATAATCTTAGTTTTCAATATCATTGTATATGAACCTCCAAAGCACATGTAGAAGCTCATTTTTTTCCTACCATTGCATAAAACCCTAATTTTTCTCTAACACTAGAAAATATGAACTTATTGCTATGATTTCCCTTGTATTTTGTATCAAGATTTTGTGCTCGAATTCTTGAAATGGTATGAGCATTTTTCTCTCCCTACAGTTGCTTCATAGATGTCTGACCCGTCTCCAAAAAAAATCCATGAAGTACAAATACCAAGGGGTTTTCTCAACAACCTTGGTTTCTTCAAACATTGATGAGATAAAGTACATAAAGATAGGACATGTTGACATGTACGACTTTGTGGAGAGAACTTAAAAGTAGTCATTGGATGAGGGTATGAGATACATTGTAGAAAGCAATATTCAGTTGGTAGCTTCATTTCCAATAGCGACACACAACCCATAATTTTTCTTGTAGTGGCATCACAATACAATAGGGATGACAGGAGTGTAAGAGATCCTAAGGGAAATGTGGTTATCCAATATGATCTATAATTCTTTGAAAAAAAAAAATTAGTGGTTATCCAAATTGATACATATGTAGATCTTACTCTTGAGAATGCACAAGCTCACTATGATAAGGACCCATACCATTGTAAGAAGGAAATTAATGCAAGATGGTTAAAGAAACCAAGGCCAAACATCTCAAGATAGCCAAAGAGATTTCCTCCCAAATATTTTTTCAAGGAAGTTAATGACCTAATTACCCTTCTCAACAGGGTTAAAGGATTTTCTAACTCTTCCAATATTCAAGAGTGGATGTACTTGTACATTCATGCCATAAATAAGAGGAAACAATAGATATTATGGTGTCAACAAATAAGCGATGCCATTCATGATCAACTTGTAAAGGTGCCCTCTCCATTGAAATTTTATATGACCTCATATTTGGTTTATGTCCCTGCATTAATGAGGAACTTTCCAAGATTGACATCTGAGGGTGATAAGAGGCATATTCTAGCTCGTATCAACGCTACTCATAAGTGACTTTGCAGAAAAGCATTCATCACTTCAAAAGGGTCAATGATATTTTCTTTTCCACATATTTGTGCATGTTTGATAGGGAACTGGAGAAGAAAAGAGTCTCAAATGAAGCATGGTTATTAGTTAACAACTTTGGTTTTCTATACTTTAGTTTCCCACTTTCACATACCTTCAAGTTGGTTGTTCGATAGGATACCCTCACATGCTTCCAAGGTATCCAAGTGATAAGATCATCCTCATGGAGATGTGTAGACAAATCATGGTTGTTCATAGCAAACAAGTAGAGTTGTATAGCTAGGGTTCAAATTTCCTCTCACCATAGGCAAGTATTCTATCCTAACATCTCCTAAAGCCAAAGTCAGGGAATAGAAAATGCAATGGGTTAAAATGAAAACCTATAGAAGGAGACCCAACTTTGTACTATAGAGGAATGAATGATAGAATCAGGAATAATTACACTCATGTGCACTGAGTGGAAGATGTATGGGTAGACTGTAGAACTGAAGTGGACATAAGGAAGTTGGATTATTTTTGGCTAAATTTGGAGCAAATTGTGAACTTGAATCTTGCAAAAATCCTAGAGGACATGGAGGATGAAGGTGGTGTATTAGATCTTGCATATGGGAACAATAATATTGTAGAAACACCTCTTCCTTCAATTCAATTGTCAAAGAAAGAAAAAATTTCCATTAGGGAAATATTTCAACCCATTCTAGAAAACATCAATGTTTGGTTGTAGGAAAGTGATATAAGGCTTAAAAAATTCAACATTAGATATGAAGAGGAAGAGTCTGAAGAATATGTGGGCAAGAAAATAGAAATGAGGACAAAGAACAATGGAGATGTGCCAACTACAAGTAAAACCCCTAAATTGAAGATCAAATTTATAATGAAAGGGGGTAAAAGCAAGAGCATAGAAGGGTCATCCACTATCACGGAGGAAGCATCAGTTCAAGAGGAAGAATAAGGAGAGGAAGATCAAAATGAAGAAGTTCAGGAGTCACCACATAGGGATGTTCTTGAGAATTCCCTTGTATCTTCTTCTCCCATTATTGCTACTATTCCTACTCCTACTCCTCTTGTTGTCTCAGTTGAACAAACTTTGTCTTCTACCATTGCTACTTTTTCTACCACTATTTTTGTTACGCCTTTTCTTTCTATTCAATAGGTCCATTCATCCCCAACCTTGGGATCTATTTTTTATAGCCCTAAGAATGGCTTTGAAATTTTTTTTGGTTCCCCATCTAGTTTGTTGAGTCTATCTTCTCCCTTCTTTTGATGTTAAATTGACAATCTGAGCTGGATAAGTTTATGATTCAAACTATGCAAAATATAACAAGTGTGAAAACTCTTGAAGCAATTTTAACTAACACCCCATCACTTGTTACTAATACCATTTCCAGTGCAACCATTTCTACTCAGACCATGACTGTAGGTCCTAAAGGAATATCTTCTCCTCTTCCCCCATGGCTAGTATCTCAAACACCAAAAAGGAAGAAGCAAGTTGTCTCTCCAGATGAATGAATTTGGTTAGTTGGTGCTGATAAAGACAAAATATATGAATAAGCAAAATACTCTTTCATGGGTGTTAGTAGATAATGATGATTATAAATATGCAGAGGTTGCACAATTTCCTTCTAGTAAAACTGTTGAATATATTGATATTTTAGAATATTCAATCACAAGGGCGGAGCTCGAGAAGAGGACTCATGAATCTGCAAAAGATGATGCATAGTCGACATTGGCTTCTCTCATTGATAAGTATGATCAGGAGAAGAAGATCAAGCATCAATACAAGGCCAGAGTTAAGAAACCCACCTTAGTACTTCAGAAGATTACTCAACCTTCAGAGCCTATTGAACCTATGGCCACAAGTATTGAGGATCTTATGATTAAGAAAGCTAAGAAGAAACATTCATGAGTTAGAGAAGTTGGGGAATTTCTTGATAGAATGTTGGCATAGGGAACAAAACTCTTGAAAACATTTGTGGAGAGAACTGGCAATATGAAAACTCTAAGATGAAAAATAGGTAAAAAAATTGACACACTTTCTCAAGATCAATAGGAAATGGAAAATAGTCTAGATGCTTGGACAAAAAAGAAATAACTCAAGCTTAGTGTACTAGTGGAAATTGGGATAATTCCAAATAGAGAAATGTTCATTAATGCAAAGTCAACAATGAAACATAAAATAATTGTCATCAAAGATCTGATCAAAGATTTTTAAGAAGCTCTAGAGGTATGTGAAGATAATGGTTAACACCTTGTCACTAGAATAAAAGAGTTGTCATTCCAATTGTTTGATGACAACCAAAAAATCCTTCCCTTTGACATGGTTATTCAAGAGTTTACATTAATGATGCAGAAGGAATTTGAAGATGAAGCTTTCTCAATAGCTTCAATTGACAAATTGATGGATATTCAGCTCACATTGGATAATATAAAAGTATTTTTACAAAGGCATCAAAAAGCTTGCATCATTGTTAAAGAATCAATCGCACAAGTTCTTTCCATCTCTAGACATACCTCAGGACATAATGATTTAGAAGTCCAAGCCTCCCTAAAGAAATACAAAGACTTCTTGGAGAGAGATGGTCAAGAATTATACATGCTCCTTTGACACACTTAGTTTATTTTCAACATTTTTACTTTATGTAATTAGTTGATGACATAATACATGTCTTTTATACATATGTAATTACATGTAAAAACAACACAAGTCCTAAGTCAAATCAGATTGAGTTGTTGAATAAGTCAAGTTAGTTTAGCTTTTCCTTTTTTCGCTCTCAACTCTCCTCTATATATATGAGGGATTTTCTTTGTATTAAGGACCTTTTATCTTTTTAAGTGAATCGATGCCCATTTGAGAAACATAATGAGACTTTGTGTTTAATGTGCATATCAAATATCAATCAATAAAAGAGGTGAATTTTGCATCCAACCTTTGTTTTGGATCTTATTGGTTATGTGTAAGATTGTTCTTCCATCCTTACTAAATTTTCTTGCAATTGATTGATTAAATGGAATTATATCTTATATTTGAAACAAAATTAAAATATGATCTTGATAGTCTTTGTGATACATCATTATATTTGGAGTTTATGTTCTAGTGTGTGAACTTTGCTAATAATTCACAGACTTTGGGATGCAGGTTATTTGTTACATTTTATGGATATTTTGGTGGAATATGTTGAAGTATTTGAGCTACAACATGCTTCACTCTTTATTTTTAAGAATCATCATTGGGAACAACAAAATTCTTTGAGCTTTTGTGGGTTTTCTAGCTACAAAACTCACTGGTATCTCTTTGATTACTCTTACATTTAATCAAGTTAGATATTGGTTATTGCTGCTCATAATAATGCTTTGAAGTGAATTATATATCATAATGGTATTGTTGTATTGAGAAGACATATTTTATGAAAAAAGAGAAAAGGATACATGTAACACCCATGGATAAATTTAGTGAACATAATCTAGGTTAGTTACTTGTAGTTTTAGTGAGCAGTAAGAAGGGAGCCTCCCCTTTCTAAGATGAGAGATTAAAATCTCATCATAGCTATGGTTGAAATTACCATTTTGTAATCAATTAAGTGATTACAAAATATTCAACCAATAATTTTTTGGTGACTCTATTGGGGATTACAAATAAACAACCAAGCCTCACACTTTCGATTGAAGTATACTAGTTTCTTACTGTGTTTGTAATTATTTCTTTATTTCTAATTTTCATTTCCTATCAAAGAGTGCATTCTGGTAGAAATAAGCTACAAACATGTTTAGAGGGCACAAGGTCAAATTGATCCTACATTTAAACTATGAGGAAACTCAAGTTTGATATTCTTCCTCCAAGGATGATATCTCCTCTGCAGTGCACAAGGATTCTTCCTCCTCAAGTGTAAGGTCACCTATTCCAAGTGAAGCTTCTAGTATTCAAAGAACTTTTTCTATTACATCAGTTCAAAGGTATATTATGCCTCCATTCATTCAAGGTAGAATAACAACTCAACCACCTCAAGGTCCTTGGGGTTACACTTTTGGTCCTTTGAATTTGATTCCACCTTTACATGAACTTCCTCGAACCTCATGCAAGAACATCTCCAAATTCTATGGAGATGGAAAGCAACACCCAGATGAGCATATTGTTGCATTTTATATTATATGCAGGGTTCTTTGTGTGGAACATGAGGATGTATCACTAAGATTGTTCATTGAAACTTTATAAGGAGTAGCAACTGATTAGTGCTACAATCTTGCTACTGGAACTATCACAAATTGGGCCACTCTTCAAACCAAGTTTGAAGAAAGATTCAAGCCTGCTGAAGATGCACACCTTGTTGGCTCAACTTACCATAATAAAAAAATAACCACATGAACCCATGCATGATTTTATGGAAAATTTCAACAAGTTGACAACCAGGATTCCAGCCAATGCTCAACCAACACCTCACAATCTAGAGTGCTTCTTCATTTATACGCAGTTGCTAGAGATAATTTTCCTTTTGTGGAGATCCAACCTAACTATTCTTGAAGAGGCTCAAGCATTGGCTACTGAGGTTTAAGATGATTTGATTCTTGTTGGAAAGATAAGAAAGGAATCAAATAGGAAAAAAGTGTTAGAGTACAATACCACTGAGAGGGGGGGTGAATCAGTGGTCAAATAAAACCGATTTCAAAAACTTAAACCACTTGATTATTCAAATACACTAGACATTGAATGTTATGAAAATCACAAAGATGTGTAAATTAGAACACTATATTTGAATCAGACATAACCATCTATGCACAAAGAATCACACCACCAAGAAAATAACTAGAAACAAGATTTATAAGTGGAAAAGCCCTAAAAGGTTGAAAAAACCACTCTAAACAATTGCTTTATTAAGCCACACTAGCTAAAAACTTGTTGTTTACAAATTGTATGCCTCACTGGAAAACTACTCCAACCTCACTATAAAACTACTCAAGCCTCACTAGAAAACTCCATGCCTTGTTGAAAATCTTCAAAAGGAGAATAAAAGAATATAGAGGGTTACCCTGTTTCACTTCAAATCACTACTCAATCAAGCTTTCACCATAGATTTTCACACTTATCAAAGAAATTTAACATCATCCTACCCTTTCATAATCTTTTCAATTAGAAATTTATCCCTGCTTTGTTAAAATCCTATCCAACCTGGTCACAATATGATTCAAAAAATTGATAAACACAATTCTACAAATTCATAAATTATTTCTATGATCACCATCCTCTATTTATGAAAACTATATTACCTTAAACACTTGAAAAGATTATTGTATCTTTGTTAATCATATTTCAACCAAGAGTGTTCTTTTTCATTCCTACCAAACTCATTCCTTCTTCAAACAACATCACCTCACTCCATAGCACATTTTCACCAATCCAATATAACATTTGAAACCCACTAACACCTTTGGAAATCATGGTATCTACATACAATAGTGCAAGAAAATATTTGGACACATCCTAACAGTTACATGCTCTGAATTTACTCTTGAACAAATATAAAACTATAGTCATATAAACCTTTGCACACTCAGAATACCTGTAGAAAAAATTTATATACTATTCTCACTATTAAACACCCATAAGTCATTTGTGAACCATCTAGATCATATTAAACTATATAAAGAGAAAAACACATTGTATGCACATAGTCTTCTAAAGGTTTTATATAATCCTCTTATACTTTGTTACTCATGTCTTCCTCTTTGAGTATTAACCTAATAGAAACACAATTTCATATCTTCAAAATATTCTCATTCAGAGTCCAAAACCACAATCAAAGAGAGCACAAAGCACTCGCTTAACTTCTTAATACATTGCTTCCAAAAAAAATAGTTATGAAACTATGTGCAACTTGAATAAAAACTGCCATGACACTTCAAATGATTGTCAATAAAAGACATGGAGAACTACCCATTCTCAGCTTTGAATAAGAACCATAGATCTTTTCCTCCCACCAACACCTTAATCAAATAGTGTCCATTGATTTTGTCTTGAGCAATAGAAGACAAAATTCTAACCTATATGACCAACAACACATGAAGGAAGGGCCGGTTATGCCATGAAAGCAACCACCTTAATTCATGATTTAAGTTAACTCTAACCAATGGTATCAAGTCACCAACCAAAAATAATAAAAAGTGTATTTGCTTTGAAGACCTTCACAACACTTAAACCCTAATGCCCTTTTTGAATCAAGAATAGACCTAGGGTTTTAGATATGACAAGAGTCTTAGGTTATGAAGTATAGAAACTTCAATAATCAAAACCCTCGATGAATAGAAAAATATTGTGTTTGACTTATGACGTCTGATAGCCACCACATTTTACAAATGCGGAGTATAGTTCCTTGTCATGAAGCAAGCTTTCACTGAATAAACAATACCATGAAACCTTGAAATGAATGAGCAAAAAACCTTTGCAGCTACACTAGATTGTAAATGAACTTGAAATGAAGGAATAGTAACATCAACACCAACACCACCTTGAGATGAATGACAACTCCTTGAAATGAAAGAACAAGGTCCTTTGCATGTTGCATGTATCAATGAGGGAATAATGAAAACTCAAACACCAAACACCATTAACTTTGAGTATCAACATCAAAATGTATTAGACACCAACATCATGAAATGGAACAATGATCAATACCTTCATGAGATGAAGCATCAAACATGTACCTAACTTGTATATTTCACCTTTGACATGTATCAACCAATTACCTTTTCATATGACACCATAGCTCCTCAGGTTCCTCTGCACCAATATTGACATCTTTGACATTAATGACAAACACCGCCATTGCCAACACAAAGGATAGACATATTCAACCCAAATTTCCACAAGCACCATAGATCCTATGGTGCAAGAGTTATCAAATGAATTGCTAGCTATTAAGAAGTAAATTTCTCAATGATTGTCAATTCCTTCATACAAAGGTGTTCCAAGGAGAACTTATCTGAATGCTTTGAATTATCCTAACAATGCTAATAGGAATCATAATAGAATTCCTATACTGCAAGGAAAGCTTGTACTTGAAGCACCTCCTACAAATGCAACAATATGATACTATGAATCTAAGAAAGAAGATCTTCCTCAATAAGAATATCTCTTAGAGGATAATACCAATCTCTTCTAGGAGGAGGAAGTAGATCCGGTTGGTGAATCTAACATTGGGCATTTTAACTATGAAAAAGTTGACCAAGAATAGGAAACAATTGTTGATGCTTATGTTGTTTTCACTCATTTGCAAAATCAACTTGATCATCAACAAGGTGATGCAACTAAAGCAAAGGATAACTCATGTCTAATAGTTACAATTTGCAAGAGAGGGACTCCTTTTCTAGTCCAACCAAGAGATATAGCAGGGAATAAGCAAGTAAGCACTTCAAATCCTCCTGCATATTCTTTTATGTTTAAGATCAGTACCCCAATTCCCAAACCCTAGAATGAAATTATCCTATCTTCTTTGGAAAGTCCTTATCAAGTTGTAGAGAAGGGGGGTTCGGTACTCACGAGTTCTCTTCATTCAAAGAGCCTCATAGGGCGAACTGCCCTAAACTACCTCAAGGAACAACAATGATATTTCTAGAATCAGAAAGAGTAGGTAACAAAGATTTTCTGGACAAACTGACAAGCTCTCAGCCAAAGGATGACAATGTGGGATACGAATGATAGCACAACGCGATGGTGTCCCAAAGGCAAGCTGGTGTCTCATACAGACCAAAAAGAGATAATATCATAGAAAATGACAAAGTGAATACTTCTATTCTAATTGCTAAGAAATTTTAGAATTTGAGAAAGCAACAAAATATAATAGAATTGAAATAAATTGGAACATAAATGATAAAGATAAGGAGAAGAAAGAAAATTCTTACAACCACACAAGTGATGAAGCCTCCAACAAATGAATGTCTTCAAAACCTACATGTGTAATATCTAGAGAAAGTGTTGGGGTTGTATAGGGGTTTGCCTCAGTCAAAACCCAATTTTGGTGTTCCCACCTCCATGGACAGCCAAATAGAAAGAAAGAGTGTAACCAAAATGGAAAAAGCATGTGGTGAAAGAAAACCCACTTCAGGAGTAGAACCCGCACCACCAAGTATGAGTGATAAAAGGAATCCCCACTCAAGGAGGAGAACCTGTATCACAAAAGAGGTGATAAAAGAAATTCCCTCTTGAGGAGGAGAACCCGTATCACAATATATGTAGATGCAATCAATAGGGGATATGGAATCCCAAGATGCTCACAAGTATGAGATAATGGAGATAGATGTGAAAGCCAAGATGGATGCAAAGAGTGTTGTGAGAAAGATAGCAATAGAAAAATACAGGAGCCAAGACTAATGAGAAGTTAGAAGATGGAATGAAGTAAGAGTAGAGGAAGACCAAAAATGAATTGAAGAGATATCTTTTAAGGAGAGAAGAGAAGAAAAAAGAAGCTTCTCAAGTAGTTACAAAGCATCTCGAGTTGTTGCCATCGACAAAAGGTGGCTGAAAAGTGGAAAGCATGCATGAAAACGGTTGTTTGAACATTGAGATGTCACAAGATGCTAGTGTGGCATGCAGATGTCTGCATGGCATGCTAGTGTCCAAACACATCATGCTACAAAATGAAACAAATGGGAAAAGCACATAGTTTGATGCAAGGCTGACACATGAGGGTTACTGCTGAAAAGGAGTGTGAAGCATCCTGAGAAGGGAAAAGGTTGATGTAGGGACTAAAATTAGCCTAGACAACATGCTAAGGGAGTGAACACTAAAGTGGATGCAAACATGTATCTGAAATTGCAAGGGGTGCAATTTTACGCCATTACATTTTTCCCCTACTTCAGTGAGCATGAATATTGATGAGTGCTTTAGTAAAGTAGATCAAAGAGTGAATAGAGTTAGAAGTGTATACCTAAACCATCAAGGAAGTAGATCACAATCTGGTGAACTTGAGAGCAGAGGACAAGTAAAGGACTTCATAGCCCCACAAAACTATGAAGTTGTAGAATGAAAGTGTCTTACATGCCCGCAGACCTACAAGGAGGCAACCCCCAAGATCTCTTGCATGAAGGAAGCCCCAAGAAGTAAGCGCCTTACAGGCCCGTAGACGTACAAGGAAGGTGTCCTCCAAGATCTATCACATGAAGGAAACTCAAAAAAGTGTCTTACAGACCCACAGACCTGCAAGGAGGCATCCCACAAGATCTCTCACATGGAGGAAACCTAGAAAAGTGCCTTACAGACCCACATACCAGCAAGGGAGCGTCCCCCAAGATCTCTCACATGGAGGAAGCTCAGAAGAAGCACTCTATAGACCTACAGAGGAGTGACCCCCAAGATCTCTTGCATGTAGGAAGCTTAGAAGAAGTTCCCTATAGACCTACAAACCTATAGGGAGGTACCCCCCAAGATCTCTCATATGGAGGAAACCCAAGGAAGGGGACTTCACAGAGTCAGAAAGTAGCTTCACAGGTGCACCTGCAAAGCAACATGTCTACCCATAGATAGAACATGTTTGAAAGCAGTCACATAGGAAAATAAGTAGACAGTCACATAGATCGTTGACAAGTTGGAAAACTTTCAAAGGGCTCCCTCGAGAACCTGAGTGAAGAAGGGGTCCACTCAAGGGACCGCTGTTCAAAAGTACGGGAGAGATGTTTTTTTTCTCAAATCAATTCATCATCAAGGAATCCTTTTGAAAGATGTTCACTTCATCAAGGAATTCAAAAGGAAGAAAATCCCCCCATGCAAGGGGAAGGTCGAAGCTGCTCCCACCTCAAAGGGAAGGTTTTCAAGTTCTTTCTTTGTGAAACCATGATGAAGGAAACACATTCTATTAGGGTTCCAGGTAGAGAATGTGATTCCTTTGAAAAGAAGTTTGTGAAGATTCTCAAGAAAAGATTCATTGGAAATGAATGTGTTTTCTAAAAATCAAAATGTTATAAAATTTGCATTTTCACACATGAGAGGGACAACTCAAGCAAAGAAGAGAGAAAGATAAGAAAAAGGCAAAAGAGAAAACATAAAGGACACAGGGGTAGCCTGATATTTTGGGGTCAGAATTGCTCATAAATATATAAGTATAAAAATAGTATATAAAATGAACTATCATCAATCCCCTACTATATCAAAACATGTGAAGAATGCATGAGAATATAGAGTAAAAATAAAAAATTGGGTCAACATGGAAAGGAAGCCAAAATGCCCCCATCACTTTGCATCATCCTCAATTTACTGAAAATCAATCAAAAACATGGAAGAATGATAATATAGATAGAAGAAGGTTTACGACACAAAACCATGCATGTATCCAAACATTAATGAGGGTGACAAGGGTCATCCAGACACACATAGCATGATCATGGGGGAACACATCACAAGATGCACACATTTAATCTAAAGATGAAGAAGGTGCCTCCCCTTAACATTGATTGAACAAGAGGTTGTCCGCTTTCCACTTTAGATCATCATAGGGGGTAAGAGGATGAGCCAAAAATGGTGGAATGTTAAGAGGAGGAGCATCTGACTCTCCTGCAACAAGGGCTAAGGAAGAAGGCCCCACAAGGTCCTCTCCACCAAGCTCTTGTGGAGCTAAGGTTAGCAATTTTGTGAAAATCGCTAACAAGGCTGAAACTTCATCCAAAGAGTTAAACATGTACTTTACAGGAGTTTCATGCTTCACCTCAACAAATGGAAAAGGTTGTGCTTGAGATTCACCACTAGGCTTGCTGAACAATTCAGGAGCGGTGACAAACTCAGGGGAAGCTGGGACTGGTTCCATCACTAGGACGAAACAAGTTAGGGTAGGACCATCTTTGAGAGAAGGTGAGATCCTCTTATGTCCTCCATTGTCGAAAGGACCACTCTCCACCTTCTACTCCATTAGGGGATGTGAGCTCCCCATAAACGAGGTGAGAGGTGCGGAGGAAGAGGAGGAAGAGAAAACTACAGTAGATACCATCAAAGTGTTCATCATATCTACGGGTTTTGCAAAAGATGGTACATCTAGAAGGGACATCATTAAAGTTAGATCCACCAAAGGAGCAATGAACACCTACACCTTTTTAGGGTCAAGCTCATTCGTACTCACAGTGGAAGCTATAAGCGATACTAAACTAGTTTGAACAGAAGCAGAGGGGAGGAGAGAGGAGGATGCAGTAGCAGGCTCAGATACAAGGGTAGTCATCTCCTCTTCCTTCCTCTGCAAGACAACCTGCTCAACCATGAGAGCCTTTCCTTGGTGCTTTCACTCGTGCACAAGGTAGTTTTTGTGACTCTTCAAACCAAAGTCCAAAGGCTACAAAGGAATAGAAGGCTCCTGATCAACCATAGGAGTGTCCACTATAGCCATTTATGATGAAGGAACAAACTCCTAAATGGGAGCAGGAGGAACAGGTTGGGGAACAATGGGGGGAGTTGGCTCAAGTGCCTTGGCAATGGGCCTCTTCCCATTTACTACTTTTGGAGAAAAAGAAGTAGGAGGCTACGGAGGCTGAGACATAGACGATTCCCCATGGGGACCTTTCTTCCTGCTATATCGAACGGACCTAGGCTTCATGGGCAAGACAAGAAGCTCAAATGTCGGATGCTTGGGATTTCTCCAAGTGGGCACCACAGGATTTTCTCACAAATGTGGAATGGAATATAATGGCACCATAACAGGGTGAGAGGAAGTGTCAGACTGAATAGCGGAAGAGGAAGAAGGAGAATCTTGGGATGACTTCTCTTCTTCCCTTCTACATGCCTTGGCAGCATCACTTCCATCTTTTAAGCAAGCCCTATGTGAAACAACATAAGTTGATGAAGGATATCTCACTCTTGGTGTCAAGTGTCCTCTCTTGTAATTTTGATAAGTTCAGTACAAAATCTCCTTCCTAGGCGGAAGAGGACCAATGGGCACATGCCAAGAGTAATCCAAGGAGTAACTATCGTGGGCAACCAGTGGTTTATAACTCGTGTCATGGATCATGTGTACAGAACCCTCATGGATAAATTTTAGACATTTATGCACAACCAAGGGTACAACATTCATAGCTACTAACCAAGGGATACCTATATTCACTCTAAAGAGTTCAAATCCAGGGATTATGTCAAACAAGAGCTTCACAAATTTAGGTCCAACCAAAACCATCAAGACAATACTACCCAAAGGGGTCACAAAAAGTTCATCATGCATGCAGATGACGCTTATAGGTGCATTGTACCCATCTTTTTGAAAAATGTTGATTAGCATGATCTCCTCAGTTATAATGTTTACTTGAGACGCTGAATCAATGAGAACACCCGCTATGATGTTTCTGCATAGGGATGTAAAGAAGAGATGGTTCCCTATTAAAACCCATTAATAGATCCTGCGAAGTGAAGGTTATGTCAATACCACTACTCATAGGCTACACATAGGGGATAGGTTGATGCAGGAAGGAGGCCATTGCATGTAATGAATGACACTCTCTCAGGACCCTCCAAAGGTTGCAAGGCAAGACAATGACTCAATTAAGGTTTTTCTATGCAATACTTTTAGATCCTTCCAACTACGCCTACTAGGGGTTGCAAGTTGGGTTGTAAGGCAAAGGCCTTACAATACTCACACCTACAACACTCCTAGAATACGAGGAAAGGAGCTTTCAGTATCGTAAAATGGAACCAAAATGGTTCACATCGGGTTCACCAAAATGTAGAGAAGGGAGATTCGCTACTCACGAGTTCTCTTCATTAAGAGAGCCTCACAGGGTGAACTGCCCTAAACTATAAGGAATAGCGGCAAGATTTTTATAATCAGAAAGAGTAGATCATGAATATTTTCTAGACAAACTGACAATCTCTCATCCAAAGGATGAAAGCACAAGATACAGATGACAACACGGTGTGCTAGCGTCCTAGAGGCATGCTGGTCTCTCATACAGACCAAAAAGTGAGATTATCACAGAAAATGACAAAGTGAATACTTCTATTCTAATTGCTAGGAAATCTTAGAATGTGAGAAAGCAACAAAATATAATGGAACTAAAATAAAGTGAAACAGAAATGATAAAGATAAGGAGAAGAAAGGAAATTCTTACAACCATGCAAGTGTTGAATCCTCTAGCAAATGAATGTCTTCAAAACCTGCATGCGTAATATCTGGAGAAACTGTTGGGACTATATAGGGGTTTTCCTCAGGAAAACCCCTGTTTTGGTGTTCCCACTTCCATGAATAGCCAGATAGAAAGAGTGCAACCAAAATGGACAAAGCATGTGGTGAAAGAAAAACCTACTTCAAGAGTAGAACCTGCACCACCAAGTATGAGTGATAAAAGCAATCCCTGCTCAAGGAGGAGAACCCGTATCAGAAAAGAGGTGATCAAAGCAATCCCTGCTCAAGGAGGAGAACCTGTATCACAATATGTAAATGCAATCAATAGGGGATATGGAATCCCAGGATGCTTACAAACATGAGATAATGGAGATAGATTTGAAAACCAAGAGGGCTGCAAAGAATTGTAAGAAAGATAGCAATAGAGAAATGTAGGATCCAAGGCTGATGAGAAGTTAGAAGCTAGAATGAAGCTAGAGTAGAAGAAGACCAAAAATGAATTGAAGAGATAGATTTTAAGGAGAGAAGAGAAGCAAAAAGAAGCTTCTCAGGCAGTTACAAAGCATCTCAAGCCGTTACCACCAACCAAAGGTAGCTGACAAGTGGCAAGCATGCATGAAAATAGTCGTTTGAACTTTGAAAAATCAAAGGACTATTGGACTCAAGGAACACTGAGAGGGGGGAGGTGAATTAGTGTTCAACAAGATTTAACTTTCAATTCTAATCATAAACAATTCACAACATTTAAACTGAAATAGACATGCAAGCACATTAAAGAAACAATCAAAACACCATAACACCAATATTTTTATGCGGAACCCCTCTTAGGGGAAAAACCACGGTGGAGATTAATCCACAATTTATACTCTATTAAAAGTATGAACAAAAGGGAATGCACATGCATTCAAGCACACTGCCTAGAGCTCACTGCTCAAAATAAGGAAGGCTCACTACCTTACAAAATGTTTGGATTACAAAAAAATGTTGAATTGAGAAGATATCACCTACAAATGCCTGGTTTCAGTTTCGGTGAAGCTCATGTACCAAATTTTGGACCTCTTGTCTAACTTTGCACTTAGCTCTGCTCTGCTCTGCCTTAATTCACAACAATCCTCTTCTACTCAAGAAAAATTCACTCAACTAATCTTTTGATATTCACACACACATCTGCTCTGCTCTATACACATACTTGCACACACACACACCAAAAATAATTACTCAAACTCACATATTATCCGCTAGCAAGAATTCAATCGCTATATGTCGGCTTCAAATAAGATATAAAATATTCTTCACATATCTACTCAAATCATGAGCAATCTTTAATGTGCACCCACACAAGTTGGCTAGACTATAGCTACGACCCAAAAGAAAATGTCCAACACAAGAAACAATTAAACAAATACTCCTTATACATCCACGACATGCTATATTCACTAAGTTGGCCACAATGAGCAAACAAACAAAAAAACATCCTGCCGGATCTCCAAGCTCATACACCGATTAATGCAACATCACAAAAATTACCAATAAGGTAACATATATGCTTAAGAAACTATCATGGGGATTCACAACACAAAATGATGATCCAGTGAGGTATACAGATCAAAAAACTACCCCGATACCTTGTTCTTCATGCTTTCTACCGGTAATACTTTGTTCTCTACTTTTCTTGCCAGTATGATCAAATTCTAATCTATGGACCAGAATAATGAATTCAGTTGCCATCAATGAAAACAATAGAATCCATATGCAAACAATCTCCCCCTTTGAAATTGATGGCAACACTTAGTGAAAAATGACTAAGAGATTATGCTACCAAAATTCAAAATTTCAAAACATTGCTCCCTCTTGAAATGACAAGGAATTTTTCATAGCACTCTCTCCCCCTTTTACATCAATAAACAAAATTTCACTACTTTCTCTATCCCCCTTTGCTAATTAGAAATAGGATCAAAATTTGAAGAACTACAACTACTGCACAAGTCAGAAAAATGATTTTGTACTTATCTTTCATTTTTGGAAGAAATTTCTTCCAAGCATCTACTGCAATCCCAATGATTATGATCAAGCTGTTGTTTTTTGATGTCTGGTTGATGATTTGGATGAGGGATTCCATAATTGTAATCTCTTCTTCTAAATTTTCTCCTTTCCTGAGAACATCAATTAGCTGCTCCAATCTGCATTCAGTTAAATCCTTCATTTTCTAAAAAGTGTCCACAAGGGTGTTTCTGGCAAAGTGAACTTCTGCATGCTCCGTCTGTAACTCATGAATCCTTTTCTTTACTATACCTTCCTGGTCCTAAAACATGTTATAATCTTGACCAATTTTGTTCAACTCACTTTCAATCTGCTCCAGCTTGTCCTTATATTTCCCAACTACATGAGGCCAATGAAGACAATAATTGTAGATGTTATTTGTTGAGTTTATACATTGCCTCAACACATTCATTTTCCATTTTAATTTGGTAAGGGATAGCCTAAACTACTCCTTCAAATGTAGAATTATGTCTTCCTCTTTCTTATCCTGAAACTCAGAGGCCACAGTTTCCCTAATACATTCAATCAACTCTTCAGGAAGTACATTCTGCAAACTTTCCAATACAATGTTGTTATGAACAAAGTAACTACCTAGAGTGCTCTCAATTAGGTCCTGCTCATATGAGGGTCTGTCTAACCATATATCAACAATCTTCTGCATCCCATCTTTTTCTTGAACAATTTGCAGTATCTTTGTTTTGAATAAAGAACCTTCTTCTTCACTTCCTTCTACAATTTCTACATCTGGTTCAACTGATTCCGAGTCATCCCTTGGAGTGTACTCATCAAAATCTTCATCTGGTATATCCATAATTATCTGTTCTTTACCTTTTCCTTCAAGTTTTGGAAACTTGTGTGCCGAAGGAGTGTCATCAGCAAATTCTAGTGCCTTTTCTACTTCCTTTCTATTTTACCAGAAGATGATCCAACTTCAAGTGCTTTTACCGGAATGGAAATGCTAACTACTCCAAAATTTCCTAGCAATTCTCTAAAGAAATTTGCATAAACTTGCTCACAATTTTCTAGAGTATTAGAATGTTCAAATTTTTTCTTACAAACCGGTTCATTTTCCTTCCATACCACATTATCATTTTGAGGCAAGCAATTCAGAAAATACATCATGATACATATGATCAAAGTACAAAACTTGAAGGGGTAATTTGCATCCTTTTTCAGCTGCACATTTTCTATCAATTGATCTTTTAGCAAATTGCACAGTTCAAAGTCTTGATCCTCCATTATCATTTTATGAGATATGTAAATTGCACTTGCCAAGGTTGTGCCTTCCCTATTTTTGAAGAAAATTTTGTATGAAATTCCATGCGCAATGTATCTTGTTATTAGATCTTTGATTGTTGAAATTACTAGAGCCCTTTGATCTCCTATCACTCCGGTTAGGGTTTCAAATTCCTTGTTCTAAATCAACTTCTTTTTCAGAATAGCCCCAACATTGCATAATCCAGTTAAATTCCTAATCACTTCTTTTGAAATGAGATAGGGTTTATCCAAAATAAGAGTATCCTCATTCAATTTGTTTAGGATAAACCTAACAACTTCTGCATTGACAAAATAAGGAAACACATTCCAAATGTCCAAAATTTTATGTTTCACACCTTCAAGCCACTTCAATTCATCGGCCGGAAACATATTTCTCACATCCCTGATCTTTCTACTATTATATTCATCTAGATTCACTATTCCTTTGATTTGATTCATTTTCCTTTCCGTATCGAACAAGTTTTTCTACCGAGCACAAAATTTGAAATTCTACAAGCAACTAAAATACCTAATGAATTCTCTGCCAAATTTACTTGACTCCTTCGAAATTCTGCTGCAAAGGCTCTCCTGTTCTTCTTCAATGCAAGGTGAAAAATGAGGGTTCTAAATACCTGTTTATAACTTCGTGCACCTAACCTTTTTACTGCATTAAATGTTTTTCCCTAGGAGTTATGGTAACTTTTTTTTCTCATACAACAAGAGAAGAATTCATCTGTGGAACTTCTAGATCTCAATTTTCTACATAATTGATCACAGACATATTTGTAGACTAATAACACAACTACTAAAAATTTCTTGCATTTTGGTGCCAACTACTAACAGGGGGACAAAGGATTTTTCTTGAAAAACTCCCCCTAGGCCAATGGCCTGAGATCAATTTCTGGAGGAATTACCAGAGGCTACTTTCAGTATGGGCTTATTTCCTTCAGTAGATTCACTCTTCTTTATCGATGTTTTCTTCATTTGATCTTTTATTTCTTCCACAGACACTTTCCCTTTTCCTTTATCATCTTTCTATGAAATTCTTCCTTTGTATACCAGACCTCTTCTATTCATGTTTTTGTTTCTGCAAAATCTTACAATGTGACCAAATCTATTGCAAATGTAGCACACCGGATTTCTTTGTCTAGACCATTCATTCCATCGATTTCCTTTTGATCTTCATTGATTAGTAACATGCCCAAATCTTCCACAGGTGTAGCATTTGACATTCGTTACACTGACAAATATACTTTTGCATTCAATTGACTTATGACCAAACTTATTACAACTAAAACACTAACCCAGAAATGATGGACTTCTTGAATTTATTTTACTTCTACACTGAGAAGCCATATGACCAAATTTATTACAAGAAAAGAAGTAACCATTAAAATTTTGAGCATTGGGTTGTCTTACCGAATATCTTATGCCTTTGTTCATTTGAATTTTTTGTCTCGAATCCTTATGTTCAAATCTGAAGCTTTCTCCTTTCTCATAGCCAAGACCTCACTTATCATTTGCATCCTTTTTTCCTTTAGTTAGCTCATCAAGCTTAGTAGAACTAATCCTAAACTTCTCCTTGTACTCATTTGTAGTAGTGAGTTCATCTCTGAGAATAACTATTTGTCTTTCAAGCTCTTGTTCATTATTTTTGGATTGTTGCAATTCAATCTCTAGCTGAATGAATCCACTATTAACTATGTTGCATTCCTCAGATTTTTCTTTTAAGGACTAGACCATATTCTCCTCATTCTTCTTCCTTTCTTCAATCTCCTTAGTTAGCTTCATCGCCATAGATTCCATCTCAAGCTTTAGAGTAGCATTATTCCTAGCAATTTTTTCACATTCTTTAGTTATTTCTTTTAGGTTCTGATTCAGGTGAAAATCTTCCAAGATTTTATTTTCTTTATGCTTCAACTGATCAAAAATTTCCTTCCGCTTTTCTCTTGACTCATTGATTTTATATTTTAATGATTGAATGAATTTTTTGACATCCACAAGATTTGCTTTTAATTCCATGACTTCTACTTTAGACTGATCAAGATCATCAAGTGCCACCATAAGCTATTGTTGAAGAGCACCAGAGTCCATTATATTCCAAGATCCACCTCAAGCTATTAAACTTTTGCATAGGAACCTTGCTTCGATACCAATTGTTGGACTCAAGGAACACTGTGAGGGGGGTGAATCAGTGTTCAACAATATTTAACTTTCAATTTTTATCATAAACCATTCACAACATTTAAACTAAAATAGACATACAAGCACATTAAAGAAACAATCAGAACACAATAACACCAATATTTTTATGTGGAAACCCTATTAGGGGGAAAACCATGGTGGAGATTAATCCATAATTTATACTCTGTTAAAAGTATGAACAAAAGGGAATGCACATGCATTTAGGCACACTGCCTAGAGCTCACTGCTCAAAATAAGGAAGGTTCATTGCCTTACAAAATGTTTGGATTACAAAAAAATGTTGAACTGAGAAGATAGAATCTACAAATGTTTGGTTTTAGTTATGGTGAAGCTCATGTAACAAATTTTGGACCCCATGTCTAACTCTGCACTTAGCTTTGCTTTGCTCTACCTTAATTCACAAAAATCCTCTTCTACTCAAGCAAAATTCACTCAACTGATCTTTTGATATTCACACACACATTTTCTCTACTCTATACACATACTCGCACACACACACACACCACAATGAATTACTCGAACTCGCATATATATCCGCTAGCAAGAATTCAATTGCTATATGTCAGCTTCAAATAAGATACAAACTATTCTTCACATGTTGGCTCAAATCATGAGAAATCTTTAATGCGCACCCACACAAGTCAACTAGACTATAGCTATAACCCAAAAGAAAATTTCCAAGACAATAAACAATTAAACAAATACTCCTTATACATCCATGACATGCTATATTCACTAAGTTAGCCACAATAAGCAAATATACAAAAAAACATCCTGCCGGATCTCCGAGCTCGTACACCGATTAATGCAACAACACAAAACTTAACAATAAGGTAACATATATGCTTAAGAAAATATCTTGGGGATCCACAATAGAAAATGATGATTTGATGAAGCATATAGATCGAAAAACTACCTAGATACCCTGTTCTTCATGCTTTCTGCTGGTAATACTTTGTTCTCTACTTTTCCTATCGATGAGCAAATTTTGATCTGCGGACCAAAATAATGACTTTAGTTGCCATCAATGACAACACTAGAATCCATATGCCAACAAGGACATTAGCACGACACACAAACATTCGCGTGATGTGCTAGTGTCCAAACACATCGTGCTACAAAATGACATGAACGGGAAAAGCACACAGTTCGATGCAAAGTTTACGCACGAGGGTAACTGTTGAAAACGGGTGTGGAGCATCTTGAGAAGGGAAATAGGTTGATCTAGGAGCTAAAATGAGCCTACACAAGATGCTAAGAGAGTGAACACTAAAGCAGATGCAAACATGTATGTGAAATTGCAAGGGGTGAAATTTTATGCCATTACACAAGCCTTTGACATTATAGACCATGCAAAGAAGACCAAAGTTCAAATATCAAAAGTTGAGTATCTTCAGGCTAATCTTGATCAATTTGATAGGCTTGTTAAGTTTTTTAAGGATAAAGGTACTCATCCTAATTGATACTCTTCCTAGAATATGTTATAATTGTGAAACAAGTAAAAAACCACGAGCTGCAGGATCAAACAATAAACAAATACACCTTCTATGCAAGAGATCTACAAAAAATATATGCAATATTCCTCAACAAGAAAAAGCTACAAAGCAAGAGACTTTCAAGAATATATGAAAGCTCAAGATGATAATTACAATGAGGGTTGAGTGCTTATAAGAGAAAATCCCTAAATGAGAAAGGGATTAGATCATGACAAGTGTCAACATCATATGAGATGAGAAATAATGATCTAATAATAGCTCACTTCAGTTAACTGAATAAAGAACTCCTTAGTTTAGATTAAGTGCATGAGAATAAATTAAAGAGTAATTAATTATTAGCTAATGCATGATAACTCTAACACCTCCCCTTAAAATGAACTTAGAGAGTAGCTAAAAACCCTAAAAAAGAAAGAATGTATGATGGGCCCCGATAAACAAAGCCTAGTTAGGTACCCATGTACAAAAAAAAGATCTCTATAATGCAGAGAAATAGAGAAAATCTTGTGGGATCCACTCCAAAAAGAGATGAATGCCAAGTGAAGGACTGAAGAAGCCTAAAAAACAAGACAATGTCCTAAAAAATAGGAACATGTAGAACATCACAGAAGCACGAAGTTGTAGACTATTTTCAAAAATGACTAATATGGTGTTGAAATGAAGAACCTACAGAAATAGGAATGCAACAGTGTCCATATGGTAAATGATCCATCTCACCAAAATGCAAGGGTACACGTTGCATCTAACTAGTACATAGGAACAAGAACTAGATACGTAGATCACTCAAACATGAAACCAAAGAAGCATTAGCACCAATAGTAGAAACCCCCCATAATGCTGAAAAGGGAGGTCCATGGCAGGAACACTGAAACTGTCTATAACCAAGAAGTTCATGTAGGAGAAACAACCTACAAATAAAAGGGTGTGTAAACTAGGGCACACACGCATGAGGAAAGAATTATTGGGATTCACCGATGTCATGGAAGGGACACTCACTTGACAAAGGTGTGATGGAAAACCAAAGGCAAACATCAACCCCCCCATAGCACTTTATATCATAGTACAAATGCAAAAGGAACAATAGGATGTGCAAAATCCCCGAAAAGATATACACCAAAATGGTATTTTATATCAGTGTGTCTATAAAAGAGAATGTGCATGAAAAAGATTTATGCAATGCCCAAATAGGATAGTGTTGGTATGTGGCAACTAATCATGCTATACTGTATAGCCTATGGTATACTATACACCCCGGCCCCTATCCTTGTCGGGGTCTGGGGTTGGGCCGGGCCTCGGGGGCGGCAGCCCCTGAGAAAAATTTTCCTCCTATTTTTTGCGTGATCACCAAACAAGGGAAAAATCAATGAAAAAAGGAAAAATCCAATTTTATAGAACCCTAAAATCTAGAAGCTTCTAAGCTTGTTAAAAAGGGGTTTGGATGGGTATTACTATATGATGAAAAACGCGATTATTCACAAGATTGTAATAAGTTTTATACTGGATAATAAAAGTATTGGATGGCTGCGGTTTGGTGGATGTAGCCCAGATTGGGTGAACCGCGTTAAATTATCTGTGTTAGGATTTATTCTATGTGTGTTTTAGTTTCTTTGTTTATTATATAGATCTGCATTTAATTGTTAGATATCTTCCATTTCTAACTCTAACAAGTGGTATCAGAGTGGGTTGTGCTTCGATTATCATCTATAGGAAAGATCTCACGATTGAGTGAGAGCAATGGCAGACGAGGGTAAGAAGGTTGAGAAGTTTAATGGGCATAACTATCAGTTATGGAAAATGCAGATGGAGGACTATCTCTATCAGAAGGATTTATGGTGGCCATTGGAAGGAAAAATCAAGAAACCCGTAGCAATGTCAGATGAGGACTGAGAGATCTTGGATAGAAAGGCTCTTGGCAGTATTCATTTGTGCCTAGCACAATCAGTGGCATTCAATATTACAATAGCAAAGACAACTCAAGAGTTGATGGAAACCCTGGCGAAGTTATATGAAAAGCCTTCAGCTTCGAATAAGGTATTTCTTATGAAGCATTTATTTAATATGAAAATGGTAGAAGGTGGTTCAGTTACTGATCATTTAAATGAGTTTAATATGGTCACCAGTCAATTAACTTCTGTAAAAGTAAACTTTGATGAAGAAGTTAGGGCTCTTTTGATTTTGTATTCTTTGCTTGAAAGCTAGAATAGCTTGGTATGGTTGTTAGCAATTCTATTTCTGGTTCGAATACATTGAAGTTTGATGATGTTGTTGGTGTTATTTTCAGCGAGGAAATTCGTAGGAAAAGCTCAGGTGGAACATCCACATCAGGCAGTGTTTTGAATGCAGAAAGCAGGGGTAGAATAAAGGAGAGAGGAAACAATTATGGAAATCGTGGGAAGTCACGAGGAAAATCAAAAGACAAAAGGTCTCAATCTAGAGACAAGAGGGATTGTTGGTACTGTGGTAAACCGGGTCATCTGAAGAAAGATTATTGGTCTTGGAAAAATAAAGGAGACAGAAAGGAAGGAAGTAAAGAGGCAAATGTGGTAAGTAATAAATCTGATGAGGAAGCTTTGATTCTTTCCCTTGATAATGTTGATGATTCTTGGGTGTTAGATTCAGGGGCTTCATTTCATGCTACCCCCGATACAAGTTATTTTCTTGATTATGTCCAAGGGGATTTTGGGCTGGTTTATTTAGGAGATAACGAACCCTGTCAAATTGTTGGAAAGGGAAGAATTAAGATTAAGTTGTAGAATGGAAATCATTGGCTACTACAAAAGGTAAGGCATGTTCCAAAGTTAAGCAGAAATTTAATTTCAGCAGGGCAACTAGATGATGAAGGTTGTGTTGTTACTTTTAGTGATAAAAATTGGAGGGTTACAAAGGGTGTCTTAGTGGTAGAAAAAGGTGTGAAAGTAAGTACCTTATATCTTTGTACAGGTCATATTATTCCTTCTACTTTAATTGTTACAGAAAAAAGGTCAATGTTCAGGAACAGTTTGTTGTAGTTCAGCAAGTTGAAGATCATATAGTTGTTGTGGACTCTCAATCAGCACTGTGGCATAATAGACTGGGCATATGAGTGCAAAAGGTATGAAAGTACTTCATTCAAATAATGTTTTACGAGGTCTAAAATGTATTAATATGGATTTCTGTAAAAGTTGTGAGTACAAAAAACAAAAGAGAGTTAGTTTTCTCAAGGATGGGAAGCAAAGAAAGATGAGAAATTGGAGCTTGTGCATACAGATGTATGGGGACCAGCTCAGGTATCTTCTCTCGGTGGCTCTCTGTATTATGTTACATTCATTGATGATGCAACTAGGAAGGTATGGATTTATTTTCTTAGGCAGAAATATGATGTATTTGAAACTTTTAAAAAATGGAGAAGCTTGGTTGAGAATGAGATGGGTAAAAAGATAAAATGTCTCAGATCTGATAATGGTGGTGAGTATTGTAGTAAAGAGTTTGAAGATTATTGTTCCTCTAATGGTATTCGTAGGCAGAAAATGGTTCCAAGGACTCCACAGGAAAATGGAGTGGCTAAGCGCATAAATAGAATAATAATGGAGCGTGCACAGACTATGAGATTGCATGCTGGGTTGCCTTTAAAAATGTGGGTAGAGACTGTAAATACTGCTATTTATTTAATTAATAGAGGTCTCTCTAATCCTTTGGGTTGTGGTATTTTAGAGGAAGCATGGAAAGGTAAGAAGGTGAGTTATTCTTTTCTCAAAACCTTCGGTTGTGAAGCATTTGCACATGTAGATTCTGAAAATAGAACCAAGCTTGATGCAAAATCAAAGAAATGTGTATTTGTTGGATATGGCATTGATGAATTTGGTTATAGGATTTGGGATTTTGAAAATCAAAAAATTGTGAGAAGTAGGGATGTCATATTCAATGAGAAAGTGTTGTACAAAGATCTATTGCTGCAGTATGAGAAAAAAGAAAATGATTATGCAGTGTTGGATGATAGTCCAAACAATAATGTTTTAGTGGTTCCTCATGCTGGGAAACAACAACAACGACAAATACCACAAACTCTTGTTAGACGATCTTCAAAGTTAAGTAGACCTCTAGAAAGATTCTCTCCCTCTTTGTATACTATTTTGTTAACTGATGTTGGTGAACCAAAATATTATGATGAAGCTATGTAGGTGGATACCAAGGTTCAGTGGGAGCATGGAATGGAAGAAGAAATGGACTCATTGCTGAAAAACCAGACTTGGGAATTATGCAAGTTGCCTGTAGGTAAAAATACTTTACCAAACAAATGGGTTTATAGGCTGAAAGAGGAGGATGGAGGTAAGAAGAGATTTAAAGCCAGATTAGTTGTAAAGGGATTTGCATAGAAAAAAGGGTATTGATTTTGATGAGATTTTTTCTCCTTTTGCTAAAATGACTTCTATTCGTATTGTTTTAAGTATTGTGGCTACTAAAGATTTGCATTTAGAATAGCTTGATGTTAAAACAACCTTTCTCCATGGTGATTTGGAAGAAAAAATATATATGGACCAGCCACAAGGATTTGAGGTCAAAGGTAAGGAGAATCTAGTGTGCAGATTGAAGAAAATTTTATATGGCTTGAAGCAAGCACCTCGGCAATGGTACTTAAAATTTGATAGTTTTATAGTTCAACAAGGCTATAATCGGTGTAATTCTGACCATTGTGTTTATTTTAAGAGGTTGGATAATGTCAGCTACATTATTTTATGTTTATATGTTGATGACATGCTTGTAGCTGGGTCTAACATGGATCACATAAGTGAGTTAAAACAACAGTTAGCAAATTCTTTTGCTATGAAAGATTTGGGGGCAGCAAAACAAATCCTTGGTATGAAAATTTGTAGAGATAGGAAAAATGGAAAATTGTTTTTATCTCAAGCTAATTATGTTGAAAAGGTGTTGCAGAGATTTCATATGGAGAATGTAAAAGTTGTCAGTACACCTTTGCCTAGTCATATTAAATTGACTAAGGATATGTGTCCAAAGACACAAGAGGAGGAAGAAAAAATATCCAAGGTACCATATGCTTCAGCTGTAGGCAGTTTAATGTATGCCATGGTATGCACAAGACTAGATATTGCACATGTTGTAGGAGTTGTTAGTAGGTATTTGAGTCATTCTGGAGTTGAGCATTGGAATGTAGTAAAATGGATTCTCAGGTATTTGAGAGGTACATCCAATAATTGTCTATGTTTTGGGGGCTCTAATATTGATTTAAAAGGCTATGTTGACTCAAATTTGGCAGGGGATATAGATACCAGGCGGAGTACCACAGGTTATGTATTTATAGTTGGTGGGGCAGCTGTGAGTTGGATTTCTTGATTGTAGAAGGTGGTTGCTTTATCCACCACAG
Organism: Sequoia sempervirens; assembly: GCA_007258455.2. Classification (NCBI taxonomy): domain Eukaryota; kingdom Viridiplantae; phylum Streptophyta; class Pinopsida; order Cupressales; family Cupressaceae; genus Sequoia; species Sequoia sempervirens. The sequence goes on from VDFB02047397.1 coordinate 120,232,755, forward strand.
AGGCAGAGTATGTTGCTGCAATAGAGGTGGCAAAGGAGATGATATGGATACAATTTTTCATGGATGAGTTGGGAAAACAACAGGTTGGAAATTACTTGTTTACAGACAGCCAGAGTGCTATACATCTTGCAAAGAATTCTGCCTTGCATTCTAAAATAAAATACATACAGTTGAGATATGATTTCATTCGGTTGGTGTTGGAGGATGGATAGGTTAAGATGGACAAGATACATACAGATGTCAATCCAACGGATATGTTTACGAAGGCGGTGACAAGGGAGAAGTTGAGCTCCTCTTTAGCTTCAGTTGGCCTTCAAGGTTGAATTCAAGTATAACAAAGTAGTAGGATCCAAGGTACTTATTTTTAGTGGGAGCTGTAATTGTAGTAGTGTCATCCAGGATCAGTCTCCAATTGGGAGATTGTGTTGGTATGGAGCCTGATCAGTCTCCAAGTGGGAGATTGTTGGTATGTGGTGACTGGTCATGCTATACTATATAGCCCATGATATACTGTACACCCCGGCCCCTATCCTTTCCTCCTCCTACTTTTTCGCGTGATCACCGAAAAAGGGAAAAATTAATGAAAAAGGGAAAAATCTGATTTTGTAGAACCCTAAAATCTAGAAGCTTCTAAGCTTGTTAAAAAGGGGTTCGGATGGGTATTACTATATGATGAAAAACGTGATTATTCGCAAGATTGTAATAAGTTTTACACTAGATAATAAAAGTATTGGATGGATGTGGTTTGGTGGATGTAACCCAGATTAGGTGAACCACGTTAAATTATCTGTGTTATGATTTATTATGTGTGTGTTTTAGTTTCTCTGTTTATTATATAGATCTGTATTTAATTGTTAGATAGCTACCATTTCTAACCCTAACAAGTGGTATTAGAGTGGGTTGTGTTTCGATTATTGTCTGTAGGAAAGATCTCACGGTTGAGTGGGAGCAATGGCAGACGAGGGTAAGAATGTTGAGAAGTTTAATGGGCAGAACTATCAGTTATGGAAGATATAGATGGATGACTATCTCTATCAGAAGGATTTATGGCGACCATTGGAAGGGAAAACCAAGAAACTCGTAGCAATATCATATGAGAACTAGGAGATCTTGGATAGAAAGGATCTTGGCAGTATTCATTTGTGCCTAGCACAATCAGTGGCATTCAATATTACAACAACAAAGACAACTCAAGAGTTGATGGAAACCCTAGCAAAGTTATATGAAAAGCCTTCCGCTTTGAATAAGGTATTTCTTATGAAGCATTTATTTAATATGAAAATGGTAGAAGGTGGGTCAATTACTGATCATTTACATGAGTTTAATACGGTCACCAGTCAATTAACTTCTGTAAAAGTAAACTTTGATGAAGAACTTAGGGCTCTTTTGATTATGTGTTCTTTGCCTAAAATTTGGAATAGCTTGGTAATGGTTGTTAGCAATTCTGTTTCTGGTTCAAATACATTGAAGTGTGATGATGTTGTTGGTGTTATTTTGAGCGAGGAAATTCGTAGGAAAAGATCAGGTGGAACATCCACATCAGGTAGCGTTTTGAATGCAGAAAGCAGGGGCAGAACAAAGGAGAGAGGAAACAATTATGGAAATCATGGGAATTCATGAGGAAAATCAAAGGACAAAAGGTCTCAATCTAGAGACAAGAGGGATTGTTGGTACTGTGGTAAGCCGAATCATCTGAAGAAAGATTGCTGGTCTCAGAAAAATAAAGAAGGAGACAGAAAGGAAGGAAGTAAAGAGGCAAATGTGGTAAGTAATAAATCTGATGAGGAAGCTTTGATTCTTTCCCTTGATAATGTTGATGATTCTTGGGTGTTAGATTCAGGGGCTTCATTTCATGCTACCCCCGATACAAGTTATTTTCTTGATTATGTCCAAGGGGATTTTGGGCTGGTTTATTTAGGAGATAACGAACCCTGTCAAATTGTTGGAAAGGGAAGAATTAAGATTAAGTTGTAGAATGGAAATCATTGGCTACTACAAAAGGTAAGGCATGTTCCAAAGTTAAGCAGAAATTTAATTTCAGCAGGGCAACTAGATGATGAAGGTTGTGTTGTTACTTTTAGTGATAAAAATTGGAGGGTTACAAAGGGTGTCTTAGTGGTAGCAAAAGGTGTGAAAGTAAGTACCTTATATCTTTGTACAGGTCATATTATTCCTTCTACTTTAATTGTTACAGAAAAAAGGTCAATGTTCAGGAACAGTTGTTGTAGTTCAGCAAGTTGAAGATCATATAGTTGTTGTGGACTCTCAATCAGCACTGTGGCATAATAGACTTGGGCATATGAGTGCAAAAGGTATGAAAGTACTTCATTCAAATAATGTTTTACGAGGTCTAAAATGTATTAATATGGATTTCTGTGAAAGTTGTGAGTACAAAAAACAAAAGAGAGTTAGTTTTCTCAAGAATGGGAAGCGAAAGAAAGATGAGAAATTGGAGCTTGTGCATATGAATGTATGGGGACCAGCTCATGTATCTTCTCTCGGTGGCTCTCTATATTATGTTACATTCATTGATGATGCAACTAGGAAGGTATGGATTTATTTTCTTAGGCAGAAATCTGATGTATTTGAAACTTTTAAAAAATGGAGAAACTTGGTTGAGAATGAGACAGGTAAAAGGTTAAAATGTCTCAGATCTGATAATGGTGGTGAGTATTGTAGTAAAGAGTTTGAAGATTATTGTTCCTCTAATGGTATTCGTAGGCAGAAAACGGTTCCAAGGACTCCACAAGAAAATGGAGTGGCTGAGCATATGAATAGAACAATAATGGAGTGTGCATGAACTATGAGATTGCATGTTGGGCTAACTTTAAAAATGTGGGCAAAGACTGTAAACATTGCTATTTATTTAATTAATAGAGGTCCCTCTAATCTTTGGGTTGTTGTATTCTAGAGGAAGCATGGAAAGGTAAGAAGGTGAGTTATTCTTTTCTCAGAACCTTCGGTTGTGAAGCATTTGCACATGTAGATTCTGAAAATAGAACCAAGCTTGATGCAAAATCAAATAAATATGTATTTGTTGGATATGGCATTGATGAATTTGGTTATAGGCTTTGGGATTTTGAAAATTAGAAAATTGTGAGAAGCAGGGATGTCATATTCAATGAGAAAGTGTTGTACAAAGATCTATTGCTGCAGTATGAGAAAAAAAAAATGATTATGCAGTGTTGGATGATATTCCAAACAATGATGTTTTAGTGGTTCCTCATGCTGGGCAACAACAACAACAACAAATAGCACAAACTCCTATTAGATGATCTTCAAGGTTAAGTAGACCTCTAGAAAGATTCTCTCCCTCTTTGTATACTATTTTGTTAACTGATGTTGGTGAACCAAAATATTATGATGAAGCTATGTAGGTGGATACCAAGGTTCAGTGGGAGCATGGAATGGAAGAAGAAATGGACTCATTGCTGAAAAACTAGACTTGAGAATTATGCAAGTTGCCTGTAGGTAAAAAGGTTTTACCAAACAAATGGGTTTATAGGCTAAAAGAGGAGGATGGAGGTAAGAAGAGATTTAAAGCTAGATTAGTTGTAAAGGGATTTGCACAGAAAAAGGGCATTGATTTTGATGAGATTTTTTCTCCTGTTGTTAAAATGACTTCTATTCATATTGTTTTAAGTATTGTGGCTACTGAAGATTTGCATTTAGAACAGCTTGATGTTAAAACAACCTTTCTCCATGGTGATTTGGAAGAAGAAATATATATGGATCAGCCATAAGGACTTGAGGTCAAAGGTAAAGAGAAACTAGTGTGCAGATAGAAGAAAATTTTATATGGCTTGAAGCAAGCACCTCGGCAATGGTACTTAAAATTTGATAGTTTTATGGCTAAGCAAGGCTATAGTTGGTGTAATTCTGACCATTGTGTTTATTTTAAGAGGTTGGATAATGACAGCTACATTATTTTATGTTTATATGTTGATAACATGCTTATAGTTGGGTCTAACATGGATCACATAAATAAGTTAAAACAACAATTAGCAAATTCTTTTGCTATGAAAGATTTGGGGGCAGCTAAACAAATCTTTGGTATAAAAATTTGTAGAGATAGAAAAAATAGAAAATTGTTTTTATCTCAGGCTAATTATGTTGAAAAGGTGTTGCAGAGATTTCATATGGTGAATGCAAAAGCTTTCAACACACCTTTGCCTAGTCATGTTAAATTGACTAAGGATACGTGTCTAAAGACATAAGAGGAGGAAGAAAAAATGTCCAAGGTACCATATGCTTCAGCTGTAGGCAGTTTGATGTATGCCATGGTATGCACAAGACTAGATATTGCACATGTTGTAGGAGTTGTTAGTAGGTATTTGAGTCATCCCAGAGTTGAGCATTGGAATGCAGTAAAATGGATTCTCAGGTATTTGAGAGGTACATCCAATAATTGTCTATGTTTTGGGGGCTCTAATACTAATTTAAAAGGCTATGTTGACTCAGATTTGGTAGGGGATATAGATACCAAGCGGAGTACAATAGGTTATGTATTTACAGTTGGTGGGATAGCTATGAGTTGGATTTCTCGATTGCAGAAGGTGGTTGCTTTATCCACCATAGAGGCAGAGTATGTTGCTGCAACAGAGATGGCAAAGGAGATGATATGGCTGCAATTTTTCATGGATGAGTTGGGAAAACAACAGGTTGGAAATTACTTGTTTACAGACAACCAGAGTGCTATACATCTTGCAAAGAATTCTGCCTTGCATTCTAAAATAAAACACATATAGTTGAGATATCATTTCATTCGGTTGGTGTTGGAGGATGGACAGGTTAAGCTGGACAAAATACATATAGATGTCAATCCAGCGGATATGTTTACGAAGGTGGTGACAAGGGAGAAGCTGAATTCCTCTTTAGTTTCAGTTGGCCTTCAAGGTTGAATTCAAGTATAACAAAGCAGCAGGATCCAAGGTACTTATTTCTAGTGGGAGCTGTAATTGCAGCAGTGTCGTCCAGGATCAGTCTCCAAGTGGGAGATTGTTGGTATGTGGTGATTGATCATGCTATACTATATAGCCCATGGTATACTGTACACCCCGGCCACTATCCTTGCCTCCCACTTTTTCACGTGATCACCGAAAAGGGGAAAAATCAATGAAAAAAGGAAAAATCTAATTTTGTAGAACCCTAAAGTCTGGAAGCTTCTAAGCTTGTTAAAAAGGGGTTCGGATGGGTATTACTATATGATGAAAAACGTGATTATTCATAAGATTGTAATAAGTTTTACACTAGATAATAAAAGTATTGGATGGCTGCGGTTTGGTGGATGTAACCCAGATTGGGTGAACCACGTTAAATTATCTATGTTATGATTTATTTTGTGTGTGTTTTAGTTTCTTTGTTTATTATATAGATCTGCATTTAATTGTTAGATATCTACCATTTCTAACCCTAATAGATAGAATACTAGAAATACATAAAGAACAACCAACAATGAGTCATCTTATGCAAATGACAAGTTTCCAGGAGCTAAATCATGCAACTAATTTACTAGAGTGCGAAAACACAAAAAACTGAATAAAATATACCTAGAGAGCAATTTGGAAAAAGTGCATGGATGGAATTGAAGAGCTCAAAAAGATGGTTCCAACACCACTAGAATCACAAAAAATAGAGAAAATGGTCAAAATTTACTAGCTCAGGACTAAAAATAGTAGCTCTAACTTCAACATACTATAGAATATACTAACAGAAAAATAAAGTGATAAGACCCACACCAATGGAGATTTGACAGAACCAACTTTCCAACGATATTTCCAACGATATCTCGTTTCTAAAAATTCGACACCATAAGCCCAATTATGGCCAAAAGAAAAAAATAGCTCCCTAAAGGCCAAAGAGGGGGACTTGGGGCCTTGTCAGCGTTTATACTGCTAACGTCAGCATGACATCATGCTGACATCAGTGGAATATTCTAAGAATATTCCCTTGGCTAGAAAAAAAACTCGGCCCCCGAAAAAGTAAAGAAGATGGTATATTCCTACCAATAACATAATATTCTTTAAAACTTAAAAAAAAATTGGTTGCCCCTAGAAAAAAACTTATGTTCGCCAGAAAGATACATGGTTGTCGGATTTTTGTTTCACCCGAAATCGGTGAAAATGCCACCAAGAAGGAATAGGGTTCCCCAAAAAAAAATGGTCAAGCATAGTTTTAAGCCACTTGTCGGCGGTGTTGGGAGCCACCGAAGAATGGAGAAATGCTGGGAAAAAATGGAGATGCTAGAAAAATGAAAACTCTGCCCGGGGGAAAAAAAAAAGCAACGCCAAAAATTTTTGAGGAGCCAACCGGGATGAAACAGCTACCGAAAAAGTGAACTAGCACCAAAAAGTGAAGGGTGGTCGACAAAATAAATGTCACCACTAGTGATGGGGTACAGGGCCCGCATGGAGGTACCTACAAGTATCCCACCTCCATTAATTGCACCTACCTTGAATTTAAACGCCGCCCCCAATACTACATTTTTAATATGTTTTATTTATTTTATTTTTAAATTTTCAAATAAGAAATTAAAAAAAAAAAAACCAAAAATGCAAACCTGAATTTTTTTTAAAAAATATGATTTTTGTGCACAAAGGCCGTATGGAGGGCATACAACCTTTGGAGCAAAAAAAAATTGCCTCAAAAACACTCGAAGGCAAAATTGGACAAATTTATAGTCAAAATTCATGGAATCGGCCTTTGGGATGCAACAAAGAGGTTTGTTTCATGCCAAAATGCTCTGAAATTGCAGTTACCCCTAGATCCAAAAAAAAAGCAACCACTTCAAACCCTCACAAATCCTGCGTCAAGAACCCAAATTAGGCGAAACAAAAGACAATTTTTACTTTCTTGATGACTCTGAATCCAATAGCCTTTTGTGTCAAAATGTACCTAAAAATGCTCACCTCCAAAATTTGCAAAAAAAAAGGAGAATCCAGATTTCTTCTTGTAACCCTCGTTGAAGAAAAAAATCTCATAAATTGAGAAGGGGTTCACTGAATTGAAGCTTTGATACCATTTTAGAATTGTGAAACAAACACAAAACCACAAGCCACAAGATCAAAGAACAAACAAATACACCTTCCATGCAAGAGATCTACAAACAATATATGCAATATTCCTCAACAAGAATAAGCTACAAAATAAGAGACTTTCAAGAAGATATGAAAGCTCAAGATGATAATTACAATGAGGATTGAGTGCTTATAAGAGAAAAACCATAAATGAGAAAGGGATTAGATTGTGACAAGTGTCAACATCACATGAGATGAGACATATTGATCTAATAATAGCTCACTTCAGTTAATTGAATAAAGAACTCCTAAGTTTAGCTTAAGCACATGAGAATAAATTAGAAGTTAATAATCAATTAAAGAGTAATTAATTATTAGCTAATGCATGATAACTCTAACAGAATACCCCAATTGTTCCCAAACTGAGGCCTTCACACTGTAACTTGGTTTCCATTCCCTCATCCATCCCTGGAAAGATATATTCATTTTATATCTCCTTGTTGGTAAATGGTTTTAAGTTAAGTAATTGTGTCATTGATTAAGGTGCCTCTAACAATGTGATGTCAGCCAAAGTGGCTACCACTTTGACTTTGTGTTTAACTAAAAATTTTGGCTGATTTTTTTCAATGGAAATAAGCAAGTGCCTCTTATTGGGAAAATTAAATATGTACAATTTACATTTGTTGTATTTCCGGATAAGAAGATTAAAATGGTTTTCTTGGTAACTAATGTCCCAGCCTCATATGGGATATTGCTAGGATGTAACTTTTGTAAGGATGTTGGGCGAAAAAACAATATGGACTAGTCTAAAGCCAGAATACCTTTCAAGGGTGTTACGTATAAATTGCTTCCAGAAAGGGAAGCTAATTTTTCTGTAACAAAGTCTAATGAACCAAGATCCCAGATCCTCTTTGAGTCTTTAGGAATGGGTACATATTATGTACAAACTAAATTGAAGTTTCTAGTTCTTTAGATAATGATTTAAGTAAAGAGTAGGAAATTAATGGTTCATCTTCTTCAGATAGAGAATCTTCTTCAGACATAACATCTTTTTTAGATGGTGAAATTTCTTCAGATGAGGAGACCTCATATTTTGAAACTATCAGTTTAGGGGATCCAAATGATGTTTGGACTATGCATTTTGATGGAAATTTCTCTTCTACAAGATTTGGAGTAGGGATTGTTTTGAAGGTTTTGATGCATTTGATATATTTGTAGTTCCACAAGAGTATAATGATAAATTTGATTCTTTAGCAATACGAGCTGTACTCTTTTAATTACACACAAACACTTTCATGGAACCATATATACTATTGAGATAGTTTTCCAGCCAAGTGTTCCAGATAACTCAAATTATTGGAAAATTTTCAATGACAATCATCAAATTGTTGTCTTTCTTGAAAATGAAAACTTCATTGAGTTTTATTTTCAAGGACGTGAATCCTCTCCTTGAGAGTCAATTTCTAAGGTAGACCAGGATACCGGTAAAGAAATATTGCAGCTCAAAGGGAATAAGATTCTCAAGTTTGGTATCTTTGGAAAAAAAAAATAGCAAGCATGATCGCTATGTTAAGAAGCAACAACAATCCAATTCTAAATTGTCAATTGAAGTTGAGCAAGTTAACTTGGGAACTAAGGAAGATCCCAAAATGGTGAGCATCAAAAAATGCTACACGTCGAAGGAATAAGATAAGCTTGTAAAGTTATTGTGGCAATACATGGATGTACTTGCTTATTCCTATGAAGATTTAAAATCTTTCCATCCAAAAGAGGTCCAACATGAAATTCCCCTCAAGGTAGGTTCTATGCCTCTCAAGCAGCAGCAGAGGCAATACAATCCAAAGATTTTAGGTACTATTCTTTCTGAGATTCAAAGTATTCTTAATGCAAGAATCATAATTTCCTATTCACCATTCAACATGGATAGAAAATATTGTTCCAATATGGAAAAAGAATGGGGAAATCTGCATTTGTGTGGATTTTAGAAACTTGAATCAGTTGTTATTGAAGGATAATTACCCCCTATCGATAATGAACCAAGTATTGCAAACAGTGATAAGCTCTAAGATGCTATCTATGTTAGATGGTTTCTCAAGGTACAATCAAGTGGAGGTGAGTGAGGAAGACCAATATAAAATCGCCTTCACTATGCCATGTGGTACTTTTGCTTATCGTAGAGTACCTTTTGGTTTCATCAACGCCGACACCACATTGATGGACTTGACCTTTTGTGATGTGATGGGTAAGTTCATAGTGGTATATCTTGATGGCTTGAACATCTTTTCAAAGAATTTTCAAGACCATTTTCATCACTTGAAGCAAGTTCTTGAGAGGTGCCAACAATAAGGTATTTGCCTCAACCCTAGGAAATCAATCTTTGGGGTTACCAAAGGTAAAATCCTTGGTCACATTGTGTCTAAGGAAGGTATTAAAATTGATCTAGAATGGGTCAAGTCAATTCAAGGTCTTATTTACCTTCAAGTAATATGACCATCCACTCCTTTTGGAAGGTCAATTTCTTGTGGAGGTTTGTTCCAAACTTCGCAAAAAAAACACATCATATCATCGATATGATGAAAGGTAAATCTATCTTTCGTTGGAGTGCAAAATAAAAAGTTGTATTTAATGAAATTAAGGAGGCCATTGCACATTCTCTAGTCCTAGTCTGTCTAGACTACACAAGTGAATTTATCATGTATATTTACACCTCCAAAGATACATTATCTGCAATATTGGTGCAGTAATATAATGATGGAATTGAATCTCCTATAACATTCATGAGTTATCCATTGAAGGATCATGAGCTTAAATATTCACCAATGGAAAAGTGTGCTTTTTTTGTGGTTAAAGTAGTTAAGCATTTTCTATTTTACATTCTAAACTCACATATTGTTGCATTAGTTCCTAATTCTATGGTCAAATCAATCTTAACTCAACAAGAGTTTGGAACCAAGAGAGGCAACTGGATTCTCATGATATGGGAATATGACATGGAGATCAAGCCCACTAAGTTGGTTTGTGGGAAAGGTTTGTGTTAGTTGATAGCTGATAATAAGCCAAAAGAACTATCTGATGATGAGGAAGTAAGTATTGAAGACATTTGTGTAGTATTATTTGTAAGCACAACTGACGAATGGTATTAAAATATTGCACACTTCCTTACTTATGGAGAATGTCTTGAGCACCTGTCATTCAAGGAAAAGAGGACGGTCAAGATCAAAGCTATGAACTTCATTCTATGGGATAACAATTTATATAAAAGGAGTATTTATGGGACCTTTTTACTACATAGATAAAACACAACAAAGCAAGTTGTTGGAATCATTTCACAACTTAGCGTGTGGGGACACTTTTCAACACTACTCACTGCTCACAAAATTTTGCGAGAAAAATAGTTTGGCCCACACTCTTCCAAGATGCATACAACTGGGTACGTAAGTGTGAGTTATTCCAGCAGTTCGTGGGGAAACCCAAACTAGTAGTACTTCCCCTCAAGCTGGTGATCATTGAAGAACCCTTCTAGCAGTGGGGTATTGATTTCATTGGTGCCATTAATCCACCATCTAGTGCAGGGCATATCTATGCTCCCATGGCAATTGACTATTTCACCAAGTGGGTGGAAGCTATTTTGGTTAAGCATGCTACTTCAGAAGTGGTATATAATTTTCTTAAGGAAAACATCATTTCAAGGTTTGGCATTCTAAATGAGATTGTAGTAGATAAAGCTACTTCCATCTCATCCTATGAGATAACAGAGTTTTTCTTCGAATATGGGATCACTCTTTCTTGAATTCTTCAGACTATTACCCCCAAGGGAATGGTCAAGAAGAATCGAGTAACAAAAATTTGGTTACCATTATAAGGAAGTTCGTGGATGAGAATCAAAGGTATTGGCAAAAGGAATCGTATGATGTATTTTGGGTAGATTGTATTACTCCCAAATGGGCGATTGACATGTCACTATTTCAACTCTTGTACAGGTGGAATGTGGAAATTCCTATCACATTGCAATTTCCCAATTTGAAATTGGCAAAGGCCATTGAAGATGAAACTTTTAAAAACTCTATGGAAAAGCACATCATGTTCCTTGTTGAGCTAGAGGAGAAGCACATACACGTGGTGGATCGCATTGGAGAACACCAAAGCCAAGTCAAAAGAATTTTTTATAAGAGGCAAAGTCTCATGATTTACAAATAAGAGATCAAGTCCTATTGTGGGACAAAAGAAGAGAAACTAAAGGAATGCATTGAAAATTTGATTCCTTATGGAGAGAACCATTCACAATTCACCAACTTTCTAGTGAAAAAAAAAATCTTCTAGCATGCCAGGACGAGACACCATTTTCACTGCCTCACAACGGACAACATCTAAAGCTCTTCACTCAGTGAAGCATTGGATAAGTTTGTAAATATTTATATAGTTTCTGTGTATTTTTATTTTTGTCTTTTGTGTATTTTTGTGTCTCTTGACTCTATATCCCAATGGATGGATGAAGGATCTTAGAGTCTAGGATTCTTCTCCCTTCAATCATTTCAAATGATGATTGAAGGAAGCTCCCCAATTAGAGCCAATTGTTATCCTCGAATTTAACTACGCCCAATTTGTGGGATAATAAATACAAAACTTATCCATTTCATAGTGTATGTTCTCTAAGCATGTGAAATGAGGAAAATCTTATTTTCCCTCATGCATGTTCCAAGTCCTCAAAAAGTCATTTTAAGTGATTCCCCCTTTTCGCCTTTTGAAAATTTACAAAAGGACAAAAACTGCAAAAGTTCAATTTTTGGAGTTAGTTATTTTCTTGCATATGCAAGAGCGCTAAATTTTAGTGCTCTTGTATACCTGTGGAAAAAGATAAAACATGAAAAAGTGCTAAATTTTAGAGCCTCTACATGTCCTTTTGCAAATTGTCATAATGTGTAAAGGCATGGAATTTTCCCACTGTTGCATCTGGAGTCTCGCACGCTTTGCATTAAATGCAATGTTAATGCATTTTAATAGGATTTTTAATAGATTTTAATGTGTTTTAATTTCATTCTATCTTCTTTCTTCACCTCCATTTGAATCCCCTACGTGTTCATTGCCACTTTTGTGAATTCTTCTTTGGATTTCCTGTTGTATTCGCACAAATTTGGATAGGGTTTTGCATGGTTTTTCTTCCATTTTTTGTGGGTTTTCCTCATATGTACAGTCCCTATCTTTTTCCTTATTATCATTAGTTTTATATGCATATGTTTATTGTTTAAATATATTTGTGTGTTTGAAATCTTTCACTTTCAATTGTTTTTAGTGTGGATGTTGTTTCTATCCATATATTATTTGTTCATCCATACCTTTGTGCCCTAGTTTCAGTATTAACTCATCTTAGAGTTTATTATGCTATCATTTTAAGGTAACCACATCCCATGCCATAATATTTAAACCCTACATGTATTTCAAAACATACTATTTTATAGGTATCAAACCCTATGCAAGTTTTACTCATCGTTTCACATTATACAACATCCATGTATAGCATGTTTTAAACCCTGCGCCACACAAACACTGATCTTAATATGTATTGTGAGGTTTAAAACCCATGATACATAATTTGAATCCACCATGCTACCATTGCAAAAGGATGCAAGTCAGAAATTTTTCCCTTCCTTGCATACCAACATTCGATACACGTGTGATGGCCAAGAAAAATACCGTTGATGCATGTGTAAGTTTAAATTGACCAAACAAAAACCTTAAAAATTACATGCACAAGCGGGTAAAAATACTGCCAATACATATGAAGCATGATCTTCTATGTTGGTTGGGTTTTAAAACCCTACCAACACATTGACCAAATAAGCATCATTCAAAATGCAGGTTGGGTTTTAAAACCTGACTTGCAATCCTTGTCTTATTTTATGTATGTCAAAGCAGGTATTTTAACCACTTGTACACAACAAATGTATTACCCCAAATGTAGGGGCAAGGAAAAATCCCACCATAACATCATTTTGATTTACCCTTATGCATGAGTGCAATTTTTCTACGCTATTGCATGCAAAATGAGAACTTCATGTAAAATCGCATATTTTACTACCTATGCACCTGGAAATTTTACCATCATGTAGTATTATTACATCTAAAGTTTAATATCCCATGCAAATGCTCAAAAAAATTCCACCTTCACATCCAAGCTATAAACACCCACATAAGCTCAGTTATAAGCTTCATTGCATCTAAACATCCAAAGCACATGCATAAGCTCAATTTTTCCTGTCAGTACATAAAACCCTAATTTTTCTCAAACATTGGAAAACATGAACTTCTTGCTACATTTCCCTTATATGTTGTATCAATATTTTTTTCTTGAGTTCTTGAAAGGGTATGATAATTTTACTCTCCCTAAAACTACTTCATAGATGTATGACCCATCTCCAAGCAAAAAAGCCATGAAGTACAAATACCAAGGGGTTTTCCCAACAACCTTGGTTTCTTCAAACATTGATGAGATAAAGGACATAGAGATAGGACATGTTGACTTGTCCAAATTTGTGGAGATAACTAAAAAGAAGTCATTGGATGAGGGTATGAGATACATTGTAGAAAACAATATTCAGTTGGTAGCTTCATTTCCAATAGCAACACACAACCCAAAATTTGTTCTTGTAGTGGCATTAAAGTACAACAGAGATTGCAAGAGTGTAAGAGATCTTGATGAAAATGTGGTTATTTGACTTGATCTAGAATTCTTTAACAAGGTTTTTTAGTGTCCTAGCATCGATACGTATGCGGATCTTACTATTGATAATGCACAAGCTCACTATGATAAGGATCTAGACCATTATAAGAAGTAAATTAATGAAAGATAGTTAAAGAACCCAAGGCCAAACATCTCAAGATCTCCAAAGAGCTTTCCTCACAGTGATTTTGTTGAGGAAGTTAATGACCTAATTACCCTTCTTAGCAAGGGTTAAAGTAGTGTCTAACTCTTTCAATTTTCAAGAGTGGATGTACTTGTATATTCATTTCATAAAGAAGAGGAAACAATAGATATTCTAGGGTCAAAAAATAAGTGATGCCATTCATGATCAAATTGTAAAGGTGCCTTCTTCATTGAAATTTTATATGACCTCATATTTGGTTTATGTTGCTACATCAGTGAGGAACTTTCTAGGATTGACATCTGAGGGTGATAGGAGGAATATTCTAGTGTATCAATAATACTCAAAATTGACCTTTCAAAAAATCATGTTCGTCACTTAAAATGGTCAACGATGCTTTATTTTCCACATATCATGCATGTTTGATAGGGAATTGGAGAAGAAAAGAGTCTTAGATGAAGCATGGTCAATGGTTAACAAGTTTTGTTGTCTGTACTTACAGTTTCCCACTTTCACATACCTTAAATTTGGTTACTTTGTAGGATACCCAGATATACTCCCAAGGTATCCAAGTGATAAGATCATTCTCATGGACCTGTGTAGATAGATCATGGCTATTCATGGAAAACAAGCAAAGTTTCATAAGCTAGGGTTTAAATTTCCTCTCACCATAGGCAGGTATTCTATCCTAACATCTCCTAAATCCAAAGTCATGGAGTCAAAAATGCAATGGATCACAATGAAAACCTATAGAAGGAGACCCAACTTCAAATGCAAAGGATGAAGGATAGAATCAAGAAGAATTATACCCATGTGCACAAAGTGGAAGATGTATGGGCAGACTATAGAGCTGAAGTGGCATAAGGAAGTTGGATTATTGTAGCTGACCTTGGAGTAGATTGTGAACCTAAATCTTGCAGACATCCTAGAGGACATGGAGGATGAGGGTGATATCTTGGATCCTACATATGAGAACAATAATATTGTAGAAGCCCCTCTTCCTTCACTTCAGTGGTAAAAGAAATAAACAACTTCCATCATGGAAAGATTTCAACCCATTCTCACAAACACCAATGTTTGGTTGTAGGAAAAGGATATAAGGTTGGAATATTTCAACACTAAATCTAAAGCGGAAGAGTTTGAAGGACATGTGGCAAGAAAATAGAACAGACGAAAAAGAACAAGGGAGATGTTCTAACTACAAGTAAAACCCCTAAACTGAAGATCAAATCATACTGAAAAGGGGGTAAAAGCAAGAGTACAAAAGGGCCATCCACCATCATAGAGGAAGCATCATTTCAAGAGGAAGAACAATGAGAGGAAGGTCAAAATGAAGAATTCCAGGATTCACCACATAGGGAAGTTCTTGAGAATTCCACTCTATCTTCTTCTCCCATTAATTCTATTGTTCCTACTCTCACTACTATTGTCTCGGTTGAACAACCTTTGCTTTATACCATTGTTATTTCTTCTACCACTATTTTTGTTATGCATTTTGTTTCTATTCAACTAGTCCATTCATCCCCAACCTTAGGGAGGTGATCCCACAATACTACTTTACAATTTCTGTGAGATCCTGATTTTTGCTGAAATTGCATATTTTTAGAAAATATAATTATTTAAGCCCTAAAAATTTCCATTTAAAAGATTCCAATTGAACAGGGTTTGATCGAACCAGCTTAGATCAAACCCCCTTGGATATAGTTTTAAACCATACCTATAACGGAGTCTCCTTTACACCTATCAAAATGTTGATAAAAACCACTTTTGATTTACCTTTTGGGGGATCAAATGAATTCATTTTTATTTTTATTTCTGTAAGTATGTAGTCCTTATTATAAGCTTCCCAAAAAGTATAATTTTAAATAAATTTAATTTTATTATTATATTTATTTTTATTTCTTATGAATGTAGGTTTTTCACCAAAAATCAAGCTCTCTATTCTACACATTTGGAAAAATAGCAGATTACCAAAAATAAAATTGAAAAATATCAGTGCACTAGATATTGAAATCCTTGATCCAAAAAAACAAAAATTGAATTTCAATACATAGAAAAAAAGTTATGTTGCATACAGTCCACCTATGTCTGAATTGTAATTGGTTTGACTTTGAAACTTGATTAAGGAAAAAATATTCAATAAAAACTATGAAACCAAATAAAATCACTAGATATCATAGTTAAAAATCTAAATTCGGAGAAATTAGAATTTTATCCTTCATGGAAAAAAAGTTATGTTGTATACGGTGAGCATCACTCCTTAAAAATGGTGTTTACTTAAAAAAATTAGTTTTCAAAGGAGATGGAAAAAGAAGTGCAATCCGATTCCAAAAATTTTGAAAAAAATATATTTAGAATCTACAGAAAAAATGTCACAAATCACTAGTTTGTATCATCTTCAAATTCCTCATGGTTTAGCTGCTATAGGTGCCCGAAAGTGAAGATTTAGTTAGAAAAAATCAGTTTAGTGTCTAGTTTGGCCAAAAATTGTAAACTAGTATTGTGGGATCACCCGGGGTCAATTTTTGATAGCCCTAAGAATAGATTTGAAATTTTTTTGGTTCCCCATCTAGTTTTTTGAGCCTATCTTCTCCTTCTTTTGATGTTACTTCACAATTTGAGGTGGATAAGTTTATGACTGAAATCGTTCAAAATATAACAAGTGTGGAAACTCCTAAAGTAGTTTTAACTAGCACCCCACTAGTTGTTCCTACTACCATTGTGAGTGCAGACACTTCTACTCAGACCATGACTAAAAATCTTGAAGGAAGGTCTTCTCCTCTTCCCCCTTGGCTAGCATCTCAAACACCCAAAAGGAAGCAGCAATCCATCTCTCTAGAAAACTTTGACTTTGGTTAGTTGGTGTTGACAAAGACAAAATCTATGAAGAAGCTAAAGACTCTTTCACATGTGTTAGTAGATAAAGCAAGATAAAAATATGTAGAGGTTAGCCTCCTCCTGGTAAAGTTGCTAAAGATATTGATATTTCAAAATATTCAATCACAAGGGTGGAGCTTGAGAAGAAGACTTGTGAATCTGCAAAAGAAGATGCATATTCAGCATTGGCTTCTCTCATTGAGAAGTATGATAAGGAGAAGAAGATCAAGGATCAATACAAGGCCAGAGTTGAGAAACTCACCTTAGTACTTCAAAATATTACTCAATCTTCAGATTTTATTTAACCTATGGCCACAAGTATTGAGGATCCCATGATTTAGAAAGCTAAGAAGACACATTCACAAGGTAGAGTAGTTGGGGAATTTCTTGATAGAATGTTGGAGTAGGGAACACAACTCTTGAAAACATCTATGGAGGGAATTGGAAATATGGAAACTATAAGATCAGAACTAGCTAAAACTATTTACATACTTTCTTAAGATCAATAGGAAATGGAAAATAGTCTAGAGGCTTGGAAAAAAATGAAAGAACTCAAGCTCAATGTGCTAGTGGAAATTAGGATAATTCCTAATAGAGAAATGTTCATTACTATAAAGTCAACAATGAAACATAAAATAAGTGTCATCAAGGATCTAATTAGATATTTTCAGGAAGCTCGAGAGTTCAGTGAAGATAATGGTTCATACCTTGTCACTATAATTAAAGAGTTATGCAATTTGTTTGATGACAACCATAAAATCCTTCCCTTCAACTCAGTTATTCAAGAGTTTACATCAATGATGTACAAGGAATTTGAAGATGAAGCTTTCTCAGTAGCTTCAATTGAAAAATTTATGGATATTCCGCTCACATTGGATAATCTGAAAGAAGTTTTAGAAAGGCATCGGAAAGCTTGAATCACCATCAAGGAATCAACCACATGAGTTCTTTCCATCTCTAGACATACCTCAAGACTTAATGATTCAGAAGTCCAAGTGGCCCTAAAGAAATATGAATACTTCTTGGAGAGAGATGGTGAAAAATGGACATGCCTTTGCCACACTTAGTTTATTTTTAGCATTTTTACTTTATGTAATTAGTTGATGACATATTACATGTCTTTTATACATATGTAATTACATTTAAAAATAGCACAAGTCCTAAATCAAATAAGACTATGTTGTTGAATAAGTCAAGATAGTTTAGTTTTTCCTATTTTTGCTCTCAAATCTCCTCAATATATAGGAGGGAGTTTCTTAGTATTAAAGACCTTTTATCTTTTGAAGCTAAGTCTTTCCCATTTGAGAAACATATTGAGACTTTGTGTTTAGTGTGCATATCAAATATCGATCAATAAAAGAGGTGAATTTTGCATCCAACCTTTGTTTTGCATCTTATTGGTTATGTGTAAGATTGTTCTTACGTCCTTCTTACTAAATTTTCTTGCAATTGATTGATTAAGTGTGTTATATCTTATATTTGAAATGGAATTCAAATATGATCTTGATAGGCTTTGTGCTACATCATTATATTTGGATTTTATGTTCTAGTGTGTGAACTTTTCTAATAATTTAGAGAGTTTGGGATGTGGGTTATTTGCTACATTTTGTGGATCTTTTGGTTGTGTGTGTTGAAGTCTTTGAGCTACAATGTGCTTCACTTTTTATCTTTAAGAATGATCATTGGGAACAACAAAAGTCTTTGATATTTTATGGGTTTTCTAACTACGAAACTCACTGGAATCTCTTTGAATACTCTTACTCTTTAGTTTTCCTCCTCGAAGTGTAAGGTCACCTATTCCAAGTGAAGCTTCTAGTATTCAGAGAGCTTTGTCTATTACACTGGTTCAAAGGTATATTATCCCTCCATTCATTCAAGGTGTTAGCTCTCAAAAATGCAGGTGAAATACCTCAAGAGGTTGCCAATCTCTTGATACGTTTCAGGGTAACAGACAAGGCCAAAAGATTTAGACCTTCTACTCTTCAGGTGCTGCCAGACCTAGGTGGGTGTACCTATAATAATGAAGCAGACTTGACCAATGTTTATTTCCTAAAACAATTTACCCACACTGGCAAATAGGAGTAGATAAATGAGTTTAAATTTGGTATAAATTGTATAAGCAATATCAAGGCAAAAATCAAATATGTTCATATGTAAAAATGAGTGAAATTAAACAGTGAAATAATAGAAACTAGTGCCTTATTGGGTATACAGAGTCAAATGAAAATCTGAAATCAGTAACTTCTCTCTGGCAAAAATTCAAATTGTTTGGCATATAGGTTTTAAGTTTATAACTGGTATAAACATGCAAGAATATGACTACTGAGTTCTTCTTAATGATCCAAATGAGATTCCCTAATTACTATGATTGTTTTAAAGGATTTAATCTTTCCTTGAAAGACCCAATTAATCCAACCATACAGTTACAGCAAATGTGCACTAATAAAACTAAAAAATATCCTTGATATTATCAGTTTAAACAATTAGAAAATATCAACCTTGGAGACAACTTCAGCAATACTTTTAATTATCACAACAAACAACTGAAACTAGAAAAATGCCACCAAATTAGATGAATTCAATTGAAATCTCCATCATTTTTTACATGCCTCATAGTCTCAAAATTCAACATTCTTATCTACTGTATTTTCTTTCTCTCTTCTACTGTCAAAAATGGGTTTTATATATCGGACACATGAACAGCCGCGTTCATTCGCATTCACATCCGGGTAGTTATTTCATTCGGTCCTTTACCACTGTTCATTAGACTCCCGTAAAGACATCATGTAGTCTCCCCGACATTCTGATTCTCTCTGACCACCAACAAGTTACATATCGCATTGATATCCTGCAATCATACCGACACTTTGAGTCTTCCCGACTACCACAAATTTTATATCGCTTTGATATCATGCAGTTTCATCGATGTGTTGAGTCTCACCAATAGCTATCCCTTCAATCATGAGTGTATCGTTGTGACATTGAAGTTCGGGCAGATGTTCCTCTGCTTACATTGTGTTCTGCCGAGACTTATCCTTCATCAACTTTGATCGCCGAGACACAGTGGTTTTCCTACCGATAGAACTTCATTCGGCATGAGCTTCCTAGCTCTCTCTAACAAAGCTTGTCTCATCGATAATCAAACATATCTCTATGACACTGGGGGTCGACAGAACTCCAAGACTTCATATCGATGACACGATGGAATCTATCATTACTTTGTCGACAAGATCAAACGAACACTGCAAGATGTTACTCTGATGACTCTTGTCTCAGTGACATAGCTCTTTGTGTTTCATCAGTGAGACACAAATGTGATTGCTATGACCTATTTCGACGATTATTGTCTCACCAATATGTCGATATATCTTCAATCGGTAAGACACAAATAGACTCGATATGACTCATTCCGATGAACTTTATCTTGCCGATAGGATCCTCTGGTCGTTGAGACAATGAACTGCATCCTGTCGACATGTGTCCTTAGGTGAAATCATATCAGTATGGCATTCCTGAACTCTTGCCGATAGACTACAAAAGATATACATTAGTATAAAATGCTGTATGGATCAGGGAGACCCTCACCATCTCTTGCCAATATTATTTATACTTTCAAATGCTTAGGAACAAGTGAATTCTAGGGGACCAAATGATGAAAACCAACTAATGCATGGGAAAAATATTATACAAAGTGGATTCATGAGCTTATGGAATGGACATTTTTGGAAAATCGTGAGCATATACAACTATAAAATTTTCAAAATTTTACAGTCCTAACAGTGGCTCCGTCTGGGGATGAATGATTATGAGATCATTGCAAGGATCCAGATTTTTGGGTGAGTAGACCAAACTTTCAAGGTGATGGACCAGTGAATAGGATGAAATGAATGGAAATGGAGATGAACATGACCCTATACTACCGTACATGGAAAGATTTATTTTAAAGGAAGGAATATCAGGATTGTCCATGTACTAGCAATTCCTGTTTCTTTTATTTCCTAAACTACTGTGCATGGAAAAAAAATTTAAGAGGATTGTCAAGAGTTGTCCATGCATTGGAAACCCTTAATCCTCTATATAGCTCAAGAGAAAAAATGCTTCAAGAATTTCCAATGTACAGGCAACTCTTGTTCTTCACCAGTCTGTTTTGTAGATAATATGAATCTTCACCTTTCTTACCAATAACAACAAAGGGTCCCAGCCACAAAGCTTCAAATTTCCCATGCTTTCCATTTTCCTAACACCTTGCATTCCACATTAATACCAGATCATTTTCTTTGAATTTTCTATCTTTTGCTCTTCTATCAAATAAATTATTTATTTGTGCCTGTAATTTCACATTATGGTTTTGATCCACTCTTCTTATCTCATCAAGCTCGGCCAGCTACTCCATTCTTTCCTCCATTGGTTCTGGAATATCTATATCTTCCTGAAGGATAAATTTGTAAATTGGTAAAAAAATTTGTAGAGGCATCCTAGCTTGTGTTCCATACACCAATTCAAATGGGGATTTTCCAATCACCTTTTTTACAGTTATCCTATCAGCCCACACAACCAACCTCAATTTTGAATCCCAAGCCTTCTTATTCCCACCTAACATCCTCCTTATGATCTTCAAAATATTTTTGTTGTTGGACTTTGCTTGACCATTAGCTTGCGGATGGTAAGGAGCTGCATAAGTAACATTGATACCATATGTATTACAAAAATCTTTAAACTCATTAGATCTAAAACACATCCCATTATCTGTAATCAATCTTAATGGTGTACCAAATCTGGTAATTATGTTATCCATTAAAAATTTGATTACAACTTTACTTGTTGCTTGCTTGCTTGGGACTGCCTCTACCCATTTAGTGAAGTAATTAGTAGCTACTAGTATCCACTTATGTCCTCCACTTGATTTCTCCTATATTTCCCCAATAAAATCAATTCCCCACTAATGAAAAGGGGCTTCAACCTGCATAGGTTTGAGTGGTAAATCTCCTTGATACTTCATTTTCCCTGAGAACTTCTGACATGCTTCACATCTTCTTACATATGAAAATGAATCATTAAAAAAATTTGGCCAGTAATAACCTACCCTAAGAATCTTGTGTGCAGTTGTCTTTGTTGAATAATGGCCTCCACAGACCCCTTCATGCATTTTTCTTATAACGTGCTTGGCTTGTGACTCATCTAGACACAACAACAACATCTTGTCCCTATTTTTCCAAAACAAATCACCTTCCATGAACACATACTTGGACGCTTGTAGCTTCAAATTTCTTCTCTGATTGTCACTTAATCCTTCAGGGTACTTCATGTATCTGAAGTAATACATGATGTCTATATACCAAGAAGTATGATCAATACTTGCAATTGCATTTCCTTCATCTTCTACATTGCAAATTTGATTTGCTTCAATATTTGTTTTTGCCATTAACTTGGCCAAACCCTGACCTCTCACTAATTTGGTGATTTGTATTTCCATATCGAATTCTTAAATTTTATTAATCCACCTGCATCTCTTCCCAATTACTTTTAACTGTGTCAAGATATCCTTAACAGTTGCATTAAGGACATAAGCAATCACCTTAGCTCCAACAAGATACGGTCTAAAAGCTTTTATGGCTTTCACCAATTCAAATGCTTGTTTCTCCATTATATCATATTTCAATTCTGACCCCTGCAATGACTTGCTGAAAAAAGACACAGGCTGCTCATGACCTTCCTCATTCTTCTGTAACATGACAACAACTATAGTATGCAATGAAGCAAATGAAAATATTTGAAAGGGTTTTGAAAAATCTAGAGATTTAAGGACAGGGGCCTCTTTGATGGTACTTTTGATGGATACAAAAGCTTAAAGTGCTTCTGCAGTCCAATCTACCTTTTGTCCCTTCCTTAACATCTTTGATATGGGCTTAATAATTTCAGCAAAATTAGATACAAATATCCTAAGAAAATTGATCTGTCCAAAAAATGACTGGATGGCCTTGATAGTTTTAGGAATAGGGATTTTATCTATAGCCTCAACCCTCTCAGGATCTATTCTAATTCCCTCCTTTGACACAATATGTCCTAAGATTTTACCTTCTGTGACCGCAAAATGACATTTTTTAGGGTTCAGACTAATACCATATTCTAGAGCTTTAATAAATACCTTTTCCAGATGTTCTACATGATCTTCAGCCATTTTTGAATAAGCAGTAAGGTCATCTTGATACACCAACATGATATCATTAATCAAGTCTGCAAATGCTACATCCATAGCTCTTTGAAAGGTTGCACCTACATTTGTTAGACCGAATGGCATTCTCACATAAACATACGTTCCCCATGGAGTTGCAAAAGTTGTCTTATACTGTTTAAATTCTTTAACTTTGACCTGGTTATAACCTGAAAACCCATCCATCATAGATAACAACTCACACCCTGTTACTTTATGTAGAACAACTTCCATATTAGGTAGAGGGTAATTATCTTTGAGAGATGCCACGTTTAGATTTTTGAAGTCCACACATAATTTGATATCCCCATTCTTCTTCCTCATAGAAACCAAGTTCAAAACCCATATTGAATGCCTGATTGGTTTAATGATACCCCCATCTCTAAGCTTTACCAATTCCTCCTACATTTTTGGTTCCAATGTTGGGTTAATAGCTCTTTGCCTCTGCCTGAATGGTTTTGCATCTAGCTTTAACAGGATTTCATGTTGAAATAAATCTTCCCTATATGCTTTGAGATCTTCATAAGACCATGCAAACACATTTTTATATTTTCTCAATAATGCAATCAACATTCTTTGAATTTTCGGGCTTATTTTCTTCCCAATGTATACCTTTTTTGGTGTGAATTCAGTCCCTAAATTGATCTCTTCAATATCCTCTATCTTGACTGGTATTTGTTTCATGAGGGATCGATCATTTCCATCATATACCCTTTCCAATGCTACTAGCCCTTTGGGAAGCTTATTAGTTTTGAGCTGTAAGACCTCTTTCCCAAATATTGTCTGCTTTCCATCTACCTCTTCAACAAAGGCACTAAAATCAACTTCTTGAGCTTCATATTGATCTATACAGTGAAGAATTTTTAAGAGGTCAGCATCATCATTAAAAACCTGCCAACTGTATATATTGTCAGGCACAGCTGGTCTTGCTTTGAACTCGATCTGAGATACTCCAACCAACATGATTTCATCTCTTCTTAGTGCTACATTGGCTAAAAATTCTGCCAGTATGCTCTTCGACCTCTCAATCCATTCAATGGAGAATGCATCAAACAATTCAATTGTATCCCATACAACATTCTTGTACTGCTTCAGCCTCTTTTGTTTTGCTGCATATTTTGATTTAATTTGAGAAACAACAAGCTCAGAATCCCCTAGAATAGCTAGCAGCTTGATCTTGTGTTTTATAGCCATATTCAATCTTGTTAGTAAAGCTTCATATTCTTCTATATTGTTCGTACATTCAAATGCTAGAAAAAATGAATATTTAAAACTCCTTTAGGGGAAACAAACACTATTCCTGCTTCATTACCTTCTTGGCTGCAAGCTCCGTCAAAGTACATTTTCCACATGCCATCATAGTTTTTTGCAACATGCTTATCAATTGGATCAACATTGACTAATTTTGGCTAAGTTCTATCTTAAAATTCCCAAGATCCATATCACAAAAGCAATTGACTTGATTTTGAGGTACAAAATCTACAATTGGGTTCATCCTTGGCTCCCTGTACAGCTTAACTTGACCGTTCACTAGAATTGTTGCATAAGATAAATCAAATTTGATGTTTCCCCCAATTGTTGTCATCCACTATCTTGATAAGAGCATGCCAAACTGAGGAGGGGTATCAATTACAGTTATATCCATATTGTAGGCCACCTGAGGGTAAGTAGCTAGTTTGACTTCAACATCTTTCATAACACCTACCACTGGAATAGGCCTACTATCCATTGCATTGCACTTCCCTTCATTAGTATCTACCCACATACCAAGTTGTTTCATAACTCCAACTAGCAAGATATTGATTGCAGTGCTAGAATCTATCATGCAATTCCTCAACAGTTTGTTATTTATAAGCAGTGTGGTGAAAAAAGGTTCAACTTGTGGGGAACTTACCAATACATCATTTAAGCACACTTCAGGGACAATCACTTTCTCTTTCTTGTTAACAGTTTTAGTGGCCATCTAATTTTCAGAACTTGTATTTTTTTCATTTCCATTTGATATCAATTGAATTGCACTATCCCTATACTCCTTAATTCTCATCATCTCAAGCAGTGGGACATAATTTTTTACCTAAGATAAATCCTGAGAGAAGTCAAATGAAGAACCCTCTGTCTTAATCATTTTCTTTTGCTATAATATTTCCCCTTTGGATTCTTCCTTTTGGACAGGTTTATGCTTTTCTTTGTATAACTCTTTGTTCTCTTCTTTCTGAACAAGCTTTTGTTTGTTCTTGTCACATTGCTTATTTTCTGTTCTCTTCAAAACTCTTGGTGTTACTTCTCTATCTTTCATGAATGTTTCCCTAGGAGCACCTTCCTTTTCATTCACTGTCCTATTTCTTAACCAGTACTTGCTATTTGCTTGTTCAACCGCAGCAATGGTTAACCTCTTTATTTCTTCATCAGTGGGTCTCCTTATATTGCATTGAGTAGGTACCTCAATAGAGTATTGTTTTGCATAATCTTCTTCAGAATTAGAAAAAACCTATTGTTTAGCCATGTGGACATTGCACCCTTGATTTGAAACATCATACTCACAACCCTCATCTTCTGAAGATGAATACTCCTCCTCAACAGGATAAGAAGTATTTGAAGTCAAAAATATTGAGTGATCTTCTCCACTGCTACCTGCTAGCATCCCTTCTTCCTGCATTTTTTGGGCTACAACACAGTGGTATGGGGAATGTGGCCCAATACAACCTTCACACCAAAGATTATTATTAACCATATACACCCCCTTCTTCCTTAATGGATCAGGTGTTTCTTTGTTCCTAGGTCTATCCATTACAGGTTTTCCATCCTTCCAATTCATATTGTAAGGCATGTCATGTAACCAAGGTCTCTCATTTCTGTACATGTTCTCCTATTTGTACTGATAATTATTGGCATGCTGAGGAACCCTAGGATTGTCTCTCTTATTGATCATCCCAACAGCTTTCCTATTGTTCTCAATAGTTAGTGCTATCTTTTGGGCTTCAGCCAAATCCCTTGGAAACTTGTTTCTTAATTCATACCCTATTTTTGGATCAAATGCATTCAAATAAATACTCAATGCTGCAGAGTCTGGCAACTTTGACCCAGGTGGTATTTTATTCTACAATTTGCTGAATTTCTAGTTAAAATCATAAATTAACTCATTTTAATTTTTTTTGAATCCGTACTAGTTCATGTAAAGCAGCATCTGATGCACATGGATTTATGTATTGTTCAAGAAATCGATCCTGAAATTCTTGGATAGAATCAACAGAAGTTGTTGGTAGGCCATTGAACCAATCCCTAGCTTCTTCAGTGAGTGACATCATGAATAACCTCATATGTAAATCTTCATATGCTATATCCAAGACCTGGATAAATGCATTAAAATTCCTCAAATGATCTTCAGCAGTAATTGCACTACTCCCTGTAAACTTAGGAACAAGACTTCTCCAACTATTGTCCATAGGGTAAGGGTATAATTGAAACCCTGTCAAATCAAATTGTCTGATCATTGTTGTGTATTGCTGAGGGGGAGGGTTATACACATGTTGATACTGGTACATTGGATTGTTGTATTGTGTATGAAGATATGGCACATATTGTTGACCATGAGGTGGTTGTATATTTGTATGTTGTGATGCAATATTCAGTGGATTGTTTGGTTGCTTATATTGATTTCTCACATGGTTCTGAGGACCCTTTGACGGGTCTGAAGGCCATGTATTATCATTTCCCTACCTATGAGGCGGTATATACTTTGAAAAACTAGTTGTATGAGCATCAATTTGGGATTTCTACAATTTCAAGACTTGGATTGCTTTTATCATTTGGATCTTTTCCTGTTCAACTTTTTCCCTTTCTACTTCTTGTTTATGAAACTCGAGTTGTGCTTCTACTTCTTGACAAGTTGAGAACTCATAGTTTTCTTGAGGAATTACATGATCAATAGGCTCACTTTGATTACCCTCCATCCTTTGATCATATTCATGTTGATATCTTATTCGTTCATCTTCGAGTTTAGCATCAAACTTTGCCTATTTCTGAGGATTATAAAAAGGATTTCTTTGTTCTTCAGGGGTACAAGGTTCTACACTTGAATTATCTCTCTATGTATCATAATGGTCATATGTCTCACAATTTGGTCTTGATGCTTTGTCTTTGTTCGTTATGCACATGTCATCCTCTTTCTTCTTACCCTTATCATCCTTATCACCCTTATGTTTCCACTTCCTGTTGCCAGCAGGACCTCCAGAAGGACCTCCTTTGTATTGGGATCTTCTACCATTCATGTTGAATTGATGCAATGTCTTTGTCAGAGTCGCCACTCACTTTGTGAAAAGTGAGAAAAATGAAACTATTCTTGATTTTATCCCCCGGCGGAATCACCTATTCAGAAACTTCTCAAATTATGAATTTTTCCTTAATGACTCTGTATGATGATCATCAACTGGATAACCTGCAATAAGTCCCCAGCAAAGTCACCAAAATGTTTGCTCTCAAAAACGCAAGTGAAATACCTCAAGAGGTTTCCAATCTCTTGATACGTTTCAGGGTAACAGACAAGGCCAAAAGATTTAGACCTTCTACTCTTCAGGTGCTTCCAGACCTAGGTGGGTGTACCTATAATAATGAAGTAGACTTGACCAATGTTTATTTCCTAAAACAATTTACCCACACTGGAAAATAGGAGAAGATAAATGAGTTTAAATTTGGTATAAATTGTATAAGCAATATCAAGGAAAAAATCAAATATGTTCATATGTAAAAATGAGTGAAATTAAATAGTGAAATAATAGAGACTAGCGCCTTATTGGGTATACGGAGTCAAATGAAAATATGAAATGAGTAACTTCTCTCTAGCAGAAATTCAAATTGTTTGGCATATAGGTTTTAAGTTTATAACTGGTATAAACATGCAGGAATATGACTATTGAGTTCTTCTTAATGATCCAAATGAGATTCCCTAATTACTATGATTATTTTAAAGGATTTAATCTTTCCTTGAAAGACCCAATTAATCCAACCATACAATTACAAAACATGGGCACTGATAAAACTGAAAAATATCCTTGATATTATCAGTTTAAACAATTAGAAAATATCAACCTTGGAAACAACTTCAACAATACTTTTAATTATCACAATAGACAACTGAAACTAGAAAAATGCCACCAAATCAGATGAATTCAATTGAAATCTCCATCATTTTTTAGATGCCTCATAGTCTCAAAATTTAACATTCTGATCTACTGTATTTTCTTTCTCTCTCTTCTACTGTCAAAAATGGGTTTTATATATCGGCCACATGAACAGCCGTGTCCATTCGCATTCACATCTAGGTAGTTATTTCATTTGGTCCTTTACCACTATTCATTAGACTCCTATGAAGACATCATGTAGTCTCCCCGACGTTTTGAGTCTCTCCGACCACCAACAAGTTACATATCTCATTGATATCCTGCAGTCATACCGACACTTTGAGTCTTCCCGACTACCACAAATTTTATCACTTTGATATCATGCAGTTTCATCGATGTGTTGAGTCTCATTGATAGCTATCCCTTCAATCACAAGTGTATCGCTGTGACATTGAAGGTCGGGTAGATGTTCCTCCGCTTACATTGTGTTCTGTCAAGACTTATCCTTCGTCAACTCTGATCTCCTAGACACAGTGGTTTTCCTACCAATAGAACTTCATTCAGCATGAGCTTCCTAGCTCTCTTCGACAAAGCTTGTCTCACCGATAATCAAACATATTGCTATGACACTGGGGGTCGGCAGAACTCCCAGAATTCATATCGAGGACACAATGGAATCTATCATTACTTTCTTGACAAGATCAAACAAACGCTACAAGATGTTACTCCGATGACTCTTGTCTCAGTGACATAGCTCTTTGTGTTTCATTGGTGAGACACAAATGTGATCGCTATGACCTATTTCGATGATTGTTGTCTTGTTGATATGTCGCTATATCTTCAATCCGTAAGACACAAATAGACTCGATATGACTCATTCTGATGAACTTTATCTTTCCAATAGGATCCTCTGGTCATTGAGACAATGAACTGCATCCTACCGATATGCGTCCTTAGGTGAAATCATATCGGTATGGCATTCCTGAACTCTTGTCGATAGACTGCAAAATATATACATTAGTATAAAATGCTTTATGGATCAGGGAGACCCTCACCATCTCTTGCCGATATGATTTATACTTTCAAATGCTCAGGAACAAGTGAATTATATGGGACCAAATGATGAAAACCAACTAATGCATGGGAAAAATATTATACAAAGCAAATTCATGAGCTTATGGAATGGACATTTTTGGAAAATCATGAGCATATGCAACTATAAAATTTTCAAAATTTTATAGTCCTAACACAAGGTAGTATAGAAGCTCAACCACCTCAAGGTCCTTGGGGTAATGCTTTTAGTCCTTTGAATTTGACTCCACCTTTACATTAACTTCCCGAGACCTCATGCAAGAACATCCCCAAGTTCTATGGAGATGGAAAGCAACACTTGGATGAGCATATCAATGCATTCTATACTATATGTGGGGTTTTTAGTGTGGAACATGAGGATATATCAATAATATTGTTAATTCAAACATTACAAGGAGTAATAGCTGATTGGTTCTACAATATTGCTATCAGAACTATCACAAATTGTGCCACTCTTTGAACCAAGTTCAAAGAAAGATTCAAGCCTACTAAAGATTCCCACACCTTGTTGGCTCAACTTACCACAATGAAGAAAGAACCACATGAACCCATGTGTGAGTTCATGGTGAAGTTCAACAAGTTGACAACCAGAATTCCAATCGATGCTTAGCCAACACCTCACAATCTAAAGTGCTTCTTCATTAATATGCAGTTGGCAGAAGTAAGTTTCCTTTTTCAGAGATCTAACCTAGCTAATCTTGAAGTAGCTCAATCATTGTCTATTGAGGTTGAAGATAATTTGATTCTTGTTGGAAAGATAAGAAAGGAATCAAATAGGAACCATGGATAGACATTTTTGACCCAAACTTCCACAAGCACCACAGAACCTATTGTGCAAAAGTTAGCAAATGAATTACTAGCTATTAAGAAGCAAATTTCTCAAGGATCGTTAGTTCCTTCATACAAAGACGTTCCAAGGAAAACTTATCCAAATACTTTGAATTATCTTGACAATGCTCAAAGGAATCGTAATAGACTTCCTGCACTACAAGGAAGGCTTGCGCTTGACGCATCTCCTACAAATGCAGTAGTGAGATTCTATGAATCTAAGCAAGATCTTCCTCAATCAGAATATCTCTCAAAGGATAATGAAAATATCTTCCAGGAGGAGGACATAATCTAAATGGCGACTCTAACATTGGACCGTATTTGAACTATAAAGAAGAAGTTGGCCAAGAAGAGGAAAGATTTGATGATGCTTATACTATTTTCATTCGCTCACAAAATCAACTTGATCATCAATAAGGTGATGCAACTAAAGTAAAGGATAATTCACATCCGATAGTTACAATTTCCAAGAGAGAGACTCCTTTGCCAACCCAACCAAGAGATGCAATATGGAATAATCAAGTAAGTACTTCAAATCTTCCTACATCTTCTTCTATGTTTAAGACCATACCCCAATTCCCAAACCCCAAAATGAAAGCATCTCATCTTCTTTTGTGAATCATTATCAAGCCTTTGACATTATAGACCATGCAAAGAAGACCAAAGTTCAAACATTAGAAATTGAGTATCTTCAGGCTAATCATGATCAATTTGATAGGCTCGTTAAGTTTGTTAAGGATAAAGGTACTCACCCTAATGAAGACTCTTCCTAGAATACCCCAATTGTTTCCAAACTAAGGCATTCACAAAGTAACTTGGTTTCCATTTCCTCATATGTCCCTAGAAAGATAGATCCATTTTATATCTCCTTGTTGGTAAATGGTTTTAAGTTAAGTAATTATGTCATTGATTCGGGTGCCTCTGAAATTGTGATGTTGACCAAAGTGGTTGCTGCTTTAGGTTTAAATTTAACAAAATTTTGGGTGAAGTTTTTCAATGGAAAATAAGGAAGTTCCTCTTATTGGGAAAATTAAAGATGCACAATTTGTATTTGTTGCATTTCCAGATAAGAAGGTCAAAATGACTATCTTGGTAGTTGGTATCCCAGCCTCATATGGGATATTGCTAGGATGTAACTTCTAGGGAGAAATCAATATGGATTGGTTTATACTCAACATCCTTTGCAATAGACTTGGTTGAATCACCAAAACTGGTCTATCATGTCTCCTCTCCAAGCATCCATTAGTTTTCAGAATATGAGGACCTCCAGCTGAATCCATCCCCTCCACCCCTAAAGACTTATACAAAATATTCTTCTTAGCATCAAGCCTTGATGAAGATAGAGAGTTCACACACAGTAATTCTTGAAAATCCATAAAAGGTTTAAAGCTAGTCGTTTCACCTAAAGCCATGATTAAGAAATGGAAGCAAGAAAATTTTCCTTATGCCTCCTTGAAACCCTTGAACCAAGAATACAACAAAAAATAAAAACACTAAGAGAAAGCATATTTTTCAAACACCAAACCCCCCATTCATAAAAAAAATCCCACCCCATGCTTAAACACACCCCCACACATCGTATAGCCACCCCCCATGCACATGCACTAACTGGATTGTAAAATGTAGGCCACAACCTGCTACAGGGGGCACGAGCCTACTTCTCCACAGGTCACACGACATTCATCCTTCCTAATATTTTCTTTCTTATTATCACACATGGAACCACTTTTAAGAAATCAAGGGAAATGGGTTAAAAAAGATATACATAAAACATATGTCAAGAGCACTATATTACTCAATTATGAGTTTTTTATTAGAGGATACATAGGAGGATATTGCACATCATGATTGGGAAGAGGATCATTTATTAAGGGGATATTATTCTCACATCATTGGTTGATACTTTAAGCCACTCATGTTTATTCAAATATCTCTACATTTATATTGAGATTTATCTTTCACTTCCATGTTGTGTACTTTCATTGATCTTTGTTATAATGTGGATGATACAAAGAAAAATTTAGTGGTGCATGTTGACACAAACGAATATGAACATGTTGATTGGTTCATGTCACTTTTTTTTTGTATGTGTTTTATTTTTGTAATCTACTATGGATTTACAATGATACAAATTTATGTCCAGAGTGGTTGGTAGAATCTCTAATCATGTTACCAAAAACATAGCTTATTTTTTTGTTTTGAATTTAGAATTTTTAAATGGACCTTATTTAATTTTGTCATCCTTCATCATATATTATACTTTGTTATATATTTTCCTTGATATTTTGAAACTATGCCTTGTTTGATATGAGTCTCCTTTTTGTTTCATTCTTATTTCACCTTTTGTATTATGTCTTTTATCTTGCTTTATTTCTTTTATATGGTGTATTATGTACATCCACATGGGGTTCCCCCTTCATATCACTTATCTCGTTATACTTTTATGACGTTATACTTACATGCTTATCCTATCATTTATATGCTTAAAAGGGTTGGTTATCATGCTTAATTTTATGTTTAAATATTTATATAGAAGAACAGTGGCAACTTGAGGTTCCCTAGGAATTTTATCTTCATAATTTCTATAATAGGAAGGTGAAAAACCAAACTTAGATTAAATAATGTAGAATCTTTAGGTGCATTCAATAAGCTATCACTTCACAAAGATCTAGGGTTACTATCACTCAATTTATTATCCCTTAAATTTGACCAATATATCACTTAGTCTCCTCATAGGATTTTAGGATGATGGATAATAACATAAGTGAGTGTGTAATCAAATTACTACCTAGTGCATCAATGAATATTTAAAGATCCAGGTCCTCTTGTAGGGTTGACAACACACTTCAGATATTATAGTTGGGATATAATTCTATGATTTTGAATGATATTAGCTTGGATAAGTGAGTGTAATGATAAAAAATCATGATAATTAAAGAAATTAGTGACAACACAAAAATTATTGGAAAGAGAAGGGATATGAACCATGGAAGGGTTAATAATTCAGCTACAATGAAGTGAATTAGCGCTAGGATATGTCGCACATGAAATATGATGAGAAGGGGGCATGAACAAAAGGGAAAAAGGAAAAGAGGATATACCTTGAACTTTGGGATTCAATTTCTTAATTACATGATGTTGTCTAGTTCATTTTTTACTTCACACTCTTCCAAAATTTGAGTTTTTCACCAACTTCCTTGGTATGATGTTCAACTCTATATAAATCTAATATAATTACTATAAAATATGAAAACAATGATTATATGTTATCAAAATCAAACACAAGACATGATAATTATCATTCCAAATCTTCAAAACATGAAAATATTAGTTCATACTATCAAATTCAATCTAAAAACATGTATTTTGGTTCTTCTATACCGATGAAACAAGAAAGTGTGGTGGAATTGTTAAATAATAAATGATATTTTGTCAACACCATGAAAATTGTGTTTCTATGTCGAATAAAGTACAAATTGCAAGGTAAAATAGAGCATGTGGGTTCAGAATCACAAGATCCACATATATTTTTACTTTTTTTTGGAATTTCAACAAACAAAAGCACATTATAATATGCTCACATCTATACCTACTTTCAGTATTCCAATCGAGAAAGAAGTGGAGAAGGATATAAATATGGAAATATAGACAAGGATTAAAATGGAGATAGAGAGGTAGAGATGAAGAGGGAGGGAGAGATGAAGAGGGAGAGATAGATAGAGAGATATCTAGAGAGGTAGAGGGAGAGATAAAGATAGAGAAAGATAGGGATGTAGGAATAGAGAAGAGAAGGAGATAGATAGGAAGAGACAAAGATATATAGAGGAAGAGGAAGAGGGAGAGGGAGAGATACATATAGATAAAAATGGTGAGATAAAGTGATAAAGAGATAGAGAGAAAGAGAAGAGAGATGTAGAGATAGAGAGGGAGAGAGGGAGAGAGGGGGAAATATAGAGAGGTATATAGAAATATAGATATAGAGGAAGAGGGATATATGTATAGAGAGAGCAATATATAGAGAGGGGGAAGGGAGAGAGAGAGAGAGGGAAATATGGGAAGAGAGAGAGGGGTGAGAGAGAGGGAGAGGGGAGAGAGAGATTATTGCAATGGCTTTTCCATTGTGCCAAAAGATCGACCTATTAACGCCAAATAAAAATGCCATATTTATACAAGATCCATGAGAGGTGGTTAAGCCATGTCATGAATCTAGAGGGAAACACTCAACAACCAAGGGGATAAAGGTACCAACCTTCCAACAATCCCTCTAGCATGATCATAGGATTCAAACCTGTGACCTTGCTTTAATACCATTTGTTGTAATGGATTTGTCGTTGTGCCAAAAGATCAACTTGTTAATGCCTGATACAAATGCCATATTTATACAAGATCCATGGGAGGCAATTAATCCATGTCATGAATCTAGAGGGTGATGCTGAACAATTGAGGGGATGAAGGCACCAACCTTCCAACAGAGATAACTCAATATATAGAGAGGGAGAGGAGAGAGGTAGAGGAGAGAGGGAGAGGGAGAGATATAAAGAGATATTTAGAGAGAGAGGTGAGATAGAAGTGGATATAGACAAATAGATATGGAGAGAGGGAGAGATAAGGAGAGGGAAAGAGAAAGAGGGAGATATAGGGAAATATGGGAATAGAAAAAGAGAGAGGTAGAGATAGGGAGAGGTATAGATAGATGGATATTTTGAGAGATAGAGAGGGATAGGGAGGGAGGGATAACTCCATATATAGAGAGGGGGAGGGTAAATTGAGAGAGAGGTAGGGAGAGGTATGGATAGATGGAGATATTGAGAGATAGAGAGGGATAGGGAGAGAGATAGAAACATAAAAAGAGTTAGAGAGAGACGGGTAGATATAAAGAGGGGGAGATAGAGAGGGAGGGAGAGATGGGGAGAGATAGGTATAGAGAGGGAGAGGGGGAGAGAACTCAATATATAGAGAGGGAGAGGGAGAGGGAGAGAATATATAGAGAGGGAGAGGGAGAGGAAGAGATATAAAAAGATGTCTAGAGAGATAGGGAGATAGAGAGGTGAGAGAGAGAAAGAGAAGTAGAGATAGAGAGAGGGAGAGATAGGGAAGAGGTAGGGAAGATAGGTAGAGAGATAGGTCTAGAGAGGGAGAGAGAGAAAGGAGAGATAGATAAATATATAGAGAGGGAGAGGGAGAGAGGGAGAGAGGGAGAGAGATAGAGAGGGATAGTGAAACATATAGAGATATATGAAGATAAAGGTGGGTTGGTGTAAATAGATGGGGGACCAAAAAGGGGTCTTAAGTGGTCATTTTTTTCTAAAATCAGGAAAGATTGACCTTGGATGACAAATTGAAGATAGTTACACTCAAAATTTTAAGATGCAAATAAAACAAGAGTTGTAATGCTTTGAATCTACTTTCTAAATTACATTTTTTTTTTAAATGGTAGAGATTAAGGGGTTCAAAAGGGGGGCCACATAAATTGGTCCTATTTTTTAAAACATAACATAGCGTCTAGTGTGGTCCCCCTAAAACGCTAACTTTGTTGTAGTATTTCAAAAATATTTTTAGTGAGAAATTAGCTAACACCATGTAGTTTATCCCTAATTTTTTGCTAATTTTTCAATGAATATATGATTTTTTACTAATTTTCAAAGTGGACACATCCTAAAAAAACAAAAATCTGAGCGTTCTCTCCCCTAATTTTTTTGAAAACTAATTGAAAATATATATTTTTTTAATATGTGTAGAATGGAATCTAGTTTCTAAAAATGTAATTTATTTAAAATTTTGATGAATGATTAAACAATAAAGTGAAAAATACCAAACATTGGTTTTTGATAAAAATGGATACACTATCATACGAAATTAAAGATGAAAACCTTAACATACTCAAAACATGAAAAAAATTACTTGGTTAGATAGCTAAGAGAGAGATTAACATTACCATGGTGTTTTTTTACTTGACATTGAAACACGTACAAACTTGATGGGGAGCACACTTGAGATTATGTCAATTTTTTCACAATTTGCAAAAACACATATTTGGACATTGGAAAGTCACTCCAAGCCTTTGGGTTGGAAGCCCAAGGAAAATCCAAGCTAAAGGCTTGGAAATTTACAAAGCAAGATAAAAAATGAATACGTTACAATGTGCTCATGTTATTTGAATACTTTCATAAAACACAAGTGCACTATAATGTGCTCGCATTATGTGAATGCTTTCACAAAATGTGAGTGCATTATAACACACTCATGTTATGTGAATGCTTTCATAAAACATGAGCGCATTATAATGCACTCGTGTTATGTTCTACAATAAAAAAATCTCTCTTTCTTTTTTTCTTTCTCTTTCTCCTTCTTTGTTAGTGAAACTATATACATGAAATTTGCTTTCTTATACTTTAAGATATATTTCATGTATATAGTTTTAGGATGTTTGAGAACGGTTTCAAATATGTAGGAGTTATAATAAAAATTCTAGTTCTTGGAAGATCTTATAAATTTTTGGACTGTCAAATTTTAGTAATCAACATGTTAAATTTCAATAACCATGAGGTTAAATTTTAGTAATCGGCAAGTTATATCATCTTTCCCTCTCTATATCACTCATTGTTTATCCCTTATGCTCTAGACCTCTATCTCTCTCACTATCTACATCCCTTTATCTGACTCTTTCCCCCTCTCTCTCTCTCTCTCTCTCTCTCTCTCTCTCTCTCTCTCTCTCTCTCTCTCTCTCTCTCTCTCTCTCTCTCTCTCTCTCTCTCTCTCTCCTCTCTATCTCACCATTCTCCCTCCATCACTCTCTCTCTCTCTATTTCTCTCTATCTCACCTCTCTCTCACCTCCCGCTCTCTTCCCTCTCTACTCTCTATCTCCCTAGTCCCTCTCTCTACATATCTCTCCATCCATACACTCCCTACAACTCTCCCTCCCTCCCTTATTCCCTCTCTCTCACCATTCTCCCTCCATAACTCTCTCTCTATATATTTCTCTATATCTCACCTCTCTCATACCTCCCTATCTCTCCCTCCATACCTCTCCCTCCCACTCTCTTCCCTCTCTACTTCTCTCTATCTCCCTAAACCCTCTCTCTACCTATCTCTCCATCCATCACCCCCTACCTCTCTCTCTCTACACCTCTCTCCCTCCCTACATCTCCCTCCCTCCCTTATTCCCTCTCTCTACCTCTCCCTCTCTCTACCTCTCCCTCCCTCCCACCTCTCTCTACCTCTCCTTACCTCTTATCTTTATCTCCCCTCTCTCTCTACCTCTCTACCTCTACATCTCTCTCTCTCACTCTTTCTATCTCACCATTCTCCCTCCCTCCCACCTCTCTCTCTCTCTCCCACTCTTTACCTATCTCTCCATCCATTACTCCCTACCACTCTCTCTTTGTTGATATGTGGCGACTAATCATGCAAATATTGTACACTCTTTACTTATCCTTGTTGGGGTTTGAGGGCATAGCCCCCGATTTTTTTCCCTTTTTGCATGTCAAGGGGTCGATAGTTAATTTTGGTTAACCAACAAATGAAAAATGACTTTGTAAAACCCTAATTCTAGAAGCTTCCAAAAAGCTTGTTATAAGTGGTTGGGATGTAAGTTGTGGTATGGTATTCTAGAGATTGTAATTTGTTTTACACTTGATAATAAAATCATTGGATGGATAATTTTTTGTGGATATAGCCCATATTGGGTGAACCACATTAAAATTTTGTGTTGATCTCTTTTATTTTATTCTTCATTATTATTTTTGGGTTATTTAATCTGCATATAATTGTTAATATTTATTTCTCCAATCTACCTGAACCCTAACACTCTCTACACCTCTCTCCCTCCCTACCTCTCCCTCCCTCTTGCCTCTCTCTACCTCTCCTTCCCTCTTATCTTTATATCCCCTCTCTCTACCTCTCACTCCCACCCTCTCTTTATTTCCCTCTATCTCACCTCTCTCTCCCCCTCACTACTTATCCCTTCCTTTCTCCTTCATTCTCTACTTCTCTCTATCTCCCTCTGTCTACCTGCCTCTCTCTCTATCTCACCTCTCTTTCACCTACCACTCTCTCCCTCCATCTCTCCTTCCCTCTCTACTCCTCTCTATCTCCCCAATCCCTCTCTACCTACCTAAACATCCATCACTCCCTACCACTCTCTCTCTACACCTCTCCATTTCACCTCCCCCCTCTCTCTCACCATCAGTCCCTACCACAGACTCTCCTCTCCTTACCTCTTTAATTATCTTTATCTCCCCCTCTTTCTCTCTCACTCTCTCCTCTATATCTCACCATTCTCCCTCCATATCTCTCTTTCTCTATCACTCCTCTATATCTCACCATTATCTCTCTCTCACACACACACACATACACCTCTCTCCCTCCCTCCCTCCCTCCCTCTCTCCTTCCCTCTCTACTTCTCTTTATCTCCCCTCTCCCTCTCTCTACTTACCTCTCCCTCTATCACTCCCTACCACTCTCTCTATACTCTCTATCTCACCTCTCTCTCACTCTCACTCTCTCTCTCTCTCTCTCTCCCTCTCTCTCTCTCTCTCTCCCTCTCTACTTCTATCTCTCTCTATTTCTCTCAATCTCACCTCTCTCACAACTCTCTCTTCCTCCCTCTCTCCTTCCCTCTCTACTTCTCTCTATCTCCCCTCTCCCTCTCTCTACCTACCTCTCCCTCCATCAATCCCTACCACTCTCTCTCACTCTCCCTTTTTGTCTACATCTCTCTCCCTACACCTCTCTCTCTCTATTACTCTCTATATCACCTATATCTCCATCCCTCCCTCCTTCACTCTCTACTTATCTATATCTCTCTTCTCTCCCTCTACCTACATCTCTCTCCCTCTCTATAATAGATAGGGAAGAAGAGAGAGGGATAGAGAGGTGATATAGAAATAAGAAAAGAGGGAAGGAGGAAGGTGGAGAGATTGAGAGAGAGGTAGAGATGGAGAGAGAGAATTGGATAAGGAAGGGGAGAGAGGATGAGGAGGAGGAGGGAAAGAGAGATGAGATAGATAGAGGTAGAGAGAGAGAGAGATGTAGAGAGGGAAGGAGGGAGGGAGGGAGATAGAGAGTAGAGAGGGAAGGAGGGAGGGAGAGAGAGGGAGAGAGATGTGAGAGAGAGAGAGAGATGGATAGGTAGAGAGGTAGTTCTTGAGCTCAAGGGAGAGAGAGTCAGATAAAGGGATGGAGATAGTGAGAGAGAGGTATAGAGCATAAGGGATAAACAATGACTAAGATAAAGAGAGAGAAAGTTGATACAACTTGTTGGTTATTGAAATTTGACCTCTTGATTACTGAAATTTGACTGTTTGAAAAATTATAATATCTTCAAAAAACTAGAATTTGCATTATACCTCCTAGAGATCTGAAACCATTCTCAAACATCCTAAAACTATATACATTAAATATAACTTAAATTATAAGAAAGTAAATGTCCATATATAAATGTTGACTGACAAAAAAAGAAAAAGAAAAAGAAAGAGAAAAAAAGAGAAATAAAAATTTCAATGCAAAAAATAACACGAGCACATTATAATGCACATGCATTATAACATGCTCGCATTATGGCTTGGTAATGACCAATCCTAGTGTTAGGATAGGTGACATTATAATTGCTATCCCAAGTTGATTTATGTGTCGCCGCGTTCTTTAGAAAGTGTTCTAGGGGACATGAGGGACAAAATATTTATTATTTATTTTCCTATGTCAAATTGTAATTACATTCAAAGAGGTGGACCCATTATGATGATAGTTACAAAGCATCTTGGTCGAGGCATATTCCTCTTGGGAATCCAACTTTTTGGGTGGGTACCACTTGGGTGTGCATGTCCTTGCATTTTATTTGTATGTTTTTCATGCTCTTGCATGGTTGGGCACCCAAGTTTGCATGTTGGTGCATGATCTTGCATGTAGCCATCAAAGCTGTCAGAGAGTTATGGAGCACTCAAGTTAGAAAAATTCCTTTTGGTTGTGGATTAGGTGCCCATGTGAATGCCATGTGATAATTTAATATTTTATTCCATATTTATGGGCTGTCCACTAAGGTGGGTGTGGGTTTTTCTAGGTGGTTTTTCTTATTATTTTGGGATACCATTTGTGGTATTCTCTCCACCAAACTTATATATATTGGAGCCTTGAGATTGTGGTTTCAGTATGAGTTTTTTGCAGGTTGTCAAGACGATGAAGTGCTATCAAATTATAGAGGGGATTGTTGTATTGATGTACTTCCTTGAAGATTAATACAAGCATTGGATCTCTTTGGGTGTGGAGTTTTTTTCCCACAAGGGTTGCTCCACGTATATCTTGTGTCACTTGTGTTCATGACTTGTGGTATTGTATATTTTTCTTTTACTATTGCAATTCTCAACCACTTAATCATTTTATGGTAATCTTGTAAACATAATTTCAGATTTTCAATCACTTTAATAAGTTCATATTGCTGCAAGTTATACCTTTATTTCCAGCATTTTGTATTAGAGCTAATGGTTCTATTAAGAGAGGGACACCTTTCTTTTGAGTGTTGAAGGTTTTTTTGTAGTAGTGAGAGCTTATGCATTGTGGGTTTTGCAAATTTTTGAAGAATATTGTAAACCATGGCTTCTACCTCTCATTTAGATATTGATAAGTTCGATGGAATTGGCTATGAGATGTCCAAGTTGAAGATGGAGGATCTCCTTGAAGAGAGAGATCAATGGTTAGCAGTTTCTAACGAAAAGAAACCAAAAAAAATGTCTGATGAAGATTGGAACAAAATTGACAAGAAGGCAAGAGGAACCATATGGTTGTGTCTTGCATATTTTTTCTTCTTGAATGTTTTAGAAGAATCTACTGCATATTTTTTGTGGAAAAGGATAGGTGATATTTATCAAACCAAAAGTTGAACTAATAAGTTGTATCTCAAAAGACGTTTGTATTCTTTGAAAATAAAGGATGGTGATTCTATTGTAGAACATTTAGATGATTTTAATATGATTATAAGTCATCTTGCATCAGTAGATGTTAAGATAGAAGAGGAAGATAAATGGATTTTATTGCTTTGTTCTTTACCTAAATCTTGGGAAAATCTAATTGTTGACATAAGTGGTGGTGGTATAGAAAAAATGATGGATAGTATCATTGTAATACTTCTTTTGGAAGATATGAGGAGAAATTCCATAAATGTAGGGTCCTAAGATGCCTTGCATGTGCAAGGAAGGTCAAAAGAAAAAAGGAGGGCCTAAAGGGGACAAGAAGAGAGATAAGTCTAAAGGATGTTCTAAAACCCTCAGGAAGAGCAAAGTAAAGTGTTGGAATTATGGTAAGATATGATATGTGAAGGAGTGTAGAAACAAGAAAAAGAGTTCAAATACTTCCATGGAAAAATCCTTAGAAAATGGTGTTTCTGATCTTTTGTTTATTTATGCTAACACTATTGGTGATGATGCTTGGCTTACTGATTCGGGTTGCTCCTAACATATGACTCATCACAAGGAGTGGTTTACTTCATAGTCAGCTCATGATGGGGGAGAAGTTTTCCTTGGTGATAACAACATGAAGAAGATTGTTGGTAAGGGAAAGGTAAAGTTGTGTTTTAGTGATGGAAGGGTTAAAACTATTGATCATGTTTTATATATTCTAGGACTTGCGAGAAATTTACTTTTAGTATCCAAGTTGAATGATTTTGGAATGCATGTGACATTTGACAAGTCTGGTTGTAGGTTGGTAAGAGGGAGTCTAGTGATGGCTAAAGGATCTCAAATTGGGACTTTGTTTAGGCTTAATGCCTCCACTTTTTGTAATTCTACTAATGTAACTGGCACTGAAAATGCATGTATGTGTAATGTCATAAAATTGCACCCCTTGCAATTTCACATACATTCTTGCATCCACTTTAGTGTCCACTCCCTTAGAATTTGTGTAGGATCATTTTATCCCTTGCATCAGCCTTTTTCCCCTCTTAGGAATCTCCATTACCCCTTTTCAGCAGCTACCTTCGCACTTCAACTTTGCTTTAAACCTTGTGCTTTTCTCGTTTGTGTTGTTTTGTAGCATGATGTGTCTAGACACTAGCGCGCTGCATGGATGTCTATGCATTGCACTACTATCCTACAACATTTCAACATTCAAATGACTACTTTTGTGCATGCTTGCCACTTGTCATCTACTTGTGTTGGTGGTAATGGCTCAAGATGCGTTGTAACCTCCCGAGAAGCTCCCTTTTGCTTCTCTTCTCTCCTTAAAAGCCATGTTTTCAATTCATTTGGGCCTCTAAGATTTTCCTACCTTTTGCTTTAGCCTATTCCTCTTCTCTTTGCCTTGCTATCTTTTTCACATAGCTCTTCCTAGTTTGTTACAACAACACTCTCACATCCTTACAAACACCCTTTTGTAGCTCTCTTGGCTCTCGCAGCTCTCTTTGTCTCCCTCTTTGGCTTCTTTAAGCCTTGTAGCTTCATCTCCCTTATCTCATGCTTGTGAGAATCCTGGGATTCCATATCCCCTATCTATTGCATCTTTACTTTGTGATACAAGTTCTCCTCCTCGAGCAAGGATTTCTTTTATCACTCATATTTTGTGATACAGGGTCTCCTCCTCAAGTGAAGATTGCTTTTATCACTCATACTTGGTGGTGCAGGTTTTACTCCTAAAGTAGGTTTTGCTTTGACCACACCCTTTTTCCATTTCGGTTACACTCTCTCTTTCTATTTGGCTGTCTGTGGAGGTGGGAACACCAAAATGAGGGTTTGACTGAGGCAAACCCTTATACATCCCCAATACTTTCTCTAGATATTATGCATGCAAGTATTGAAGAGACTCATTCATTAGAGGCTCCATTACTTGGGTTTTTGTGAGCTTCTTCTATCTCTTATTCTCTTAATTTATCATTTGTACTTCACTTTATTTCAATCTTGTTACATTCTATGATTTTCCCACATTCTGTAAGTTCTTAGTGATCTAATTGCTAGTAATCACTTTGTCATTTTCTATGATAAATTCATTTTCTGGTCCATACGAGATGCCAGCGCACCTATGGGATTCCAATGTTTTGTGTTGTATGTATCCTACGCTGACATCCTTTGGCTGAGAGCTTGTTAGTTTTCCCGGGAAATCTTGGTGACCTACTCTTTCTGATTCTAGAATTTTCATGTTGTTCCTTGAGGTA
This sequence comes from Sequoia sempervirens, assembly GCA_007258455.2. Classification (NCBI taxonomy): domain Eukaryota; kingdom Viridiplantae; phylum Streptophyta; class Pinopsida; order Cupressales; family Cupressaceae; genus Sequoia; species Sequoia sempervirens. The sequence continues at coordinate 120,275,892 of VDFB02047397.1, forward strand.
GTTTAGGGTAGCTCACCCCATGAGGCTCTCTAAATGAAGAGAACTCATGAGTAGTGAATCCCCCTTCTCTACATTTTGGTGAACCCAAAATGAAGAACAAGTTTTTTTCAAAAGCTAGGAATTTATTTACCCCAACTTGGTGGGATCATAACTTTTGACTCAGTGCTCAAAATTCAGAACCGTTTGCACCGTTGGAAAGGTCTCCAAGAGGACTAGTTCAATCCCTAAAATATAGGGCCTTTGGCAGCTGAATTTTAGGGATCGACACAAGTTTCAACCCCAAATTCCGCTCCAAAGACCTCCAAAAATGCAAATTACTAGAACCTAGAAAATACAAAAAAAATTGAAAAATCTAGATTTTTGGTCTTTCTTAGTTTTATCACCAAAATGAATTTAATATCTTCTTTTATTAGCTCAGTATCTAATTTTGTTCAAAATGTTAATGATATTCCATTTTATGCATGTAAGAGTGACTTGGTTTTTCCCATGTCACTTTGTATCATTGATCCTTCTCATGAGAGTCCTCTTGCTTCAGAGGATATCTTGTTGCAAGAAGATGAAATCATTGATACTTTCCTTAATGTTACCCTACCTTCTCTTGATTCCAATGCACTCTCTTCTAGAGATGATGCATTAGTGGATGATGAATCTTTTCATCCCAATGCACTCTCTACTAGAGAAATTGCATTGGTGAATGATGAATCTCATCTTTATTCCAATGCACTCTCTTCTAGAGATGGTTCATTAGCTAATGATGAATCTCCTTCCATATTTGATCCTATTTAGATCGATGTTGAGAATATGTCTTCAAATAATTATTCCACTAATTGTGATGATTATATAAATGTAATCTATGTCTCTATTTCCCCTTAAAGGCCTAAGAGACTGGTCATTTATGTGAATCCAACTAGTCCTTCTCCTAAAAGGATTTGCTCTATTGATAGTGTTTCATCTAAGAGTGATTCTTCTGATTTTTCTAAGGATCCCTCTTATAGAACAGTAGCCCATACTTATGAGAATAGAATGAATAAACAACCAAGTCTTCCTCAAGCTCCTAAACCTACGACTAAAGCACCCAATGATTACGATCTTATCAAGCTACTCTGTGTTACTCTTGCTAATATCTCACTATGGGTCTTACTTCAGTCTGCTCTGGTTTATCAAGGAATGCTTCAGGAAGCCTTGTAAAAGATCCTCTTGCCTACCTTTGCTAGGCTGATGGATGTTAATGTGTTGATGGATTATATTCATGTGGATTTTCCAAATATTACATTCTTTCTGCAAGAACTTCCACCCCTGGATGTGCATAAACAAGTGGATCCTCTAATGATTATAGTTAAAATTAATAATATCGGCATTAGACACACTCTCATTGATGCTAGTTCAGTTCTCAATGTATGTAGCATTAATCTATTGCGTAAGATTAATATTGATTCATCTTCTCTTAATGCTTCTTCTATTGGCATCCATGGGTTCAATAATGTCAGTTGACAAGCCCTGGGCATGATAGTCTTTCTTTTGAGGTTGGGGCCCATTACCGTACCCACCCTTGTATATGTTATATCAGAAAAATTACCATATAACCTTCTTCTTGGTAGACCGTGGATTCATGCTATGGGTGCAGTCCCATCTACCTTCCATAAATCTATTAAGTTCATTTGCAATAATCGAGTAGTCATAGTCAAGATTGACCCTGAGGCTATGCACTTATGTGAGATGGTAGTTGTCAGTCAAGTTTTGGTTATTCCTACTCTTACTCCTTCAGTGTCTTCCAATGTGTCAATGTTTACTCTAGCAATACCTACTACAAAGGATACTCTCAAGATAGATGTCCCTAAAGAAGGCCCTTTTGAAGCAAGAAATCTTAAGTTTGCTCCTTCTATCCATCTCAAGAGAATGCATGTCTTGGTGATGATTGGGGTTCTCTAAACTTTACAGATTCCTTCAGTGGGGAACATAAATTCAACCCAGTCCACTTAAACCTTTTGATAACATCATCCACACCCACTATCAAGGATTATTATTCTTTTATATCACGGGATAGTGTGAGCATAAATTGTAATGTTCTTAGTGTTGATCCTCCTTCTGAGGAAGATGATTACACTTCTACTAAAGAGGATAATGTTGGAAGTCATGTTAATAAGGATGATGGAAATCCCATAGAGGAGCATGACCCTCATTTTTGGAACAATTCTCTCTATGAACATCCTCCTCCTTCTCAAGATTTGCAAACACATTATGGCCTCAACTTTAAGATTGTCTCTAAATATGGCTATGAGCATAAAGATTATGGGTGTAACAAACAAGGAATTCAGGTCCCTATAGAACTCGCACCTCGTAAGCATAATTTTGGGCTTGGATACCCGAATGAACAATCTAAGCAAAAACCATAGTTGAATTTTGACATGATGTCCGCTCAACCTAATTCTCGTGGATTGGTCCATCCTCCTTTGTCTGTTATCTTCATGTCTTCTTCTTGTGAGCAGTCAAGCTTTTCTCCACAAGAGAAAGGGTTGCTTCCTACTCCTCATTCTTTCTCTAAGCAAGAGTGTATTTTATTGTGACTTCTAAAAGCCCGCTTGATTACTCTTCCTCCTCCTACATGCAAGAAATCTCATAAGCATGATAAAGAAAAACATTCTTTTTGTGCATACCATCGAGTGCTTGGCCATTCCACTAGTGAATGTAAGGTCTTGAATGATAAAATACAAAAAAATTGTGATTTTGGTGCCATCAAACTCTCGTTTGATTGATACACCCACATTTTCTTCGCATGACAAGTGATATCGAGGTTTACCTCTATCCTGTATGTTCAAAGTATTTTGCATGGTTCTCCTCCCCTATATGTTGGGGGCAGTGATAACTTATTTTGGAGATGTGCATCCTTCTTAAGGACCGCCTCTCTTCTCTATGTATTTCAATTGAAGCATCCCTTGAGTGGACCCCTCTTCTTTTGAAGGGTTCCTAAGGGACCCCTTTGAAAGCCTTCCAATTTGTTGACAGTCTATGTGACTGTCCGCTTGATAGCCTGTGTAGTCTCTTTATTTTCGGACATGTTTTATCTTTAGGTAAACATGTCATTTTTTCAGGTACACTTGTGAAGTTGTTTTCCAATCTGACTCTATGGAGTCTCCTCCTTTGGGTTTCCTCCATGTAAGAGATCTTGGGGGATGCCTCCTTGAAGGTCTGCAGGCCTATAAGTCACTTTCATCTGGGTTTCCTTCATGTGAGAGATCTTGGGGGATACCTTCTTGTAGGTTTGTGAGCCTATAAGGCACATACTTCATGGGGCTTCCTTCATGTGAGAGATCTTGGGGGTTGCCTCCTTGTAGGTCTATGGACTTGTGAGACACTTTCATCCTACAAGATTTTTCCATCATTGGTCTAAGGGCCTTTGGTGTACTTTGTGCAACTTCATAGTTTCGTGGAGCTACAAAGTCCTTTTTATTTGAGCCTCCTCAAGAGAGAGTACATGTGGAGTCATCTCTCTTGGAATTTTCATTCCTCCTCCTTTCTCTTTCATTGAGACTTTCTCTTCTCTCTTCTCTTCTCAATTGTATATACCGGATTGAGGATCTACATCTTCTTCATCCTGGGTATATGCTCTTTCTCTCTTCGACATTGGTTGCTTCCCTAATTTTTTGGTGCATTCTTCTCTTGAAGAAATTGATCCTTACCTTCTTCTCTATGTTTAAGAATTATTCTATGTGTCATTGTTTTTAATTTGGGGACGACACATAGTACTGATACAATCTTCTACATTGAGGTCTCTTTCACTTTGCTGACTCAAATCCTTTAGTTTTTTGTGTGCTAACATTATCGTCTAGTGCAGGTTTTTTTGTCCAATGCATTTTTTTTGTAGGTATTCAGCCTAGGGGCATGCTTCCATGGTTTGAAGAGTTATTTGCTTCCTCTATAGTATCCTTTTAGAATAATGATGTTATTTATGTTTAGTATATTTCCTTTAGCGTTCATATTAGTGTAGATTCATATGCCCACTAAAGTGGGGGGAAAATGTAATGTCATAAAATTGCACCCCTTGCAATTTCACATACATTCTTACGTCCACTTTAGTGTCCACTCCCTTAGCATTTGTGTAGGCTCATTTTAGCCCCTGCATCAACCTTTTTCCCCTCTCTGGATGCTCCAGCACCCCTTTTTAGTAGCTACCTTCGTGCATTAGCTTTGCATTAAACATTGTGCTTTTCCCATTTGTGTTGTTTTGTAGCATGATGTGTTTGGACACTAGCATTCCATGCGGATGTTTGTGCACCACGCTAGCATCCTGCAACATTTCAAAATTCAAATGACCACTTCTATGCATGCTTTCCACTTGTCGTCTACTTGTGTCAGTAGTAACAACTTGGGATGCCTTGTAACTGCCCAAGAAGCTCCTTTTTGCTTCCCTTCTCTCCTTAAAAGCCATATTTTCAAATCATTTGGGCCTCTAATATCTTCCTATATTTGGCTTTATCCTTTCCCTCTTCTCTTTTCCTTGCTATCTTTCTCACATAGCTCTTCACAGTTTGTTACAACAGCACTCTCACATCCTTACAAACACCCTTTTGTAGCTCTCTTGGCTCTTGCAGCTCTCTTTGTCTCCCTCTTTGGCTTCTTTAAGCCTTGTAGCTTCATCTCCCTTATCTCATGCTTGTGAGCATACTGGGATTCCATATCCCCTATCTTTTGTATCTTTACTTTGTGATACGAGTTCTCCTCCTCAAGTGGGGATTGCTTATATCACTCATATTTTGTGATATGGGTTCTCCTCCTCGAGCGGGGATTTCTTTTATCACTCATACTTGGTGGTGTGGGTTCTACTCCTAAAGCAGGTTTTTCTTTCACCACACACTTTATCCATTTCAGTTACACTCTCTCTTTCTATCTGGCTGTTTGTGGAGGTGGGAACACAAAAATAGGGGTTTGACTGAGGCAAACCCCTATACAACCCCAACACTTTCTCCATATATTATGCATGCAGGTATTGAAGACACTCATTCATTGGAGGCTCCATTACTTGGATTTTTGTGATCTTCTTTTATCTCTTATTCTCTTAATTTATCATTTGTACTTTACTTTATTTTAGTCTTCTTACATTATGTGATTTCCCCGCATTTTGTAAGTTCTTAGTGATCTGATTGCTAGTAGTCACTTTGTCATTTTTTTTTATGGATAAATTCACTTTATGGTCCGTACAAGATGCCAACACACCTTTGGGACACCAGCGTGTTGCGTTGTCATCTGTATCCTATGTTGATGTCCTTTGGATGATAGCTTGTTAGTTTTCTGGGGAAATCTTCATGATTGCTCCTTCTGATTCTATAATTTTCATGTTGTTCCTTGAGGTAGTTTAGGGAAGTTCGCCGCATGAGTCTCTTTGAATGAAGAGAACTCATGAGTAGCGAATCCCCCTTCTCTACAGTATGTTTGTACCATAGATTAGGTCACAAAAGTGAAAAAGGTCTTAAGACCATTTTGAATAAAAATTTGGTTGATGGTATTTCTCATTATTTTGTTGGTAAAAATGATTTTTGTGAGCATTTTGTGTTTAAAAAAATAATAGATCATCATTTCCTAATGGGACGAATAAAGCTAAGAGATTATTAGAGGTCATTCATTTAGATGTGTTTGGACCAGTGGATGTTGACTATTTTGTAAATCTTGATATTATGTTACTTTTATTGATGATGTGTCAAGATACACCTAGATTTATTTTATGCATGCAAAATCTAAAGTTTTCATTAACTTTAAGGAATTTATAGCCTTAGTTGAGAAGAAAACAAATTATAAGATAAGGGTGTTGAGATTTGTCAATGAGGGTGAATATTGTTCTAGGGAATTTGATGAGTTTGGTAAGTGTAAACACCTAAAAATGACCTAGGCCTACAAGCTCTATTTTTACCACTTTTGTCCTAGCATAACTAAGACATTTAATTATGTCCTTAGTCCACATTCAACTATTGATTAAATAATGTATAATTGTTTAATTAATTCATGTCCTTTTATTCTTCATGATTATTAAATAAATAAATTTTATTTATTTATTAAATACATCATTAATTGTCTAAGTCCTCCCTTAATTAAATAAATTTCTTAATTTATTTAATTACCTTTATGCATTTAATTCTTCCTGATTATTAAATAAATGAATTTCATTTATTTATTTGATATGTCACTAATTGTCACAATTAAATAAATTTATTAATTTATAAATTTATTTAGTCTTATCTTCCAAATTAAATAATTATTTTTAATTATTTAATTACTAATTTCACTTTTCTCTCATTTTAAATAAATGAAAATATTTAAAATGATTTCATTTTATTAACTTTCACTCTTTTTAGTAAATAATCTGAAAAAGATTATTTACTTGTCACACAAAATCATCATTTTGAATTAATTAAATTCAAAAAGATATTATTCTTCCAAAAATCAAGTAATCCAAAAATCAAGTAATCAGGCAGATTCTTGATTTTCCAAATCGAATCTTCAGTTCAACCCTTATCTTCTTGATTTTTCGAATCTCACAAATCAGGCAGTCTTTATCTTATTGATTTTTGAAAATATTTATTTCTTTAATTAATTTATCTCATTTATTCTCCACCGTCGATCCAATTATCTGAGATATTATCTTGACCGTTCGATTAAGGAATTTTCCCTAACCCTAATTAGGGATTCTCATATTTAATCTAAACCTCTCATTCTAGGTCTTTCGTAGAATTCAATCTCATCCATCCACTCAAAATTGTGTTTTCTATAAAAAACAATTTTGCTCATAATTTTGGGATCCCTCACAACTTGATTTTCGAATTTAGGCATTATAGTCATTTTAGCATTGGTAATTATTATTTCATTTAGCATATTGGCATATACATAGGCATTATTCTATAAAATCCTTCAACATTTGCATAGGGCTTTGACATTACATTAGGTTGTTCATTTGAAATCTGAGGGCCTCATCCGATTTGCTGCAAACTAGAAGGTGTAACAAAGGTGAACCATGGAAGATGAAGATTTCTAGTAACATTGTTCCTTTTATTTTCATGTTTATTTCCTTTGTGCTTTGTTACTTCATGGGATTTTGATGTTTATTGTCTAATAAGCTAACAAACCAATTTTCCATTGATTATAGTAAGCATGCAAGTATTTTTCAGCAAAATTCTACTCCTTATACACCTAAAAAAATGGGTTAGCAGAAAGAATAAACCAAACCTTGATGGAAAGAGATAGGAGCATGTTGAGTGGTGCTAATCTTGATAGATTTTTTTGGGAAAAAGTTGTGTGTATTGCATGTTATTTGGTTAATAGATCTCCTAGTTCAACTCTTGTTGATAAAACTTCTTATGAAGTGTGGATAGGTAGAAAGCCTTATGTTTCACATTTAAGGGTTTTTGGCTATGAGGATTTTTTTCATGTGCATCAAGAGAAGCATTCTAAGTTGGATCCAAAAGAACTGAAATGCATATTTGTTGGTTATGGTGAGAATGTAAAAGGTTATAAGCTTTGTAATCCACTAACTCGTAAAATGGTTTTCTCTAGAGATGTGATTTTCAGGGATTTTAGAGCTTACTTAGGTGAAGAGCAACCAAAGGAGAAATATAAGACAAAAAAAATGCACTTTGAGACATACATTGAGAAGCAAGAAGATGCACATGTGGAAGAACAGCCAAATGGATTTGAGGATTGAGAAGAAGAAGAGGGTTTAGAGAGTTTAGATGATGTGCAAGATGAGCATGTAGAAGAAGAACAACAACAAGAGCCCCTTACTCCTACCTTAAGAAGATCCACAAGGAAATAGAATCCAGTTGACAGGTATAGCCCATCCAATTTCCATTGTGTATTTGCTTTGGTGAGTAGTCACGATGAACCTAGATCTTACAGGGAGGATCTTTATTAAGAAGAAAGTGAGTCTTGGATGCAGGCCATGTAGGAGGAGATGATGGCTCTAGGTAGTTGTGATACCTAGGATCTTGTGAGTTTTACCAAAGGAAGGAATCCCATTGGATGCAAGTGGGTATTTGAAAATAAATTTGGAGAAGATGATCTATTAGAGTGGTACAAGGTTAGATTGGTGGCCAAGGGCTACTCCTAGAGAGAGGGAGTTGATTTCGGTGAAATTTTCTCTCTTGTTGCTAAGTTAACTTCTATTAGATTCCTATTATCTATTGCTATTACTTATGATTTTGAAATAGATCAAATGGATGTTAAAATTGCTTTCTTACATGGGGATCTTGAGGAAGATTTTATATGTGTCAACCTGACAGTTTTGTTGTGAAAGGAAAAGATCACTTGGTTTGTAGGTTAAAGAGATCTTTATATGGTTTGAAACAATCACCTGGGATGTGGTACTAGAAGTTTGATTCCTTTGCATTGAATTTGGGTTTTTTAGAAGTGAGGAGGATTATTATGTTTATATTAAGGTTATCGATAATCAGATTCTAATCATTGTCATGTATGCTAACGACATGTTGTTTATGGGTAACAATAAGGTGATGATTAGGGAGCTTAAGACTCATCTTTCTAGCATATTTGATATGAAGGATTTGGGGGCTGCAAAATATATTCTTGGGATGGAGATGAATAGAGATCAATTTCACAGAAAGTTTGGTTAAGTTAGATAAGTATGTTGATACTATTTTGCAGAGGTTTAATATGCATGACTGTAAACCAATAAATATTCCATTTTCGGTTGTTACTAAGTTGAGTTTAGACATATTTCCTAATCATAATGGTTATTTTGAAGAGATTTCTAACATTCCTTATACTAGTGTCGTTCATAGTTTGATGTATGCAATGGTTTGCATTGGACCAGACATAGCCCTAGCAGTGGGAGTTTTGAGCAGGCTTATGTCTAACCTTGGTAGAGAGCATTGAAATTTTGTTAAGAGGGTGCTTATATATTTGTGTGGTACTTCAAATTACTGTTTGGTTTATCATGGTACTGATGATGTGGATAATTCATTAGACATATAGGGTTTTGTTAATGCAGATTGGGTGGGTGACTTGGATAGTCAATAGTCCACTAGTGGCTATGTTTTTACTTTATTTGTAGGTGCAGTGAGTTTGATGAGTAAGAGGAAGCCTATAGTTGTGTTATCCACCATCAAAGTATAGTATATGACAACTACACATGCTTCTAAGGAGGCAGTTTGGTTACAGAGGCTTCGTAATGGCATTGGTTTTGATTGCAAGATAGTGAGGATTGAATATGACACTCAAAGTGCCATATGTTTAGCCAAAAATTTAATGTATCATGGTCGTATTAAACTTGTTGATGTTTAGTATCACTTTGTGCAAGAAATGGTTGAGAAAGGTAAGGTTTTTATTGAGAAGTTTGACACTTTAGATAATGTTGCATATTCTCTCATGAAGCTAGTGACCACAAATAAACTCTCTTGGTGCATGAAGGCCATAGGCCTTGATCACTATACTTGATTATATTTTATTTGTATCTCATGGATGTAATTGTAATGTACAATGTCAAGTGGGAGAATGTTAGGATAGGTGATTGTAGACACCTGAATTTGACCACTCCCATATGGTCAAATTCACCCTTGCATTCTTCTATCCTATATCCCTAAGCCATATTAATTAAATAATTTATTATTTGGTTAATATTTCATTTTATCCTAATGTCCCCTAAGGTATTTAATTAATCAATTAAATACCTTACCCCATTCATCTCTAAATTAAATAAATATCCCAATTTATTTAATTTAGTCATTAGCCTATTTGAATTAAATCAATTTTTTAATTCGCCCTTTTCTCTCTCCTCATGTCACATCCTCCATAACCTCCCACTTACCTTTAATACCTCATTAGCCCATCTAATTATGAATTTGCACAACCTTAATCACTTAATTAGGCTAACCTAATCTTCATGCCATTTATGGCATGTGTCCTTAGTCAACTTTCATTAAATGCTTTCTTCATTTGGTGAAGTCATCTCCACCTTCTAACGAATTTAAAATTCCTTTTATTTCCCCTATACATCCTATCTGGAATTTTTAATTCCACTTTATTTCTCCAACATCCTTGGAGGAATAAAAGACTAATTTAAAATTCTCCTTCCAATCCCAAGGTCAAATCTCCAAAACCAAGGGAGATTTTAGAAGAATATAAAATTCTTCTATTGTCACATCATCCCATGATGTGGGTAGATGAGACAAGACTCCCCTTTTCCATGTCACCTACACACCACCTTTCCTCTTCCATCTCACCTGTTGTGTGTTAGCATGTGAGGGCTTGTGAGTTCTCAACTTACCCCAGCCCTTGATTCTCTCCACCATGGATGCATCTTAGCCATCCATTACTTTAGAGGCACTTCCCTTAAAAGTAGAGGAATTTCCCTCATTTTGGCATCAGTCAATCCACACTAAGAACTCAAACTCTCAAGCCAACACTTAGCCATTTTTCATACCACCATTGTTGCAGCATCATGGAGCCACCATATTGCATCTATCCAAATACCCATATCCACCATTGCAATCCTCATCCTCTTAGCTTCAGTTTGCACAAGGTTACATACCATTTTGTCCAAGAAGGAGTGCATAATCAAGCATAAAAAAGGTCCAACCAAACTCATCAATTCAAGCAAGGTAAAGGTAACATTTCTTTATGCTTTGTTTGGATTCAAATAGGCTTATCATTGAGTGTTTTGTTTGTGTTTTCTAGCTTGCATTTCCATTTTTTTTTGCATTTCTAGGTTAGAATTCACTTGCACAAATTTTTGGCATGCCTGGTGGGACTCACATCATAGGTCTAGTTTACGTTTGCTTTTTTTTTCAAATTTTATAGGTTTGGGTTTTACACGTAGGGGCGAATCCACCCCCAACGGCCGAATTTGCTGGACATAGAGGCGGGCCCGAAGTAAGAACATGTGAACTTTCTCCCACCCTTCCAACAAAAGGGTGATCCTAAACTCCACAATCTAGGATTCTAATTACAGAGGCGAATACGTGTAGCACAACCGAAATAGGTGAATCTACTAAAGGAAAGGCGAACTTGCTCGAGTCATAGAGACGTAAGTGCAAATGCCCCTCAATTTGAAAGGTGAATATGATCCTGCTTCTTCCTAAGACAGGCTATCCTGCATCATAGTCACAAGTGAATTTACTCCACGCAGGGGAAAATCTGAGGCATTCAAGAATGATAAAGTTTTTGACTTGTGCTTTAATTCAATTTTGGTTTTTGGTACTAATCAGCTAACTTGTTCATTAGTGATTGTGACATTTAAATATTAATTTTTTCAACTTGTCTCTCACGTTTGATGAAGCTCGGTGGTGAAAATTACTAACACATTTATTGCAAGACAATCGGTCGAAGACCCCTAGTTTAGCTCTATTTGTGTGTCTTTTTTCATACTAATTTAGGCACACGTAGATTAATTAAGGGGTCAATTAATCTGTTTGTTGTGTTTGGGAGTGATTTGTTGACGTATCCACTCCCCTTGCACCTTTCGGTGATCCTGGGTGATGAGAAATTGCAACTTGTTCCAGTCTAGTCTAGTCTACCTATGAGGTGCTAGTACGCATACGCTCTCCCCTTGCGCTACGTGTGAGCTTGGGGACCAACCGAAATGTCTAGTATTTCCTTCCCTTAGTGAGACCTACCTAGGATTTCATCACCCAGGGGATGATCTTGACCACGTGTTACTGGTGGGGTATATAAAGGGGGGAGAGCCAAAGTTGTACCCCAATCCAGTCACATCATGTCCAGTGAAGCGTCGAAGCTAGGGTGATACCTAGATAAGACGTGCAGGGTTGGTCCAAGTTTCCAGTACCTCGTTGCAGCTCTCGATCCACGCTTGTGATGGGCTGGTGTTCACGGTTGTGCCTCACACACCCTCCTGGTGTATTAAGGACGCACGAGATAGCTTGTTCATCCTAGATAAAGACTTGTGTTTAGTCGTGGCTTGGTGTAGTGCAAGGGATGTGCACCGTACCCCAAAGTTACTCACCATGCACTCCCTTGGGTTGAGATAGAAATCCTCATGGTGGACTAAAATAGTCTTTGAGAGAGAGAGTGAAGGTGAGCCTGTGGTGTTTGTTGATGACCCTGTGCCACTGAATCTCTAGCTATTCACATTCGCAAGAAAGCATAGTCTAGAGAACCGCCCTAGTATCATAGAGTATTAACCTTGGGGTTTCCCCTCAAGCTGGAGTGCCTACATCAAGTTAGCAAACCCTTATCACTAATTTTAGGCTTGTGCTATCTGAAGTGTCTTCTTGGGTGATACCAATGCTTTTCGTCAGTTTGAGTTTGTCCATCCCTTTGCTTGTTGCTTGTCATGTTTTTTTCCTTTTCCATAGTCTTCCCCTACCCTTAGTGGCAATTTTGCTTCCCACAGGGGCGAACTTGCATTGTGGACAGGTGATCTTGCCTTGAAAGGGGGTGATTTTGTGTCTTGATTCCAATCTAGTATCTAGTCATCCTTTAAGCAAATTCATCCTTTTTAGGGGTGAATTTTCTTGTGGATCTCTTAGTTAGGCAACCCTGTGTCTATCTATTCCCTAAAGAAGTAATCCTACCTTCCTTTTAGGTGAGTCTCTAGTCCCTGTCATCCTTGTCTACATGTTCCCTGAAGAGGTGATAGGGGTGATCCTGTGTCTCGTCTGTGTCCCCCACTTTCATACATCCCTTAGAATAGGTGAACCTATTGTCCGCAGGGGTAATCTTGTGTCTTGTCCATACCATCCTTGTCCATATAGTCCAAGACATAGGTGGTTTTGTCTAATCAATAGGCGACCTCGTCATAGGTGTTTTCGTCCCTTGTTCATACATCCAAGGAAATAGGTGATCTTGTTAGACCATTAGGCATAACCATCCATGTCCGCACATCTTAAAAAAGTGGTGATCCTAAACCCTAGATAGGTGATATCGTGTCTCATGCCCGCTTGTTTCTTTTTTAGTATCCAAAGATATAGGTGATCCTGCTAACTAGATAGGAAAACCTGCTCTACATAGAGGTGATCCTGTACTCCCTCCAATAGGATATCCCATCACTTAGAGGGGCGGTCTTGCAATACATAGAGGTTTATGGTATCCCATACAAAACTCCTGAGAGTTAATCCTTTGGACCACTAAAAGCTTGTTGTTCTTTGAGTTCATTCCTGCGATCAAAATTTTTTTATCATCATCTATCTGCCTGTAATCATCATTTTAGTCCATCTGCATTTATCAAAAATCCTCGAATCCTCAATCAAATCATATAGGTCCATCTTAGGACATCCCTAGATTGCATATCCATCATCGATCCATCAATCCAAATCCTTTGAACTTTGTTTTAGGGACTTTTTATCCAATTGGGTTAGGTAACTGACCCTAATCGTCTTCACTCATGCTCACTTAAGATTATCATCCATCCTAAGTTAGTAATCCTCCGTGGCCTAATCAATATCCTCTCATCTTGAGGTAGATTTTTTGTCATGATCATACTTTTATAATCCAATTCAATCATTAGCATCATACATCATCTATTTAATCCCCTAAACTTGGTTTAGAGTTAATCCTACCAATCCAATCCAATCCAATCCAATCCAACCTAATCGACTATTCAAAATTGTCTCCTCAATCATCCAATCAATCGATCTATCATCTTAGAAATCCCTTTAGTCATCATCTTGAACATCATTTAGGTGTATCTTAGGGTTTAGTGTCATCTTAGTCACCTGGTCATTTTACATATATTTGCATGCCCCTTACCTGATCGCAAACAAAGAAACTCATGGAACAACAATAGTCCCAAGGTGCTCAACCTCAAATTCCTCAAGATCAACCCATCAATGGTGGCTCATCACAATCTAACACCAAGGTCCACACTCAATCTCCTCCTGATGAAAGTATGGTTAGCCAACCTGAGCTCACATTCGATGAATATCTTAGCAACCCCACTAATGTACAGATGACAGATCGTCTTCTCGATGAGTGTGGGGATAAAATCCTTGCCACGTTACTCATGAAGGGCATTAAGCCATTGTCAGGGTTTGATTTATCAAAATACATCAACATTACACCCCTTGCTCTACCACAAGATCTGAATCCTAGTTCATTAGTTCCACAAGTCCCCCAAATCACACCACAAGACACATGGTAGAAACTAGGATTTGGTAATGATGTTTTTTATCATCTTCCACCCACCAATGTCTTAATTTCAGTAATGGGTGTTGCACCCAATCCTAACAATCCCCAAGGCCCTAATCCTAACAATCCTCTTGGTCTTGGTAACCTACAAGGTCCTCCCAATCCACAAGGCATGATCATCCCTCAAGGTCCAACCCCTATACCATCTACACCACCTCTCCCATCGAATCAATCAAGTCAGCTTTTAGGGAATATGGGGAGCAATGCTTATAATCCTTTTGTTGTGTCGCCTCCACCTTCTGGCCCTACACCTACATCAAACTTACCACCACCTTCATTTACATTCCAACAACCACCTCGAGGAAATCTTTTTCCCTTGCATCAACCTCAGGGAAACCCATAGCAGGCACCACCATCACAACCGCCTCACCAACAACTGTCATAACAACCACCATCACAACCTCCATAGCATACCCAAATTCCTTCGCAACCCCCCCATCATGCAAAAATTCCATCGCAACATCAACAACCCCCCCAGGGCATCAAAAGCAAGATAACCCATCACAACCTCCTCACCAACACATCCCATCTTATCAAAAACCACCTCAACAACCACAAATCCCATCTCAACCTCCTCAACAACAACCAACATCTTACCAACAACCCTCTCAGCATTATCATGATGCAATCACAGTAATCCTCCCAACAAATTCCAAGCAACTCTGCTTCCCAATACCTATATCATCCTCAAAGCACCTATTATCCACAAAATACTACATCCAATCCCAATCCCAATTATTCTTATTATAACCTATAACAATCTCAACAAAAAATTTCTTATGCTACTCCCTCGCAATCACAACAAAACACCTACTACCAACAATCCAATCCACAACAACCTCCATATGCTTCCCAACAACAAAAAACCTACAATTACCAATACAATCCATATTACTCCCAGTAGCCACCATCCTATTAGCAAGTGCCTCTTCCTCATATTACCAAGCCCCACCATCATCGACAAGATTATGCCAATCCTCAATCCACGTATCCCAATAAATATCAACAAGTCCCTTCATATCCACCTCCACCATCATATGGCCAGTCCATTCTGCCTCCACCTCCATCACATCAACAATATCTCCCATACAATCAGTCCAACCTAGCAGGTCCTTCCTCATCAACACCAATTAATAAGAAGTGGGAAGAGATAAAATCCGCACTAAAAGACTTGCAAATGAGGATGTCCAAGAAGTCCTTCAAATTTGAGGAAATTTTCCCTTATCTATTTGATCCCTCAATTTCACTCATCCCCTTTCCTAAACATTTTGAAATGACAAAATTTGATAAATACAAGGGAAGGGGAGATCCTAGAAACCATTTGCAAGAATTTTATACACATTGTTAGGAGGTCATGCATAATGATGACTACCTACTGCGATTGTTTCCTAGGAGTCTAATAGGGAAAGCTCTAGACTGGTCCATGGGTCTTTTGAAGGGGTTGGTTTCTTCCTTTGTGGATCTATCAAAAAAAAAATTTACACACTTCTCCTTCAATTTGGAGAAGCACATCGATACCTTAGATCTCTTGAAAGATAACCAACATGAGGGAAAAACATTTGCAAGTTACTTGTAAAGGTGGTGAGCCTTGGCTAGTTGGCTAAAATCCCATCTCAACAAGAAAGATTTGGTAAACATATTTGTTGCTAATTCCCACCGTGAAATGGCTCATAATCTACACCTCCTTTACGTTACCACTTTTTCCAAAGTCATTGAGAAGGGCACTTCATCGAGAGAGCCCTTATTGCTAAAGGCCAAATCAAAATATTTAACCAAGATAAAGATAAATCACCTGGAGATAAATCTCGCTACTGGAACAAGAATAAAAATGTTGTCAATGATGGCATTACTGACACCAAACACATCCAAGTAGCTAATACTTCACAAAGATCGTAGTATGTCCTTAATCCGCAATTGGTTGCCAACATCATATCTATATCACATGGTGCACCTCGTCCTCCCCAATAGTCCAATCAATACAATCAAAGGAATAATAAACACTTGTTCACTCCTTTGGGAGAACCTTTTGATGTAGTTTTCAGGAGGTTTCTTCAAGAGAATTATCGATTACTTATCCTATGACAAAGCCTTTTGATGAGTCAAATCCAAAACCCGCTTGGTATATAAAGAATGAATATTGTGATTATCACAAGATCAAAGGTCACTCCACTAATAAGTGTTAAGGACTTAAGTGTTATATCAGGCTACATTGTCCAATGCTCAACTACATATATATCAGCATGCCTTCCCTAAGCACAATCAAGGTATCAATACCTCAAACGCTAACCCCAGGCCTAACAACAATAGCCAAAATAATAACACTAATAATATCAATTATAAAGTCATGCCATATAATTATGACAACATTGTTATGTGCAATAATCAAGTAGAGCCACATGTATCTATTATTCGTGTCAAAGGAAAAGACCCACAATGTGTTATTACTACATGTCGTACCCACATATCAGTTCTTGGGCCTTCCAATTCATCCTAGCTAGCTCTTCTAAGCTCACAATATAATATCCTTGACCATCTTGGTAAGACTCTAGCCCAAATATCCATTCTAGATTTGCTTAATTCTTCCCTAATCCACCAATAAATCCTTACAAAAGCTCTTTAGGATACGCATGTGCCTAATGACATAGATCCTACCCAGTTTCAAGCTTTAGTAGGACATTTGTCATCCACTTATCAGTTGGGATTCAGTCAAAATGATATGTCACCAATTGACTCATCCCATAATTGTGCCCTGCTCATTGAGGTCATTTTCGCCCACCATAAGGTGAAATGGGTCTTGGTAGATAATGGCTCTACCCTTAATCTATGTACATTAAGGTTCATAAAATAGGTAGGATATACTCATGCTAACTTGGATAATCAAACCATTAAAATAAAGGCCTATGACAACGTAGAAAGGGACTCAAAAGGTATTATTTTTCTTCCTATTTAGGTTGGCCCCATTGTGCAATACGCCACATGCCATGTTCTTGATCTAGATCTACCATATAACCTTCTCCTTGTTCATCCATGGATCTATTCCATGCAAGTCGTTCCATAAACCTACCACCAATGCCTAAAATTTCCATACAATGGGGTCGAAGTAACTATCCATGTAGACCCTCAACCCTTTGAGTATTTTTGTGCTCTAGAAGCTTCCTTCCCCCACTCCTGATATTGTCCAGAAGTCAAACTGGGGCACCTCAAACATCGACTTCCAATCCATCCTCCAATTCATCATCAACCACATCATCCACTCCATCCACTGCATCTGAATCCACCATCACCAAGGTCTAGATCATAGATAAAGGTTGTGGAGAATATGAGATGCATTCAGATCTTAATGAGGCAACCATGCCTCCATCTCCTCACACCTATGGTCAACCTTGTTAGTCTACACCAAAGGAGGAAGTGAAGACAAAAACTATCAGTTCTAAGAACATGGGTTTTACCACTTTCCGGTCCCTAGGAAAACAACAAGATCAGGCTGACAATGACATTATTCAATGGATATATAGGGAAGAACCTGAGCCATCACCTCCTCTCATTGAATACTTCCAAGAGGCTTATCCTCATGCATCAAAGTTAGTAGAAAAATAAAATTATCAAGGGGGAGGTCTTAGTGTAGAGGAGCATGGAAGATTGCAACCCATTGAAACACCTGTGCGACCTAAAAATGTGGGCTTAGGCTATGAAAAAAAGCAAAAGGGTCCCGCAACATCCACTAGCACCTTGAATAATTTCAATTTAGATAATGATTTCCTTAATGACATACCTGAAAAAGAAGCCATCATACTCTCATACGATGATGTAGATCTCCCTTCCCTCTTTGATTCCACATCAATATTTACCATCAGCCTTTCCCTCCGCCACCCTGACCTTATTGATTGGGACATATGAGGGAGCACACCTATAGACACTTTTTCTTCTATGGACACTTATTTACATCTCATGGGATTAGGGTAAGATGAACACCCTAACCGCAAAAGCAAAAAGAAACAAAACAAAAAAGGGTCATCCAGTGAAAAACTCTCTAAGGCACTTCTTGACTCATCAAAAGTAAAAATAAAGGGTGTATCCGATAGTGAAAACCTCGATGAGGTGGTAGAGGATGGGGATGTTCATCTTCCCCTTGTTGGAACTCATTTATCCAAATGGTCTTCCATTCTAATTGATGAAATGCAAGAAGTTAATCTGGGAACAAAAGAAGAGCCCAAAATCACTTATGTGGCCAAGTCATTGTCAAAGGAAGAGTATCCCATCATTTTCAACCTGCTAAAGGAAGGGATCATTAACTTTGCATGGTCCTATTCAAATATGCTAGGATTGGATACTGCATTGGTTGTGCACCATCTTGACATTCATCCAGATGCAAAACCAGTTAAATAGAAACTCAAAAAAATGCATCCTCAAGTGGTCCTACTTGTCAAGAAAGAACTAGAAAAAATGTTAGAGGTTGAATTCATCAAATCAATTGATTACACTGATTGGATATCCAATATAGTGCATGTGGCTAAACCAAATGGGAACATTAGAATCTGTACAAATTTTTGAGATCTTAATAAAGCTTTCCCAAAGGACGATTTCCTACTTCTGAACATTGACATGTTGGTAGATCTTACAAAAGGACATGTTATGTTATCCCTCATGGAAGGATTTTCTGGCTACAATCAAATTAGAATCACACCTGAAGATTAGCACAATGTTGTTTTCACCACCCCTGGGGCACTTTCTACTATAATGTCATGCCCTTTGGTCTCAAGAACGCAAGGGAAACTTACCAACGTGCAATGACCGCCATCTTCCATGACCTCATACATATCATAATGGAACATTATGTTGATGATCTACTAGGGAAATACAAGACAAGAGAAGATCATCCGAGGATCCTCAGGAAAATATTTGAGTGGTTGGAGCAGTACAAGTTGTGCCTGAATCCAAAGAAGTGTGTGTTTGGTGACACATCTGGTAAATTGTTAGGCTTCATAGTATCTATAAGGGGCATTGAAATGGATCCAACCAAGGTCAAGGCCATAATGGAAATTCCCCTGCCACGTAATTTGAAACAATTAATAAGTTTGCAAGGAAAACTACAGTCTATCAGGAACTTCATAGCCCAACTTGCTGATAAATTCCTTTACACGTATCTTGCACAAAGACATCACCTTCAAGTGGGATCCAAATTGTCAACAAGGTTTCGACAAGATCAACGAGTACCTAGATAATCCGCCCATTTTAATGCCTCCCATTCTAGGTAAACCACTCCTATATATCTCAACCACATCAGTTGCATGGGGGCATTGTTGGCACAACATGATGAGTTTTCTAAGGAACGTGCAATCTACTATATCAGTCACACACTTGTGGGTTATGAGCTTAATTATTCACCTATAGAAAAAGCCTACTTGGTAGTTTTTTTTAGTTCACAAAAGTTGTACCACTACATGCTTAGTCATCCTACCAAGCTAATATCAAAATTTGACCCACTCAAATATCTCTTATCAAGAACATCATTAACTGGCCACATGGCTAAGTGGGTTATGCTACTGAGTGAGTTTGACATAGAATACATGGAACATAAAGCAATCAGGGAATAAGTGATAGCAGATCAGTTGGATGATGCTCATTTGGTCGATGCATATCCATTAGTAACTGAGTTTCTTGATGAGGGGGTCCTTACAGTTTCAGAAGCAAATGCATGGACACTATATTTTGATGGGTCATATACTCACAATAGAGTTAGTGCAGGTGTCCTCTTTGTCAGCCCTCAAGGTGATTACATTCCAAATTCATTCAGGCTAGCATTCCCATGCACAAACAACACCACAAAATATGAAGCTCTAATCACAGGCCTTAGAATCGCAGTCCAATGGAATATCACTCATCTACATGTCTTTGGAAATTCTCAACTGATCACCAAATAGGTCAACGATGAGTTTCAAACCAGGGATGATAAGCTTCTTCCTTATAAATGCATGGTGGATGAATTCAAGAAATATTTCACCTATATTCAGTTTGAATAGATTCCTAGAGTCCAGAACAAGGCAGCGAATTCCATGGCTATGATTGGTTCCCCCATCAAAATGCCTAAGGGTCGAATGGATTGTGAGTTCCTCATTGAGAAACTATTTATCCTAGTGTACGATGTTCCTAACAATGAAATGGTGTGTGATATCGTAGGTTTTGAATCACCCTAGTATCATGAAATTTATACCTATCTCCACGACATCATCCTACCACCTGACCTTACCTGTAACTAATGCAAATCATTCATCCAATGCACTTCTTGATACATAATTGTGGGAGATACACTTTATCGTAGAGGTTATGATGGCACTCTTCTTCAGTGTCTCAATGAATCAGAATTCCATGTTGCATTAAACAAGGTGCATAGTGATGTCTATTGGTCTCATTCTAATGGAATGGCCTTAGTAAAGAAAATTCTCAGAGTAGGATATTACTCTCCCACTATGGAGCATGATGCTTGTGAGTTCGTGAAGAAATGTGTGCCTTGTCAACAACATGCAAATCTAATCGATGCTCCTGCACAAGATTTGCAGCCTATCATTACATCGTGGCCCTTTTCACAATGGAATTTTGACTTGATTGACAAGATTAACCCCCATCATCCAATGGTCATACTTTCATCATCACTGCCACTGAATACTTCACCAAGTGGGTGGAAGCAATTCCACTCTCTCAAATCACTAGTGTTTAGATTTCCAAATTCATCCTTTTCCATATTCTTTGTAGATATGAATTCCCCTCCACCATCATCACCAATAATGGTAAGCCCTTCAAAAACTAGTATATGAAGCACCTTTGTGAAACATATCATATCCAACATCGTTGGTCCACCCCCTATTACCCACAAGGTAATGGCCAAGCCGAAGTGACCAACAAAACTCTTATCAAAATCCTTAAAAAGGTGGTCAATAAAATTGGTCAAGATTGGAACCTCCATCTCAATCCCGCCCTTTGGGAATATCACACATCCATCCACACACCTACTGGAACTACCCCATACTCCCCTGTTTATGGCACTAATTCCATCTTTTTGATTGAGGTTGAGATCCCATCACTTTGAATCTCTCTAAAGAATCTCATCAGTGATGAAGATGCTCGAGTCACATGGTTAAGTCAACTAGAACTCTTGGATGAGGAATGCATCAAGGCCTATAATCATCTCCAAGCATATCAACACCATCTTCGGAGAAATTACAACAAGAAGGTTCATCCTTGCCAATTCAATGTTGGTGATCTAGTCCTAAAGGAGAATTAGTGTACCTAGTAGGATCAGGAAAAGAAAGGAAAGTTTGAAGCAAATTTGTTGGGTCCATATGTTGTCACAAAAAAATACGGTTCTAGGGAATATCAGCTTGCAAAACTTGAGGGGGAACCCTTGGAGGAACCCATCAATATCATACACCTAAAAAGGTTTTACACCTAGGTCAGTTGGGTTATCCTACGTAGAAAAATACCAAAAAAAGTAAAAAATCTAGAAAAATACAAAAAAATCAAAAAAATCAAAGAATCCAAAAATAGTAAAGAGAAATAATGTTTCCTATGGTGAAAACCACCCTTGGTGGTTCCTTGGATAAGTACGTTTGGTGAAAACCTGGCAACAAGTGGCATTCATAGAGGGCTTAATCATTATCTATCTTACGTCCTATTTTCCTTATGCTTTCATTCGTCCTATTAGAATATCTTATCCTCACATCCTATCATACCCATCCTCCCATCGGCTTCCTATTTATTTGTTGCTTGGTATATTTTGATTGAGCATTGGATGATTCAGATCTATTATCCTAAATCTGAGCTTTTCGTCGCTTGTTTATTGGTGTCATTTTTCAGTCTCGTGTCCTCATCTAGGTTCTTTCATCATGTTGGTCATCATTAGGTCTCATGTCATCTTTCATCCATTTTGTAGAACTATGTTGCCCCTGCGCTTTCACGTAGGCAAGGCTAATCATTTGATCAACCCCCGAGGCATTTTTCCATCCTATCTTTCTCATCCATTGAGGTCTCCATTGTCCTCTTTCCGCTTTTATCCATGTTCATTTGTAAGTCTTTTATCGAACTATAAGGGCTTTGTGCTTTCACATAGGCAAGGCTAATCCTTGATCATCCCCCAAGCCCCTAGGTCCTTATGGTGTGTCTCGGTCATGTGTCGTGTCGTCAAGTGTGTCCTTATTCATTTGGTTCCTAACAAACAAAATCCATTCGTATCATGGGGTCCAATCGGTTGCCAGTATCTTGAGTCATGTCGATCACCTAATCTATCCTCCATCTTTGGTCTTAACAGGATGTATCCTTCCTAAATCATATCGCATCAATCCCATCCACCTACTGATCCTATGGAAAAGGACATTTAAAATTTATTGTGATCTTTTAGTGCTTTTGGCGTTATGTTTATCATTTGAGCTTCCTATTACACTTTGTCAAAGTCACCATGATCCCTCATATCATGGTGCACTTTGATGGGTAAACATAGGGACATATCTTGATTTTGTGTGTTCTTGTCTCCTTGGTTTTCCTACATAGTACCCATCGAGACCCATGTGGTCTTGTGTTATGCTAGGGAATCCTTTGTACTTATGGTTATTCCAACATTAGGCCTGACCAAATCCATTGTGGCTTTTGGGTGTTGGGATAGCCTTCTTGTTTGGTGTGTTTGTCTTATGCATTTGACACTAATAGGCCTTGGTTCTTTGTACCCTGGTGTATCGTGTCCTATGCTATAGAAAAAATCAATGCTCCTAAAATGGAAAAATGGCATTAGATCTGCATTTCATTTATCATCCTATTGCATTGCATTTCCCCCCATCCAATTCTTCCCCTAGCCTATGGTTCATGATTTTTGGTTGTGCAAATGTTCTTCTTCCATCTATTCTTCCTATCAAGATTCCTACGGTTTTGATAGGTGCACTATCACACCCATCATCATCTATTGTACTATCACTTTCATTATCATCTTAAGTTGTTTAGATTAATATAGATATGTTAGTATAAGAATCTTAATTCCATTTCATTATTGCATTTTGATTATCATTTCATTACATAATCATCTTAAGTTGTTTAGATTAATATAGATCTATTAGTCTAAGCATCGTAAGTCCATTTCATTATTTCATTTTCAATATCATCTTAAGCTACTTAGATTAATCTATATTGGTTATTCTAATCATCTTAAGTTCATTTCATTATCATTTTGTTGCCTTTTCATCTTCATAATCATCTTAAGTTGTTTAGATTAATGTAGATATATTAGTCTAAGCATCTTAAGTCCATTTCATTATTGCATTTTCATTATCATTTTGTTGCATTTTCATCTTCATAATCATCTTAAGTTGTTTAGATTAATATAGATCTGTTAGTCTAAGCATCTTAAGTTCATTTCATTATCCATTGCATTATCATTTTCATTATCATCTTAAGTTGTTTAGATTAATCTAGATTGGTTATTCTAATCATCTTAAGTTCATTTCCATTATCATCTTATGTTGTTTAGAGCTGCTATTCTAAACATATTAGTTCATTCCATTACATATATTGTATTTTATCCCATCCATCCATAAAATGATCACATATGCATACATCATATAGTTGCATCCATTACGTATTTTCATATCACATCGTACATACATTATTAATCATTATAATGCAATAATCCATACATTATTCATCATCATATCATATCTCATATGCATACATCATTAATAACAATAAAATTTCCCCCTGCATCACACACCATTAGTATCAAGTCTGTAACATACATCAAATCATAAATCATGTCACATCACATCTTTCATCCAAAGGCATTATACATAATGCATTTCATCCATATCATCCACATAGAAATAAGCATAAATCACCATAATCACATGCATATATCATAATCACCATCATACACATAAGCATAATAAACATCCATGACATCACATAATAATCACATAGTATCACATCAATGTCCATTGCATATCATATATATATCAGAAAATAAAGTGTCCATCACATAGTCTATCACGTGTCCATCATAATCCATAATAAAAGATCATAGAGTCCATGAAAATCCATCAAAATGTCCATGAAAGTCCATCAAATAAAGGTACAATTGCAGGGAGCTAATCAAATACAGAGACTGCATGTGACAGATCAGAGTGTTCTGAATGAATAAAGAATGAAGGAATGAATGAATTTTCCCACTCTGTGCCAAAGAATCTATAGCCTTTGCTTGTATGCACAAATCCATGCACCACGCACCTGTCAAAATCTTAATCATGTATCTCCTCTCTATCTATCCATTGCTCTCAACATCTGACCTCTGTGGGGAGTTTGGCACTAAACCTCGGTCATGGGGAGGTGTCTCGCGATAGTCATTGTATCCTCGAGTGTGGATGGCAACTGATCGGGAGGGCACTGGAATCTGGGTCATTGCTCTAACATATGGAGGTACTCTCCATGTTGGGTCAGGTACCTCCCAAAAATAGGTGCTCATATAATATCCAGCCTCTGTCCTGGCATCAGCCTCTCATGTCGCTTGTACCCTCGCTACATCCCACTCTATGTCCTATCAGTCTCTCTGATATGCGATGATCCTCTTCTCCTACTCCCACACCTCCTGATTCAACCTCATATGCTCCACTTATCCCTCCAACTACAACATCCTCCTACAAACCTCATCTCTCTCCCCCTGTAGTGTTTGCACTTGCACCTCTGTTGCCTCCACCCTCTCAAGTAATAACCCTACATCCTTGACAATACCCTCCACAGTCTCCACCCTCACCTACATCTCCTCCAATCCCCCTCGCATCTCCCCTACCTATCTCTATGATTCATCCCTCTCTGTCTGTGTCTCTAGCAATCTCCTCCCTGCCTCATCTGCTAGCTCTCCAAATGCTTTTTCTCCATCTCTCCCTACATCCTGTAACCATTGCACCTCCCCTTGTAGCTGCCCCACCTCACCTTATAACCTCCCCACCTCTGTTTGTAGTCTTTCTCTATCATCCTTAGACTCCTACAGTCTATGCTTGACTATTCATAGCTTGGCTAGGGCTCTTGTCAGTAACATTGTCGGGTCCTCTGGTGGTGGTGGCACATATAAGACCATGGATAATGGGTCCACTGCAGGAGCATCCACCTCCATCACTTGCTCCTCCCCCCAGCCTCCTCCATCTCCATGTCTCCTCCTCTTCATTGTATTTTTCCCCTCCTCCTCCTCCTCTTCATTTTCTTTCGCCCCTCCTCCTCCTCCTCTGTGGCCTAGCCAACTCCCTCTCATCATCTAACCCAAATCCCAATGCACCAACAATAGGCTCTACAGTAGTCATCCTCCTTGACCTGCATTGGGCCCACCATGTAGAATACCGTACAATAGTACCTGTATCCTTTGGTCCTCCCCTCCACGAATACACCGTCATTGGAACTACATACCACATCTTGTGGGAAAAATCAGTTGTAATCTACTCCCCCCATATGGCCCTTGATTCCCAGCTAACCCGTCTGAACATCTGTGGTACCCCGAGGATATCCTGCTATACCCCATATTGTCAAGTCACCCTATCCGGCCTGTTTAGCTCTATAATGAAATGCTCTCATCCTATCAGGTACCACTAGAAGAACAAATAAACCCTCCATCTCCTATCATCATCCCACCACCCCAAAAATTGTCATCCCATGTAAGGTCTCAATGTAATATCCCCTACCACCAATCCATCCAATCTTCGTCGCCACTCCTCCAAACTCCCTACCTACTAATAGTGCAATCTCCAACCATACTCAAATCCCCACCAATACACCACTGGTAGTGTCTCATCCTGAGCACTAGCAATCAGGATATCTGGCATACCACATGCATATTGTGGTACATCTATATTCCTACTCTTAGAGTACACATGCCCCCATGCAAACTCTCTCTCTGCTATATGCCTAACAACCTCAATCATCTTGAGGCTGAAAATTTGACCATTCTTGTCTAGAAGGAGGATCTCATTGATAAGGTTGCATAGATAAAGAGGTAATTCCACCATCTCAAGTCCGAAGCATGCATCGATATCCAACTCTTTCCCTCAGATGGGAAGGTCACCTAGTCCAAACACTGCCTGCACACTCCTGTCAACTAATCATCGAGGCATTGCATTAATCAAATGCCCTCGGATTGGCAACTGCAAGACCCTCCACACATCCTCTAATGTCACTGTAATCTCCCCCGTCAGGAGATGGAATGTGGAGGTCTTCGAGATCCATCACTCCATCAATGTTGTAAGGGTTTGTGTGCTCTAATGTTGAGATATCCCAACAAATGAAGCAGTCCAGCCTAGTCCAATGTCTCATGATCCACCACGATCATTGCCCTCAAAGTCACATCTAACACAGCTGAATGCCTCTCTTGTGTCCTCAAAGTCTTGAAACTCTACATCCATGCAAACCATTCTATCAGGTTTTCTAACACTTCATTGCTATTTTCTACCTTTTTCATCCCTACCCCCATTTGGAAAATTCGCCTCTATGTGAGGTGAGTTAGCCCATTCCCTTTTTCCAACGCATTCACCTTTCTAACACGTGCATTCGCCCCTCTATCCTCCTTTTGCGGGTTTGCTTGTTTTCCAAGCATATCCACCCCTTTCTTGTTTGGGCACACATTTTCCCATCTTTTCCTTAGAGGTGAACTCACATTCACCCCTTTTCCCCCTTGGGAAATTTTGCAATTGCCCCTATGTCTTTTCTTCCTGAGTGGCAAATTTACATTCGCCCTTTTCCCCAAGGGGCAGATTCACATCCGCTTGTTCCCATTTTGGGAAAATTCGCATTCGCCCTTTTCCCATTTTTGTAATTTCACAATTGCCTATCTTAGTTTCCACCCACCCTTGTGTTATGCAAGTTCACCCTTATCAAAGAGAGGCGATTTTGCAATTTCCCCTCTCCTAGCACATCTACCCCTATGGTATGTGCATCTACCCCTTTCCTCATCAATTCATTGGACAAGAAAATTCGCTTGACTGGAAGGGAAAATCCGCCTTTCTGCAGTGACTGCATTTTCCTAGCTACCCATCTCAAAATTAAAACATGTATGTGAAATTGAAACAAAATCATAAAGTCGGGATCCAAAGCCTACTTGGCAGGGTACTACTCACTTGTAGTAGTATTGTCGTACTTCCTCACCTCAGTGGATCAGCTTGTCATCACCCTCCATGTCACTCATTCTATCAGTAATCCTCGTCTCTCTCTCTCTTTCGTGTAATCGTGTGATGCCAAGTGTGCAAATGAGAATTAGGTGAATAGTAATTTTTCAAATTTACTATTTATAATTTTCATTTTTTACCCTAGTTAGCCTTTTAATTTTTGGGTAATTTTTACCCTTTAATTAACCCTTTATTAATTCATTTTCCCCTTTTCTTCGAAGGGCTTCCATTTGCACCCCATTTGTCCATTTTCTTCTATTCAAAAGCCATTCTTCATGGTTCTTCGCGCTCTATCACATGGTACCCTCTATTTCTTCATATCGAGAAGTTGCTTGAGGCCCCTTTTCTTCCCCATCCTCCCTCTTGAGGGGGCATACCCTACTATATTTCTCCATTCTTCTTTCCTATCCACTTCCCTACGACATTGAGACATTGTCTAACATTATTTTCTTCTATCAAGTCATTTGTGTTTTATTTTTCTTCAAAACACTATTATTTTAGTAGTATTTCGAAGAGGGGCAAAATGTAGACACCTAAATATGACCACTCCCATATGGTCAAATTCACCCTTGCATTCTTCGATCCTACATCCCTAAGCCATATTTAAGCCATATTAATTAAATAATTTATTATTTGGTTAATATTTCACTTTATCCTAATGTCCCCTAAGGTATTTAATTAATCAATTAAATACCTTACCCCATTCATCTCTAAATTAAATAAATATCCCAATTTATTTAATTTAGTCATAACCCATGTGAATTAAATCATTTTTTAATTCACCCTTTTCTTTCTCCTCATGTCACATCCTCCATAACCTCCCACTTGCCTCTAATCCTTTATTAGCACATCTAATCATGCATTTGCACAACCTTAATCACTTAATTAGGCTAACCTAATCTTCATGCCATCTATGGCATGTGTCCTTAGTCAACTTTCATTAAATGCTTTCTTCATTTGGTGAAGTCATCTTCACCTTCTAAGGAATTTAAAATTCCTTTTATTTCCCCCATGCATCCTATGTGGAATTTTTAATTCCACTTTATTTCTCCAACATCCTTGGAGGAATAAAAGATTAATTTAAAATTCCCCTTCCAAAGGTCAAATCTCCAAAAACAAGGGATATTTTAGAAGAATTTAAAATTCTTCTATTGTCATATCATCCCATGATGTGGGTAGATGAGACAAGACTCCCCTTTTCCATGTCACCTCCACATCACCTTTCCTCTTCCATCTTACCTGCCACATGTCAGTATGTGAGGGCTTATGAGTTCTCAACTCACCCCAACCCTTGATTCTCTCCACCATGGATGCATCTCATCCATCCATTCCTTTAGAGGCACTTCCCCTAAAAGTGGATGAATTTCCCTCATTTTGGAATCACTCAATCCACACTAAGGACTTAAACTCTCAAGCCAACACTTAACCATTTTTCATACCATCATTGTTGCAGCATCATAGAGCCACCATATTGCATCTATCCAAATACCTATATCCACCATTGCAATCCTCATCCTCTTGGCTTCATTTTGCACTAGGTTGCATGCCATTTTTTCCAAGAAGAATCACACAATCAAGCATCAAAAAGTGCCAACCAAACTCATCAATTCAAGCAAGGTAAAGGTAATATTTCTTTGTTCTTTGTTTAGATTCAACTAGGCTTATCATTGAGTGTTTTGTTTTTTGTTTTATAGCTTGCATTTCCATTGTTGTTTTGCATTTCTAGGTAAGAATTCACTTGCCCACAGTGACATTATAATCACAATCCTAAGTTGATTTATGTGTCTCCACGTTCTTTGGAAAGTGTTTAAGAGACATGAGGGATAAAATATTTATTATTTATTTTCCTATGACAATTGTAATTGCATTCAAAGAGGTGGACCCATTATGGCGATGGTTACAAAGCATCTTTGAGGCATAGTACTCTTGTTCGTCCACCTTTGTGGGTGGGTACCACTTGAGTGTACATGTCCTTGCATGTTATTTACATGTTTTGCATGCTCTTGCATCTTTAGGTGCCTAGGTTTGCATGTTGGTGCATGATCTTACATGTAGTTGTCGGAGCCATTAGAGAGTTATGGAGCACTTGAGTTTGACCAATTTCTATTTGTAGTGGGTTAGGTTCCCATGTGAAGGCCATGTGATAATTTAATATTTTATTCCATGTTTATGGGTTGTCCACTAAGGGGGTGTGGGTTTTTCCAAGTGGTTTTGCTTGTTGTTTTGGGATACCATTTGTGGTATTCTCTCCCACAAACTTATATATATTGGAGCCTTAAGATGGTGGTTTTAGTATGATTTATTTGTAGGTTATCAAGATGACGAAGTGTTGCTAGATTACAGAGAGGATTTTTGTATTGATTTACTTCTTGAAGATTAATACAAACATTGGATCTCTTTGGGTGTGGAGTTTTTTTCCAGCAAGGGTTTCTCCACGTATATCTTGTGTCACTTGTTTTGATGACTTATGGTATTACAGATTAAATTCTTTCATTGTTGCAACTGTCAATCACTTAATCATTTTATGGTAATCTTCTAAACATAATTTTAGATTTGCAATTGCTTTAATAAGTTCATATTGCTACAAGTTATACCTTGATTTCCAAAACCTAGGCTCGATCACTACCAACCCATAACATGAGCATGTTTCATTATAAGGCAATCGCATTTTAATTTTTTTGGGACCAAAAAGTGGTGTGGCCACTTTTTGGTTCCTCATCTTTTTTCACTTACCTAGGTAGAGAACTATATGGATAGAGAAAGGAGAGAGAGGGAGAGGGAGATAGGGAGAGATATATAGAGGGATAGGGAGCTAGAGATAGAGAGATAAGAAAATAAAGGTAGGTAATGTATATATACATATATATATAGAGAGAGAGAGAGAGAAAGATGTGAGCAAGTTAAAGAGGGATAGATAGGGATGGAGAAAGAGATATCTTCATTTATCTCTATTTTTATCCCTTCCTCTCTCCATCTCTTTATATCTCTATATCTCACTCTTTCTTTCTAAATATTATTGTCTATCCCTCTTGGTTTCATTTTTTCCTCCCACAAAAGTAAGCATGTTGTAATGTAAGCACACTATAATATGCTCACATTTGTATCTACTTTGGTTATTGCCAATTATTAGGGTTGGATTTTCCTTGGGCTTCCAACCCTTTACATGTCAACTCCCAAAGGTGTGTTATATATTGTAAAAAATGAAAAAATCTCGAGTGTGCTCTCCATCAGGTTTGCACATATTTCAATGTTGAGTTAAAAAATACCACAATAATGTTGAAATCTCTCTTATATTTTTTTCTACATTTCAAATATGTTAAGGTTTTTATCTTTAATTTTTTTTGCTAGTGTCTTTATTTTTTGTCGAAAAACTATGTATTTTTTGGTTTCATTTTTTATTCATTCATCAAAATTTGAAACAAATTATATTTTTACATTCTAGACTTTATTCTATACACATTAAAAAAAAAGTTTTTTTGATTAGTTTCCAAAAAAAATAGGGGGAAGAACACTCATTTTTTCATTTTTTACGATGTTTCCACTTTGAAAATTAGTACAAAAAAATATATTCATTAAAAAATTAGTAAAAAAATCAAGCATAAACTACATGGTGTTAGCTAATTTTTCATCAAGCAATCTTTGTAATATTAAAAAAAAAGAACATTTTAGAGGGAGCACACCAAGCACTATGTTATATATATTTTAATAAAACATGAGGACTTTGTGTGTTCCTTCTATTTCAACCCCTTAATGTCCACCATTTTCAAAAAAAAAATAGTAGTTTAAAGAAAGTAGATTTAAAGAACTATGACTCTTGTTCTTGTCATGTCTTCAAATTTTAAGTGTAACTATCTTCAATTTATCATCCAATATCAGTTTTCTCAATTTCAAGAAAAAAGTGGCCACTTAAACCCCTTTTTGGTCTCATATTTTTATGCAATTAATCCATGCAACAAAAGATGTGTTGAAGTATATCCCAATTATGTTTGTTAGTTTAGGAATATACTACAAACATGACTATGAATTGGAACAACAATGCATATCCCTCTAAAAATGATACTTGGATTGGCTCTCTTAAGATGGAATATTGTAAATGGTTTATGCATATGAGATTACCTAAGAACTAGTAAGTGGCATAACAATGCATCTTGAAGTTTTTAAATTTGATTAAGAGAAAGGACAAACTATTGGAGATAAATGACTTGATCCCATTGGGAGTTAAAGTTTAATTTCAGTTCCAAATGTAAACAAATACCTAAAATTCTAGCCACACAACAATAACATGATCATGAATTAAACAAACAACTAATTATGCATCAAACTCCTATAATGTGGGTTGTGTACTTTCTCAAACATAAATTAAAGTATTATAGCTTATCACAAAACCAACATTCTTGATAGAATCCTAAATTATCATGCATATCCCAGAGTAAAGTAACAAAAAGAGACCTTGAGAGAGCCTCACAAGTTTTTTATGATATTTGAAATGACTAAGTAACCATCTACAACACTCAATTAGAAAATGTAATATCAAAGATGTAGGGTTTCCCCTAAAACATACAAGTGATACATAAAGACACTTAAGCAAAATGACATACTATACATTGAATTATCTTTTGAGAAATGTATGTTAGTTAGAAAAAAACTTTGAAAGAAATTGTGACTTATAATGATTGGCTCCTTAGACCAAATTTAGAACATAGGCACATAGCCAATCCCAATACAATCCAGATTTGTAACCTCTAACCAACCACTATTTATCAACAAATAATATTGTACATATAAATCCATATGATCAACAATCTAGCATGGATAAGTGTGACCAATCACCTTGCTTTAATTCTTGCACTTGAGTCAGTACAAACATAAGAGAATCACTTGCATGGAAAAGAAAATCCGCAATGATGATGAATTAGTTTCAACAACAAAGAGAGAAGAATTGTGAATCCTATACAAGCCATTAATTATAGTCATGAGCATGTAGGATAACATACATGAAATTTGCATATACCTTCTAAACATCTCCTCAAGTATCAAAAGCACAAATTTGAAAAGAATCTTTAAGCAATGGAAAAGAACATGGCCATAGATAATGAAATTATGAAATTTGTGCTTCAAGGAGAATTAGAAAATCATAAACAATGACTCAGATGATAAGCGTCAATCCCTATTTGTAGTCCTTGAAATATATTGTAACATTGACACATGAATAGAATGAAGCCCACGAGGAAGGAAAAAGAGGCCTACAAGTTCCACAAACATGAATATTGCATTTATAATGAAGAAGAAAAGGCCCCACAACCAAGTTTTGTAACCTTAGAATTGCCTACTTATGACCCCAAGACATAACGTGAGCCTGCACACCCTCCCAAATCTACTTGCAAGTCCACCATGGCACCCACCATTGAGCTCATACATGCCTTCATAAAACAAACAAAAGCACCTGCACACAAGATCTTTCCATTGCAACTCAAGAACAAGGAGAGAAAACCTTAAAGATGGGAACTAAGGCATGAAAATTTTAGTTTGCATAGGGCTCAAAATAATAGATCAGTCTACCATATACCTCACTAGAGATCCACAAGGTAATACCATGCACAAAGTAGTCATAGAAAGTCTCCTACAAGCACCTTGTACCTATCACCCATGTCTATAAATTAAAAAAACCATTCAAAGTGTTGTATAACTATTTAAAAATGCATAGGTGTAGGCTACAGGGTTAATGAATTTGAAAAATAGAGATAATCAATGGTGCTAGTACTTCAATATTTGATTCATGGTACAAAAGAAGCCAAGTGAAAAAAAGAAACACCTTAGTAATTGCCTTTGAAAATATAGCCCATAAGAAATGGGCATATGCCATTAGCTCAATTTAAACAACATACACTAAGCATTGGTGTTTAGTGTGAGCCCCTCTTTAATGTTGCCCTTTTCTGTTTCCATTCTCTTCTAATTCTGTTAATAATATTTTTTAAAATATATATGATGGAATCTTGATAAGATGCATAATATTACATGGCTTATGTGTTCAATAGTCAAGTTTTATGGAAGGATTTAAAATAAGACCTTTTTTACTATGTTCCACCAAGTTTCCGGTATGGGGGGTGGCGGGATGGTGAAACACGTTTCGAGGATGATATTTTTTTAAGGGATTTTTGGGGATGGCAAGGGACGAAAAAGGGTATGACTATATATATGCATGTATGTATGTATATGCACGTATGTATGTATATACATGTATATTGTAAGTGTAGGAATGAGTTAAACAATCTAAACATGCTTCTACACCTCTAAATAGGACATTGCATCTAAGATTCAAGAAAATTAAGCTAAATTAAACCAGAAATCTTCATAAATCTATCATATTGCTCTCTAACTCTAAATATTTCTCTAATTTACTTTGCTCTCAGATTTAGAAGCTAATTAAACTATTGAAATGACATTTAAAGAATGAGAAATGAACTATTCTATTTCCTATATAATTAAACAATTAAAACTACTGTGATTGCAGCCATGACTGTGAATGCTGGATGCTGGATGAAAGTTGGATGGATGCTGGATGGATGCGGGATGCTTGGATGCTGGATGAATGCTGGATGCTTTGGAAAACCTGCAGAGTAAGATTGCATAAGTTGGGATCCATTTCCTGTAGCCAAAGAGCTGTATTTATAGCTTTCACGGCAGCACATTTGCACAGGGATACAGGAAGGGGCTGTGATTCAATCTGGAGAATTGAATGGCATGGGATGAAAAGATGGAGCTGATCATGGAGGATTGTTCCTCCCCATGAAAACACCAGGCAAGAAGAGAGGGAGGATTGATGGAAGAAGATTGAAAGGACTTCCTGCAAGTTTGTCCCCGAAGCTCTTCCCGTGAATGAAAGTTGCATTAATTAGATTTTAAAAATCTAATTTTACTGGTGAGTGAATAGTGGTAAATGATTTATGCATTTAAATAAATATTTTTAATTTATTTAAATTTAGCAAAAGAGGAATAAGTAATTTAATAAATCAAACTATAGGATTTGTTTATTAAATTAAAATAAACGGAAAGTGATAATTAAATAAAAGATTTTTAGAATATCTTTATTTAATTAAGAAGAAATGTGATGAGGTAATTAAATAATACAAATTATTTAAGTTGTGTATTTAATTTTTAAGATAGAAGTATAAAAGAAGCAATAATGATAATAATTAAATAAAACAAATTTTTTAATTTTGTTTATTTAATTAAGAGAGAAATAATATGATGAAAAATGATAATAATTAAATAAAACAAAGTTTTTAATTTTGTTTATTTAATTAAGATAGAAATAATATATAAAATGATAATAATGAATAAAACAAAGTTTTTAATTTTGTTTAAATTAGGAGAGAAATAGAAAAATTAATAATGAACTTAATATAAATAAATATTTCTATTTATTTATTAAGTAGATGAATTTAAGATTAATTAATCAAATAAGTCATATTTAATTAATTAGATTCTCCAGACCATTTTTAGGTGTCTACATTTTACCCCTCTTTGAAGTGATGTGTTTACGCATTGCTTCAAAGAGTGATTTTGCCCCAGTTACTAGTATTGACGAAAAGTTTAAAATATGCCCTGATTTGTCCCGGATGTTGGATTTTGAAATGATAGCCATATATGCCCCCACGGGAGATAAATTGATGAATTTTGAATTTTTTATGATTTTTCAAAAAAAAATGAATTTTTATGATGATTTGATGATTTTATGATGAAGAAACAATTTATCTTCCAACAAAATTGTCCAAAAATGCCCTGTGATAGATAAGAATTAATTCCTCAGAAGGAAAAATAAATAAATCCCATGTAAATCCCCCAAAAATAACCTATAAATGCTCAAAAGGTCATTTTCAAAAGTCATTTGTGCATTTGACTTTGACAATCTTGTGATAGAGACCTTCAGAGTGCTAGAGCATCAAGATGTCGATCCCTTACCACACCCACTGACTCGAGTGTGTACGACATCATGAGCATCCGACCAACTATGGACCTCCGGTACATACCCCAAATCCTCCTCGTGATTCATGCCTGTACTTTTTATGTCTTTTTGCACGTGTTTTTATGTTTTAGCGCACGACAGGCTTGGTTTAGCGCATCCGTAATCTATTGTAGCGCGCCATAGTTTTAGCGTGCCAAACAAATTTTGTAGCGCGTCCATAGATTAGAGTAGCTCATCAGAGTTTTAGCGCGCAGGGTCAAATCTGCAGTGTGTCAGTGGTATTTTGTAGCGCTTTAGTAGTTTCAGCGCTTTAGGTTGATTTTGCAGCGCATGAGGAGGATTTTGTAGCGCGCCACCAAGAATAGCGCTTTAGGTAGATTTTGTAGCGCTTCAGTAAAATTTTGTAGCGTTTGGAAGTATAGACTAATGAAGAATTGTGCACTTTGATTTTTATTTCGTTGATTGGTTGTTGATTCCATCTATTTTAGTTTGATCGTGACTAAATAAATGGTAAATGATCTCATGATGAGCGAGATCCATTGATTGATAATAATTACCCTCATGATAGGCAAGGAATAATTAAAATTTATGAAGGAATGAACCCAATTGATAGATGAGGGTTCCTTCTTGATAAATTGAGAGTTTGATAGGTAAAGCACAATTTTTCAAAATTTGATGACATCCTGATGTTTGATATTATGATTAAAATGTTCTTTTTGTATGATAACAGGAGCATTTAGATGTTATCCATGTGCGAGAGCAGTTCCCTTGGCCATTTGATATGATACCGCGACTTTCACCAGATGAGAGACAGCATATTACCGATTGCGGTTTAGTGACATTACTGGATATGCCCCATATTAGACTTAATAGGGGTCTACTGACAGCCTTAGCGGAGCGGTGGCATAGTGACCACAATACCTTCCACTTACCTACTGGCAAGATGACTATGACGCCAGAGGATGTATGGCATATTTTTCGCATTCCCTTTGTTGGGGAGATTGTCGTGCATGATGCAGAGGAGGTTGGTGGGGTAGAGGCTATGCAGAGAGTCTTTCAGAATCCCCATGTTGCGGGAGAGTGGATTCCATAGGTAGAGATGCATGATTTATATGCTCCACTTCCTTCTATTTTGGCCGGCTTTATTGGTGGATTCCTTTGTCCTAATAAGAGGTCAAAGGGTCTATCTCTTGGATGGGGTCGAGTATTAGAGGGTCTAGTGGCCCACAGGACGAGATATGCTTGGGGCATGTGCATGCTTGCTCAGCTCTATCATGATTTACACTGGATCGTGTACCTCAGAGGCAGTAGTTTATCGGTGGGAGTTACCCTTCTTCAGGTATGGGCATGGGAACATATTGCTGTTACGCGTCCCATGCCGGTTTTATCGAGACCAGCGACGAGACCCTATGTGTTTCGTTACAGAGGCAGGCCTACCCAGCATATGATGGGTAAGCTAGATTATTGGAGGCGGATTATTGATGATGTGGAGACAATGACCTGGCATCCTTATTTACACTGTGATGATTGGGATGATGATGATATTGAGTTGGGGTTCTTGGCCAATTCGATGTATTTGATTGGGAAGAGCCCCAGGATCTTGGAGCGATTCCTGTTTCATCGCGTCTACAGGTAGTATGGTATCGTACAGTGTATGCCACAGGGAGTAGCGCATTACGAACGACGACGGATAGATGTCAGTGATTGGGGTCCTAGTTTTCCTTATGGGGCACTTGTTGAGGGTTATCGTGCTCTACAGCCATCAGCATGGGATATGCGACGAGACATTGTCGAGGCACTGGTTACTCCCGAGTATGGACAGTATTTGGCTCTGCACCCTCCTCCACGTATTACTATTCCGGATGAGCCAGTACCAGCACCAGCGGCAGCACCAACACTAGCACCAGCACCAACACCAACACTAGCAGGGGGTGGTCAGGTTGGTCAGAGACAGGGGAGAGAGGAGGATGACAATGATGAGAGTGATGATAGCAGTGAGGATGGTAGTGAGAGTAGCAGTGATAATAGTAGTGATGATGATGGCAGAGATGGGGGGAGACCGAGCGTAGCAAGTACTACAGAGCCATCTACTAGTGCACCTCGTAAGAGGCAAGCTATTGCTTCCTCATCGGTAGAGCGATCAGAGGTTGCAGGTTTACAGGTTCAGGTTCAGACCTTACAAGGACAGCTAGCACAGGTGCAGGGATTACTAGCATAGACGCAGGCACAGATGTAGGCATAGCTAGCTACTGCTCAGATGTAGATTACCTCTCTGATTGGTGAGAGAGATGGGGCTCTACAGGCAGCAGTGACAACATAGGCTCAGCTAGCAGGTGTATGAGCACAGTTGACCACTGCCCAGGCACAGATCACAGCCTTGACTGCAGAGCGAGATACTGTTAGATAGACGGCAGAGACAACACAGGCTACTGCAGAGAGATTGCAAAGAGTGGCAGATGGGACCTCTATGGCAGATTACATGCGAGAGGCTATGCATGCAGGCACCGAGATTGAGTTTTACAGGAGCCGATACCATGAGCTTTGCCCCCCAGAGCAGAGAGTTAGTTATCCCCAATCCCGCTCAGAGAGGACTCGTTCAAGGACAGTGAGCAGAGGTGTGACACAGCCTCTCCCGAGAGATCCGAAAGATCCGAGAGATCCTAGGACAACTGGTGGTGGTCATGATACTGGTGCGAGACCTGCTCCTTCTGGTGCGAGTACCACTTGAGATCCTTTGTGTACCCATTGAGAGATATATACAGCCATTTTTGACATGATGTTATTTTCATCCTTTTCATACTTCATTGTATACTTGACACTTGATGAGATATATATGTGCAGCGGTTCGATTGATCCATGATATGTTCTACATGATTTATGTGATGGATGCATTGATCTTATGATGTTTCTACATGATTAATGTGATGGATGCATTTTAATTTTTATGTTTTATGATGATTCATTGTACTAGCATGTATGGATGCATAACTGATGATGTGATATGATATTGATGACGCATTTCTTTTCTCAATGAGATGCAATGTATGATAAATGAAATGTAAATGAATGATGTAATGTATGATATTTGGATAAAGTGCAATGTATGAATGATGTAATGTATGATATATAGATGTAATGCGATGATGTAATGTATGATGTATGGATGTAATGCGATGTATGAAATGAGATGTAAATGAAATGATGTATATAATGAATGATGTATATGAATGATGTACAAATGAAATGATGCATGGATGAAAATGCAATGTATGATGTATATAATGAAATGTAAATGAAATGATGTATATAATGAATGATGTATATGAATGATGTACGAATGAAATGTAATATATGATATATAAATGAGATGTAAATGACTGATGTATAAAGTGGGATGAAATGATGCATGGATGAAAATGTAATGTATGATATATAAATGAATGATGTATAGGATGGGGTGAAATGATGTATGGATGAAATGTAATGTATGATATATAAATGAGATATAAATGAATGATGTAACATAACGTGTATATGATGTCACGAAATGAGATGTTTATTGTGAAATTTATGATGAGATGAAGAAATGATTTTATATGCATGCCATTATGAAAATTTTATGTGTCAAGTATACTCAATCTTTAATAAGAAAAGATAACATTAGTTGCAAATGAATCTTTGTAACTTGTGCAACCAGTACTCTGCAGAGGTATTATTATGAATGCAATCTATCTTTACCATGCAAACCTAAGTGTCATTTCAATAATCTTTTTATGTTGCTTTGTATCATCATTGAGCTTTTAAAAATGTTGAAAGCGAATACAAGCATCAATGATATAAGATAGACCAATGATGACCTGAGTATTTCTTTCATGATATTTGATATTGCAAGCTAACACAAGCATCAAGGTATGAGATAGACCAATGATGACCTGAGCATTTCTTGCGTAAACAGACAAGAATTAATCATTTTCTTAAGTGAATCAGAATGTTATCCATGATACTTGGTAAAGCACTTCCTATGACAATTCACAAAATAATAATGACTAACTCACAAACAGCAAACAAAGAAAAGTATCATTCTCCTTCCTTGCTTCTCTAGTTCAATACATCATTGAGTAGCTCCAAAGAAATGATAAGCAAATGATAGAATAAAAAGTACAACAATTCAAATTCTACTTAATGTATTTTCAAATCATTATTCATATTAGATCATCAATGTTGAAATGTGTGTGCTGATGTTTGCATGATATTCTCAGATGTTTGACCAAATGATGTAACCTAAAGACCTATCCTAAGGGCCTCGGGGACTGATCAAAGATTAGTTTTGCCTACGTTATACACGCAAGAGACCATGTAGTTCGACTGACACAAACTATATTTTCTGACTGATGTAGACTCTATTTTTGTATTTTCAATTTTATGAATGTTTTTTGCATGGATTTTCTGATTTTCTGATGTGTTTGGATTTTGATGGATTTTTTGATGTTTTTGGATTTTGATTTTCTGATGTTTTTGGATTTTGATGGATTTTCTGATGTTTTTGGACTGTAGACTGCCATAATTAAGATGTTGGATGCTAGATGAAAGCTGGATGGATGCTGGATGGATGTTGGATGCTTGGTTGCTGGATGAATGCTGGATGCTTTGGAAAACCTGCAGAGTAAGATTGCATAAGTTGGGATCCATTTCCTGTAGCCAAAGAGCTGTATTTATAGCTTTCACGGCATCACATTTGCACAAGGATACGGGATAAGGGGCTGTGATTCAATCTAGAGAATTGAATGGCATGGGATGAGAAGATGGAGCTGATCATGGAGGATTGTTCCTCTCCATGAAAACACCAGGCAAGAAGAGAGGGAGGATTGATGGAAGAAGATTGAGAGGACTTACTGCAAGTTTGTCCTCGAAGCTCTTCCTGTGAATGAAAGTTGCATTAATTAGATTTTAAAAATTTAATTTTATTGGTGAGTGAATAGTGGTAAATGATTTATGCATTTAAATAAATATTTTTAATTTATTTAAATTTAGCAAAAGAGGAATAAATAATTTAATAAATCAAACTATAGGATTTGTTTATTAAATTAAAATAAAAGGAAAGTGATAATTAAATAAAAGATTTTTAGAATATCTTTATTTAATTAAGAAGAAATGTGATGAGGTAATTAAATAACACAAATTATTTAAGTTGTGTATTTAATTTTTAAGATAGAAGTATAAAAGAAGCAATAATGATAATAATTAAATAAAACAAATTTTTTAATTTTGTTTATTTAACTAAGAGAGAAATAATATGATGAAAAATGATAATAATTAAATAAAACAAAGTTTTTAATTTTGTTTATTTAATTAAGATAGAAATAATATGACGAAAATGATAATAATTGAATAAAACAAAGTTTTTAATTTTGTTTATTTAATTAGGAGAGAAATAGAAGAATTAATAATGAACTTAATATAAATAAATATTTTTATTTATTTATTAAGTAGATGAATTTAAGATTAATTAATCAAATAAGTCGTATTTAATTAATTAGATTCTCCAAACCATTTTTAGGTGTCTACATATATATGTATATATATATATATACATATATAGATCAATTTTAAAAATATAGGAAATTTTCAAATTTCAAATATTCATATGAGTAATGATAATCATAACAATGAACATTGATAAAGTTGCAAATGTAATCACTAATCATTTTGGCATATACATTATAGAGTCAAACAATCAATGTGCATATGATATAACAATTTTTTTTTTAAATATCCAAAGGCTACAAGTTTGCACTACAA
This sequence comes from Sequoia sempervirens, assembly GCA_007258455.2. Lineage (NCBI taxonomy): Eukaryota > Viridiplantae > Streptophyta > Pinopsida > Cupressales > Cupressaceae > Sequoia > Sequoia sempervirens. The sequence goes on from VDFB02047397.1 coordinate 120,316,977, forward strand.
ATGTCAAAATGTCCAAAACATAGTAATAGAAAGTTTGATGGCTGCCTCTACTCGACATCTACCAACATTGCATTAAAATCAAACTCAGATTCTAAGTCTACCACTATGAGTATGAGAGGTTGGCTCATCTAATGGAACTCCAACCAATGCCTCTTGTGTCTCCTCCTCATTAATTTGGGCAGCATCCTCTAGATCAACATCCCACCATAACACTAGAGTCTATTGATACTCTAGAGTTTGACGTTCTTGGAGTCGCAAAGCACTATGCACAACCACTAATTTCTCTGCTCATCTAGAGGTCAACCTATTCCTCTTGATAGAGTGAATAAAGTTGTATGTGGACCAATTCCTCTCTGTAGTAGAGGAACTAGCAACCAGTGAAAGGAGGCAAAAAATAATTTACTAATTAGGACATTCAATTATGATTAAATATAAATATTCAACACTAATCAAATTAATAAATTATGTTAATGTATTACATGTGAAAGGAGGAAAATACCAAGCATCCTCAACGGTGGTACATCCATCCCATGCCATGACCACCATCCAATAGGATCCCTTTGAGCTAGTGTATTTCTATCTACCTTGGCCTCTAGTTTTCCAAGTGTTGGACCATGAAGATTATAAAATTCAGTCCATTGTGTATGAAGAAGGCTCGCCTCGTCAACTGAATACATTTTTGCAAGGGTCTTCATAAACCCATATTTCACCTCATCGTCGTCACAAGGAGACAACCTACCAGGCCTTGGTACATACCATTGAGGATTAAGAGCTAAGGCTGCCATATGAAGCAAGGTGTTCATAGTGTTCCATCGATGCATCACAATAGGCTTAATTTCTTGCTCATATAATCCCTTATGAGGATCCCTATCATAAATTATTTTCATCATTTTTCCAAGCATGGATTCAAATGTTTCATAAATATTTCCAAGACTTGGAAAGTATGTATCAACATATATAATGACATCCACAACTGGTGAAAAGATGGATCAAATATATTTGCAAACAAAAAATTGAAAAAAGACAAGTTAGAACTTACAAAATCAAAAAATGTTAATAATAAAATCATTTTTTTTATAAAATCAGCAATCAAGAACAATTTCTTTACCTCTCATTGGTTCACCAAATATCATCAAGAATTATTTATTTGATGCTTCTCCCTTCTACAGTGCTTTTCATAGACCATCTATTCCACTTTGAATTAACCATCATCAACTATAGATCCTCCTTCACCTCAAGCATCCTTTCTAACAAAATAAAATAACTAGCATACCTTGTCTCTATAGGCTTGACAAATTCCTTCTTTGAAAATTCCTAAAGAGAGCAAGTGAGGTGTGATGGTTAGAAATAAACATCTAAATATCTCTAGCCTCTACAACCACCTAGTGTACCCAATCTATCTTCCCTATGTCTTTCAATGTGTTGTTCAATGCATAAACACAACAAGGGGTCCAAAACATGTGCTTGTAAGCACTCTAAACCATCAAACATACTAATTTTCACACACGTGTTGAATCAGTGACCACCTACACAACATTGGCTGCCCCAACCTCCTCTATGACATCTCTCAAAAGATGAAATTGGAATTCTACATCCTTGCGCTTCTCAAAACAATCAATGGCTCTAAGGAAATATAAACCAGTTGTACATGTGACTAAGATGTTGATAAGTGGTTGATGTATTATATCGATCCACCCACTAATGATAATAGAGCAACCCATCCTAATCCAACAATGTTTCATGTCCTCCATCACCACACTCACCTTAGAATATTCTTTTTCAAGGACTGTAGTGCGTAGTTTATTTTCTCTAGGGGGTGAATGGGGTACCAATGGCTGCCACATCTTTAAACATTTGTTTGAAGTAGGGAGAACGTGTTACATGGAATGGGATGGCATGGGCATAAAAAAAAATGGTAATGGAATAATCTGCCACATCTCGTGCATTCACATTGAACATAGTTGCAACTGTATTCGGCTACTCACTAGAAGTACTAGCCTTCCTCTTCCTTTTTTTGGAAACATGAACACCACTAATAGTACTACCACTACCAACACTATGACTAATAAACATAAAGAGAATAGGTGCGGTTGAATGTGCAGATTGTGTTTGCATTGGCTACCCCATAGACTATCCTTTGGCCTCCATGTGCAATCTATAACACTCCACCCTCTCAAAATATTTTATGTCTGGACAAACCTTGACCCCATGGCCTGCATAACCCAATAGATGAGAATAGACTCTTGCATAACTCCCATAAAATTTATCATTACAAATGTGACATTGCCACAATCTACTACCCCCCATGTTTTCCCTTTGTTTTGGTCTATGTGTGTTGCTAATGTATACACCTAAAATTGGTCGAGACAATTAATTAATTAAATACAAGTTATTTAATTAATGAACCCCTTTAATTCGTCTACTTATAAATAAATTCCAAATTTATATATATAGTTCACACTCTTCTAATTCTTCAATCTAAAATCACATTCTTCTAAATTTAATTAAATAAACAAATTCACATAGTTTTTTTAATTTAATTAATAATATTTTCACTAAATTTAAATCCCAAATTTGAATTTAAACACATGTCTACAACTTTTCCTCTTTCCACATCATCAAGTGTCACATGTATTTAAATATGTCTAATATTTAAATTGTATTATCCTCAACCAATTCTAAAATGAACTTTGGACACTTGGATTTTTCACATATTTTATTCCCTCATACACTTGGTATGTTTCCCTTGGTCAAGGGAACATCCTCCATGATTCTTTCTAACTTCTTCCATCTCCACCGTTCATTTCTCATGTTGAAATCTTGACAGTTGATTGCTGCCACATCACAAGATGCTTTGGAAATCCTATAAATACAATCCCATTCTACAACATTTTACATCCCATCTTTGAGTAAAATTACTATGCAGGAATAACATTGGAGCATTTGGAGCATTTACAGTTTGAGCATAGAAAATTTAGGCATTTATCATTTAGAATTGTTTTATCATTCTAGTTTAGTATCATGGCTTAGTTTAGTATTTGCATTTCCATTAGCATCTTAGCTTTTATACAACATTTGCATCATAATCTTTAGTATCATATCCATTTGTCACATCACCATTTTCATTTACAACAACATTATAATCTTAGCATCATATAATTTGTAGATCAATCATGTAGCATTCTAGATATCATCTCATTTCTTAGGTTGTCATCCAAACAGTCATAGTGCAATATACAAATCTGAGAGCACTAATGATTTATAGGATCCTTGAGAATAGAGAACAATGGAACGATTTTAGACAATTTTCTTTGTTTGCGATTAGATTAATTTTATGATTCAAATAGCTAATGTAATATGTTTCATTGCTTGTGTGACTTGTTATTCATTGAAATATTTTACCTCACACATAAATTGGTGCCCACCATGGGGCCTAGCCCCTTTTTATTGACATTTTTGGAAGTTGTGTTACAAATTTTGGACGTGAACTTCTTTTAGGGTGACCGTGAGTATTTGCAGTGCATATGAAACATATTTTAGTGCATACGGTCCCTATTACGGTGCATCCAAAAGATCTTTCAACGCATCCAACATCTATTTCAACGCATACAAGGGGTTTTATAGTGCATTCAGTATTTATTTTAGTGCATCCATTAGTTTTTCTAGTGCATTGGATAGTTCTTTTAGTGCATACGAATGATCTTTTAGCGCATCTGGGTAATTTGGAAAAATTTCAAAATTCTGAGAACTAATTGATGTTTTCTACTTGCAAGTACTTTTATATGCTATTCAAAGACAATATTATGCAACTACAGATGATGAATGTAGGGGTTGGAGTTGTTTTAATGCTTTCTTTTGATTAAATTAGGAACCTAGTTTAATTAGAAAGTTAAAGAACCCCTTGTCTTTTATGCTTGAAGTGATAGGCCTATGCTCTCCCCTTAATTGGGTGACCAGAATGCTAAACTCATTATTTTATGTTTTTTTAACACCTTTACAAGGCTTGACATAGTGGGAAAAAGTACTCACCCTACAGGAATGACCTAAGTGGGAACAACTAAAGCCAAGTTTTCCAACCCACTTTAATCAAAAGAGAATTTGGGGAAAGTCTACAATTCGACGGTAGTGTGCAAGATAAACATCCCCAAAGCCTTTGTTCTAAAGGTTGGGAGGTCTCCTGAGGGAGTTTATCTATTTCCGCACCGAACGGAAACCCTTATTATGAACCTTAGTGTAGAATCCAACCAAGTCAGTTTTCAAACACTTCTAATATCACAGTGCAAGGGGAGGGAAGAATATGCCCCCAAGATACTCACTGTATAACCATCAAGAATTATTGGCCAAAAGTGGAGGATTCAGCTTTGGTTAAGACCCGAGAAAGGAAAAAACATGGGCGCCCTCTAGGGGGTGACACGGTTGTGTGAGCTGACATAGTTCTAAGATGTGGGTTGTGGTATTTTAAGTGACCCTTGAGAATAGAAAAGTGCTTGAATTGTCTTATCTTGTATTATACTATGGCAATTGAAAGAATCAGACCAAATTCTGGAATACACAATCAATGTTTAGTTCCTAGGCTTGACACAATAGTTTGACAACTTGCTGCTATGTTTGAAGTCATAATTCAAGAAATCATCCATTTAAACACTTAATTTTCACAACTTACAAACTAGAAACCAAGTAAAATTCATTGTTCAGAAGATTACATCCCCTGGAAACATCACATTCACGGATTCAAAGCCAAATAACTAGATAGATTTGCAAAAATGTTGAACATTTCCATATTAGCACATCCATTCTCTATTCTGGCCCATTCATTACATTTTCCAGCGCATCCATAGCATCTTTTAGCGCATACATTCTCTGTTCTGGTGCATTCATTACATTTTCCAACACATCCATAGCATCTTTTAGCACACTTGTTCTATGTTCTGGTGCATTCATTACATTTTTCAACGCATCCATAGCATCTTTTAGCGTATCCATTCTCTATTCTGGCACATACATTACATTCTCCAACACATATAGTCTATCTTTTAGTGCATTGGTACTATTTTTTGGCGCATAGGTGGAATAGTCTAGCACATCCAGGTTGTTTTCTAGTGCATCTGTGCAATCTTGTAGCGAATCCATACCCTGTTTTAGTGCATCTAGTGAATGCAAAACCCGAGAGCTAAATTCATCCCCTATTCGATAGTTTAAACCATAATTCAAAATATTTTTTAGAACATAATCATTCCTCAGGTACAATAGAGTCTTAAACTTGTTAAAACTCACATTTACAAGTGGAATTCTTTAAATTAAACCAAGATCTAACCTCTCAAAGTTCCTAAACCATCAAACTTATCATATCCCTAATTGTTAAGCCAAGTTTCATCATCAAGATTTGTCATCCTTTCATCATGAAACAAAGCTATATAATCATATTAAACTTAGTCTTATCAATAGAAATTGTCATTTTATTTGACTTAGTTTTCATCCTTGGCACTCCAAACAAAGATCAAAAGTTTAGTTAAATTATAACACTTGTATGCCCGTTCAAACAAGATTACAAAATCAGAAACTCCAGGAAAAATAACTTGAAACTCAAAACATCGAAACTCAAGACACCATGGTTGAACCTAAAGAAAATTCATTTCATAATATCCACAACACTGAAGGTGAGGAAATAACTGAGGAAGACATCCAACATGTTGAACAAGATCCAAATTTCCATAAGTTCCTAGAAAATATTTTTGAAAGGGATGGGGAAAAATACTTCCTAATGTTGGCTAATCAAGGTATCAAACTTCCACCTGACTTTGAAATTAATAAATTGAAAGAACCTCCTAAAAAGCCTAAAAATGATTCACAAAATATAGAACAAGTGGTTGCCTTAACTCATCAAATGAAAAACCTCCAACAAATTCTTGACATGCAAAGAGGAACCTCAAAAAGATACTTGATAAAAGACATTTGCCCATATCCTTTTGATCAAGCTATTAACATGATTCCTTTTCCAAAACATTGTGAATTCCCAAAGTATGATAAATGCAATGGTAAAACAGATCCAATAGATCATGTGAGGGAATTTAGAACCATGAGTCTTAAATTTTCACATGAAGAAACTTACTTGATGAGATTGTTTCCACGAAGCCTAGGTGGACAATGCCTTGAATGGCTCTCCAAAGTTGCACCACCAATTAAAACTTTTGAAGAATTGGTTAATAAATTCATCACCCAATACTCTTACAACACCCTACACGAGATAACAATGAAAGACCTTTGCAACTTGAAACATAAAAAGAGTGAATCATTCCTCATATTTTTGCAAAAATGGAGAAGATTGTTTGCAAGATATTCTTGTCCCATACCTGAAAAGGAAAAGATGGAAATATTCATTAACAACCTAAATGATGAGATGAGCTATAGATTGGAATTACAATGCCCACCTACCATTGAAAAATTGATTGAAAATTGAATCAAAATCAAAGAAGCTTTAGTCAAGAGAGGAGTCATAAAAATTTACAGTGAAAACAATTCAGCAAGCTCCTCCAACAATTCTAACAGCGGTGATAAACCAAAGTTTTGGCAAAGAAACAAGAATGTTGGTAACAATGAAACTTTAGCTAAAACACAAAATGCAAAACCAATATTTAACTTGATAGCAGCTGCCACCAAGACCAATCAAAACAATAATCCAACCAACAATCAAAGAAACAACCAAAATTTCCATCAAAACAACAATCCAAGTAATGCTGAATCTAAACCATCCCCATATCAAACATCATCAAATCAAAGAAGATTCACACCTTTGGGACAATCATTAGAATCAGCATTAAAGGAACTTCTTGCAGCCAAAGTTATAACATTACCAGAGGCAAGAAATTGGGAACCACAAGTTAAACCTTCATGGTGGAATAATGCACATTATTGTGACTTTCATAGAAACAAGGGCCACAAGACAAACGATTGCATGCAATTGAAACATTTGATACAAGACTTATTGATAACAAGACCATATTTGTAGAAGGACCCCAAATGAATAATGATCATGGAGCATTCAAGAATCCTTTACCAAACTACGAAAAGGGGGAATATTCTTCATCAAATACCAAAGGCAAAAATGTGAACTATGTTTATGATTCTACCATTCATCATGTTGAGGTAGTTGAGAATCAAACCAAGGACATCGAAATCAAGGGCCAAAGAAATATTGTTACAATTGAAACTCATCACCACGATATCAACACCAAACCACATCAAATTAATGACATTGTGCCGATAAATTTGATCATAAACATTGTTGCAAGTGACAATCTGTTGATGGGTGTTTCAGCACTTTCTCAACACAGGTAATGCATAAGTGCATCACCTCTCTTGAAAGGTAGAAATTTGCAAACAAGTTACCAATCGCTACCCCAAGGTCTCTTGGGTGTCAGGTCATGACAATGCTTGGAATATTTCAGTTTATGTTTGATGTGATTTTGCTGGTAATCATAGGGCAAACTTACGCATTTTGCTGGATACGAGATGAATCATGAAATGGAGTTTCTAAAATGGAAGTTAGAGTGCAGCTTGTTGCAGGTTCAAACAACAATCATAAACTCTTGTTTTACCTTAAAATTTGGCTTTACAATGTGTAATGAACCTTAGCATAGGCTACTTATTAGAAAAAAAAAAAGAAAAAAGACAGGGAAGAGAAGAGGTTCCTGGATTTGAAACTAAATATGAATAGTGATCATGGAGGGTTCTATTGTGGACAACTTCCTTCAAACAGAATTTCACTTAACCAGAAAACTCATAGTATCGTGAAACTTGTGCTAGCTTCTAAGGACTGCAAATGTTCTACCATTCATTCACCATAAACATGCATGAACAAAAGATAAAAGTTTGGAGCAGCTTTCAATTTAAGTTTAGACTAACTTTACACAGCTATCTACCATCAGTAAATAGCAAAAAGTATGGACCAGAAAGGCATCAACATAGCAAGAATCTTCATAACCATTGAACAACATTAAATAATCTACCAAAGCAATCTAAAACCATGAAGAACAACAAAGTAAATCTATCTAAATCAGCTAACTACGGGAGATGAATCATGAAACATGCAAAGAAACTCAACAATCCACCAAAGTCAATGAATTTCTATTAAAAAATTTGTAGCATGTCCTTACAACAACTCAACTCTCTCTTGAAAATGAGAGGAGACCCCCTATTTATAGTGTTCAAAAATAAAAATGAATGGCCAAGATTGATTTGCATTGTGTGGTCAAGATTCACTACAAACTAGGGTTTCACCTACCCCAAATATATTACAATTTAAAATACATTCCTTGTCTTTTCCCTATTTTGTCCTCTAGTGGTAGCATTGTAGCATTTTGTCTTCTAGTTGATTTCCTTTGTTGTAGCTATTCTGTGAGGAGCTTATCATCAATTATCGTATTCCCTTCTTGCTTCTTCAAAGTGGCATACTCTATATACTTGTTGATTAGCACTCGAAGTTTCTCAATCTCCATTATATTGGATTGGAGCAGTTGATAGTTCCATCATTTAGATTGGCCTGTAAGTGTATCCCAATCTTCATCACACTTGGCGTATTATCTCTAACTTGCTCAGATTGGGCAAAGGCCCAAGTAGAAAAATTCATAAAATCTGTGGGGAGCTCTCCTAACATTCCATCTTCCATCTTTTTACGAAAATAAGGCTTCACTTTTTCTGGATCGATCTCAACAGCGGCAGATCATATCCTATCATCAATTTCAAATACTCAATACAATTGGCCCTAATGTCCTTGGCCCAATCAATGTTCAGCTCCACCTTGTAGAGGACTTGCTCCAACACCTCTTTCCTATGGTCGAAGTTCATCTTCCATGTTTCAACCAGCCAATGATCATCTTCTGCGAATGCAAGGTCTTCTTCCCATGTTTTGTGAGGCATCTTGAGGATGGTCTCAATTTTCAGGTAGGTGGATTCATATATCCCTAGGAAGTCAATGCAAAACCTCCTCATGCCCTCAAGGGTTTTTTGGACCTCTAAGAATTTATTTGTTGTCCTGACAACACGACTAATGCCCATGTTTCCAGCATACAAGACTTGCTGGAACCAATCTTTTGTAGTCTTAGTCCATTTCTTCCTCTTTTCAAGCTTGTCGATTTGTTCTTTGGACAGCAGCTGAGGTGGAGCTGAGGATGTCATGGGAAGCTCTTCTGCTGATGACCATTGTTGAATATAGGTTGTCAAGTCAACTAGTGCCTTAAGTTCTTCCTTGGAGATCTTATCTTGTTGTATCAAATGCACCACTGTGGCAATAGACTCCTGAAGGTGATCTACTTTCTACTCTCTAGTGGCTATCCCCAGGTCGATAATGGAGACGTTGTAACTTATTCCTTCTTCTCCCACCACTGGCATGGCTACCTGCACGGTTCTAGATCTAGAAGTGTCCATTGTCAGCTTGGATCTAACTTTGAGCTTTTTCTCTTTCTTGGTGTTGATCTGAGCTTGGGCCAAGATGACCTCTAACCTTGCTCTCAGATCCCTTGGAGTAGGAGCTTTCTTCTCTAGTTTTTTTTCCAACCACTTGGGCATCTGATATTTTTCTTTGGGTGATCCACGATCACCTTCTTCTTTGTCCCTTTTGACTTCAATCTCCTTATCATCAGGAGCTTCCTGTTCCGTCCTTGTGTCTCTTTCCTCTTCTTCATCAGAGGCTTGGATGAACACTGTGCTTTTGATAGGAGACTTGGTAGGCATGTGTTCTTTGGGGTTGTTCTCCCCTTCAACATCCTTATCTCCCTTCTCTTCTTCATGCACATGTTCCTCGGGTTGCTTCGTTTCGGGACTCTCCTTAGCTTGAGACTCTTCTTGGGGCTTATTTTCTTCTTTACTTTCCTCTTCCTCGCATTGAGGGGGCACATCCTCCTATTCTTTACCCTTCTGAGAGAGGCACCTCTTTACCATGCTTGGGGATTTCTTCTTGTTCCCTGGTTGGAAGTTCAGTATCTTCTTCCATTTTATCACTAGACTCTTTTTGTTCTTCAGGAGGTGGTCTTTCCACTTCCTCCCCAACATCCTTCAATTATCGAGCTAGCTTTTCTTCTAAATCTGCATCGAAGGTTTCTACAATATATTCGGTGTCAACATCTTCTTCTTCATCATCCTCAAAGGACTCAGTTTATTCCCCTTCATAGACTACCTTATCAATTTATAGATGTTGGTGCTCTAGATGTTTATGGTATTCGTACGCTTCCTCCTCCAATGCCTTTGTGGCTTCCCTCTCTCATCGCTCCAACTCCTCAGATATTTCCATTGTGGCTTTCATTTTAGGTGGTTCAGTTGGAGGTACAGAGGTGGGGATATTGGGAAGGATCTATGGTAAGGTAGCCTAAGTAGTTGGGTTCATCAATGCCTTAGAAAGCTCTGTGGGAACCTTCTGCATATTCTGAGAGAATGCCTTTGGAAGTGAGAGTGTAGGAATTGGAATTGTTGTTGTGACCAATGAGAGAGATGTGGTCAGAGACATGGAAGCAAAAGAAAGTAGAGAGGTGGTGGCAGAAGAAGAGTCAATCATTATGACTTGTCCAGTAGGTGAAGAAGTAAGGCGGATCAATATTTCCACTGTAGGTGGGGAAGTATCTACAATGGCCTGAGAAGTAGGCAGAGGGGTAGCAGTAGTGGAGGTGGCAGGTGGATATTTTGGTTGCTCAGCCTCCATTTCCTCTCCTTCACGGAGCGGATCTTCTTGAATAACAGGCATCTCCGTGACATTGCTCAAACTCTTATGTCTCTTGGAAGATTCCCCTTCTGAGGTCTTTCTTGCATATACCTTTGGATTAGGATATTTCTCATCAGTTTATTTTCTTTTCCTTGACCTAGTGAGTGGAGGGGATTTCAAAGTTTCTCCTATTGGGGTAGCAGTTGTCTTGCCATCTGTTCCACTTGGCTCACTTTCGAGCCCCTCATAGGTCAAAGTGAGCCCTTGTTGCTTCAATAGGGAAACTTTCCCATCAACCCACTCCTTTGTTCTGGCTTCAATGGGATTGGTTAGAATGTTGAGGTCATCGACCTCTTGCTCGTCCCAATCAATCAGAGGTAGCAAAAGATTATCAACTACATTATATCAGGGATCCATGACCGTTCTCTCATCTTCCTCCACTTGGCCAGGCACTAGGAAAAGGTTGACCCTCTTTACAAAGTATGTGGTCATCCACATATAATTCCTTGTCCACACCTCATTGTCATCTTTACAATTAGCCTAGAAATCCTCAATGCTATGCAGATGGGCATATTCAAGTCCAAGCATCTTCCTGATATGGCCATAGGGATCCATCTGTGGTCGGGCAGTGTGGAGTCTCAGATGGTATTCGACCAACTCCTTCTCTGAATTATGGGCACATTGTGAGGTATGGAGTTCGTACATCCCTTGGCTGAAGGAGAGGGGATAAGGAATCCCTACCATATGTTTGTTGCTCAAGAGGTTGTGCACATGTCGCAGCTACCGAGAGAGCTCCAACAGTTTTATTCAGTCATTAGGGTATCGAGGCAGCTTGTTTGGTCTTTCTAAGAAGCCTTCTGCACGAATGTATGTAAACTTTAGATATTGGATGAACAAAAAGGCATATTGTTTCAAGAAAGCATTGGCATTGTGGGAGACTTTCCTCTCAAAGTCACCCCTGAGCAATCTGATGATATGACCTATGAAAGCATTATTGACCCTGTAGTAATCTTTCTTGAAGTTCTTGTATTGTAGTTGGGGGTATTTTTCATGAACCTTCAGCTCCCTACCAAGCTCCTCATCTAGAGCTTTGAACAAGCCTCTGTATTGCCTATGTTCGGCCAACAAGTAGACTAAATAGGATGTCATGTAGAATTTGGAAGTCTTCTTAACAGCCATAAACTGCTCATGGAAACAATAACTGATTATCCTGCCCCAGTAGAACTTGGTTTCTCCATGTAGAATCTCCTCGACAAAATAGAGCATCCACTCTTGGAAATAAGCGGCAGTCGGGAGGCCCATGACTCTACTTAGCATTGTTACCAAATCATGGTTATCTTCATAAAAATCACTTTGAAACAGTTCTTGAGGAACCTTGGAAACACTGCCCCTCTTCTCCTTTAGCCAATATTGATTGATAATCCTTTTACATTTAAGGGGATCTTCGTCCCACGTAGCCTTGCCATCACTTATGGTTGGCAACTCCATCTCCCCAAAGGTAGGGATATGGAAAGTCTTTGTTATTTCCCTATCGGACATGTCGGCTAAAATATTTCCATCCCTTTCCATTATGGTTCGGGTCTCAGGCTGGTATGCCTCCCTGCAGGCCATTACTAATTCAGGGGCAACAAGAGCAGGAGGGAAGCCCATAGCTTGGCTATTCCACTGCCTCTAATCAATCTTGCATTCTCTATTGTAGGGTTGATCCTAACCCTCTGTTTGAACTCATCGATGTCAATGTGCTCGATGTTTGTGTCAAAGATCTCCTTCCAATCTGTGGTGATTCTAGATCTTAGGGGTTCCCCTTGGAATTTATACCTCATTTGGTTTTTGTCTTCTTTTCCACGGGGTGCCTTGCCTATTTTCTTTCCTTTGTCCTTCTCTGTGGTTTCCCCTGAGGGTCTTGTACCTAATTCCATATATTTCATAGACAAAGGTGAGGTGAGTAAAATCAAGCATGAAAGCATGAAACATTAGCCAAATCCCTGCAAACAGAGTTAGATTGGATAATTCAGCATTCAAGAAATCTAACATAGAGCCCAAATTGTCGTTAGCAGTTCACAGGAGGGAGTTTGGGTGGTTCAGACCCCAGGGGTCGGACTTCCCTAGTAGGATAGTTGTTTTGAAGGGAAAACAAGGTAGGACGGCCTGCAAGGTTCCACCCGCCCTAGGACTTGGTCAAATCATCAAGCCCACTAAGGAGAATAGGCAATTTTGGCATGTGGGTCAAAGTTCATTTTCATATTAGGAATCATTTGGATCATCTTTGAGGTGGTCGGAGCCAGGGAGGAGCTTGGTCATCTGGAGTTTTCTGTTTAGGACGGCTCTGGTGAGACAGCGTCCTAGGGGTAGAGTTCTGTCAGTCAAGACTCATGAGTTTAGAGGACAGTTGGCATCATACCTTGGCATTTGGGTCATTCGGGTCAAATGGGGCGTAAATCCATTAGAGGATTGTTGTTTGAAATGATGAACAACAAGTGGAAGTCTACTGGAGGAAATTCAAGGGCACAGGTCTGGTAGAGGGCATGGATTTTAGGTTTTTCTTTATTTTTCACTTAGGAGTTCATCGGCCAATGGGAAATCGAGCTCCAGACACCAGGAGGACGAAGGCAATTCTCCCTTAGCAACAGCCGAGATAGGATGGAGTCCCGATGGTGGAAGTCTGACGGGAATGACCCGCTAAAGGTTGGGGCTCTTGGAACTTTGGTTTAACAAACACATGGAAGTCGAGAGCTAGAGGGTGAAGGACAGTTGCTCAAACACCATAAGAAATGGTGATGCTACCGCAACAAACCGCAAACGGAGGTCTGCCAACCGGCCTTGAAGGGCACTTGGCATATGACCGTTTGTTCATGTCAATGTTGTAAGACAAGAAAAGGGGCGGGATCTGAAGGTCAGGTTTCTAGGCTGTGAAGGCTGCCCAAAATGGTCAGATGCAAATGACATTCCACCAACAGAGATTTGTTGGTGGGGTCCAATACCACCCCAGAACTTTAGGATTTTCCAGCAAGTTTTAGGGGCAAGGAACAGGATGGGACCCTAGCACCAGAGAGTTGTGGCTAAAAATCCATTTGGGATCAGTGGGTTACAAGCAACGCTTTGGGGAAGGAGTCTCATGGGGGTAGGCCCAGAAGGTGTGTTGGACTCCATTTCAATTTGAAATATTTATGCTGCTTCAACGACAAAAGGGTGGAGTCTCCCCGTGATGGCGAGCCTGAGAGGGAGGTTCATCGCTCAATTTTTTTTTGTTTTTGTATGCAAGCGATGGCATTGTGAGTTAGCGGGTCCGCAGGCTATGAACTCCCTAGTTGAAGAACAGGGTTGAGGGGTGGAAGTGTTGCAAGCGAAGTTTGGGTGATTTATGAGGTTTTTTTCAAAATTTCATCACATGGGTTTTAAGCGCCATGTTCTTCTCTATCTAGGGCATGCGTTTTTCTCCTTTTAAACTAGCTCATTTTACCAAAAACCAAGAAAAACACAACATGAGGGCGGACGGCCAACTTACCTCTAGAACCCAATGAAGGAAGTAGTCGAATCAGCTGATAGGTGTAAGGGATTTGCGATGGGAGGCTTTGGGCTCAGAGGTGGCACGCAGAGATAATTCTCTGATCGTTCTATTGTGCTCTGGTTAGATTAACATATGAAAATGATAGGTCAAATCTAGCTATTTATAGAAATTAAGGAATTAAATTCCAATAATTAATGCACATATGACGGACCAAGAGGTTGGTGCATTGAAATTCAAAAACAGTCACGGCAAGGCTAGAACCCGATAGGCAGAACTCAGCCGGAGAACGACCATTGGAGAAAGGCAAAGAAGTTGTGGAAGTCTAGAAGGAGCAATCGGAAGGACAGGCCCGATGAGATGGATGGCCATTTAGACTCGTCGAAAACATGGGAAGTGGAAATCAAGGTGGTGGGTCCCGAGCCATAGAAGGACGAGGTCCTTCGGTTGTTTGGCACAACAAATGCAATAGGGAAGTTTGTCAAGGGAAACCTATGAGGGCGGACCCACAGAGCTTGAAGGACGCTAATAAAGGAAAACTACAAAGGGGTCCCCGCAAAGACATAGGACTTAGAAAATCTAAGGGGGTGGGGAAATGGTCAACTTATGATGACACTTTTAGGGCTCACTGACCATTTGGGATAGAAAAGAGGGGGCACATAAAACGAGGCAGTGACAAAGCGACCCGGCATAGTGAAGGAAAGAGAGGGTCCCCGTTCTGAACGGGGCATGTGTGCTGAGGGCACAACACAATCAAATTAATGTCATTAAAATTATAGAAAATCAAGACAACCAAGCAGTCAATGTGATCACAAGAGGGCAAGCTAAAGTAACATTGAAAGGAGTTGCCTCCTCTACATCCAAAATAGCTATTGCCCATGCAACTCAACACAACATAGTTGATCAATTGCAGAAAAAAACCAGCTCAAATATCCATATTGGAACTAATCAAGATCTCACCAACTCACAAAGACATTCTAGAATAAGCTCTAGTAGCCACCACAGTACCAAATAACTTGGAAGTTTTCCAATTTCAAGTTATGGTGGGACACTTGACTGCACCTCATTGCCTATCATTTTCTGAACATGATGATGTATCAATCACCCATCCACATAACGCTGCCCTCCACATTGAATTTTTAATTCACAAACACCAAGTCAAACGTGTTCTAATAGATGGTGGAGCTGGCCTAAATATTTTTACTCTAAAACTTGTTCATACACTTGGATACTCAAAAAATGCTATTGATCCTAGGAGGAAAATCACTATAAAAGCCTATGATGATGAAGAGAGATCCTCCCAAGGTTTGATTGTCTTACCAATTCAAGTGGGACTGGTTGTCAAAGATATAGTCTGCTAAGTGTTGGATAAAGAGTTGACTTACAACATACTCTTGGGACATCCTTGGATTCATGACATGCAAGCAGTGTCATCAACATATAACTGGTGTCTGAAATTCCCTTTCAATGGACAAAAAATCACTATTGCAACTAATTCCAACAATCCCCAATATTGCAACACACTCAAAATGACCCAAGATACTTTTGTACCACATAATAGGGAAGCTCCTATTTCTAATTCATCCAACAATGAAGCACAACTAAATTCCTTGTCAAAGTGGGTTGAGAAAAAGGACCAGTCAAAAGATAAGGGTATCGGTGATTCCACTCCATCAAATTAGGAAATTCAATTAAATGCCTTATCAAAATAGGTTGAAAAGATCTAGTTAAAAGACAAAGGCCTGGGGGAATATTCATTTGAGCAATCATTATGTCTTTCACAACTGCTATCTTCTCCTAAGTCATATGGGTAGCCATCCACATCAAGACAAAAATCTTTGCAACCAACCACGATCTTTGACGGTAAGTTTGTAAAAGTAGGCACCTTAGTGGATGAATTAGAAGACAAAGATATCTTAAACTGGTTATACAAAGATGAAGAATCATCACAAGCATCAACTTCCAACATGCTAACTGAGCCATATGGAAAAGGCTTTACAATTCTAGAGAAAATAGGATATGATGGAAAAGGTCCTGTTGGTTAAAGAAAATAAGGTATCATTGAACCAATACAACCTATCATAACCAATACTAAGGACAAAATAGGACTAGGATATAGAGAAGAGTCAAAAGAAGAAACAAAGCAAAAGGTTGTTGAGAGAATCCTTTAATTGAGAGATAGTTCTGAAACAAATTCCAATGAATATGAATGGGATTCCCTCTCTGAAGAATCTTGTCATGATAAATAAATTGATGTGATATAGAGGTATGCACCAACATGTATGGAGGGACAAAGCTCAAGTTTTAGACCACTTGAAACTGGATCACAATATATCGATGACTCAAGTGAAGATGATCAGACTTGCAAGATAGATCACTTGGAGGAGAGTAACATCATAGACCTCGACATCGCTAACAAATGCTTTGACGACATTTCCATCATGATACTCACCCCTTTTGACCTTAGCCAATCTGACGATTCTTTTCCATTAGTACACCCTGAACTAATTGACTGGGACCAAACTGAGCTAATTGATCTACCTACCTTTCCAAATGATGATGCCATTGTGAACTTCCTTTCCTCTAATAATCCCAAAACATGTTCCATTATCAAATCTCATAACGAAGCTTCACACAAGGGGAGTTCCAAATCTCTCAGCTGCAAAATGAATATAAAAAATGGATCGAATGGTGAAAACCATTTAATGACAGTATTAAATCAAGAAAAAGTAAAAATAAAGAGCGCATCTGACGGTGAAAACCTTTCGGAGGCACCAAAATATGGGAGATTTGACACTCTTCCCAAGCACTATCATGAGAGATCTTCAGTGTTGATTGAACCTACACAATCCATCAACGTTGGTACAGTGAAAACAGTGAAGACCCTACATCTAGCAGTATCCATGATAGAGGAAGAAAAACCAAGCTTTGCTAAATTATTTGAGGAGAGAAAAATAAACTTTGATTGGTCCTACATTGACATTCCAGATATGGATCCGAAACATATCATGTATCATTTATCACTGCCACTTGGAGTAAATTCAGTGAAACAAAAGTTGAGAAAAATGCATCCTCATATCGCCCTTTTGGTGAAAGCTGAATTGAAGAAACTATTGGATGTGGGATTTATCAGACCTATTGACTATGTTGAGTGGATATCAAACATTGTGCCAGTTTCTAAACCTGACCATAGCATCAAGATATGTACGAATTTCAAAGATCTCAACAAGGCTTGTCCGAAAGATGACTTTCCTTTCCCTAACATCGACATCATTGTAGATTTGACAAGTGGACATGAAATGCTCTCAATTATGGATGGATTTTCTTATTACAATGAGATTAAGATAGCACCCAAAGATCAAGATAAAACAACCTTCACATGTCCTTGGGGCACTTTTTGCTAGAACGTAATTCCTTTCGGGTTAAAAAATGTTGGAGCCACATATCAGAGAGCGATGAAAACCATCTTCCATGACATGATGCATACCTTTATGGAGGACTATGTAGATGACTTATTGGAAAAATCATTCACTAGAGAGGGACATCTAGAAATCCTAGCCAAATTCTTCACTCGGTTGGAGAAATTCAATGTAAGGTTAAATCCCAAGAAATGTGTATTTGGTGTAACATCAACTAAACTTTTGGGATATATTGTATCAGCTAAAGGAATTGAGGTGGATCCTGTGAAATTCAAAGCTATCATGGAGATGCCTCCTCCTAAGAATATTAGCCAAATTAGATCTTTATAGGGACGATTCCAATCTATCAGGAGGTTCATTGCACAACTAGTAGATAAAACTCATCCTTTCAACCACTTGCTACACAAGAACATTTCTTTCAAATGGGATGAAAAGTGTGAAGTAGCTCTTAATAAACTAAAACAGTATTTGATGTCACCATCCATACTAGTACCGCCAACTAAACAAAAATCATTATTACTTTACATAGCAACAACAGAGGTATCTTTGGGTTCTTTACTGGCACAAGAAGATTCTGCGAGAAAGGAAAGAGCTATTTATTACATCAACAGAACCTTGAATGGCTATGAGATCAACTACACCTTTATTGAAAAAGCTTTTATGGCGGTAGTATTTTCTACTCAACAATTAAGACATTATATGTTGACTCGCACCATTAAACTCATAATGAAATTTGATCCATTGAAGTATCTACTCAACAAAGTTTCCCTGATAGGAAGACTAGCCAAGTGGGTAATGATATTGAGTGAGTTTGATATCCAGTATGTGGACAGGAAAGCAATCAAAGGTCAAGCCATAGCAGATCAAGTAGCTGAAGCACCATTACAAGATGATCATCCAATGAGCATTGAGTTTCCAGATGTTGATGTCCTAATAGTGTCGACACAATAGTGGATGTTATATTTTGATGGATCTTACATGCAACATGGATCAAGTGTAGGAATCTTATTTGTCATGCCTCAAGGACACACCATTCCAAAGTCCTACAGGTTAATGTTTCCTTGTACTAACAACAGAACTGAGTATGAAGCATTGATCATTGGAATCAAAGTAGCAGTCGAGTGGAAGATCACGGAGTTGCATGTCTATGGAGATTCACAACTAGTCATAAACTAGGTGAATGATGATTACCAAACAAAAGATGATAAATTGATGTCGTATAAAAGAATGGTTGATGACTTCAAAAAGTAATTTGTGGAGATCGAATT
The DNA here is from genome assembly GCA_007258455.2 of Sequoia sempervirens. Classification (NCBI taxonomy): domain Eukaryota; kingdom Viridiplantae; phylum Streptophyta; class Pinopsida; order Cupressales; family Cupressaceae; genus Sequoia; species Sequoia sempervirens. Next base: position 120,335,859 of record VDFB02047397.1, read on the forward strand.
TGAGCAGATTCCAAGAAGTGACAACAAATTTGTTGATGCTATGACGACCATTGCCTCTCTCCTACAAATATCTGAAGAACAAGCCCGTTATGAGTTCATGGTGGAACAATTGTTTAACCCTGAATCCCAAGTCATATACCATCTAGTCGAAGTTGATGTTTCTATCTATGAGAAAATTTACACCTATCTAAAAGACAATACCCCACCACAAGATTTATCCTAAAATTAAAAAAGAAACTTTATTCGACAAGCAACTCAACATACCCTAATAGCCAATGTACTTTATTGACGAGGTCTTGATGGTACTCTCCTTTGGTGTCTTGAATGTAACAAAGTTGAAACTGCTTTACGTGAGGTTCATGAAGGTATTTTTGGCACACATTCAAGTGGTTTAACTCACTAAAAAACTCCTACGCTTGGGGTATTACTAGTCGAATATGGAGAAGGAGTCTTTCAATATGTCAAGAAGTGCCAAAAATGTCAAATTCATGGAAACCTGATACATGCACCAGCACAAGAATTACAACCATTCAAATCAACATGGCCTTTTTGTCAATGGGGATTGGATCTTGTAGGTAAAATGCATCCATCTTCATCAAATGGACACATTTTCATCATCACAGCCACAAAGTATTTTACAAAGTGGATTGAAGTTGTTCCCTTAACCACCATCACAGGAAAAAAAATTGCATCCTTCATCCTGAATTATATCATTTTTCGGTAGGATATTCCTCAATCCATTGTCATGGATAACGATAGACCTTTCAAGAATCAGGATGTCCAAGAACTTTGTGAGAGGTTTCATATCCAGCATCAGTTTTCTGCACCTTACTATTCTCAAGGAAACAACCAAGCAGAGGCCTCAAACAAAACCATCCTGAAGATTTAAAAAAAAACGGTCAATGATGTTGGATGTGATTGGCACATCCAACTGATCCTCGCTTTGTGGGCTTACAGAACTAGTATTTGTACCCCAACAAGAGCCACACCCTATGCTCTAGTCTATGGATCAAATTCCATTCTACCTATTAAGTTTGAGCTACCATCACTCTGTGTGTCACTAAAGGGGATCATTTCAGATGAAGATTATCGGGTGTCTAGGCTACAAGAGTTAGAATTGTTGGATGAATGTCGTCAGCATGTCCTGGATCACTTGAAAGCCTATCAATAGAGGATGTCACGAAGTTACAATCACAAGGTCAAACCATGAACATTTCAGGTGGGTGACTTAGTCTTGAAAGAAAATCCTCATAATCAACAAGATCGAGAAAAGAAAGGAAAATTTGAACCGAACTGGTTAGGTCCTCCCTTTGTTGTTGTATCAATCTTCAGATCAGGAGCATATTAGTTATCTACGCCTAAAGGGGATGTGTTTGATGAACCTCTTAACAGCCTGCATCTCAAGAAATTCTACACCTGACCCATCTAGTGCATTGGAAAAATTCCTAAAAAAATGGTACCTTGATGAAAACTTGGCAAATAGGCATCTTGGTGATAATAAAAATAAAAATAAAAATAAAGTGAAAATTAAAAAATCTAAAAAATCATAAAATCTAAAAAAGTGCAATAAAAAAAACAAGTAGTGAAAATCTGGCAACAGGCACTATTTGTGATAGGTTAGCTTTTCCATCTATTTGAGCATGTCAACCATTTGCTTTCACCATTCGCTTTTGTCATCATTCTGCCTATCATCGGAAAGCATCATGTACATATCCTGGCATCACGGTCATGCCTCACCCTACACTGGGGGAAAAATCCTAAACTGATTGGGGGCAATAAACTTTGAGCTTAAACCAACAAACAAACATCAATAGAACAAACACAACAAACATAATGATCATAGTGCAACTTAACATTGAACATCAATCACAAACATGAACACATCAACCAGCTAAAATTAATCAAATCAAAGCAAACTTTAAATGGATGGTGTTCCTTCTAAATCATGGCTTTATCATTTAGCATGAATGTTCAACTGTTGTACTTTGATTTTTGTTATCCTATCTCTAGAGCAACTCAATAATGTATTGAACTAGAGGAGCTAGGAAGGAGTATGATCTTTCTTTGTTTGTTGTCTGTGAGTTACTCATTACTACTATGCAAATTTTTGCGAGATGTGCTCTATAAAGTATCACTAATGACATTCTGAATTTGCATAGGAAAATGATTAACTCTTGTCTATTTACACAAGCAATGCTCAAGTCATCTTGGTTCAATTATACCTAGATGCTTGTGTTAACTTGCAATATCAAAAATCATGGAAATAGTACTTAGGTCATCATGGTCTAATTATACCATCAATGTTTGTACTCACTTTCAACATTTTAAATGCTCAATGATGATAAAAAGCATGATAAATTGGTTGTTATGATGACAACCTTTGCATATTAGATCTGCATGGTTAAGTTAAATTGTATCCATGTTAGCTTTGCATCTGTATTTATGGGTTTTCCAAGGTTGGATTTTTTTTTCAAAATGATGTTATCTCTATCATTAATGGATTGAGTACACTTGACAATAACCAAAAACACATCATTCTCATATAGTTGCATCATCATTTGCATACATTAGAAAGCATTTTTCATATATACATTATCACATCATTCATCCATTCATGCATTACATCATAATATCCACATCAAAAAACATAAAAAGAAGTGCATTGCATCTCACTTGCATAATCAAAATCATTTCATAAAATTTGCATCAAGAAAATGGTCCATTAAGAAGATTGAAAGACATATCTAATAGAGTAAGATTTCCAAGAAGAAAAAGTTGTTGAAGAACATGACATGGTATAAGAAGATTGAAAGACATATCCAACAAAGTAAGATTTCCAAGAAGAAAAAGTTGTTGAGGAACATGACTGATAAGTAGGTTTCCTTGTAAAGATATAATGCCATTGTTATGAAAATCTAAAACCAGTAGTGAAGATAGATTTGCCAGGATGTATGGAATACAACCTATGAATTTGTTATTACTCAAACCCAAGATGACAAAGGACTAATTGGATTAGCATAATCATCACTTCATACATAAACATCACACATCATTTGCATAATCAAATCCATCTCACATAGCATAAAACATCATCCATAAAGCATATAGAATCATCAATCATGCATTATCATATATACATCATATAAGCATCACAAAAGCATCACATAAACATCATAAACACATAGAACTATGTGCCATCATACGATCATTCCATCCATCCATTCACTTGTGCATTAACATTATCATACATTCATCCATTTATTGCATAATCTATTTGCATTAGAAAAATACAAAAACATAAAATGCATCACATTTCATTGGAATAATAAGATCCAACACATGTATCATATAGGCATCATTCATAAAGCATCATAGAATCATAACGCATGTTTCATCATTTTTATCCATAGCATATCATACCATCATCATATAGAACATCACATAACATATATAATAGAAATTAAATGCATCCATCATAGACATCCATCATAGTCAACACATATAGACACAAAGATCAATCATCATCATCGTTCCATATCATATATATCTCAAAATAATGTCAAGTGTATAAGGATATCCAAATATCGAGAGGTACATCATCAAAAATGGTAGTGAATCATCAATGTCTTAAATAAATAAGTGTATACATGTCCAAAATACATCAAGAATCATATATCTGAGCTATGTTGTGCTCCCCCCAGACGGTGCCAACATCATTGGACCTATGCCTCCCCCACCAGATGGACCTACACCAAGATCTCTCAAAAGCAATTGTGTAACACCTCTGCTAGTGGTCCAAGACTGGGTCCTACCTGACCTAGACTGCACATAGCTCTCTTGATGCTCTGGTGGAATGGCCTCATGATACTTTAGCCTATAGAAATCCACCTCCCTGGCAGAGTGTCATACCTCTCTGAAGTGGCTTGTTGCACCTGTGCCCTCTGCAACCCTCTGCAGTCTCTCCACTATGCCCTTTGCCTGATCAACTCGCAGTCTCAACTTGTCCCTCTCGGTTGTGAGTGTGGAAATTTGTCCCTGGACCTATGTAATTTGTCCCTGTGCCTGTGTCACAACATCCCTCTCGGTCGTTAGTGTGGAAATTTGTCCCTGGGCCTATGTAAGTTGTCCTTGTGCCTGGTCTAACTGTGTCTGTAGTTGTCCCAACTACCCTTGTAGTGTCTGTACTTGGGTCTGGAGGGCTGCAATTTATGCTTGCTGCTAATGTGAAGGCAATCAGATTCGCACATCTTGTTGTGTCGTAGCTACTAGGGATCGCCTCTTTCGAGGCACTCTAACATCTAATACTAGGTGGGCACCTGCACCTCCATCTCCTCCACCATCTCCACCTCTATCTCCATCTCCACCATCATCCCTTCCACCTCCTCCATCTCCTCCATCCCCATCTCCACCATCTCCCTCCTCCTCATCTCCACCACCTCTACCTCTCCTCCGTCTAGGTGCCCTCTCCTCATCATCCTCCAATGCTGGCACTAGCTTGTCAGGGCTAGAGATCTTGGGAAATGGATGTGCGCAAAAGTGTTGTGAGTACTCCTCTGTCATGTACCCCTCTACAATCTTTGGATGGTAGTCCCAAATCACTAGTTGTAACCTATGATACTCATCGCAAGCTACATCATAGGACAAGGTGGGTCCCCACTTTGTAGCATCATGTTGTCTATGTACATATGTGTCTGCTCCCTGAGGTATCTCTTGCACTCTGCCATACTGCCTAAGTACCCTCATCAACAAGAATCTCTCAATGATGAATTAGGTTCACCCAATCAGGTATTTGGCTCTACATACGAAAGGAATCTCCAAATGATCCTTAGCCCACTACTCATATTCCACGTACGGTCGCCATGTCACAGAATCAAGGTCATCCAACACATGTCTCCAATACTCCAATTTTTCTAGCTTATGCTAGCCAACTGGGCCTATATAACCATAAATGTAGGGCATGCCAATCAGATGATACCTGTCTACTACTAGACGTGTCACCACTATGTGCTCCCATGCCTAGGTTTGTAATAGTGTCACTCCCACAGATAGACTGGAAACTCCAAGATAGACTACCTGATGCAGATCATGATATAAATTTGTGAGCATGCATGAGCCCTAGGCATATCAAGTCCCATGTAGAATCATCTACTCTAGTGTCTGACCCTATCCAACAGACAGTCCCTTCGACCTCTTGTCGGGACATAGAAAGCCACCAACGAAACTTGCAAGCATAGAAGATAAAGGGGAATAGGTCTTGTACATCTCCTTCCAAGGCATCTCATCCCTGCTAATATGGTCATTATGAAAGATCCTGCATAAAGAATTTGTACCTCCCTGCTTGTCCTGATCGTACACAACAATATCACCCATCACTGGGATCTGCAAGATCCTATACAGATCCTCCAGCGTCACAGTCATCTCCCCAATGGCAAGGTGAAAAGTGTTGTGGTTGCTATGCCACCTCTTTGCCAGTGTGGTCAACAATCCCCAATTAATCCTAATATGGGGCATGTCAATCAATGAAGATAACCCACACCTCTCAATGATATCCTAATCAGCCTGTGACAGATGTGGAATCAACTCCCAAGTCTATGGAAAGCACTCTTGAGACTGAAGGCTCCCTAAATCACTCTCCTATCATCATAACATATCACAATCGGCATATCAATCAATCAAATCAGCATATCAATCAATCAATATCAAGCAATCAATCATCCTATCAACTCAAGTGAGATTTCGATCAAATCTCACGAGCATCTATTTTATCATTGATCCTCGCCTATCATGAGGTCAATTATCATCATCCTATTATTGAATCTCACCTATCATGAGATCAATCATCATCTAATCTATCAACAACATCAAATCAACGGTTGACGCAATTGCACATCATCAAAATCAAGGAGAAAAACTAAAAGTCCTCAATTCTACTCTAGATGCACTAATACAATGCTTCTATGTGCCAAAAGCATAGATGTGCTAGTGAATTCCCTCGATGTGTCATAGCAGTCCATCTATGTGCCATCTTATCCAATGCACCAGAGAATGCCATCAATACACTACAACATTTGATGCACCACTTCTTTTAACAAATGCGCTAAAACATTGGTCTAATGCGCTAATTCCTTTGATGCACGACTTCATTACCCTAATGTGCTAAATCTTTACTCCTATGTGCTAGAAGGTCAATGCACTACTACAATGCATCGATGTGTTACATTGAGCCGTGGATGCGCTAAAACTATAAATCTATGCGCTACAACAATTAATATATGCGCTACATTAGGTGGTCTATGCACTCAAACACATAAAAATAGAATTTAAACATGAACAAAAAGGCGGGAAAATGAAATTCAAAATCACAAAGGGGGTTTTTAGAAATCCATACCGGAGGTCTGTATGCTGTTGGCCGGTTGTGTCGTCACACGCACTCGAATTGATGAGTCTTGTAGGGGATCACCATCTTGCTCCAAAGTCACTCAATCACTCTCAATTTTCAAATTGCAAATGCACAAATAAACTTTTAATCCACCTTTTTAACCTTTTAAAGGTTAACTAAGTGGGAATTTTGTGACATTGATTTATTTTATTTTTCAAAAGGGCTTAATTCATCAATTTCATCACCTAGTGGCCTAAACATCATTTTTCAGGAGATAAATCGCTTCTGGATCATAAAATTTTGAAATCATCAAATCATTTCAAAAAATTCAAAAAAAATCCTGAAAATTAAAAATTTATCGGTTTATCTCCTAAGGGGGCATATATCTGCCATCACCTTAAAATTAGCGTTTGGAACATCGAAAAAAAATAAATTATCGACATTAGCAACAAATTTTTCTTTGAAGCAAAGTGTAAACACATTACTTCAAAGAGGGGCAAAATGTATACACCTAAAATCGGTCAAGACAATTAATTAATTAAATACAAGTTATTTAATTAATGAACCCTTTAATTCGTCTACTTATAAATAAATTCCAAATTTATTTATATAGTTCACACTCTTCTAATTCTTCAATCTAAAATTACATTCTTCTAAATTTAATTAAATAAACAAATTCACATAGTTTGTTTTATTTAATTAATAATCTTTTCACTAAATTTAAATCCCAAATTTGAATTTAAACACATGTCTACAACTTTTCCTCTTGCCACATCATCAAATGTCACATGTATTTAAATATGTCTAATATTTAAATTGCATTATCCTCAACCAATTCCAAAACAAACTTTGGACACTTGGCTCTTTCACACATTTTACTCCCTCATACACTTGGTATGTTGCCCTTGGTCAAGGGAACATCCTCCATGATTCTTTCTAACTTCTTCCATCTCCACCATTCATCTCTCATGCTAAAATCTTGACCATTGATTGCTGCCACATCACAAGATGCTTTGGAAATCCTATAAATACAAGCCCATTATACAACATTTTACAACCCATCTTTGAGTAAAATTACTATGCAAGAATAACATTGGAGCATTTAGAGTTTGAGCATAGAATGTTTAGGCATTTATCATTTAGAATTGTTTTATCATTCTAGTTTAGTATCATGGCTTAGTTTAGTATTTGCATTTCCATTAGCATCTTAGCTTTTATACAACATTTGCATCATAATCTTTAGTATCATATCCATTTGTCATATCACCATTTTCATTTACAACAACATTATAATCTTAGCATCATATCATTTGTAGATCAATCATGTAGCATTTTAGATAACATCTCATTTCTTAAGTTGTCATCCAAATAGTCATAGTGCAATATACAAATCTGAGAGCACTAATGATTTAGAGGATCCTTGAGAATAGAGAACAATGGAATGATTTTAGAGAATTTTCTTTGTTTGCGATTAGATTAATTTTATGATTCAAATCTCTAATGTAATAGGTTTCATTGCTTGTGTGACTTATTATTCATTTACACATTTTACCTCACACAGCTAATTGAAGAAGAGGTTTTTTAGGATTAAAAGGGCCTTTTGCATATTTTTTTAAATCTTTGGAAGGACATTCAAATGGATTTGTTTGAGGTTTTCCCCCTTCAACCGATTGGGTTTCATTTAATTCTTCTCTCTCAACATGCCCACCACCTTCACTATTGTTGCTCATTTGTTTTGTTTTGGTTTTTGCAAACTAAAAATTAAAAAAAAACACAAAAACTCATACATTTCATTATTTAAACTTAGAAAAAAATGGAAAAAAGAAAAGAAAAGAAATGGAAGGATCACTTACCTCTTTCACTTCTCTTGTTGGTTGTTGCCTTAATGCTCTCCATTTTTGCACTTGAATGCTAGTTTTTCTTCTCCAATAGCTCCTTCAAACCCTCCTCTTTCTTTTCTCACTTTGCTCTTAGCTGTAAAAAATTTTTGGAATGTTAAAATGATGTTAAATTCCTTTGAAATCAAGTTTTATGTTACATTTTAGGGTTGGGAGGGTGTGGGTTCCACCTAAAAACACAATACAAAAAACCTTTTTTAATTTCAGACCTTTTTTTTATGCAAAATGTGGCTGGAAAAAAGGGGACGGTTGGTTGTCCCCTTGCCATCCCCAAGATGTCCCTCTCAATTAGAAACGTCCCCAAAAAATATACATTTTGGGGACATTTTGGAGACATCCTCAAAGCATCCCCTATCCCCGAAACATCCTTGGGACAAGTACGGGGGGCCAAAACCCGAGGGGACGTATCCACGTGTACCACTATTTTTTAATATTTATCAAACAATTTGTAAATCTATGTATTGTATATTATGTACAATATATATTATGTTATATTATATAAAATACATATTATATACAACATATTATTTATATATTATTATATATAAAATATATTAATATATTATTTATATATTTATATTATATTCATCTATTATATATAATATAATATATATATAAATGTAGTATCACATATATTTTATATAGTATAATATTACGAATATTTTATAATATATTATTGTATAAGATACATATTAGAAATTATATTATATTTATATATTTTATTATATATTTATAATATATTTATCTATAATATTCTATTTTTTTTAATATAATATGTATATGTAAATAATATAAAATAATATTATGTAAACTATATATAATATATAATATTGTATTTGTGTTCGTCATTTCTTTTATAGAAGTGTGCCATAAATTTGTACTTTATCCCAATAAAAGAAGGATAATAAGCTCACACCCAAGTATAATGATACTTATAAGGTTTTCTAGAGGATTGATAATGTACCATAAAATTGGAGTTACCTATATCATCAAAAATACATCCAACATTCAATGTTTCATACTTGAAGAAGGTTATCAAACATAGAGTTATAGCCCAAACTGCATTTTAGAGCTTGATGAGGAGAGAGAAATGATATTTTAATGAGAGGGAATCCTTTAAACATGAACTAAGAAGCTACATGTGAGGGTGATCATAAAGTATTTGATCAAATGGAAGAATTCTCCAATAAAAATGTCACATGGGAAAATAAAGATTTTGTGCAAAAGCATCCATGGTTGATCGATGTTGGGGACAACACTTCTTTAAAGAGGGAGAAATTTCATGCCCTTAACCTATTGATGAATTGGGGCATATGTATATAACTTGTGGCTAGCATAACCCTTATTTAAGTTATGTAATCATTTATATAGTCTTCTATAAGTAGTTAAGTCAGCCTTGAAGGCATCCAATGCATATATATGGTATATATATATATGAGCTAGTGGTTAGTTTATTGTGGTCTTAATGTGAATTGTGTTCTTATTGGAGAGTTTTAGAGTTTTCCTCCTCAAATTGGTTTATTATTCCAAGTATTTGCAACATGTTTTCTATTATATTATTTTATTGTGCAAGTTATTCCATTGCATTTAATGGGTAACCCATGGGACACAATATACTAGGTCTGTAAAATATCCTTCTAGCTCCCTTTTTCAAGACGCATGGTCCAACCCTCTTTAATATAATTTGGAAGGTATTTTTTTTTGTTTTATTGATTGATCTCTCATCATAGTATTAACTTTTTAACCTCCTCTATTTGGTGCAACTAGTTGATATAACAAAATGATAAATCATTAGGTATAATTTTTTGGCTCCAAGGTAAATTTATATTTGAAAAGAGCATCTGAGTATTCTAAAATTTGTCAAATTTATTTAACCTTAGCTATAAAGATAACATACACATGCTTGACCTCTAGAAACTTAGCCCTCCCAATCTTTCAATCTTGCTTTCCATTTTCCACCTTTTCAAATTCCTTAAAGAATTGAGGTGGCCTAGAATGGATGTAACATCTAGTTCTTCCCTCTTAAAGTGATCTACAAGTATCTCTTGCCTCCCCCACCTCTTGCGCATCATCTCAATTTCATTTGGAAGTGTGCACTCAACAAGAATAAGTAGAGAAAGCCCTCTCTTTGGATTTGGCATTCTAAAGTGGATATATAGTCCTAATTCCTTGTATGAAAGATTTTGTTAAAGCAATCATGCATTAGATAATAATGAATTAATATTTAATTGAATATTAGGCTAATTCATTTCATGCACTTAAGCTAAATTTAGGAGTTATTTTTTTTGTTAACTAGAGTAAAATTTTACTAGATCATTTTGCCTCATCACATAAGATGATCACACTTTTCATGATATAATCTCTTCATCATTTAGGGTTTCTCTTATAAAACAATCTCCCTCATTGTATTATCTCATGAAGACTCTCGAGGTTCATTTTCTAATTTTTTCTTGTTGAGGATATAGCATATCATTGTTTACAACTCTCTTGCATGGAAGGTGTTTTTGCTCATTGTTTGATCCTGCATCTCATGTTATTCATAATTATAACATGGTATCAGAGTGTGGGTCAATGAACCCCTTCTCAACTTTTGAGTTTTTTTCTCAACTAGGGTTATAAGAGCAAATTTGGAATATTCATTTTTTTTTGCAAATTTTGGAGTTGGATGACTTTTTGGTGCATTTTGGCATGAAAGACTAAGTAGAGCAAGCCCTCTCTTTAAATTTGGCATTTTGAATAGGAGCGAATTTGCACCACTTGTGTAAATTCCCCTTTTGTATCCCCCCACCTTAGAAAATCAAACCTGAAGGAAAAATTCCATATCACCCATCTGCCTTCCATCCACGAGGAATTTGTCATGTGTGTCAGTGGGGGAATATTTGTTGGGGACATGAGCGTGGCACGTGGACGTTTGCACGGTGCACTGCCATCCCTGACAGATTTTTGTCTCTGGTGTCTGTAGGGACATTACACTCTTCATTGGGCATGAAGTGTAATGCCTCTATGTCAACCAGCTGACCTGAAAATGGCTCTTTCCATCCTAATCTTCCTTCAAATACATACTTTTCACTATCACTTGATCTCTCTTGGTAATTCTTGATCCTCTTAGCAATTCTTGATATTTCTAGCAATCCATCGCATTCTCTTAAGAATTTTCAAAACTCCATTGAGCATTGCAGCAACTTGTTACTCCATCAATTTCATCTTTGTACATGTTGTGCTACCATAGAAGATGTGAGTTTGGAGCCCTGCGAGACCTCCCATTGTCACTGTTGCGGCTGTGTCGACTTTGCCAAGCTCGTTGCCTTGCATTCTCCCTTCATTGGCCTTGAGTTCCTTTAGGTGGAGGTGGTATTGCTTCACTCTCCTCTTACCATTGTGGTTCAAGATAGATTAGCATTGTATCTTTTGTAGTGTTCAATACTTTCCTTTCTCTTTCCTTTATCACATTTTCTACTTTGTGGCTTTCTTGGCTATCTATGGAGGCGGAAACACCAAAGCGGGGGTTTGACTAAGGCAAACCCCTAAACAATCTAACATTTTTCCCTCTCTTGGTTGTGTGTAGGTGAGCATGTGTGGAGATTATTGGTGAACTAGAGCTTTAGTGATTTGATATTCATCACCCTAATCTTCATCTACCTTCTTTATCAGTTACGTAGCTATTTCTTGTATTTCATTATTCAGTTTATTTCGTTAAAATTAATCAGCTAGACAGTTATTAGGTTTTCTTTCTTTCCATATTGTATTTCACATTCTCTAGCCATACACATGCTAATGCGCCAGAGAGACGCCAACGCATCGTGTTGTTGTCCCAGACTTGCGTTGTCATCCTTAGACAGAGAGTTGTTTGAGGTGCAGTTTGGACTCTAGAAATTGGCTCATCTAGACTCACTTAGACTTTTGGATCTATAGAGTAACAAAAGCACTTGAGAGTGGTCTTCATTCTTGATTCTTGTCTTAAACATCCAATAGCTTCAGGTAAGATAGAGCAGCCCTTCGCTCTCAGTTCTCCATGACCTAGAGCCATGGTGTGGTTGGTTCCCCTACCTTACATTTTTGGTGAACCTGATGTGAAAAACGGCTATCCATTTGTTTGTACTAAGACCTTTTCCTCCATGCCCAGTGGCTATTGTAAACCTGAGTGTTGTGAAGGTTTATGAGCATCACAACCCATTCCACAACTTTCAGGTACATTATTAGGAGAAGTGTGTGACACCTATTGATGGAAAAGATGAAGGCCACTTCTAGTTTCACCTCCAATTTTTCCATTGGTCTGGCTACCGACTTTACCATTGGTTTTCCTATAGGTTTTACTGACGAGATGGGTTTCATAGATGGGATCGCTCGTGGTCCTACCCCTCCAGCATCCCCTATGGCTTCGTCTGTGGAGGAAGATGATGTTGTACATATCCCTGCGGAAAACCTTTTGGCGTTGGATAACATATTTTCAGACCTTGTGAATCATTTGGAGAGAGCACCAAATATTGTGAGAGCCTCTAGGCTTTCTAGTGAGGTGAGATATCAATTAGGAAAGGATCAAACAAGCATAGATTTCTTATGTGGCCTTACCAATCTAATCAAAGCTTATATCCCCTCATATAAGACTAGATCGAGTACCACCTAAGGGGAGGTGTTCAATGCCTATGAGAGACAAATAGGCATCTTGATGCCTACCATGTATGTATGCATGGCCAAAACAGGCACTTTGTTAGCATTTCCTTTACTTTTCAAAATCCCCCTGCTATCAAGGAAAGTAGAATACCCCTTGGTTTTAGCTTCACCCCTCCTACTACCCTTGGTGGTGGTGGCTCCAATGGGATGAGTGGTGGTAGCTTTGGTAGCAAAGGTGGCACTGGCAGAGGTGGCTTTGTTGGAGACTATGGTGGTGGCTTCGGTAGTGGAGGTGACTCTGATGGAGGCCCTACTAGTGGTGGTGGCTTTGATGGTGGTCATATCAGTGGCTCTGGAGGTGGTTCTAGTAGTGGTGGTTTTGGAGGTTCCACTGGGCCTTTGTCATCCTCTGAACTTGTTCTAAATGCTCTTCTTTAGAACATGGGTCAGATGCAAAACTAGTTGGCTAGCCTTTCCCAGGCCTCTACCCAACCTATTTTTCAACCTTTCTTTTGACATATCCCATTGTTGATAGAAAACATGAGTATTCCCTTCTCACAAGGAATGAAGATTCCTAAGTTTGAAAAGTATGGTGGTAAAGGGGATCCACAAACACATGTGTTAGCTTTCAATGCCATGTGTATGAATTTATTTCATCACAATGCTTTGATGGTGAAAATCTTCCCTCGATCTCTCAAGGACACAACACTCGAGTGGTATTGTTCATTACTTGATAACTCTATATTCTTGTTTGACCAACTTGTGAATCAGTTTCTCCGTCAGTTCTAGGCTAACATCAGTCTGAAGATGACCTTCTTGGATCTCGTCCGATGTAAGCAGGGGGATAATGAGAAGATGACTAACTTTATAGTGCGATACCAAGCACTCTTCTCACAAATCTCATACCTGTTGTCTAACTCTGATGTGCAGAAGGTGTTCATAGGCAACCTTTAGTGAGCCTAGCACAAAAAGTTTTCCCTGATGAAATACCCTTCTTTTGTGAATCTATGTTCCACGTTGCGAGAGTATCAACAAATGGTAGTTCAGTTTGGGGGATCTTCCTCATACTCCTATTGGAAAGGAAAGTCTATTGTGTCCATCTTAGAAAAAGGAAAATTTGTTGCAAATGTAGTTTTCGTGATTAATGATCATGGCCTCAGACGCAACAAAAAGTTTACAAAGTTAACAGAATCTTATTCTTCCATTTTACAAAATTTGTTAAAGAATAAGATCATAACTTTGGAAAACCCTCAACCTCTAAAGGAACCTTATCTTGATTGGTATGATGCAAATGCTTTTATCTAGTACCATCATGTCAACGGGCATGATATCGAGTGTTGTATGTGCCTATGTCATGAGATACAGGATCACATCGATGACGGTACCATTCGTCTCGATGGGACAAAAAAAAATGCGAATAAATCGGTAGCATAGGCCAATATTGAGTTATAGATTTACACAGACCCAATTTCATCTCATTTTGCAACTTGATTATTAACCCCTCTGATGCTTCTCCTCAACCCTCAATGTACGTTAACATGATCTTAGTTACTCCTCCCTCGTAGCCTACTACTGGCTCATTGGATGTGACATTCACCTCACAGGAATTTCCCTTGAATAATAAGCCCTCTCCCTATACATTCCTACTCGCCTCAATGGGAACATTATGAAAGGAGTCTTGGTTGACCCCACGAGCTGGGTGAATGTTATCACAAAGGAGACGTTATGGCTAAATTCATTACAAAGGGGGGAATTTGAAGAAACAAAGTCTACCATACGTATGCACGAAAAATCTCTCTCTTAATCCATATGGCTCCATAACCCTCTTCATCCTAGTTGGACCTAGGGCTATGGATACAACCTTTGATGTTATTCTGAAATCCGATCTGTTTAGGGTGAAGTTGGGCATCTCATGGCTAGCTTCTATGAACGAAATTGCTTCCATTATTCACAAATGTTTAAAGTTCTCCCATGAAGGTGTTACGCATGTTGTACATGACACTAGATATCAACCATTGGTGTCCCATGGGGGTTACTCATAGGATCATTTTTGGCCCACCCCAGTTAGTCCACTTCCCTATAGAATGAACTTGCTTTTCTGAAACTACTTAAAGTATAAAACCAGGGGCAAGGGACAACCGAAAGTAACCCCTCTGGTAGTGTAGCAGCAAGCTGTCTCCTCCTCTCAAAAGAGAAAGGAGAGGCCTACCCATCCTTGGGGCACCATTTCTGCCCCCTTTCTGAAGAGGAGTTTTGGATGACTGCTCTTGGGTATCACATAAGAAGTTTGATGGTTCTTGCTTGGCGTAAAGCCAAGATGAGGATATCAAACCTTCCTACTATGCATCTTGGACCTTGGCCTTACTTGTATGGTAGAAGGAAGGGTCCTCATGGGGAATCCTCTATGTCTCAACCTCTGCAGCCTCCTATCACTCCTACTCCCAAGGTAGTGAATGGGAAGAGGCCTATCGTCGAGGCGTTAGAGCTGACTCTCCCCGCTATTGCTTCAACCTCCTCTTAGTCTCTCCCTCCTACTCCTGTATAGGAGTCTCTCCCTCTGTCAAAAATAGTTTTTATGGACACTTTAATGGCTGAGCAAGAGCCTTTTTCCCCATCCCAGCTTCCGGCCTCTAACTCTAGGAGTCACAGAAACTGCCTTGTGCTTGAGTGTTAGCGTCAATGAAAGGCTCTGGCAACTAAGCAGACCACTTTGTAGAGGAAGGAAGGGGAGTCGATCGCCCTTGTTTCAAGGCCTATTGTTGTGTCCTCTTTCATCCCCTTTGCTTCAGTTCAGCCATCCTCAATGTTTCTTTTGGCTCCCGCTACGAGCAAAGCATCCTTGACACTAAAAAGGTGTAGGTTTTTATTGCTCCTTCGATCGAGGCCCCTCTCTTGATGTCCCTCCCAAACATCTTGCCATTCTATAAGCCTATGGACATGTTGAACACCTTGATGGTGTTCGTCATGGTTTTCTTCTCCTCCTCTACGCTTTCTACCTCATCCATGGGGGTCTCGCACCCTCTGACGAAGCGGAAGGTGGAGAATGGCCCCATTAGCAATGGGGGTTGAAAGAGGAGTCCACCCTCTTCAAAGGGTGGTTCTGCATTAGCATATGTCATCCTTGTGACAGAAGAAGCTCAAACATCCCTTGAGTTTTTCACTGCTCCTGAGTCACTTGGTGATCCTAACAGTGAATCTTGGGCACTACCTCCCTCGTTCATTGAGGTAACACATGGCACTCCTATGAAGTGCATGTTTAACTCTTTAGACGAAGTCCCAACCCTGTCGGTGATCTTCACGAAATCATTGACCTTTTCTCCATAGGAACTAAGTGGAGGAGACCCCACAGAGTCTCCTTCCTTGGCTCTTATTGCGAGAGGGTTGGAGGGTTCCCCCCTTGACATTCTGCCCTTGCGGGCTCATCCATTTTTCCCGTATAATGATCTAGATTGGGAGGCTGATGACCTCTTGTTTGATGAGTGTTAGGGAGGCGCCTCTTCTTTACCTTTAGATTAGGTGTGTGTGTGTTTTGTGTTGTGTTCCCCTATGCTTGCGTTATGTGTTCTTGGATGACCCTTGTCACCCTTGTAGGTGCTTGAATACAAGAGTGATTATGTATCGTAAAACTTCCTCTATTTTTGGAATCATTCTTCCTCTATTATGTGTATTGATTTTCGACAAATTGGGGATGATGCAAAGTGTTAGGGGAATTTAGGCTTCCCTTCCATGTTGACCCAATTTTTTATGTTTACTTTTTCTTCTTGTGCATTCTTCACATGGTTTGATATAGTAGGGGGTTGATGACAGTTCATTAAATATGCTCTTATTATACTTATATATATTTATGAGTAGCCCTGACCCTAAAATATTAGATTGACCCTATGCCCTTTGTTTATGATGTCATTGTCTCTTTTTGTGGTATTGTTATCTTTCTCTCTTCTTTTATTGAATTGTGATGTTGTGGTGCTCATGTGCTGTCCCTCATGTGCACGATAACATTACCATGGTGACATCTTGCTATGTCTTGTGGGCCACAACATCACCTTTTCATTCATGATCTTCTCTCCTAATGATGTTGTGTGCCTCTATGTTCAACACACACAATCCTAAGTGGGGCTATCATATTACTTTTATTTTTAGAAAACACATTCATAGCCAACAAATCTTTTTCTCGAAAATCTTTGCAAACTTTTTCAAAAATCACATTCTCAACTTGGACCCCTAGCAGAACATGTTTCCTTTTTCATGGGTTCGCAAAGAAAGAACTTGAAGAACTTTCCTCTGAGGAGGGAGCAGATTTTCCTGTAGGAGAAGCCTTGACCTTCCCCTCACGAGGGGGTATTTTCTTCCTGCCAAATTCCTTGATGAAGTGAACATCTTTTGAAAGGATTCCTTGATGTTGAATTGATTTGCGAAAAACACTTTTTCACTTTCAAACAATGCATCCCTTGAGTGGACCCCTTTTCTTTTGAAGGGTTCCCGAGGGACCCCTTTGAAAGCTCTTCCTTTAATTTTTTGACTATCTGCGTGATTGTCTACTTGTTTTCCTGCATGGTTGCTTTTTGTTTTCTAACATGTTTTATTTGCAGATTAACATGTTGCTTTGCAAGTGTGCCTATGAAGCTGCTTTCTAGTCTAACTCTGCGGAGTCCCATTACATTAGGCTTCCTTCAGGAGAGAGTACCTGGGGGGCACCTTCTTTGCAGGTTCAAGGGCCTGTCAAGCACTTGCATCCTGTGGGATTTTTCCATCATTGTTCTACAGGATTTCAGTGTACTTTATTCAACTTCATAGTTCCGTGGAGCTACGGAGTCCTTTTGTTCAAACCTCCTCAGGAGAGAGTACCTATGGAGTCCTTTTCCTAACCTGTGCTTTTGAGTTTTCTAGATTATGGTTTGCTTCCTTGACGATTCAGGTATACATTTCTAACTCTTTGATCTACTTTACCGAACACTCATCAATACTCATGCTCACTAAAGTGGGGGCAAAATGTATAGGAGCAAATTTTCACCCCTTGTGTAAATTCCCCTTTTGCATCCCCTCACCTTAGAAAATCAAACCCAAAGGAAAAATTCCACATCACCCACCTGCCTTCCATCCACTTGGCATTTGTCTTGTGTGTCGGTGGGGGAATATTTGTCGGGGACGTGAGCGCGACGTGTGGATGTTTATGTGGTGCACTTTCATCCCTGACAAATTCCTGCCTTTGGTGTCCATAGGACGTTACACTCTCCATTGGGCATGAAGCGTAACACCTCTGTGTCGACCAACCAACTCGAAAATGGCTCTTTCCCTCCTATTCTTCCTTCAAATGCATACTTTTCACTATCACTTGATCTCTCTTGGCAATTCTTGATCCTCTTAGCAATTCTTGATCTTTCTAGCAATCCATCACATTCTCTTGATCATTTTCACAACTCCATTGAGCATTGTAGCAGCTTGTTACTCCATCAATTTCATCTTTGTATGTGTTGTGCTACCATAGAAGATGTGATTTTGGAGCCCTGTGAGACCTCCCATCATCACCATTGCGGTTGTGTCGACTTTGCCAAGCTCATTGCTTTGCATTTTCCCTTCATTGGCCTTGAGTGCCTTTGGGTGGAGGTGGTATTGCTTCAATCTCCTCTTACTATTGTAGTTTGATAGAGTAGCATTGTATCTTTTGTATTGTTCACTACTTTCCTTTCTTTTTCCTTTATCACATTTTCTACTTTGTGGCTTTCTTGGCTGTCCGTGGAGGTGGAAACACCAAAGTGGGGGTTTGATTGAGGCAAAACCCTATACAACCCAACATTTTTCTCTCTTTTGGCTGTGTGTAGGTGAGCGTGTGCATGGAGCTCATTGGAAAACTGGAGCTTTAATGAGTTGATATTCATCACCCTAATCTTCATCTACCTTCTTTATCATTTATGTAGCTATTTCTTGTATTTTAGTATTTTGTTTATTTCATTAAAATTAATCAGCTAGATAGTTAGTAGGTTTTCTTGCTTTCCATACTATATTTCACGTTCTTTGTTTGTACAAACACCAACGGACCCCGCTTTCATCCCAGACCTACGCTGCCATCCTCGAACCGAGAGTTGTTTGAGGTATAGTTTGGACTCCAGAAACCTATGCATCTAGCCTCATTCGGACTTTTGGATCTGTAGAGTAACATAATCACATGAGAGTTCTCTTCATTCTCGATTCTTGTCCTAAACATCCAGTAGCTTGAGGTAAGATAGGGCAGCCCTCCACTCTTGGCTTTCCATGACCTGGAGCCTTGGTGTGGTTGGTTCCCCTACCTTACACATTCTAAATTGGATACATAGTCCTAATTCATTGTATGGAAGCTTCTCATGGATTCCAAAATTATTGTTGGGAACTGCATAAAATTTATTTATCTACCTTCCCTTGCCCCTCTAATGCCAAGGCTAATTGCATCAAATATTGCTTTTGGTTTTTCCAACATGATCCTATACCTTGGTCTTCCCTTTTGATTTTATTGCAATCATTTTTCTAATTTGATCATTCATGGAAAATAGCTCTTCTTAGTTCATTGTTTACACACAACATGGTCACTAGTACCTACCAACATATTATTATCAAACACATTTGGAGGTTTTATTGCCTTGCTACCTTTTCCCAAATTTTTCTTCCTTTGGAACTTGTTGAAACTCAACTTATGTTCTATGTCTTATCTCTAAAGACGACTAACCTTCTCATAATGATAAAAGGCCAATTCAAGGTCAATAAAGATCTCCTTAAGTAGGTCAACAATTTACAATCACAACTACAAGAGTTGGAAGGAAAATTTTCCTATTTTATCTATGATTTATTTTATATTTATCTTTTTAAGATGGTAGAAATTTTCTATTAAGTAAATATATTGATATGTGTAGTACTGGCATCCAAAGAAGAATTTTAAAGAAGAAAATTATTTACTTGACTTAATAACAAATTTATATATATATATATATATTTTTAATATGTATAATTTTCTTCTAGATGTAAAGTACATTCCATCAAACTAAAAAATATCTTATTATAACAACTAATTATGTCTTGTTTACTAACTCTACTTCCATATATTCTTTTTTCTAAAATGGTCAATGCACAACCCAAAAAAACTATAATTCTTGTGTCAACTTTATTTAGTAAATGTTAAAAAAAAGAGATATACCCAACAATTATGCGTACTTTGAGTTTGTAATTTGTTAAGGATATGATAAAATATTTAGGTTGATTCCCCTTTAATGAGATCGACTTGCAAAAAAATATGCTATTATGACATTCATATCTTAATATAAATAATAAATTAAAAAACTAGAAATGTTTGACTTAGGAACCTCATGTCTTAAAAAAAGAATATTTGGTCCTATTGACAAGATATGATGGGCTCCACATATCTTGGAAGTATTTTCTTTTGTGAGAAATCTTAGTTTTCTTCCTTCATAAGAAATGCTAAAGGGGAGGAACAATTTTACTTTAGGTTAGAAAACTTTTAACCTAATGGAATAAATTCGGTTTTAACCACCCATTTACACTATAGCTTTTATTATAGTGTTTGTAATTCTTGTTTTTAATTTTGCTATTATATTATTTTATTCTTGATTTGTTATTATTTTAATATTTGTAAGTTAAACTTAATTTATTAATTATAAAAAAAAATAGAAAAGATTATTCTGACTAATCTATTTATATTTGAAGTGAAATTAGAAGCGAGAAAAGAATTGAAGAATTTTAATTAATATTATCTTCTTTGTCACTTTATTATATATATTGTATATTTATTTTTAACTACAATATATACAAAAATTAATTATAGGTTTATGACTCTTTTATTTGATGATTAATTTAGTAAAGAGGATTTATGTTCTAGAAATGTAATAGAATTGCAAAGTAAATTAATGTTTTTACTCTAATTTTTTATACTCTAGATTGATGTCTTGGATGCATGATTCTAGCATATGACTTAACTATTTTGGGGCACTCATTGATTTAAGACCAAATCCATTACTCAAGCATGCTGCATTGCCATGTTTATAACCCCTTTGATTTAGTTGTCAACAATTCATGGACGCAATCACAATTTGTGATCATGTTCCATGGTTAAGATCAACGGTGTAATATCATTGTTTTACATTCCAAGGCTAATATTTCTAAGATTTTACCATTAGCCGTCAACATGGGTGCTAAATTTCTATATTTCATTCATCTAGGGTTATGTATTTAAAGATATCATTCTAGACTATTTACATGTAATGAAATGATAATAGATCACTTAATAGCTCTAGAAGAATATATAATCTTTTTTTTTGTAGGTATATCAAGTACATCAATTATTCACTATGATACATTAACAAACAATAAACTTTTCTCTATCAATTGACATCTTTTATCAAGACATAAATTTAAAACACACTCTTTGGTAGATTCACACATCAGTTTGTTTTTTAAAAATTAACTATTAATAATTGACTCAATGTTGTTCATGGATGTCCACATATCAACATTCATTGCCACCCCTATCTCTCTTTATTTTACTAGACATGGTGCTAAACTAAATTGCAATAAACTTTTTACTTTACCCCTTGCCTAGCAAGTTGTCAAGTGCTCTTTAGCATCACCCCTATTTTCTTTGCATTAAATAGTATTGAGTGAACACTTATTATCAATATCAAAGGTCAGATTGGAAGAAGCGAGTAATTTTACAAGACAAGTTCACATATTTGCATAATATAATCACTAGTGTGATTCTATTCTATATAATCACTAGTGTAATTCTATCCTATATAATCAACTACCTAGAATTCAATTGTCTTAGCTTTCCTATCCATAATTTAGTAACATTTTCCTATCCATAATTTAGTAACATATCTAATTCATTAGTATTTTGTCACATCCTCTTATCAAGTAATATTCATATCAATTTATACAAACCTAAATACCTCCCATTTCAATTTAATATATTTAATTACTATCTCAATTGACTTGTATAAATTATATTATCAAACTCGACACTTTATACTAATCAAAGATGTAATTTATTTAAGCGATCATTTATTTATGTTAAATTAATACAATTTAGAAAAGAATGTTTGTTATTCCTCTTTACTAATATAAATTTAATAATATATATATAATATTTAATATGGGAAATGATGTTGGCGAGCGGCTGGGAGGCGTCTGGGGGAGCTAGGGTTTTGATGCCCTAGCTTTGTCCACTCTCTACTTTTTAGGAATCCTCTTGCAAGTGGGTGGGGCGATCTGTGTCTTGTTGGGGATTGGACGTGGGAGGCGTCTTCTGAATAAAGAATCTTCTTTGGTGGTCTGCATTTGATTTCTCTGGTCGTGGCTTGCTGCATGTGCGGAATCCATTGCGTGCTAATTTGTTGCATTTACATGTTGGTTTGAGAGGGCCATCTGGTGGTGGAGTTTCCATATCGGTAGGGTGGAGGCATTTTGGTGACAGAGAAGGCTTAGTGCTTTCTCTTCCTGGTGTCTTCGTTTCTTCTCTCTGCTGCGCAAGTGCGAAGGATTGAAGGTTGGGGTTTGGTGTTGGTGTGTTGCTAAGAGGAAGGGAATGGGGAGGATTTCCCCACCTTTTTTGGGGATTATGTTTTTTGTCCTGGGCATGATGGCCTGCTCAAAGGGCGAGATGTCAGTGAGGAGCCCTCACTTGGACTTTCGGGCAACGATTGGCTCAAAATTTTCAAGTCAAGGGATGAAAACCTTCGATAACAATCTGTTTGCTTAGAATATTGGGATAGTTGATTTGGGGTTATCTAATGGCTCACGAATCATGAAGATTAACGGTTGTCTCGAGAGATGCAAGGAGAGGCCAAAACTGGTTGTTCTGTTTGAAATGATTGCTGAAGATGTTGAGTATTATTCAAATCACTCCTTATATTGTAAGTTTTTGGGGATGAGGGTTTCCTTGCAATTTTTGGAAGTTTGGGCTAGGAGGACATGGGAGCTGGAGGGGGAAATG
Organism: Sequoia sempervirens; assembly: GCA_007258455.2. Lineage (NCBI taxonomy): Eukaryota > Viridiplantae > Streptophyta > Pinopsida > Cupressales > Cupressaceae > Sequoia > Sequoia sempervirens. The sequence continues at coordinate 120,358,720 of VDFB02047397.1, forward strand.
GAGATAATGTTGCTGGCAAACAATTATTTCATGGTTACTTTTAATTGCATGGCTGATCGCAATAGGGTATTTGAGGGAGGCCCTTATTTTCATAATAAGGTAGGGTTGTTTATCAAGCCATGGCATGCAGGTTTTAACCCTGCAGAGGAGCTTCCAAATCGTGTCCCAGTGTGGGTTTGGTTACCGAGGTTCCCGGTGGAATGCTGTCGAGAGGATGTGTTGCATCTTTTGGCCTCGGTGCTTGGAAAACCAGTTGGGACTTCATCACAAACTTTGGGTAAAAAGGTAATGACTTTTGCATGCATTTGTGTTGAGATTGATCTAAGTAGGCTTTTTCCTGATGCAATAGATATGTGTGCGGGCTCTTATTCTTGGGTGCAACATTTGGACTACAAAACTCTTCCTTTTCGTTGTCGGCTCTGTTGAGAATATGGCCATTTGCAGCAGAGATGTCCAAGGTATAAGCCTATGGAGTCCCAGCCTTCACAACTTGCTAGAAAATTTCTTGAAACAGATAAGGGGAAGAGCATTTCTCCTAATGAGGTAGGTGCTTCTGATGGTTTTGTTCCATTCAAGGCTCGAAATCAGAACAGGGGTCAAAAGAGGCCTTTTCAAGAAAAGCAAGATGAAGGTACCTTCAACAGATTTGAGGTTTTGGATGAGCTCAGCCAACAAGAGGTGAACCCGAGATTGATCAACCTAGATCAAGGGCTTGAGGGCTTAGCTCAGGAGGATCTTGTTCTTGATCCTTCTATGGATCCGCAAAGGGATGATTGTTTGCACATGGAAGTTGATCAGTAGAGGGGGGTTTCTGAGGTGTAGGAACCCTTGGCCATTATTACAACAGTAGGTGTGGATTCTCTTCTTCCTGGGTAGAACACTAGTTTGGACTCGGCTAAGAAGATCGAGCCTCCACCCAAATTGGGCATCATGTAGAAGGATATTAAGAAGGGTGGGATAGAGAAATTTGGTAAACACGGCAGAAAAAAAGGATGTGGAAAAGATTAAACTAGCAGGTGAGAATTTGGTGGAGTCGGGGTCAGTAAAGACTCTGGATTCTCTTTTTTCAAGCCCCTTGAAATGATTGTTCTGTCATGGAATGTACGGGGCTTGAACAATGGCCCTAGACAAAAAGCGGTTCATGATTTAGTTAGAAGTCAAGGTCCTGACAACCTTTTTTTACAAGAGACTAAGTTATCTATTGAGAATATGCAAGGCTTGGCACCTAGGTTGTGGAGGTACGGGGAGTGCCAATGCATTGGAGCTCATGGAGCTTCTGGGGGTCTAGCATGTTTATGGAATCCGCGAAGAATCCGACCTCTTTGGTGGATTTCTTCTAAATCCTCTATGTCTATGATTGCTACTAGTTTTAAGACAGGGGAAGTCATTCTCTTTTCTAATATTTATGCTCCTATAGATTTTTGGGGTAAACAAGGTCTGTGGTCCCATATCAGTCTTATCTGTAGCATGACGCCTTTTCATCCATGGATTTTGGCTGGAGATTTCAATGCTATTTGTGAGTTGGCTGAGAAGCGGGGGGTAACGGAAGGTTGGAGCCCTCTGCGCTACTGCTTCGAGACAATATCAATACCTTGAATCTTGTTGATAACAAACCCAACAATGGTCAGTTCACCTAGAACAATCGTCGGGTTGGTGATTTCTGCATTGCAGAAAGATTAGATCGATTTTTGGTTTCTTGCTACTGGGTTGGCGGGATGTGGTCTTCTTGCTCTGAGATCTTGGATTGGAGAGGATCATACCACTGGCCTATTAAGCTTGTTACTGAGTCAACTTGTGTGCCTCGTAGGCCCTCTTTTAGGTTCCAACTCATGTGGGTGCGGGACCCTTCTTTGAAGGCCTTTTGTGGTCGACTGGTGGAAGAAATGTAGACCAGCTTATGGCACGGAAATGTACTCCTTTGCTAAGTTACTTCAACATGTTAAATATGAGCTCAAACGGTGGAATCGTCAGTACTTTGGGAATGTCTTCCAAGCAAAGGCGACAGCTCAAGCTGATTTGGATGGTATCACAAGGAGGTTAAGGGAGGATGGGGTGACGACTGAGTTGCTTCAGGACGAGGCTCAGGTTGTGAAAACTCTTGAAGAATGGGAGTTGCGTGAGGAAATGTATTGGAAACAAAAGTCTAGCATTGAGTGGCTTCAGGAAGGGGATAAAAATATAGCTTTCTTCTTCAATTTAGTGAAAGCTAGGCGACATGGTAATTCTATCTCTAGTCTCGTGAATGATAGGGGAGACCTTCTTTCCTCCTTCCCAGAAATCTCTAGGGAGGCGGTGTAGTATTTTGAATCTCTCTTTAGGGAGGACTCGCAAGGAGGGTCTCCTAAGGAAGCATAGATTCTTTCTTGTATCCCCTCTCTTGTGTCTAGAGATTTGAATCAACAACTCATGAGTGATATCTCACTTGAAGAGATTGAAGGGATTGTTTTCAATATGAAGAAGGGGAAGGCGCCCGGCCCAGATGGTTTCCCGATTGAGTTTTTTCAAGAATTTTGGGATATTATCAAACTTGATCTCCTGGCAGTGGTTCAAGAATCTCAACAAAATAAGCAGATGCTAAGGGCTTTAAATGCTACCTTTCTGGCTCTCATTCCCAAGAGTGAGGGGGTAGATAGGTTAAGCCAATTTCGGCCCATTTCTTTGTGCAACGTAATTTATAAAATTATTTCTAAACTTATTGCTGATAGGTTGAAAAAGGGGCTTGAGGAGCTGATCTTTGAGGAACAAAGTGGTTTTGTTGTTGGTAGGCAAATTCTAGATGGGATTGTTATTGCAACTGAGGTCATCCATTCTATGGCCAGCTCTAGAGAAAAAGCGATGTTTATCAAACTGGACATGGCTAAGGCATATGATAGAGTCAGGTGGTCCTTCCTATGGTGGGTTCTTGGTGCTTTTGGTTTTGCTGAAGATTGGATTCAATGGGTTTCGAGTTGTGTTACTTCAATTTCTTTCTCTGTGCTTATCAATGGGAGTCATTCTGAGTTATTTGGTGCTTCTAGGGGGCTTTGTTAGGGAGACCCTCTTTCCTCTTATTTATTCTTTTGGCTGAAGGTTTGGGGAGATGGATTAAACGGAGTGTGGAGTCTGGTCTCATTCAGGGTTGGAGGTGGGGTGGTACCTTACCTCCGCAAACTCACTTACAATTTGTGGATGATACTGCTTTGATGGGGATGGCTACAATGCGAGGCTTCTAATTTACGAAGAGTGTTGGATGTTTACCTGGTTTCCTCTGGTCAACAGATTAATGAGGGCAAGTCTTCTATTTTCTTCTTCAACACTCAGGGCCCCATTCAACAGAGGATTGCCCATACTTTGAGATTTCAAATTGGGACTCTCCCATTGACTTACCTTGGCAGCCTTATCTCGGTCGGTAGACTGCCTAGAGAGTCTTGGAAAATTATTTTGGATAAATTTCGAGCGAAAGTTAATCACTAGACTCATCGATGGCTATCCTTTGCTGGTCATGTCCAGTTGATTAAGTCAGTGGTGTAGGCTTTTCCCATTTATAGATGCATGCTCTAGGTTTCCCCTATGGGCTTTCTTAAAGACCTAGATTCTGTGGCAAGACAATTTTTATGGGCTGGTTGCTTGAAGTCCTCCAAATGGAGTCTTGTTAGATGGGAGGTTGTTTGTAGTCTGAAACAATATGGTGGACTAGGATTGAGGCAGTCGGCATTGACTGGGGAGGCTCTGGCTACAAAACTGTATTGGCAATGGTGTAATGAGCAGGAGAAGAGTTGGGCCAGGGTTCTTTCTCAGAAGTATCTCCCGGGGATCTCTCAACCCAACATTTCTAGGTACCCCCTTGTGGGGAAGGGCTCTGTAATATGGGGCACCCTCAAAAAAGGGGTTGTGCATATTAAGGAAGGACTATTTTGGATATGCAAGAAGGGGACAGAGGTACAATTCTGGTATGACTCTTGGGATGGTTTTCCACGCATCACCTCTCTATTTCCCAATATGTTGAATCTTTGCCAGAGATTTCTTGAGGCTGGTTGGTCGTAGGTGAGTGATTTTAACTCCTATTCCTCCTATGGTCAGATGGAGGTGGCCAAATGGAAGTCCCCGAATGAGTGGCCAAATGTTGGTTTGCAGGAGGATTGTGCGGTGCTGCAAAGTATCCTCTCTAGCTGAAGATGTAGCTCTCTCCGGGATGATGACGTGCTTGCCTGGTCCCCCAATCCTAAGGGGACCTATACTGTAGCCTCTGGTTATAGCGTGTTATTGTCTCATAGGTTGGCTAGGCCTGAAATTCAGTGGTGGAAGAAGGTCTGGAACAAGCTTTCTTGGCCAAAATGTAGTTGCTTTGTTTGGATGTTGGCATGGAATAAGTGTTTGACCTGGGATAACATTCAGAAGAGAGGTTTCCAGGGTCCTTCTGTTTGTGTTATGTGTGGGGCTACTGAGGAGGACTCTACTCACTTGTTTTTTCGTTGCTCTTTTTCCCTTCAACTTTGGCATTTTTGGTGGGGTGTTTAGAAAATTCCTTGTGTTCATGCTTCCTCCTTGATTGAATTTTGGCAAGGGATGGGTCGGCCCCCTTTTGTGGCCTCTTTTTTGCCGAAGGTGTGGTTTTTGGGGCCTATCTTTTTATTGTGGCATATTTGGTTGGAACATAATCATAGGATATTTTGTGGAGAACAGAGGCTAGTGCAACAAATTTGGTAGAGATTATTGGGCATGGTTCAAGAAACAGTGGAAGCTAGGTGTGAGGTGGATTTCCCTTTGGTAAAAAGGGATACTGAGTTGGTGGAGAGATTGGGGATTCAGGGGTCATCTTTGGCTTTGGCAAGGGCTAAGAGAGGACGATGAGAGAAGCAAAAAATTGATAGGGTTGGAAAATGGCAACTTCCCCCATTCGATGTTTTGAAAATCAACACTGATGGTTCTTCAAGGGGCAATCTGAGACTGGCTGGTATTGGGGGGATTGGTAGGGATTCTTTGGGCTCGGTGATCTTCCTCTTTTCAATCTATGAAGGGACACAAACCATCAACCTGGTGGAAGGGTTGGCTATTCTTGATGCTCTTGAGAGAGCTCATGCTTTGGGGTAGAGAAGGATTATTTGTGAATCTGATTCCCAGATTTTGATCAATCTGCTTATTGAGCAGAAAGTGGCAGATGTTAACTGGCAGTTGGCTAGGATTGTGCAACAAATTTTGTGGGTTAGTTCTTTGATGGAAATAGTGACTTTTGTCCATATTCCAAGGGAGTGGAATAGGGCAGCTGATTTTTTGGCGAAATGGGCTTCTGAGCATGGTGAGGGATGGAGACTTGAGGAGTGGGAGTTGGTTCCTCAAGGGCTCCGTCTGGATTTAGTGAATATTCTTGCTAAAGATAGGGTTGGGAATGGTGACAGATGAGGGTGCTGGTTGTCTTTTCTTAGTTTGGTTTGTTGTTCTTGTTTTTCCTTGGGACCTCGGTCCTCTGCTTTCTTTGTAATGTTGCTTTTTTATCTTCAATAAAGTTTTTACCCCTTTTATAAAAAAAAATAGGTTAAAAGAAGTAGAAGAAAGTGATTTGTCACTTACTATTGCAATTTACCTTTTTGTAGCTTGAGAGTGGCGAGTGAGAAGAAAATGTCGAGTAGACGGGATTACATGCCTTCGCGATTGGATGAGCTCCGAGAGCAGGTGGTGCGCGGTGAGTTATACTATGAGGTGAGTCATTTCTACAACTTTTTCCTTGTGTTTTTTAAATATTTTTAATGATTTTTAATGCATGGATAGGTTAATTTAGGATCTTGGAAATTTTTTTGCAAAGTTTCCTCTTTTTTCTCAAAGTGTCCCTTTTGTTCACAAAGTGTCGTGTTTCTTCACGAAGCCTCCCATTTCTTCATGAAGTGTCCCATTTCTGTGTGAAATGTCCTAAAAGGGTTCTAAAGTGTCTAGGGCCATTAGAAAAGCACACTAGATCTCCTTTAGCACACTTGCATGATGAAATATGTAAAAATTGAAGATATTAGATGGATTTTTAGAGCATTTTGTTGTGATTTTGATAGGTCCCCGCTCAATCGTGAGAATGGCCAGGGGAAGAAAACTTACATTTATGAGAGATCACGCTCCAGTGCTATCAATAGGAGAGACAACATATACAGACAGTAGGCATATATTGGGCATATCTTATGCAACCTATGAGATACCATGACACCATTCTTATGGCTCGATGCGAGTGTTGGGACGCCGATACTTGTACATTTCATCTTCCTACTGGGGAGATGACCATCACTCTCGAGGATGTACACCACATTCTCCGAGTTCCTATTCGGGGAGAGCGGGTATATTTCTGGTGGAATCAGTCATTCCACGAGAAGAAGGTGGACATGCAGTATTTTCTAGGTGGACCTGTTCATGATGAGTGTGTTAGAGCGCAGATCGAGCTTCCCATGCTTCTATATTCACAAGCTCTTGTTTTTAGACAAATTATGGTGCATATAGTGGCACTTGTTCTCAATCTTGATGGATGAACAACACACTTAGATGGAGGATTGGTAAATTTGATTCAAGGGATGTATGAGGAAAAGACTGTCTATGCTTGGGGTTGTTGCATTCTAGCACACTTATATTATGATCTTGGAAAATTTGTGTTTTGAGAGATTGACAGTATGGTGTATTGCATGATTCTGCAGGTGTGGTGCCTCAAGCATATCACATGCACAAGCTTGTTGGATTCCCTTGTGTTATAGCTACAGGATATCCATGAGCATTCGGTTATCCTCTACGACACATGTGGCAGTATGGAGATTTACACTTTTGGAGGGTGAGATTTGACCGACTGGAGGGAGACAAGATCTTATGGAGACCTTATCTACTCACTCTACATTGGCTAGTCCCATAGGACAACCGAGGAGGATGCAGATGGATAGGTTTTTAGCTGGGAGGCATGACTATGTTGTACAACCTTTCTATTATGGACGAGTCATGCGACATTTTGGGTAGGTGCAGACACCACCGAAGGTGTGCCCCTTCATTAGGCGATCAGTGAGGAGTGCCCGGAGGCCAGGTGATACTATTTGGCTTACCATAGATCATGTTTGTGAGAGTGATTATGATGATTCAGATCACAATCAGCCACCAGTCTCCGACGTTGATGGTGTCAGTAGCACAGATGAGCACAAGGAGTGGTGGTCAGTGACATGACCAGCACTTGTGTTCCCCATAAATGTCTCTATAGGTGATGCAGGACCAACATCAAATGAGGGAGATGAGCCAAAGGACAAAGTAGAGGATGTACGATATAGGCCAATAGACATATTTACTAATGTGATTAATGATGAGTACAATTTAGAGGCCAATCCCAACTATGAGGACTAGGATGGAGGAGAGGATGAGGAGGATTATGAGGAGGATGAGTATTACGAGGAGCTACCCTTGAGTGGAGAGGATGAGGTAGCGATAGAGGATCAGTACGAGCATGGAGAGTCCTCACATATTTACAGGACTAGATCACATGTAGTAGCTATAGTAGACATCAACACCCACAATCAGAGAGAGGCTAGCACTTCCTCCTTCCCCCCAGAGAGGATGAGGTTGACATCCCTCACCTAACTAGAGACATAGGTGATGACATTTGATTTTACGCATGTACTTGAGTATTTATACTTTTTTTATATGTATATATATATATATATATCATGATGATGTTTTACTAATTGTGTACCTTGTCTATCTTGTAGGAGCGACGAGAGACTTGCGAGAGTTCTATCGTCAGGATGTCACAGAGATAGTGCCTACATCCATCGATGAGGAGGAGATGGATCCTGACTACTTGCCCCCACCGATCATGGAGGAGGAGCCAGAGTCACTTAGACCTTTTGCGAGGCTACAGGAAGCATATGAGAGTGTGAGGAGATGACTCTATCAAGCTGAGAGTGCAGGACAATCATCACAGACCTCAGTAGAGGTTGAGATACTGCATGTAGAGCTATCATAGGTATGAGTGGAGAGGGATCGAATGGTAGAGGAGCGGCTTGTGGCTGTTGGTTGAGTACAGGGTTTGGAGTATGCTCTTAGACTCAGAATTTCACGGTCACGATCACACACGACCATCTCACGATGTCCAAGAACCAGATCACGAGTGCCAAATCCTGAGGGGTCTAGCTCTCATAGACCTTTGTGATTTTGTATATGATATTGAGATGTACATAAAACTTTGATATATATAGACATGCGCATTTGGTGTTATTATAATGTGTCTCTTTGTGTTTGAATGTTAAATGCAATGTGATTAATTAAATAACTTATGGTAAAAGTATTCAATTAATGTCTACATGATTTAACAGGATAAATGTGATCTAATGTAAAACGTATTTTAGTTTCACTTTAGATACAACATTGATGATTGGAAGAGAATATGTTAAATTAAATACACCCATAACTCACATAAGGATCTAACTTAACATAAGATGAGGTTGAATAGTAAGAATCCTAAAGTAATTATGAACTTAAATAATTACCTTAGTGTTCAAGACAAACAGAAAATTAGTTGTCAAGAACGAAGCAATGTGAAAGTTATTTAGAATGACATCAAATAACTTTAGACAACACTGCTTTAACAATCATACTATTCAAAGATAGTAGAGGTAATACCGATGCAAATTCCTGACATTAATAGGTTCCTTAAGGGGTGTTTTTTCAAGCTCCATTAAGACATAAGCACCGAACCCATAACTGGTATCAACTATGTCAGGTCCTAACCAATTAGGGCTGAATTTATCTTTATCTTCATTGTCAGCATTGGTATTACGTTGATTCACATAAAGAACAAAATCACCCATACGAAACATTCTAGGAATGACATGTGTGTTGTGTTTTCATGGGATGTTATCAATGGTGAATGATTCAAACTTCTCTAACAATTTCATTGTATGATCCTTGTATTTTGATAATTTTTCATGTTTAGTTTGATATGAACCATTGATTTGTTTGATAACTAATTGCGAATCACCAAAGATCTTGATATGTTTAGCATCCATTGTTAAAGTAGCTCGCAAACCTGCGATTACTGCCTCATACTTAGTAGTGTTATTTGTGCATAGGAAGTTTAATCAATAGGACAAGGGAAGAGGTTGTTCGTCAGGCGGAATTAATACCACTCCAACACTAGAAGTTGTTCTACACTTAGATCCATCAAAATACAACTCCCATATTTTAATATTAGTGATCATGAATCTATCATCAAGAAAGGAGTCATGATTAGGTAAAGCGAGAGGAGAATTAGCATCAGCTAAGTGATCGGTTAAGGCTTGTCCTTCGATTTATTTTTGTGAAACAAACTTAAGGTAAAACTCAATTAACAACATCACCCACTTAGCTAAGCATCCAGAAATATTTGTTTTATTGAAAATATAATTGAGGGGATCAAATTTTGTCATGACTTGTAATTCAACATTTAGTAAATAATGTCACAATTTACTAGTAGCGAATACAAGAGATAAGCATTGTTTTTCAATTTGTGAGTATCGAGTTTCATAATCAATTAGGGTTTGACTAATGTAATAAACCAGATGTTATTTTCCATGATCATCTTGTTGAGCCAATAATGTTGCAAGAGCATGGGTTGATGCGGCTATGTAAAGGATAAACGGTTTGTTTGGCACACTGAGTTGTAAAACAGGTGGAGTTTCAAGGTATTTCTTTAAACTCTCAAAAGCTTGTTTACAATCCTCATCCCAATCAAAAGGTACACCCTTTTTAAGAAGATGAGTGAAAGGTAATGTGCGATTGACTAAAGATGCAATGAAATGATTAATAGCTTGAATTCAGCCTTGTAACGTTTGCAATTGAGAAATGTTTCTAGGGCATGGCATGCTAATAATTGCATCAATTTTATTTGTGTCCATCTCAATGCCTCTGTGAGATATGACAAACCCAAAAATTTTACCACTATCTACACCAAAGACACACTTTTTTCAGATTTAAGCGCATATTATATTTACGTATTCATTCGAAGATTTTCCAAAGAACATTTGCATTGTCACTTCTTGTTAAGGATTTAGCAAGGATATCGTCAACATAATCTTCCAAAATTTTGTGGATATAATCATGAAAGATCAATGCCATTGCTTGTTGATGAGTTATGTTGGCATTCTTTATACCAAAGGGCATCAAAACCCAACAAAACATTCTCCAAATAGTTGTAAAGGTGGTTTTGTATTGATCTTGAGGATTAATAAGGATTTGATTGTAACCAAAAAATCCATCCATGAATGACAACAAAACGTGTCCAACATTTGAATCCATGATCATGTCAATATTAGGAAGTGGAAATTCATCTTTTAAATAAGCTTTATTCATTTCGCGGAAATACGTACATAGCCTAATACGATTATCAGGTTTAGCAACTGCAACAATGTTTGAGATCCAAGGAGAATAATCAATAGGTCGAATGAATCCTACATCAAGGAGTTTTTCAAGCTCTGCTTTAACATGCAAGGCTATGTTAGGGTGATTTTTTCTTATCTTTTGACGAATGGGTTTAGCATTTTTAGGAAAAACGATGCTATTTGTCACAATTTTTGGGTCAATTCATAGCTTATCATAATATTTTGAAACAAAAATTTCAAGAAAATAATGAAGTAAAGTTGTAGTGTCTTCTTGTTCTTCATTGTCAAGGAACTTCCCAATATTTATAACCTTGTATTTATCATCAATGTTCATTGGCACATCAATTGTGTCTCCTAAAGGGAGTGCATTAGATTTAGGAACTTCAGACTCATGAGATTCTTCAATGATATCACTATTGCATTGCTTGGTAATGATCATAGCACGAGTAACCCATCACATGGGGGTAGTAAAGGATGAATTATCATAAACTCCTAACATGTGTTTTAGAGTTTCATCACTATCAACATACTTCCATGATAGTTTTAAGTTTATATCAAGCAATTCAGGATGTTTGATGGTGATTTTATGTTTTGGCTGACATGTAATGGTGTTGACATTCAAAATTGGTCGTTGAGTAGCTTTTGTCATTTTAGAAAAAGAATAGCCCAATCCAATTTTTGTCTCTTGTGTATTAGGTTTGATAGGAACATGAATACCTTGTTCATGTTTTCCACACCCTTTTCCAATATATCCTAATTGTTTTACAATTTCATAGCCTTTTCCATAGAGTCGTTCCATTTCTTTTGGATTAGGCGGGGATTGATAATCTATCTTATCAAAATTTGTTGTGTATGTTGCATTTTCTTCCAAAGTAGAGGAGATATAGGTTTGAGATGATTGTTTAGAATTTTGAGTTGAAATCATGGTCAGTTGTTCTTGTTTCCCATTTGTCTTTTGTGTGATTATGTATTTTCCCATAAATGAAGGTGTGAATTCTAAGGATCCCCAATCATCACCGAATAATTTAGATACTGGCTCCTCATCGTTGTGTTCACTTTCAAGAGGGTCGATATTAGATGTTGGAATTAATGTTTTCAGAGGACTTGTAGCTCCTTTTTCAAGCTGCAAGCAACTTTTAGGCTTGGGGCTATTTCAACTTGATAAATGTAATTTTTATAGACATATTTCATTATATGATGAAGGGTTGAAGGCACTGCATTCATCTCATGAATCCATGGTCTACCTAAAAGAATATTATACAAAAGATCATAAGGTGTGACATGAATAGGAGTTTGCAAAGTAGCCACCCCAACCGTAATAGGTAAAGTGATTATATTGAGCGGTTGCTTTGTTTGTATTGTCAAATCCTTGAATGGATACAGAATCAGGTATTATTTGTGACTTGTCAATACCCAATCTATCAAGGAGATTCACACGACACACATTAAGGGAATAACCATTATCAATGAGGGTTCTTTTGATACTTATTCGATTGAATTAAGCAATTATCAGAAAGGCTTCATTTTGTTTTCACAACTCTAAAGGAGGGAGCTCATGTTGATGGAAAGTAATGTCTAGATTAATTTGATTCATTCCATGTATTAAAGTTGTGACATCATTCAGAGTTGTACCAAGAGGAACTGCAATTTGTTGTAAGGTTGTTTGAAGAATAGTGTGGTAATTTGGTGAGTTATGAAGTAAATCCCAAAGGGAAATCTTTGTAGGAGTATTCTTTAATTGTTCAACAAGATCCTACTCCTTTGTGTATGGGAGGAAACAAGGAGCACTAGGTGGATTAGGTAAAGGTAAAGAGGTTGGGGTTGGTTGTGGCGGTTGCAGATTGTTTTGAGTATTATATGTATGAGCAACAGTAAAATTACTTGATTGTTGCAACACATTGGTTTTAGGTGGGTAAAGAGTGTACTCAGGTTTATTGGAAGGATGAAGTTTATGTGAGGGTGGGTAAAGAATGAGTTGAGGTTGAATCACATTAACACCCTTAGTTTTAGATTTTTGACAACAAACCTTAGTGGATGACTTGAGTGATATGAAATCTTGAAGGGTTTCATCTAACAAATCAAAATCATCATGACTAAAAGTTTTGAGGGGTAAATTATCGTCAATTGGTTTAAGTTGTTCAACATTAAAGGTGTTAACATTTGTTATTGTGGGTTTGTCACAACAAACCTTGGTGGATGACTTATGTGAGATGAAGTCCTGAAGGGATTCATCTAACAAGTCAAAGTCATCACAACTAAAAGGTTTGAGGGATAGTTATCATTAAGTAGTTTAGGTTTCTCATTGCAAGCGTTAGAGGATGAAGTGAGTGAGAGGAAGTCCTGAAGAACTTCATCTAACTTTTTGACATCATCACTACTAAGGGGCTTGGATGAGATGTTGTTTCTAAATTGAATCATTTGTTTGAAAGGTTGTTTTGATGTTTCTATTTTTGTGTTGTTATGTATCGATAAATCTAATCTAAAAGAACTAGGAATGAATACTAAAAAGGAAATTTTCAAAAATCTAAGACTATCCATAAATGCCATGAAAGAAAAAGATGCTTAAATGCTAATGAAACAAAAGATAATTAAACTATGACAAAAAAGAAACATCAGGAAACAAAAATGTACAAAGCAATATACTAAATTCTGGAAATTTTGATTCAAAAATTACAGTGGGACTAATTCGCCCAAGGTGGCGAATGAGTCCCAAGGGAGATATTTTGCAGTTTTTTCTTATTTTTTTGACTTTTTTCAATATGTTCAGGTATGTACAATGCAAATAAAAATTGAAAGTGCAGAATTTTGGAATGAAGATGTGAAATAAGATGCAATAATAAACTTTAAATGATGCTTTCACTAATGCAACTTTAAGAAGCCCCAGAATGCAAAAACAATGCAAATGACAATGCAATTGAGTCCTAGTATGCCAATGCAAATGCAAATCATAATGATATGATGTTCAATATGCAGGTTCACCAAAATGAACCATAGATTTTTGGGAGTGAGATTTATAGGCTACTCTTGCACTCTTAGGATGTTTCACCTAAAAGGAGAGAGATAAACCTCACTAAAAATCAATGTGATTCACTCAAATTAGGAAATGTATTATGATATTAAGACTAAATAAGATGATCTAGATGCAACTAAATGAACTAATTGACTGATTATGAATGCAAAACCTAAGAAATGTGTAATGTTTGAAAACACAATGATGCTTGCAAAAAGCTTAAAAGAATGAACAAAATGCAAATTAAACCAAACATAAAGCTGCTTTTCAGAATGTGCACCTGGAAAGCTGAAAATGACTAAAAAGTAATATGGAAATCTAACAATTCTGATTTAGAGTTGACTGGGACTCATTCGTTACCTTGGCCAAATTAGTCCCAAGTCAAGTGTTTTCTGCCCAGAAACTGTTTTCTACCAACTGGGTGTCTGGATCTACACTTGAATCAAAAATTCACCTTATGAGGGACTCATTCACCATGCATGGAAAATCAGTCCACTTTCAATTTTTTGTGATTTCAAATCTCTGTTCTACACCTTGACACCAATAAAACACTTTTTGACAGAAACCTGAATCGGGATCTCAGAAAATACCTGCAAAACAACTTTAAATTGTTTTTCTAATGGGGGGTTTTACCTTGGTCAAACCCCTTGTTGGGTAATCAAACCTTAAATAGAGAAAATCTACATAAAACCCTAGCCTTAAGTGTGTTAAAGACTAGGAAAGTCTGAAGTATGTCAAAAACCCCATTCTATTGTGCTAGGACAAGATATGCAAATGTGATTTGAGCGATGCAATACCTCAACCCTAGAAATCTTACAACACGTCAAAAATGGAGATAAAATGTCATGCAAATGAGATGCAAATGAGATGCAAACCTTAATTTGAAGATAGAGAGAAAATGGAAGATGGAATCAATTTGAAACCAAGTCTTTAGGTGTGATTTGATGGCTAGTTGCATCTCCTCAACCTAGATTTCTCCATGATTCACCATAGGCATCCATCATCAACCCTTTTCAATGTTGAACCCTGACCATAAAGTGAGATTCAAGACTTGCAAAAACCCTAGTTTGTTGCCCTAAAACTTCAACATTGTTAATGAAACTTTTTGTAGAAGACTTAACTTTAGAATTTGCTTTTGTGAAATGACTTAAAATGAGTATTTATAAGCAAAAACACCTAATTTTCCCATTATTTAGACCTAAGAGATTGACATTCACCAAAAAATTAAGTTAAATTAATTGAATTCCCTCTCAAAATTGGAATTTCCCTCAAAAGTTACTCATTTGCCACCATTGGTGAATGGGTCCCACCAGAGGGGACTCATTCATCCAAGGTAGCGAATGGGTCTCACTAGTGATTTTTGAAGGTGGTTTTTCGAGATATGAATGAATTGAGTGTTTGTCAAGATTTAAGTGATTTCTCAGGTGAAATGGGCCTCTAGATAAAAAATAATGGGTCTTAGGGGCCTATAAATGTCATTTTGAAGAGTGAATAGTGTAAGGGTACTCAAAATTAGGTCTAATTAGGCATGAAATTGTCTCTTTTCTCAAGAGTGTCCAATTTTCTATGTCACAGGTACATTGTGACAACTTAGGGGTACACCATGCAATAGTTATGGTAAAGTAGCTATTTAGTACCAATAGTATCATATAATTCAACTCCTTAGAGAAACCCCCTTGGTCTTGTAGATCTAAAAGTGAAGGATTTTGTACCCACCTCATAAAAATTTGTTGTTAGTTAACTAATCTGAACATATGATTTGTGGCCATCTTCCTAGGTTTGACACCCTTAGCCCTTGGGATATTATTCATCCTTAGGGATTTGGGATTTACAACTTAGATCACCAAAAAAATGTATGGAGTAATCTTTTGCTTGATAATACTTTTTTGCTTATAAAACTCATCAAATTCCTTAGAATAATAGTCTCCTCCATTGTTATATCTCAAAACCTTAATCTTATGTTGTAATTACTTTTCTACTATAGACTTAAATTCTTAAAAATTAATGAAAACTTCATATTTATCTTAAATAAAATAAATCCAAGTAAATCTTGAATCATCATAAATGAAGGTTATAAATTATTGATATTTACTAATAGAACCAACATCTAAGTGAATGATTTCTAATTTACTCTATACTTTAAATTTTCCTAAAGAAAATGATTATCCATTTTATTTACCAAACACACAACTCTCAAAAAAAAAATCTCATTAAAATAGGAAAATTTATCATTTAACTCTTTATTCATTATAATATTTAAAAAATCCTCATATATGCAGCCTAATTTATAGTACCACAAAATATATGTATTGTTATATTTTCTATTTATATAGATGAAATTATAAATAGTAGTGTCATTTAGTCTGAATAAGGTTTATATTCTTGACCCTTTTTCTACCACCAAGTTTCATCTCATAACTTGAAACACAACTTAAACTTTCACCATTCAACAATTGGATATGAATTATTGTCTCCAAGGTATACCTCCCCATTATAAAATTCATGATATTAGAAAAATATTCATTATAAGAAATCATTTGGTATGAGCATCTTAATTTATCTAACCAATGTTCATTAGACATAATATTGTAAGAAATAAATAAGGCTTCATCACTTAAATCCAAGGAGGTTTTTTCTATGGAAGAATCCCAATGTTTCTTCTTATTTCTGAAATCAGGAAATATTGATCTTGAATGAGAAATTGAGGATAGTTACACTCAAAATTTTAAGATGCAACAAAAACAATGTTCGTAGTGCTATCAATCTACTTTATAAATTACTAATTTTTTTAGAAAATGGTATATATTAAGGGGTTCAAAAAAGGGAGCCATAGAAATTGGTGTTGTTTTTGTCAACAAAACATAACATAGTGTCTTTTGTGGCTTCCTTAAAAGGTTAACTTTTTTTGGTATTTTCAAAATCGCTTCAGTGAGAAATTAGCTAACAACATTTAGTTTAAATGCCCAATTTTTCTGATAATTTTTTAATGAATATTTAATTTTTAACTAATTTTCAAAGTGGACACATCCTAAAAAATAGAATTTTGGTCATGGTACCCCTATAAATTTTGAAAACTAATTAATTTTTTTTTTAATATGTGTAGAATGCAGTCTAGTTTATAAAAATGTAATTTATTTGAAATTTCAATGAATGGTTAAAAAATAAAGTAAAAAATACCAAATGCTAGTTTTTACCAAAAAACAAACACACAAACAAAAGAAATTAAAGATGAAAGGCTTAACATTGTCAAAATGTGAAAAAAATTACATCGTTAAATAGCTAAGAGAGAGCCTAACATTACCCAGGTGTTTGATTTGTTTGACCTTGAAACACGTCCAAACTTGACATTTAGCATGAACAAGATTATGTGAAATCCTATAGAATATGCAAAAACACATCTTTGGACATTGGGAAGGCACTCTAAGCCTTTGGGTTGGAAATCCAAAGCAAATCTCAAGCCCAAGGCTTGGGGATTCCCAAAGCAACATATAACGTGAGCACATTATGTTTTATTTTGTATTTTTTTCTTTTTTGCAAAAATTTGTTGTATGTTTGTCAAGCTTGACATAATGTGAGTGTTTTGTAACATGCTCACATTACGTCTCGCTTGGAATGTTTTATGTTCAAGTTTGTTAATTATGTTTGATGTATGTATGTTTGTATATATATTTTTATTTATGTATGCCTTTATGTATGTATGTATGCTTGCTTGTGTGTATGTATGCTTGTAAGTATATATGAATGCATGTATGTATGTATGCTTGTATACATGTATGTATGTATGTATGCCTTTATGTATGTATGCATGCATGCATGCATGTATGTATTTTCATAACCCAATTTTATTAAATTTTTAATTATAATATGGTAAATTGAATTATTGAGGAAATTCAATATGTTGAATGGAAATTTTGATAATTTTGAAAAGATTGAAAGAAGTTGATCGTCGTTGACTATGTGATCTTTTTGAATTGTCTTATATATTATCATGAATTGAACGTTATTGATGAACTTTGTAAGTGCAAGTGTGTGCAATTGTAGGGTGACAGGTTGAAGGACGAGAACACAGTTGAAGTAGGATCATTGAGTCGAATCGAATGGTAAGCTAGATTGAATCTGGGTGTACACACCATGAATGGCATAGTGATTTGCATTTAAAATTTTCATATGGAAGAACTTAATCACTTTATTCAAATTGTTCCAATGATTGAAAACAAATGAATTGTGGAAAGTTAAACGTATGATTTCATGTTTAAATTATTTATCTTAACTTTGTGTTTTGAGAATTTGAAAGAAACGGATAGTATGTATTCCAAAGTACGATTAAAAAGGATAATAATTTCATTATATGAGATTAAATAAAAGTCCATTCTTATTTAAAAATTTGACAAATATACATATAAACATTCATATACAAATAGATACATATATATACATGTATATACGCATATATACATATATATAAGAATGTACAAATAAGTTTAAATGTAAATATATGATATATATATATATATATATATATATTTATATATACATATATATTTATATGTATAATTACATTCCATATGAAAATCGAATATGGATTGAATTAATTTAAAATGTATATTGTTGTTTTAGACAAAATTGAATATGAATGTAATGGACAAAGTGGATTGAATCCACATTATGACTAAGTAATTGAATTTGAATGAGTGGGGGTGGAAAATTAATGCCATTATGAGAGAAACAACCCAAAAGATCATGCGCACAAGAAAGAATCTTTCTACCATTTTGGAAAAAGGAAGAAAATCACGAAGATAACGATAGTGGTGACGGGTTTTCCAAGCAGAGCAAGAAAGTTTATCAAGTGTGAGAGGAAACAACAGAGAAAGCTTAGGGAAAAAGCTTGATTTTGAGGTAACTCAATTTATGTTTGAAGAATATGTTATATTTCCCAATATTTTCTTTTTAAAACTTGCAGTCTTCTCATTTTTTCGATTCTATTAGCAAAAATGATTAAATTGTATTGTCTCAAATGAATACAGCGTCGAGCCGGGTTGTAAATGTAAGATCGCCTAATTTTCTTTGGGTAGTAGGGCTTATCAGCCACCTTTGCATGGTCAATTTCTATGCCTTATCGCCATATCAACTAGCTAGCCTAGTCAAGCCAAGGCATGGAAGTCATTAATATTATCGACTATCATAATAGTTCTTGCATGTGAATGCTTCGTCAATATTTGGACATTGAATTACAACCGATTAGCAGAATATAAGTTATATAATAACAATGTAGAAAACCAACTATAATTCCTATAGGGAACGACTTAATATCTCTGTATATTTTCTTTAGTATTTTTTTGATGCTCATGTCGGCTAGGTCGAGGATAAAAAATGGACTTAAACTTTAAGTCATATGAATTTATTGTTGTAGCATATATGAGTCACCATCGTTCATTTTGAACAATGGAGGAACAAAGTTAGTGTTCCTTATAACCTTTGTATGATTCTATCTATAAGATCGCTAGCTGTATTTTAATGACTATACGTTCAAACTTGCATGTCGAAGTATATGATTTTATATTTGCATGTCATTAATGGGAATTCTTTGAATTCAGCCTTGGAGTAGTTAAGGTAAAACTGTAACTGTCATTTAAGGAATAGTCGTTCCTTGGAGCGACCAGAGAATGGATTGCTCATAGCTACTTGATAACCTTTGAAAACATGGGTTCTTTTCTAGAACCCTGGAAACTATTGAAACTTGTCTCATGACTTAATGATTTTTTTTTTGGGTTTCACAGCGACAAGCATGTAGTTCTTTGATTCATTATATATATATATATATATACATATTTGCATAATGTATTTTCAATATCATTTATATGATGAAATCCCTGAATGATGGACATTATGTTTTATGAATGAAGCATTGGTTAGCCTGATTCTAATAATGAAATTTTAATGACACAAAAACTTGTAAACTCTTTATAATGGCATTGCCTTGTTATTGACAATATGAGATTAGTTGTAGACAACATTGTTCTGTAACTGTTTTGTTGTAAACAGTCTCATTCTATTATAAATAGTGAATGCTTATTTGTAAACAACATCGTTTTGTAACTATTTTGATGTAAATAGTTCCATTTTGTTATAAACAATGAATGTCTATTTGTAAACAACATCGTTCTGTAACTATTTTGATGTAAACAGTCTCGTTATTTTATAAACAGTGAATGTTCATTTGTAAACAACATCATTCTCTAACTATTTTGATGTAAACGGTCTCGTTCTATTATAAACAGTGAATGTTCATTTGTAAACAACATCGTTATATAACTATTTTGAAGTAAATAGTCTCGTTATGTTATAAACAGTGAATGTTTATTTGTAAACAACATCCTTTGAATATCACAGCTTGGTTTTGATACAAATGGCACAACAGTATGTGATAAACTGATAAAACAAACTTGTTCTAGATTCATTTATTTCTTAAATTTTTGACAAAAGAAATGTCAAAATGGAACATTACTTAAATGTTAGCAATTTGATTTAATGGTTTTTATTTTAGAATGTATGCACAAATTTATAACTTAAGTTGGCACATATATGTGTATGCACGTAGACCTTTGTCTATGTACGTACATGTATACTTGTGACATACCTTCTTTTGTTTCGTATTTTCTTTATTCTTAAATGAATACTGAATTACGATGAATATAATCATGTGACATGTATTTTTAATGGATGGATAATGTTTGATCAGTTCCATAAGATTTATTTTTTGAATTGTAAATAGAATAGAATAGCAACACCTAATAGACTAGAGCACCTAAGGGTAGATGTTTCTAGAGGATAGTTAGTTGCTATGAGATAACTTGATGTTGAAAGTTACCTTTTGGAACGAGTGTCGAAATGGAGTTTAGAGAGTATAGGTTTTTTCTTTCACCAAAACCTATTGTTGTTGTTGCAACAATATTCTTATGCTTGTCCAAGCAATTTAGTTCATTATGTATGTATGGACTTTGTGATGACACTCTCTTCCATTCCTAGCATAGATACTGCATTTTCTTTTCTAACTTGTAGATAGAAATGCATGTAGATGTATGGGCATGCACCAGATTCCACCTTGAAAATTGTTCTCTTGCTAAACTTTCTATGCAGGGTCGAGTATTCTTCAAGTTGGAATAATTTTGGGGAAGTGTAAGCTTCGTGGTTTAGCGGTTAAGCGCTTCAACCATGTTCTCATCCACCAATGGAGGTGAGCGTCAAGAGGAACCTTGGATGCTTACAAGACTATGTTATTCTATGATGTAACCTTGATGTATCCTACATGTAAAAGTTGTACATTGTATTAACTTTGTGGCCTTATGAGCCAAGTCAAACTTGGATATTGTAATTGAAATTCAAATTGAATATATAGATCTATGACTTATTTTTAGACATGTGTTGATATGATTGACTATAGCTACTTATTTATGTTTTTTTAAATTGAATATTCATATGTCATTGCAATAATATAATTTAAGTAATAATTTAGAAGGGATTATTACATTTGGTATTAGAGCCAAGTTCAACTCTAGGCCTTTTGAGTCTACCATAGTCTTGACTAGGGGATAGTTGACCCTTGACCAAATTTAGTTGTCCTAAGAATTGATCGAACCTGGATTGAATGCAAGTATGGGAAGGTCAAAGGTAGGATGAAAGAAAGGGAAAACCATTAGAACCTCACATAAGAAAGACGTAATGGAGAAAATGTTAAGATAGAGGTTCAACTCAAGATTCCCGACAATGAGACTCTAGCTCAAGCTATCACATGACTTAAGCAAGAGAGAGGAAAGAAGATTGAGGAGAAGTGAACACCTAAGATCAAAAATCTTTCCGTAATCAAAGACTAGCCTCTAGGGTGTGGACCCAATGCACCCTTGTTAGCTAAGGAGGAAAATGAGAGCCTGCGTGCTCAACTATCCTCTTCTGTAAAACTTGATGTAAATTTTAATGGGGACCCAGAGGAATGTCCTCTTTCTGATGATGAGAAAACTAAATAATGTAACAAGAAGCCTTTATAAATAAGGGTCTATTGACCCACATTTTAATATAAATAAAACAAGATGATATTTTTGGTGTGTTTAAACAAAGAACTCCAAAATATGTTTAATGTCCATGAATGTGTATGTCTTCCATGGATAAGGGGTATATGCAAGTGAATGTAATGCGATGTAGAATAAGAACATTTATTTGTAGAACCTAGTGTTAAGATGTGATAGACGTGAAATGTGATGTAGTTCAAGTGTGAGCCAGCATGGTGACCACCAAGCAAGAAATGGGTGGTAGTGGGCCAAACAACGGACCAAACAAGAGGTTGGAACATATTCTAGAGCTCCTAAATAGACAAGAGGCTCACATGGACCAGATAGGACAAGAGGTTCGAGTGGCACGCGAGGACCGAGACCACAAGAATGCAGAATTCAATCAAGGAGACATTGGTCCAGGAGTAGGTCCGTGAGGTCAAATTGAGGAAGAGCTTGGAAAAGATCTCAAAAGAGTAGCAACACCTAAGTTTGATGGTAAGGTTATCAGAGCAAGAGCAGAGGCATGGATTATTGAGATGGAAAAATACTTTGGACTTCGTAACTTATCCGACCAGACCAAAGCGACATGGGCTACGTATCAACGATCAGGAGAAGCAATGACTTGGTGGGATAATGAGAAGTCAAAAAGGAATCTTCAGCCTACTGAGATTACTTGGGAACTCTTCCTCCAATATTTTAGGAAGAGATGGTTAACAACTCTTTTTTAACAAGAAGGTGACAAAATTCCAAATTTTAACTCAAGGGAACATGACTGTGACTCAGTATTGGGAAAATTTCACCAACCTATTGAAGTATGTGCCTTAGTATCAAGGAGATGAATGTTTCTATATTCAAAAATTTATATTGGGACTGAGACCCCACATTATGCATGATCCTCTTACCATGAACAAAGTTTTCCTAAAAGCCTCCAAACAAAGAGCAAAAACTACAATAGTTATCCAACCACCACAATAATGCAAATCCTAAGTAATGGTTTGGTAACAAGAAATTTCATAAAGGAGACAAGAACCATCAAATCCATAATCTCGAGAGGAAGTGAGTCCCAAGAGAAAGATGATGGAAATGGTGGAAAGAACAAGAAGGAAAACAAAAACAAAGTTAAAGACGACCAAAGGAAAAAGGGCTTCAGGGAGGACAAGCTAGGAGGTCGCAAAGGGCCTCATGATGGATGCTATACTTGTGGAGGTGATAATTATGCCTCAAATTATCCCTAGCAGTTGAAGTAATGAAAGGAAGGAAACTATCAACAGAATCAACATCACAAAATCTGTATTGCAGTGGATAACAAACAAGCAGATTACCAGGCTTCGCCAATTCAGTTGACAGGTAAGCTCTATGGAAAAATTGTCTCTATTTTAATTGATACCAAAGCTACTGAATGTTTCATAGATCCTAGAATAATATCCAAGATACCTATTAGACCTAAATACATGGAAAAATCATGGACAGTCCAATATGGTAATCGAGCAGAGCGAAGGTTAGATACCTGTCTCTTTTGCAGCGAGTTAGAGATTCCAACCTTCCAAACCCAGGTCAACCTGTATGTGGAACCTTTAGGATCATATGATGTAATTTTGGGAATAAATTGGTTAACCAAGCATAAGGATATAGTGAACTATGAGGATAAGGTAGTCAATTTTTGGATGATTACAAGAAACCAGTCGAGATTTGTGGAATGCAAAGACCCTTAGAACTTAGACAAATTTTTGCTATATAGCCCAAGAAGGCTCATCAAAAAGGATGTGCAAATTATGTTGTGCATATCAGTAACCCTAATAGCAAGGAATTGTACCTAGATAACTATCCTATTCTCAAGGAGTTCCAAGATGTATTCCTAGATGAACTCACGGAGTTACCTTTGAAACAAGAATTTGATTTCTCTATTGACCTTGTACCAGGAGTTGAGCCTCACTCTAAAGCACCTTATCCAATGAACACCACTGAAATCTATGAGTTGAAGGCCCAGTTAATGGAATTGTTAAACAAAGGGCTCATAAGACCTAGTGTGTCTCCTTGGGGAGTACCAATTATCTTTGTGAAAAAGAAGGATGGAACCTTGCATCTATGTATAGACTATCTAATGTTGAACAAGGCAACCATCAAGAACTAATATCCACTCCCGAGGATCAATTATTTGTTTGAACAGATGAAGGGAGAGACAATATTCTCTAAAATTGATCCCAGGTTGGGTACCATCAATTGAGAATAAAGGAAGAATATATTTTGAAGACTTCCTTTCGAACTCGATATGGGAATTATGAGTTCACTATGGTACCTTTTGGTTTGAATAATGCACCTATAGCTTTCATGAACCTCATGAACAGTGTGTTCAAAGACTATTTGGATGACTTTATTTTGATCTTCATTGGTGATGTCCTAGTCTATTCAAAGCTCATTGAAGAGCATGATAGGAACTTGAGGATAGTTCTATAGCAGTCAAGAGAAAATAAACTCTTTGGGAAATTATCCAAGTGTTCATTCTATGAAGACAGGGTGCACTATCTAGGCCATATCATTTCAATTAAGGGAGTCTCAGTAGACCCCGAGAAGATCAAGGCAATTGTGGAATGGTCGGTGCCTCAAAATGTGTCAAAATTTCATAGTTTCATGGGCCTCACAAGATATTATAGAAATTTTGTGCAAGGGTTCTCCCATATTGCATCTCCTATTACATCACTCCAAAGAAAGGGAATGTGGTTTGAATGGACTGAGAAATGTGAACAAGCATTCCAATTCTTGAAGGAGAGGCTCATGACAACACCAATGTTGACCATCCTTGATCCTAATGGAAGATTCACAGTAATCACAGATGCTTCAAAAGAGGGATTGGGAGCATTACTAATGCAAGATGGACAAGTGGTAGTGTATGAATCAAGGAAGCTTAGACAACACGAGTTGAACTATGCACCACATGATTTAGAATTGGCCACAATAGTTCATGCCTTACAAATGTGGAGTCATTATCTCGTGGGAAATCCATTTGAACTCAAGACAAACCACTTGGGATTGAGATACATTTTTACTCAACCAAACCTTAACGCATGACATAGAAGGTGGTTGGAATTCCTTAGTGAGTATGAATTTGGAATTGAGTATATAAAAGTAAAAGAGAACGAAGTGGTTGATTCTCTTAGTAGATGAAGACATCTAGCAGCCATGATCTCGACAAGGTCTAATTTGAGACAACAGGTGATACAACATTTGCTAGGGGATGAGAACTATGAGAGAGTGAAGAGTTGCCTAGCAGAGAATCCATCATATCATCAGTTCGATGGATATGAGATTGAACCATATGGTATTTTGAGATACCAGAGAAGAATGTATATTCCATACTCTGGAGTGTCGAGGAAGTTGGTTTATAGGAGGTTCATGATGCACCTTATTCAAGACACCCCAGAGTATCCAAGATGATTGTTGAAAATTGAGGTGTTTATGCAACTTAATACTTTGTAAAACTATTATACTTTCTGATCTAAATATGTTTTCTTTGTTATAGATTCTTTGTGGGTGATTATATGATTAATTCATTTTATCATTTGTAGAATGAAGACAGAATTTGTAGAAGAATTAGACAAGATATTAGAAATATTACACAAGCATATACCATGGAGAAACCCTTTCAGGAAAAAACTACACCAAGAATCAATGTATTATTTAATCTTAAAGTAGATTACAATAACTCCAATTCTTGCTTGAGAATGCTTCTTTTTCCTTCACCAAATCTTCTTCACAACCTGCAATAAAACTAATACAAACTCTCTTCAACTTGCTTGAGATATATAGGCAATAAACAACTTTGTAAACTCCAAAAGAGTTACAATTACAAAGCTCAATCCCTATCTCCTAAAAGGTATGCCTATCTCTTCCAAGTAGAGTTTAACCATGAAGAACAATGCCAAATCATCATCTTCATCCATTTGGCATCCCAAACTGAAGTATAAACTCAACCTTTATTCTGTAAATATCTTCAAGGTTTCATCCTCAAAGTAGGTGCCCAAGAGTGGGCCCACTTAACTTAGCCTTTTGTAATATCTTAGCATGCAAAGGAGTTAATTCCAAGAAGCCAACTTGGGCACCCAAGTTGGGTCCAAGTCATTTCTTGTTAACTAAAATTTCTCTCAACCATTCATGCAAGAATGGTCATCCCTTGTTAACTGTAGGTAGTCCCTATTATTTTTCATGCAACTGAAGTCATTAGTCATGCATTCCAAGTTAACTGAAGTTGACTAGCATTCAACTAAAACTAATTGAAGATAACTAAACCATAACTAAACTGAACTAAACTAAAGTAAACTAAACTGAACTGAATTGAACTGATCTGAACTAAACTGAACTAAACTTCATGCATGTAAACATCAAACCCTAACTCCTAGGATCTTTACATGCATTCAGAAGTGTTATCTCTTACCCCAAATAGTTAACTAAACTCAAGGTGAGTGTCACCTACCATGTGGGTGCCCCATGTGCTCCTATTATTTAGGAACTCATCTTGGACACCCTCACATGCTCCTATTATTTAGAATTAATAAAAAATGTCAATTAACATGATTATTTCATCCAAAATTAATCTCTCTAATCCTAGTGTTTGAGAACACTTTCCAAGGAATTAGGAGACACATGAATTAAATAATGTTTAGGATTGCAATTAAATGGCATCCTATTTCCAACATTCTCCCACTTGACATTATACAATGCAATTATTCTAAACAAGGAATCATTGTTATATAAATCAAGTATTAGACTCAAGGCCAATGGCCTTCCTACACCAACTAATCAATCCATGCCAACTTCAAATGCAACCTGCATAATCATGAAGCTCCAAGCAAATGATTAAAACCAAGAGAACTTATCTGTAGGAAGTGGTTTCATAAGATAATCTGCAATATTAATTTAAGTGTCAACTTTCTCAATCAATACCTTCCCACTCTCGACCATTTCTCGCACAAAGTGATACTTAACATCAACATGATTAGTACAAGCATGATACATAGGATTTTTGGCTAAACATATAGCACTCTGACTATCACATTCAAGTTTAACTTACTTGCAATTAAAACCAATACCTTTCCAAGTCTTTGTATCCAAACTGCCTCTTTGGAGGCATGTGAAACCGCCGAGTGTGTTGAACTCACGTTCAACCAAGGTGTAGGCTCCTCAATCTTTTCTATTGAAAATAGCTTATCTTACTAGTAACTATTCTAACATATATCTCTTACCATAAGAGAACTCAAGCCTCACCTATTTCTCCAAGTATTCATGAGGACCTATAAACAACCAATCCATGCCAAACTCCAAATGCAACATAGCACTATCATGAAGTAATCAAGCAAATGATTAATGTACCCAATACTTAAGAGAACTACACAAGACCAATTTCAAAGCTCCAATATTGAACATAAACATGGCATCCATGATCTAACCATCTCCTCCTAGGAGATCACATGCACCATAACATATATAAACATCCTAGTCACAAGAGAACCATGCCAAACTCTAAATGCAACAAGAGTAAACCATGACATAATAGCAACCACTCTAAACCAAGAAAAAACCATATCCCCAATCACTTGAGGATAACCTTACCAATGATGCATCCACATCACTTCCAACAACTCCCACTGAACTATGGTACTGAGTCACACATGGCATCATGACTACCATCCTCTTCATGAAGATCACTATATTCTACCAAAGCTCCCACTGAACTATGATACTGAGCTATACATGGAAACAAGATAAACATCAAGCCATCATTATCAAAGCATATGGAATTTCAGACATTTCCTCATGATCAAAATTATCATAACATGTACCATGTCACAACTCTAAACCGCTAATCAAGAGTATACCATGACATAATACCAAAACCATCTTACAACCAAGAATCCACTTCATTGCCAAATGCTCCCACTGAACTGTGATACTAAGCAATCCCATGGCATCATGATGCACATATTCAAAACCACATTTTTGTCATAATCTCACACCAAACCTGTGAATCCAAGCTCTCAATGACACATGATAAACATCCTCTAAAGCAAGAATATATACCTCTTGTAACAAACTTATTTTCCAAAATCAGTAATAACAAAAAATAATAAAAGCTCCCACTACAACCAAAAAACCTCCAATATTTTAAGAGAAAGGCATCCCAATAGTCTACCCAACCTCATCTCTAATACAAAATGTTGAATATTGAGGTGTTTATGTAGCTTAATACTTTATAAACTATTATACTTGCTAATCTAAATATGTATTCTTTGTAGGTGATTATCTTATTAATTCATTTTATCATTTTTAGAATGAGGACAGAAGTTGTAGAAGAATTAGACATGATATTAGAAAGATTACACAAGCATATATCATGGAGAAAACCTTTCAGGAAAAAACTACACCAAGAATCAATGTATTATTTAATCTTTGAAGTAGATTACAATAACTCCAATTCTTGCTTGAGAATGCTTCTTTTGCCTTTACCAAATCTTCTTCACAACCTGCAATAAAACTGATACAAACTCTCTTCAACTTGCTTGAGATATATAGGCAATAAACAACTTTGTAAACTCCAAAAGAGTTACAATTACAAAGCTCAATCCCTATCTCCTAAAAGGTACGCCTATCTCTTCCAAGTAGATTTTAACCGTGAAGAACAATGCCAAATCATCATCTTCATCCATTTGGGCATCCTAAACTGAAGTACAAACTCAACCTTTATTCTATAAATATCTTCAAGGCTTCATTCTCAAAGTAGGTGCCCAAGAGTGGGCCCACTTAACTTAGCCTTCTGTAATATCTTAGCATGCAAAGGAATTAATTCCAAGAAGCCAACTTGGGTGCCCAAGTTGGGTCCAAGTCATTTCTTGTTAACTGAAACATTTCTCTCCACCATTCATGCAAGAATGGTCATCCCCTATTAACTGTAGGTAGTCCATGTTATCTGTCATGCAACTCAAGTAATTAGTCATGCATTCCAAGTTAACTGAAGTCAACTAGCATTCAACTAAAACCAACTGAAGACAACTAAACCATAACTGAACTAAACTAAACTAAACTAAACTAATCTGAACTAAACTAAACTGAAATTCATGCATGTAAACATCAAACCCTAACTCCTAGGATCTTTGCATGCATTCAAAAGTGTTATCTCTTACTCCAAATAGTTAATTGAACTCAAGGTGAGTGTCACCTACCATGTGGGTGCCCCATGCACTCCTATTATTTAGGAACTCATCTTGGACGCCCTCACATGCTCCTATTATTTATAATTAATTACAAATGTCAATTAACATGATTATTTCATTCAAAATTAATCTCTCTCTAATCCTAGTGTTTGAGAACACTTTCCAAGGACTTAGAAGACACATGAAATAAATAATGTTTAGGATTGCAATTAAATAGAATCCTATTTCCAACAA
Organism: Sequoia sempervirens; assembly: GCA_007258455.2. Lineage (NCBI taxonomy): Eukaryota > Viridiplantae > Streptophyta > Pinopsida > Cupressales > Cupressaceae > Sequoia > Sequoia sempervirens. The sequence continues at coordinate 120,387,551 of VDFB02047397.1, forward strand.
TGATCACAAAATTGAGAACTCTATATTTTTGTCCTAAACTCAAGAAGGATGTAGTGGAATACGTAGCTAGATGCTTAGAGCACCAACGAGTCAAGGTTGAGCATGCACATCTAGCCGGGCTATTGTATCCTCATGACATACCTAAGTATAAATGGAAAGTTATCAGTATGTACTTTGTACATGGGTTGTTATTGAGAAAGAATCAACATGATGTTATCTTGGTTGTGATTGATAAGTTGACCAAGGTTGCACACTTCATTCTAGGAAACCTTAAGGATGGATCGTTGACCCTGGCCAAAAGAAATTTCCAGGAGATCTTCCTCTTGCATGGAGTACTAGAGACTATCATTTTTTATACACTCATATGACCTTAAGACTTTGGACGACCCTGAATGTCGCATTGGGAACCAAGTTAAATTTCAGCTTGCCTTATCATCCTCGAACTGACGGACAGATAGAGACGATGAATTAGGTAGTCGAAGACCTGCTCTGAATGTATTGTATGGACCAACAGTATAAATGGGAAGAATATTTACCATTGGTAGAGTTTTCTTACAAAACTTATTACACATCCCTAGGTATGGCATCATTTGAAGCTCTTTATGGGCGAAAGTGTCGTACAACCATCAATTGGGATAGACTGGAGGACAAGATCATAGTAGGACCTGAAATGCTTAAAAAGATGGAAAAAGAAATGAGAATCATTAAGAGCATATTGAAGGAGGCGATAGACCGACAGAAGAGTTATGCCCATAAGAATAGAAATCTTAGACAGTTTGTGATAGGGGATAAAGTCTTCTTAAGATTTGGACCGCATAAAAGTTCCATTTCCTTTGGAAAGTCTTCCAAGTTGGCCCTGAGATATGTGGGTCCATTCGAAGTGTTTGAAGTGATTAACCCAGTTGTTTATAGACTAGCTCTATCACTTGCTCTAGCTTGACTTCATAATGTGTTTCATGTTTCTTTGCTTAAGCCATATTATCCTGATGTAGCTCATGTGCTTGATTTTCAATCCTTCCAAGTATAGGATCTAGGAGTGGTGCTAGTGGAACCCATTAGAATCCTGGATAGATGCAATGTTAAGTTGTAAAGTAGAGATATTGCTTATTTTATGGTCCAATAGGACCAGTATTCTAAAGGCAATGCTACATGGAAGGATGTAGAAGAAATAGAATGCTCCTTCCCACATTTTCTTTCTTAAGAAAGAGACTTTGATAATTTTTGTTTGAAAATTTTGGATTGAAATATTATGATGTTTTGGTTTGCAATAATATGATGTGATGTTGAAATAGACATATGTGGTTAAATTTTGATTAAATAGACATCAGGATAATGTCTCTTCCAAGAGGGAAAGGATGTTATAACCCAATTTTATTGCATTTTTAATTATAATATGGTAAATTCAATAATTGAGTAAATTCAATATATTGAATGGAAATTTTTATATTTTTGAAAAGATTGAAAGAAGTTGACTATCGTTGACTATGTGATCTTTTTGAATTATCTTATATATTATCACGAATTGAACGTTACTAATGAACTTTGTAAGTGCAAGTGTGTGCAATTGCAGGGTGATAGGTTGAAGGATAAGAACATGATTCAAGTAAGATCGTTTAACCGGATTGAATGGTAAGCTAGATGGAATATGGGTACACACACCACAAATGGCATAGTGATTTGCATTTGAATTTTACATATAGAAGAACTTAATTACTTGATTCAAATTGTTCCAATGATTGAAAACAAATGGCTTGTGGAAAATTAAACCTATGACTTCATGTTTAAATTGTTTATCTTAACTTTTTGTTTTGAGAATTTGAAAGAAAACGATAGTATGTATTCCAAAGTATGATTAAAAAGGATAGGAATTTCATTATATGAGATTAAATAAAAGTTCATTCTTATTTTAAAAAATTGGCAAATGTACATATAAACATTCATATACAAATAGATACATATTTATACATGTATATACGCATCTATAAATATATAAGAATGTACAAATGAGTTTAAATGTAAATATATATATATATACATATATATCTATATTATATATATTATATATACATATATATTTATATGTATAATTATAATCCATTTGAATTTTGAATATGGATCGAATCAATTTAAAATTTATACTGTTGTTTTAGATAAAATCAAATATGAATGTAATGGACGAAGTGGACTGAATCCACATTACGACTAAGTAATTGAATTTGAACGAGTGGGGGGTAGAAAATTAATGTCATTATCAGAGAAACAGCCCCAAAGATCATGTGCATAGGTAAGAAAGAATCTTTCTACCATTTTGGAAAATGGAAGAAAATCACGGAGATTATGACAGTGGCGATGGGTTTTCTAGGCAGAGCAAGCAAGTGGATTGAGTGTGAGAAGAAACAGTAGAGAAAGCTTAGGGAAAAAGCTCAATTTTGAGGTAACTCAATTTATGTTTGAAGAATATGTTATATTTCCTAGTATTTTCTTTCCAAAACTTGTAGTCTACTTCTCATTATGTCGATTCTATTAGCAAAAATGATTATAATGTATTGCCTGCAAATGAATATGGCTTCGAGTCGAGTTGTAAATGTAAGATCGCCCAATTTTATTTAAGTAGCAGGGCCTATTGGCCACCTTTGCATGGTCAATACCTATGCCTTATCACCATATCGGCTAGCTATCCTAGCCAAGCCGAGGCATGGAAATCATTAATATTATCAGCTGTCATCATAGTTCTTGCATGTCAATGCTCCATCAATCTTTGGTTATCGGATTACAACTAATTAACAAAGTATAAGTTATATGAAAACAATGTAGAAAATTGACTATCATTCCTATAGGGAACGGCTTAACATCTCTGTATATTTTCTTTAGTATTTTGTTGATGCTCATATCAGCTAGGCCTAGTATAAAAAGATAGACTTAAACTTTAAGCCATATGAATTTATTGTGTAGCATATATGAGTTGTCATCGTTCATTTCGAACGACAGAGGAACAATGATAGTGTTCCATATAACCTTTGTATGATTTGATCTATAAGATCGCCTGTTGCATTTTAATGACTATAGGTTCAAACTTGCATGTCAAAGTATATGATTTTATATATGCATGCCATTTATGGGAATTCTTTTAATTCAACCTTGGAATAGTTAAGGTAAAACTATAACTGTCATTTAAGGAATAGTCGTCCATTGGAGTGGCCAGAGAATGGATCACTCATAGCTTCTTGATAACCTTTAAAACATGGGTTCTTTTCTAGAACCTTGGAAACTACTGAAACTTGTTTCATGACTTAATGATTGTTTTTGGGTTTCACAATGACAAGCATGTCATTCTTTGATTATTTATATATATATATGCATAATGGATTTTTTAGTATCATTTATATGATGAAATCCCTGAATCATGGACATTCTATTCTATGAATGAAGCATTGGTTAGCCTGATTCTGATAATGAAATTTTAATGGCACAAAAACTTGTAAACTCTTTATAATGACATTTTCTTGTTATCAACAGTATGAGATTAGTTGTAGACAACATCGTTCTATAATTGTTTTGTTGCAAACAGTCTCATTTTGTTATAAATAGGGAATGTTTATTTGTAAACAGCATTGTTCTGTAACTATTTTGATGTAAATAGTCTTGTTCTATTATAAACAGTGAATGTTTATTTGTAAACAACATCATTACGTAACTGTTTTGATGTAAATAGTTGTGTTTTGTTATAAAAAATGATTGTTCATTTGTAAATAGCATCATTATGTAACTATTTTGAAGTAAACAATCTCATTTTTTTATAAACAATGAATGTTTATTTGTAAACAACATCATTTGAATATCACAGCTTGTTTTTTATATAAATAGCACAACAGTATGTGAGAAAATGATAAAACAAACTTGTTCTAGATTCATTTATTTCTTGAATTTATGACAAACAAAATGTCAAAATGAAACACTATTTAAATGTTAGCAATCTGATTTAATGGTTTTTATTTCAGAATGTGTGCACAAATTTATAACTTTAGTTGGCACATATATGTGTATGCACATAGACCTTTGTCTATGTACATACACATACTTGCGACATACCTTCTTTTGTTTCCTATTTTCTTTATTGTTAAATGAATATTGAATTACAATGAATGTAATCATGTGACATGTGTTTTTAATGGATGGATAATGTTTGATCATTTCCATTAGATTTATTTTTTGAATTGTAAATAGAATAGAACAACGCCTAATAGACTAGAGCACCTAAGGGTAGATGTTGCTAGAGGGTAGTTAGTTGCTATGAGATAACTTGATTTTGAAAGTTACCTTTTGGGACAGGTGTCGAAATGGAGTTCAAAGAGTATACATTTTTTCTTTTACCAAAACCTATTGTTGTTGTTGCAACAATATTCTTATGCTTGGCCAATCAATTTAGTTCATTATGTATATATGGACTTTTTGATGACACTCTCTACCATTACTAGCATAGATCTTGCATTTTCTTTTCTAACTTGTAGATAGAAATGCATGTTGATGTATGGGCACACACCAGATTCCACCTTACAGATTATTCTCTTGCTAAACTTTTCGTGTAGCATTGGGTATTCTTCAAGTTGGAAGAATTTCAAGGAAGTGTAAGCTTCATGGTTGGGAGATAAAGTGCTTCAACCATGTTCTCATCCACCAGTGGAGGAAAGCGTCAAGAGGAACCTTGGATGCTTACAAGACTATCTTAGTTTATGATGTAACCTTGATGTATCCTAGATGTAAAATTTGTACATTGTATTAACTTTGTGGCCTTATAAGCCAAGTCAAACTTGGATATTGCAATTGAAATTCGAATTGAATATATAAGTCTATGACTTGTTTTAATTAGACATGTGTTGTTGTGATTGACTATAGCTACTTAGTTATGTCTTTTAAAATTCAATATTCATAATTTCATTACAATAATCTAATTTAAGTAATAATTTAGAAGGGGTTATTACATGTATGTATGTATGTATGTATATATGTATATATGTATGCATGTATGTATGCTTATATGTATGTATGTATGTAATGGTTTTATGTTTAGGGTATATAAGGGTGAGGGTATAGGTTATAGGGTTGAGGATTTTGGGTTTAGGGTTTAAGGTATAGGGTTGAGAGAGGGCTTAAGTAATAGGTTAAGGGTAGAGGGTTATAGTTAGCTTGTTGAGTGAAAAATATTAAGTGTGTAAGGTATAGGGATTGTGGTTTAGGATATTGGGTTTAGGTTTATGGTATAGATCGAGGGTATAAGGCATATGGGAGGCATAATATTTAGTGTTTAGGGTATAAGGGTGAGGTTATGGGGTATAGGGATGAGGGTTTGTGGGTGTAGATTTTAGGGTTTCAGGTATAGGGTTGAGGATTGAGGGATTATGGTTTAAGTATATGGTTGAGGATATAGAGTTGAGAATTTATAGTTGATGGATTTAATGCTCAAGGTTGAGGGTATACGCCATATGGATGAGGGTTGAGGGTTTAGGGCATAAGTATAGGATTGATGGTATAGGGTAGAGGTTTGAGGGTTGAGGGATAATGTTAAAGGTTGAGTTTCTAAGGTTAAGTGTAAAGGGTATCAGGTTTAAGGGTTTAAGGGTATCTAGGGGTTGAGGGTTTAGGGTTTAAGGTTTGAGGGATTAAGGGTTTAAGGGTTGAGGATTTAAGGTATAGTGTCGAGGGTAGAGGGTTTAGGGATAGGGTTTATGGTTTAAGGTTTAAGGGTTGTGGGTTGACACTATAGGGAAATGGTTTCGAGTTGAGGGTTAAGGGATTAGCTTTTAAGGTTTGAGGGTTTAAGGCTTTCAGGTTTAAGGTTTAAGGTTTATGAGTTGAGGGCTTAAGGGATTAGGGTTTAAGTGTTGAACATTAATAGATTAAGGTTTAAGGTATAGGGTTGATGTATTAGGGTTAAGGGTTTAATGTATAGGGTAGAGGGGTTAAGGGTTGAGGATTTAAGGGTTGAGGGCTCAAGGATTAGGGTTGAAGGTTTAGGGTATAAGGGTTGAGGGTTCAAGGATTAGGGTTGAGTGTATAATGTATAGGGTAGAGGTTTTATAGTTTATGGTTGAGGGTTGAGGGATTAAAGGTTTAAGGGTTGAGGAATTAAGGATTTAAGGTATAGGTTCGAGGGATCAAGGTTGATGGTTTAATGTACATTGTAGAGGGTAGAGGGTGATAGGGAGTGGGGTTGAAGGAACCAATCGCTGATTCCTGCTCTAGGTCTTTCCTTATAAGACCTCCTTGGTGCTTGGCTCCACCAATATAACCTATAGGCCCCTACTCATGACTAGGTACCCCTGGTTTGTCAGACCAACCCCTCTCCTATCAACATGCTTCTCTTCTACCAACCAACCTTGGTGCTGCCTCATGTTCTTTCCTTTGGCCCTTAATCTACCCTAAAGGCCAAATAACCTCAAAACGTTGAACAAAAATTTGCATGGGTGTGAGGGTGATAAAAATGCTTCAAAAAATCTCATATTTTTCTCTTTAAGACCCTCCTAACTCCACTTAACCATCACTTACATCAAACCCTACTTTTGGGTTACTAGCCAAAGAGCCCAATTAGGCCTTTGAACAAGAATGAAATGCAATTTCCTTTAAAACCCACCAAAGACTTAGGTTCTTTGTTAAGAAATTGTGTTTCTCTTGCCTATGCCTCAAATATTTTGAAGGTTCTAGCTCTGTACAACCCGTACTCTGCTCAAACACAAAAATGGTTAAAAGCCTAGGGTTTCTAAGTTTTCACAGGCTAATTTAGGATTGTCAAAGATTTCTCCCTCCAAATGGCCTACTGGAACCTCCTCCTGACCTCCAAGCACTGCTAATACCTCCAAAAAAAAATTTCAAAAATAATTTCTTCAATATCTCATGTCCCCTGCAAGTTACAAGCCTTTTTCTCCAAGTCTACCCCAACCGAACTTGCACTGGCTCGCCTAGGGTAAAGCTTTTCTAGTGCCTCCTGCACTGCCACAAAACCTAAATGATACCATATTTACAATGAAGGATCCTAGACACTAATCCCAAGAGGCCATACAATTTTTATGGTGGGAAGGTGCCCTAGGACTCCATTCTTTAAAAACTGCCTGTTACAGGCCAGAAAACATAGGAACCAGAAGTATTTACAAATACAAGTTGAAAACAATATACAAAATCAAAAAGAAGGAAGACCAAGTTTGTAAAAGACTAACACTACATACTACACATAGAAAACCAGTAGGGTCACTCCATTAAAGTTCAGATTTAACGCAAAAAATACAAAAAAACTATATTTTGAACATTGTTCCCTTTAATCTTCAAATATGTCACTCAATAATAATGCTTCTAGCCCTGCCTCAAGGTCGAGTCATGCCTTAAATAGGCTTCCCAAACCATTTAGGAGCTTGGGTCGAGCTCATAGATGACCTAATGATGTAATCTATAAAACCCAATGTGTTTTCAAACACTTGACTAGATTGGTAATGATGACAAGTTGGAGCTTCAAAACCCATTCATGATTGCCACCTTCCAATCCATTGATCATAGATAGATCAAGTTTTATTCAAAACAACAAAACCTAGATATATGGTCAACATGACCTCAAAATAACACAACACAAAATATAACTTCAAGTCAAAACTTCAATAACCTTGAACTTTGCTAGGTGCTCCTGCACCAGAGGGTTTAAGGGATTAAGGGTTTAAGGTATAGGGTCTAGGTATTAGGGTTGAGGGTTTAATTTTTAGGCTAGAGGGTAGATGGTTTAAGATTTTAAGGGTTTTAAGGTTGATGGTATAGGGTTGAGGGTTGAAGGATTAGGGTTGAGGGTCCAATGTATAGGATAGAGGTTTGATAATTGAGGGTTGAGGGATTAAGGGGTTGAGGGTTTAAGGGTTGAGGGTTGAGGGTATATGGTTGAGGGATTAGGGTTGAGGGTCCAATGTGTAGGGAAGAGGTTTGAGAATTGAAGGTTGGGTTTAATGTATAGGGTAGAGGGTTGATGGATTAATGGGTTGAGGGATTAAGGGATTGAGGGATTAAGGGATTGAGGGTTTAAGGTTTAAGGGTATAGGGTTTAATGTATAAGGTTGATGGTATAGAGTTTAATGTATAGGGTAGAGGGTATAGGGTTGAGGTATTAGGGTTGAGGGTTGAGGGTTGAGGAATTAGGGTTGAGGGTTTATAGATTAGGGTGGAGGGTTAGGGATAAAGGGTTTAAGGTTTGAGGGATTAATGGTTTAAGGTTTGAGGGATTAAGGGTTTAATGGTTTAGGGATTATGGTTGAGGGTTGAGGGATGATGGATGAGGGATGAGGGTCCAATGTATAGGGTAGAGGTTTGAGAATTGAGAGTTGATGGTTTAATGTATAGGTTAGAGGGTTGAGGGATTAAAGGTTTAAGGGTTGAGGGTTTAAGGGTTGAGAGATCAAGGGTTTAAGGGTTGAGGGTTTAAAGGTTGAGGGATTAAGGGTTGAGGGTTGAGGGATTAGGGTTTAAGGGTTGAGGGTTGAGGGATTAAGGGTTTAAGGGTTGAGGTATTAAGGGTTTAAAAGGGTTGAGAGATTAGGTTTTAGATTTGATGGTATACAATTGAGGGTATAGGGTTAAGGTTCCAATGTAGGGTAGAGGTTTGAGAATTGAGGGTTGAGGGTTTAATGTATAGGGTAGAGGGATGATGGATTAAGCATTTAATGGTTGAGGGTTTAAGGGTTGAGGGATTAGAGTTGAGGTTTGAGGGTATAGGGTTGATGGAGTAGGGTTGAGGGTTGAGGGATTAGGGTGGAAGGTTGAGGGACTAAGGGTTTAAGGGTTTATGGATTAGCTTTGAGGGTTGAGGGTATAGGGTTTAGGTATTAGGGTTGAGGGTCCAATGTATAGGGTAGAGGTTTGAGAATTGAGGGGAGAGGGTTTAATTTATAGGGTAGAGGGTTGAGGGATTAAAGTTTGATGGATTAGGGTTCATGGTTGAGGGTATAGGGTTGAGGGATTAGGGTTGATGGTTTAGGGATTAAGGTGGAGGGTTGAATCATTAAGGATTTAAGGTTTGAGGGTTTAAGCATTGAGGGATTAAGGGTTTAAGGGTTCAGGGATTAGGGTTTATGGTTGAGGGTATAGGGTTGAGGGATTATGGTTGAGGTTTGAGGGATTATGGGGGAGGTTTGTAGGATTAAGAGTTTAACGATTGAAGGATTAAGGGTTTAAGGGTTGAGGGATTAGGGTTGAGGGTATTAGGTTGAGCATCCAATATATAGGGTAGAGGTTTGAGAATTGAGGGTTGATGGTTTAATGTATAGGTGAGAGGGCTAAGGGATTAAGGGTTGAGGGTTTAAGGATTAAGGGTTTAAGGGTTAAGGGATTAAGAGTTTATTGGTTGAGAGATTAGGGTTTAAGGGTTGAGGGTTGAGGGATTATGGTTAAGGGATGAGGGATTAATGGTTTAAGGGTTGAGTTATTAAGGGTTTAAGGGTTGTGGGATTAGGGTTGAGGGTTAATGGTATAGAGTTGAGGGTATAGGTTTAAGGGATTAGAGTTTAGGGTCTAATGTATAAGGTAGAGGTTTAAGAATTGAGGGTTGAGTGTTTAATGTATAGGTTAGAGGGTTGAGGGATCAAGGGTTTAAGGGTTGAGGGTTGAGGGTATAAAATTGAGAGATTAGGGTTGAGGGTTGAGGGATTAAGGATTTAAGGTATAGGGTCAAGGGACTAGGGTTGAAAATTTAATGTACAGGGTAGAGGGTTGAGGGTTGAGGGTTGAAGTTTTAAGGGATTAAGGGTTTAAATTATAGGGTTGAGGTATTAGGGTTGATTATTTAATATATAGGGTAGAGGGTAAAGGGTATAGGGTTGAGTGTTTAAGGGTTTAAGGGTTGAGGGATTAGGGTTCAAGATCCAATGTATAGGGCATACGTTTGAGAATTGAGGATTGAGGGTTTAATATATAGGATTGAGGGTTGAGGATATAGGGTTGAGGGTATTGAGTTGAGGATTGCGGTATTAGGGTAGAGGTTTGAGCTATTAAGGGTTTAATGGTTGAGGGATTAAGGGTTTTACGGTTGAGGCATTAAGGTATAGGATTGATGGATTAGGGTTGAGGGTCCAATGTATAGGGTAGATGTTTGAGAAGTAATGGTTGAGGGTTTAATGTATAGGGTAGAGGGTTGAGGGATTAAGGGGTTGAGGGTTTAAGGGTTTAAGGGTTGAGGGTTGAGGGTTGAGGGAATAGGGTTGAGGTTTGACAATTGAGGGTTAACGGATTAATGTATAGGGTAGAGAGTTGAGGAGTTAAGGGGTTGAGGGTTTAAGGGTTGAAGGTTTAGGGTATAGGGTTGAGGGTATAAGGTTGATGGTATAGGGTATATGGTTTAGGGATTAAGGATTAGGGTTGAATGTATAGTGTTGAGGGTTGAGGGTTTAGGGATAGAGTTTAAGGTTTAAGGTTTAAGTGTTGAGGTTTGAGGCTTTAGGGATAGGGTTTATGGTTGAGGGTTAAGGTATTATGGTTTAAGGGTTGAGGGTTTAAGGGTTAAGGGTTTAGGGTTTAATGGTTGAGGTATTAAGGGTTTAAGGGTTGAGGAATTAGGGTTGAGGGATTAGGGTTAAAGGTATAGTGTCAAGGGTTGAGGTTTTAGGGATAGAGTTTAGGATTTAACTTTTAAGGGTTGAGTGTTGAGGTTTTAGGGATATGGTTTAGTGTTTAGGATTAAGGGATTAGGGTTTAAGGTACAATGTCAAGGGTTGAGGGTTTAGGGATAAGGTTTAGGATTTAAGGTTTAAGGGTTAAGGGTTTAAGGGATTAGGGTTTAAGGGTTGAGGGTTTTAGGGATTAGGGTTTAAGGGTTGAGGGTTTAAAATACTATGTTTTAAGGATTGATGGTTTAAGATATAGGGTTGAGGGTTAATGTACATGCTTGAGTGTATAGGGAATTTTGGTGAAACTATATATTACACATAAAATGAGACATACATAACACTTAGAAGATGTCATAATTTGTAAAAGAAAGGTCTCATTGATGTACACCAACCCAATCCCATATTAACACATGATAAGAGTTAGGAAACCTTTACAAAATCAACATTTTCATAATGCGAGTGTGTTTTGGAGAAGTTGAAATATGGCCATTTTGTAGAGAAAGCTAAAGCATGCTAGCATTATAAGTGAGAATGTTATAAAGTGAGCGCATTTTGTCTTGCTCTAAAAATGGTAAAATAGTCAAGACACCCATGATCCAAGTCCACATGCTATGTCATTCTCCTGGTTTTGTGAGTGATCCAATAAAAAAATCTTTTTGATATTGTTGGGAAGTGTACATGCAAATTTTACACATTCTACCACCTTTGCATCAACATTCCACCATCTTTTTCTGGTTTTCCAACTTAGAAAGGAAGAAATAATAGATTTTTCACATTGAATTTGATATATCAATTCAACTTTTGATTTTTGTAGTGTTGCAATGTTAATTGTGATTGAATTGTAGGAATTTAACATTATACATTATTTAATTGTATAGTTTTTAGTAATTCTATTAGAGTTATATACAATTGAACATTGAAAAGGAAGCAAGTTTGTGAAAAGCTCAAATTGTTTAGGATTTTGATGCAAGAAGAAAAAATACTACACATAATTGGGTAGTTTCTCCAGTTGAATCTTTGTTTTTAAGGTGTCAAGTATTTATACATGTTCTTTACATTTTCCTTCATTCTATTATGTTTCTTTATCATCCATTATCATACATGCTTAATACAATGCTTTGATTTTGTTATCATGTTGATTTTGGGATTAGATTTTGCTAAGTATGATAAATTATGAGTGCTCAACATACATAGTCTTAATCAAATGCATTAGATTTTGCTAAGGGATTATATTAGATTTTGTTAAAATACATATTACATGTTCATCATTGTTTGTTTTTAATTTTTGACATCTATGAGCATTCAAGGGGGGTTTCTTTGAAAATTATATTATAACCTTAGCCCCTCTTGGCACATTTTAAACCACATAATTCTTTACTCTTTTTAGTGGTTTGGCTGCTCTTAAATTATCATTTGGCTCTTGTGCAACCCAAAAAATCATGGTTTGCATTACTGCAATATCCACATAGATTCTTCCTTTCTTCCCTTCTCTAACCTTAATCTCTTCCTCTACAATGTCCTCTGCTAAACTTAGTGCAATAGGATCAATTGTCATTATATTCTTCTCTATAACTAGTGGCAGGTCCACATAGATTCTTCCTTTCTTCCCTTCTCTAACCTTAACGAGCTCATGTTGCCAATAATTTAACCCTTGTCGTAACCTTATGGAAAGGTTCACTATTTTTGCATCAGTGGTTCCCCTAGGGTTTATACTCCTCTTCATATCTTGACTAAAATAATAGTGAAGAGCAATCATTTGTCTCAAGATCATCCCACTTTCCACAAAGACCACAAAAAACACTTTTTAACCTCCTTGAAGGCTCTCTTTATTGCAACATTTCACTCATATTTTTCACACTCTAAATTAATTGCTGCAAACTTGTTGTCAAACCCTCTATGGCTGGGAAACAACTTCAACTTCTCCACAAACTAGAAAAATTCACTTATAGATGACAAATAATCCAAATAAAAATGTTGGTTAAGGTCTTATATGAAATGTGTAGCCAACTTAAGACCCTTTGAAATGGTCTAATATGAAATGTGCAACAACTTAAATTAACTAATATGCACATTTTTAGACCTACAATATTCAAGCTTTAATCATTTTTCAGGCCTACAATGGTCTGATATGAAATATGCAACAACTTAAATTGACTAATGTGCAGCCAATAAAGTGTGTCCATAAGCTTCTTCCCCAAGTGGAGCATCATTTCTTGACCTTCAAGATTTAATTTTGATGGTTTATTATTCATATCAATCATATAATTCCACCATCTCCTTGAAATCCTAAAATCAAAACACATAACCTCTCCATGCTCAATTGTACCATGAAGTCAACACTTGTCATGTAAACTACGTTATTTGAAAATACCTAAAAATTCAATATTCAACATTTTGTGATTTAGCTTGTTTATAATTCTGGGTATGTTTTATTCAAAGTTGAGCATAGTTGATTGACTTATTTCACCCTCATAACACTTCAACATCATTAGTTGAAATATTTACATTTATTCCATTATTAGGAAAATTCCCATGATCTTATTCTTCTTCATGATTATGGCCAAGATCTTCTTGTTGCATACCTTCATCTTTAGCCCCAAGGCAAAGTGCATCAACATTATGACAGAATAGTTTGAGCTACATTGTAGCAACAAAATCTCTTAAGAGACCAAAGTACAAAAAGCCAACAATATTTGACAAGAAGTTGCTCAAAAACCATGTCACTTAGAAACATTCATTATGAGGGTATGAGATCATGTAGGGCCCCTCTACAATAACCTCTCTTAGTTTTTGATATATTTGAGGTGTTTGCCTATGGTGTCAAGTTTTAGTTGATGGAAAAAACATCAAGTGCATGTAGTGCAAAGTTGCAAGGTGGTGTAGCTTTCCTTCTATTCATTGTGTGACCAAAAAAACAGATCCAACACATCTAGATGGGTGGGTTTATGTTGTGCAAGGTCCTATTTCTCACCCAAACACCCTGAAATAGTCCAAGCTACATTGTACCAATGAAGTCTCTTAAGAGAGCAAAGTGAAAAAAGGCAGCAAACTTTGATGACCTATTACTCAAAAAATGTGTCATTTAGAAATATTTCATCTAAGGCTTCGGGATCATGTAGGGCTCCTCTACAATAACCTCTCTTAGTTTTTTATATCTTTGAGGCATTTTCTTGTGGTGTCAAGTTTTCAATTGATAGAAAAAGCATCAAATGCATGTAGTATAAAGTTGCAAGGTGGTGTAACTTTCGTTATGTTCATCATGCAACCAAACTAGCAGTTCCAACACATCCAAATGAGTGGGTTTATGTTAGGAAAGGTCCTATTTCGCACCCAAACATGCTAAAACAATCCAAGCTACATTGTACCAGTGAAATCTCTTAAGAGACCAAAGTGCAAAAAGGCAGCAAACTTTGACGAGCTATTACTCAAAAACCATGTCAATTAGAAATATTTCGTCTAAGGCTATTGGATCACATAGGGCCCCTCTATAATAAAATTTCTCAGTTTTTTATATCTCTGAGGCATTTTCCCATGGTGTCAAGTTTTCAATTGATGGAAAAAGCGTTAGATGCATGCAGTGTAAAGTTGCAAGGTGGTGTAACTTTCATTTTGTCTGTCATGCGACCGAACCAACACTTCCAACATGAGTGTAACTTTCATTATGTTTGTCATGCGACCAAATCGACAATTCCAACATGATCGAATAGGTGGGTTTATGATAGGAAAGTTCCTATTTTGCACCCAAACACATCGAAATAGTCTGAGCTACATTATTCTACCAAAGTCTCTTAAGAGACCAAAGTGCAAAAAGGTAGAAAACTTTGACGAGCTATTACTCAAAAAATGTGTCACTTAGAAACATTTCATCTGAGATTATGAGATCATGTAGCAACCCTCTACAATAACCTCTCAGTTTTTGATATCTCTTAGGCATTTTCTCGTGGTGTCGAGTTTTCAGTTGATGGAAAAAGTGTCAAATGTATGCAATGTAAAGTTGCAAAGTGGTGTAACTTTATTTTTTTTTGTCATACAACCAAACCGACAGTTCCAATGCATCTGAATGGTTGGTTTTATATTAGGTAAGGTCTTGTTTTGCATCCAAACATGTTGAAATAGTCTGAGCTACATTGTACCAACGAAGTCTTTTGAGAGACCAAAGTGCAAAAAGGTAGAAAACTTTGACAAACAATTACTCACATTCTATTTAAGGCTATGGGATCATGTAGGCCCCTCTACAATAACTTTTCTCAATTTTTGATATCTCTAAGGTGTTTTCCCATGGTGTCAAGTTTTCAGCTGATGGAAAAAGTGTCAAATGCATACAGTGTAAAATTGCAAGGTGGTGTAAATTTTCTTATGTTCGTCGTGCGACCAAACCGACAGTTCCAATATGTTGGAATGAATGGTTTTATACTAGGAAAAGTCTTGTTTCGCACCCAAAAATGGAAAAACAGTTTGAGCTACATTGTACCAACAAAGTCTCTTAAGAGACCAAAGTGCAAAAAGGAAATAAACTTTGATGATTTATTTCTCAAAAATTGTGTCACTTAGAAACATTACATTTGAGGCTACGGGATCATGTAGGGACCCTCTATAATAACCTCTCTCAGTTTTTGATATCTTTGAGGCATTTGCCTATGGTGTCAAGTTTTTAGTTGATGCAAAAAGCATCAAATGCAAGTAGTGTAAAGTTCCAAGATGATGTAAATTTTGTTCTATTTGTCATGTGACCAAACTGACAATTCCAACATGTCCTGATAGGTGTGTTTACGCTAGGCAAGGTCCTTTTTCACACCCAAACATGCCGAAATAATCTGATCAACATTGTATTGGCAAAGTCTCTTAAGAGACCAAAGTGCAAAAAGGTAGCAAAATTTGATGAGCTATTACTCAGAAACCATGTCACTTAATATTTTCTTCTAAGGTTGTGGGATCATGTAGGGACCCTCTATAATAACTTCTCTCAATTTTTTATATCTCTGAGGCATTTTCCCCTGGTGTGGAGTTTTCAATTGATAGAAAAAGCATCAGATGCATGTAGTGTAAAGTTGCAAGGTGGGATTAACTTTCATTATGTTCGTCATGCGACCAAATCAACAGTTCTAACATGTATGAATGGGTGTGTTTTTGCTAGGAAAGGTCTTCTTTCACACCCAAACATGAAGAAATAGTTTGAGCTATATTATACCCGTGAAGTCTCTTAAGAGACCAAAGTGCAAAAGGGTAGCAAACTTTGATGAGCTATTACTCAAAAATTGTGTCACTCAGAAACATTTTTTTCTGAGGCTGCGAGGTCACGTAGGGCCCCTCTACAATAACCTCTCTCAGTTTTTGATATCTCTAAGAAATTTTACCATGGTGAAAGTTTTTTTGATGCTTCAAAAATCGTTAGATGCATGTAGTGTAAAGTTGCAAGTTAGACTACTTTTTGTTTTGTTCTTCATGGGGCCAAACTGTTAGTGCCAACACGTCCAGTTGGGCACATCTATGCTAGGCGTGGTCATTTCCCTTCATTATAAAAGGGTCATAGTCTTTCCTATTCAAAGGGTCACAACTTTTTGCCTTTGAAATGTCACAACCTAAATCATATCATCACTATTCGTGAGAACCTAAATTAATTTATTTGCAATATTTCCTAAGGTTGTATTCTTAATTGAATTCTTCAAGGATGTTATGGATTTTTTTCTCAATGATAAAATTCTCTCCCTTTTAAGTTAGTGCTTATCAACCTAGAAAGTATTTTGACAAACAATGTTTTTAATACACATGGAGTAATCTTTTTGAATGTAATGTCTCATTCTTAATTACACCAAATAAACCATTTATGACATTATGAATATTAAAATTCAAAACAAAAATCAAATTGCTATTTTCTATCATATCACACATGTCAAGTAATGAATTTATATTCATTTCCAAATGTCAAACGTTGGGTTACATAGTTTGACTAGGCTAACATTACCAAATAGTCAACTCAAACTTTACATCAAAGGGTACAAAGTACAATAAATCAAGATGAAATTCCTTGTAAATTCCACTTTATCTCTCGTTGCCTCTAGTGGACGAGAACATGGTTTAGGTGCTTTAAAAAACCCAACCACGAAGCTATGCTTCCCCAAAACTATTCCTATCTCAAAGAATACATGACCCTGCACAAAATATTTAGCAAGAGAAAATGATATGCAAGGTGGAATCTAGTGTGTTTCTAACATAGCTACAAGCATTTCTATCCACAACTAGAACATGCAAGATCAATGTTAGGAAATGGAAAAGAGCTACACCATAAAAATTAGACCATTCAACATAATGGACTACAAAAGCTTGGCCAAGCATATGCTATATACAGCTATAAAAGATAGATTTTAGAAAAATGAAAAACCTATATTCTTTGTTCACCCACTTTCAACACCCGTCTTAGAAGGCAACCTTCTACATACATGAGGAAACACCCTTCCATTTTGACATCTAGTTTTCAGATGTATAATTTGATTTGAACACAATTGGTCATTCTATTTATTCTTCTTATGATGTTACATCAAAAATTAGACAAGTATAATTTCCTCTTAAGATTCACTAGGCAATCCTAGAAATCAACAGAGTCTTGCATAGAAACCAAACCAATTTTATTACTACAATAGACATGTAGTGATTTAATCGTGAACTATATGCAATCATCCAATGAAAATTTTATGCAAAAACATGCTTCAACATACTAATATCTATATTTCCTTTATGTGTCCTTTATGAGATAAATCATATAATATTCAAAAAAATAAAATAATTCGTTAAGGTATATCACACATATGTGAATATACATAATTGATTTATGTATATACACATATATGACCTTTGATTACAGTATTAAAGTATGCTTATACATTCTTTATTTAAACATAAATGTTCCACTTCCCACACAAAACCTTATGTATCCAATTTCATATAATGTGCAAAAAAAAATGGTAACTTTTAACAGAAACCCCATTACCAATTAAAAACCTTTTTAATACTATCAGATAGCTCAAGGAGTTCATAGGTATTTCTTAGTTTCAAAAAAAACTTCCACAAAAATTTCATAAAGGTTCACACAGAAAAATAAGAACGTTCCTTCAATTTATTCAATATGTTATTTCCCTTTAATTTAATATGTCTATTATTTTTCCAAGGTTTTAGTCATTTGTTTGAAACAATTTCATTAAGAACCTTTCTAATTCTAACATCAATATAATTTATAATGATAGTTTTAAATCCCTGTTACATGAGATTCGATGGTTCATGGGACATTTTTAATTCTAGAGATTCACTGTCGTCATGTGATAAACATGGGTGTTTGTTCTGAAAAATGAACCACTGATGGTTCACACAATTAACACCATTAGTTTGAATAAACTTACATGCCCCCCACTTAATGGAGGTTTGAGGAAATGATACAACAAAATAGGTTGATCCCTCGACCAACGAGGGTCAACCTATTCTGGAACGTCTTTTGACGTGTGAGGGAGTCTATACAGACATAAAAGAGCATGTACATAAGTGGGAAGATCGACTTCCGAGAAGGATATATATTTATATCAATATTATCTCAGTTCAAAACTCGGCTAACACATAGTGGTAAGGCCTGTTGGCTGCCACCCCCTTATCAGGTTGGATAAACATTCAACAATATACCTCCATCATAGTGGAGTTTCTAAGATGGCTTCATCGACATATGAGGTTGAGACCATGCTATGAGCCTACGGCCTCAAGTGTTCATATGGAAATGAAATAAGTCACAGCTCAACGTATGCCTTCAAATTGTGAAGGAAGAGTCAATACATGGAGTTTTATGTGACTTATGCTTATTCTCCTATAGGTTATACATCCCCTCGACCTCAATGGTCAATACATGGACAAGAACAAACAATGCTAAGACAATATCATGACTAAGTGATAGTAATTACATGGTATAATATGGGTTTCGGCTACAAGTCGAATACCCCATAGTTACATATAAAATTTTCATTGATAGAGAGGAGACATGATAAAAGAGGACATGGGTTTGTCCTCTTATTGTATTTTCTTGAACAACAGAAGGATAGAAAGAAAACAATGAAAGCATTTAGAATACATAAGGGTGTGCCTTTATGGAATGTTAGATTAAGGTGACATGCAAGACTACCTAACCAACTTTTGCATAGCTATCATAACGATAGAAGCCTTTGATCATCATTGCAACAGGAATGTGGTTGACACAACCAAGACAGTAATGGAGATGAGGGCATTAAGAAATAAGTTGATCCCAACTCGAGACCCTCGGTAGCAAACAAGAGCTTTTACTTGAATGACATCAGGAATAACACATTTCATTTAGCACCCAACAATGAATAAATCAAACTGAGGAAACATTCGATACAAAGAGGAGATTCCAATTAAATCATACATCTGATTTTTACCAACCCATCAATATCAAGACAGTAAGAAGATGGAAACAAAGAGATCTCCTTCCAAAATGATTCGGCCTTTTCCTATTCTTTCTAGTTCTTTTTCCTAGGCTTCAATCTCCCTCAATTGTGTTATCCTTTCTACCCATTTTCGTAGTGATTTTTCCCTCTTGAAATCTGTATTTTCTAAAATGGCAGAGTGCTTCATAATTGTTAGCCGCCCCACAATTCATTTGAAAAATCCAAGCATTTACTATTTTTCCATCATGGTTTAAGCATGCAATTTCTTAAAGAGGTTTTAATTTAAAAAATTTATTTTATTCTTTTTCTATGCCCATTTTATTATATATACATATACATGTGTGTGTCTACACACACATATATATATTTATATTTATATTTATATTTATATTCTATTCATCTTGTACATTATTCATTTGTATATATATATGCATACTCATATATTTATATTTATATATATATATACATTCTCATATACGATTATCGTGTTCATTTTTTTTTATTCTTAAAGAAATGATCTATGTAAGGTAGAGATAAGGAAAATCCTCAAGTTCTTTTATTCATATTACCCTTAGATTTAATTTTTAACTTGAATCTTACATTCTATGATTTTGTATGTCTAGTTCAACATAATGTTTTATGTATATATATATATATATATATATATATATATATACACACATTTATATACATCCTTTCTTTTGAATGATAATAAAAAATACCATTAAATATTCAAGGTAAGGAAAACAAACTAGTAAATTTATTTTCCATCAACTTACCTATTTAATTTTTGCCACAAATTTTCTCGTCGCAAGACAAATGCAAGATATTCATATAAGGATGATATCCTACCAAAAATAATATTTCAAATGTGGATACTACAATTTTCAGTGGTGTGTGCAATCCAAATTCCAACAAGCTTACCGATTATCATCCGGCTAAATACTCCTACCTCAACCATGTTCTTGCTTTTCAACCTATTCCTACATTCACACACACTTGCACTTGCAAATTTCATCAGTAAAATCTAACCAATGCTTTAAATGATTTCATTACTTCATAATAACATTCATCCTTCATATTCAATTACAAAATCTACGTGGAAATATATTTCAAATGATGTTGAAATCTTAAATTTATCACAAGTTAAATACTGATAAATTTTCATTTTCTAAAATGTTTAAATTTCACATTATTAAATGTAAGCAAAAATTGAGATGTGACATTGAAGATACACCCAGTCATGAAAAAACAAATAGATATACGTAATACATGAAGTATGAGGCATACACATGAATACACATAATGCGTGAAGTATACGTAGGAAGCATGAAGCATACATGTGAATACATGTAATACATGAAGTCTAAACAGGAAGCATAAAGCATACATGTGAAAACATGAAGTATAAATAGGAAACATGAATCATACACATGAACACAAACAAGAAGCATGAAACATACACGTGAATGGTAGCATGCAACATACATGTGGAATGGTAGATGTCTTCCAAGAATTATATGACAAA
The DNA here is from genome assembly GCA_007258455.2 of Sequoia sempervirens. Lineage (NCBI taxonomy): Eukaryota > Viridiplantae > Streptophyta > Pinopsida > Cupressales > Cupressaceae > Sequoia > Sequoia sempervirens. The sequence continues at coordinate 120,408,142 of VDFB02047397.1, forward strand.
CTTCTAGAGGTATGAGGTTACATTTAATAATGTCTTGCTCATTTTTAGTTGCATACTTCAAAGTGCATTGTATAATTACATGAATTTCCTTATCATGCTACAATGATCCTAGAGAGTATGGGCTTAGATGTGTAGTGGTAGAGAGACCTAGTGTTAATTGCATCATGCATTATTATATTCATATGATTGATTTAATGTTCAATAATCTTATAGGAGAATAATCTTCAAACTTTATATATTTACAATTATATAAAAGAAAAGTGCATGGAAAACACTTAGATTTTAAAAATTTGAAGTAAACCATCTACAAATATCTATTGAAAAGTGGATTTATAATACAAATATGGGCACCATCAATAAAAAAGATGTGTATTAACCAAATAGCCATATAGGCATGCATCAATATATATCTATATAAGTATAAAATATATACAAAATAGCTATATAGGCTTACAAGAATTCCATATAGGTATACAATGTCAAGTATATGTAATATAAATGTGTACAAAAATGCCATATATGCATATAACAAAGGACCCCAATAAAAAGTCATTCCCCTCTAAGTTAAGAAAATAGATCACGGGCGGCCTTTGATCATCATGCGGATGGAGATGCGCATAACACTGGTCTACTTCGAACTCAAGAGTTTCTCCTCCTATTTAGTTCGTCATGGAGCTTCACTTGTTACAATAAAAAGTATAGACATTAACATATATAAATTACATTATAAAAATTGAAATATTTAACAAAATAATTACTTACCATGGTCAAAAGATCTCTCTCCTCATTCGCAACATCGACATGCTTAGGCTATGGCGTTCCTAAGTCCTATAGAAACCATCCAAATAGAAATTAAACTACAAAATAATAATCACTTGATTTTCCAATAATAAACAACTATAACAATTAATATAATTTTAAATTTACTTATCTACCTCATACCGTCATCAAAGGTATTGAGTTATCTATTGTAGAAGAGACACCATGCTCCATTGCCCTATGAACATCAAGAGGTGTCTTGCCTTGCATCATCTGAAGATAAAACAAAATTATTCAATTATGAAAACTATAATAGTGATGCGGGTCATGGCTTATAATGTATGAGATAGTCAACCAAATTTTGAGTACTTATTGAACTATATATTTCTTACTATTATTCTTTGATATATATTTTTTCCAACCATCCATAGCTTGTTCAAAAGCACTCATTTTAGGCTTTTAGCCATAGCATCAAGGTAGTGAATTTTTTAATAAAATTCTTTGATAGATATGTATGAAAAATGTGGTAAGATAGACAAGGTAGTGAACTTTTTGAAAAAATGCCTCAAAGAAATATGGTCTCATGGTGATGTCATGGCATGAGAAAGGATTGACGTTTTGTGTTGTAGGTGATTATTATGTGAAGGAATTTTTAGATTTGTGTATGTATAGATTGCATTATGATTTTTCATTTATATAGGATGTTGGACTTGATGGAATTGAGGTATGTGAGGGGTTTGGGATTGAGGATGGAAAACTCAACAAGATATTTGGATGATTTAGGATTAGCTTGATGTTGTGGGATAACATTACCTTTTTTGTGCATTGGAGCTTAATTTATTTTAGTCATTAGAGAATATACCTATAGCTATATTTATTGGATAGGCCTTTTGATTCAAAAAAATAGGATTAAAAAGTTATGGATGAAGGATTTGGATAGGTATTCGAGTATCTATTATATATTTGATTTTTTATTACAATGAGGATTTTTATATAATTAGGTTTTCTAAGATGGTTTGATGTGGAAGTCTTGGAAAAAATATGTGTTTCCCTTATCAAAGCTAGGAGAAGGATAAAAGAGAATATTTTTTTGGGGATTAATACTATACCTTGTCTTAGTTGCCTCTTTATATTGAGATTTGATAGATGGGTGACTAAATATTATGGGATATTGATATTGAGGTTATAAAGGTGGGTGACCACAACTTATAGGTTATTGATATGGATTGGTGGATGGATATCTAGAGTTATGGAAAACTTGCTTCCAACCATGTTATCTAAGGATCAAATATATCCATCTTGATCCAAAAGACTCACATTATCATCATAGGGGTGATATTTTGGTTGAACATCAAGGATAGTATCGTCATCACCATAATCAAGTTATATTGCATGGTCTTCTTTCTCCTTGATAGTCTCATTATACATTTGGTTTATTGATATTTGACCTTGGGTATGATATGTATAGCTAGTTATATAAATATTTTCTTCATAGGGTTCATTATCTTGTTGATAAAAAAGGATAGTGTAATTATCATCATTAGAGAAGGGTTTCCTTTTTTACTGGGTAGCTCATCAAAGTAAGAGTGAAGCATGATTATGAATATGGATTAAGATGAACAATTCAATGATATAGATTGTATATATAGGTTTTTGTTGGATAGGTCATTGGATATTTCAGTTTGGATGGTGGATTTATTAGACTTGGTAGATAATGGTTTGTATCTAAAACTTATGGGAATGTTGATGTTATGGCATAGTAACATATGGGAATGTTTTTGACCAAGTTCTTGAGACATATATATTTTCTTGGATGATATGAGACCTCATTTCTTTGAGGAATTTTTTCAAACAGTTAACTGCCTTGTCTATACTATATATTACTATTATTCTTTGATAGATTTTTTTCAAGCATCCATAGCATAGAAAATCATTATTAACTCCCATTTAGAACAAAAAGTCCTGAAACACAACTACAGAGAAATGCTGAGGAAACACATTTTTCCCAAACACCTCTAAACAATACTACAAAAACCAGTCATCATACTAGTGAACACACTTTCTTTGCAAGACGATCCAGAAGGAAAAAAATATGGATATAACAAATATTGACAACCCTAAACAACATATTAGATCCATACAGGCATAGCATCAGCATAGACAAAACACATAGCACATCTCAAAGCACGTTTTAAACATCTGCACAATACAGTTTTCTCTATCTATCAAATTTTCTCAAAAGCACTTGGAACCCAAGTACCAGAGACACCATCTTAACACATTACTTCATTCCAACACATCTCCAAATATATCAACATAAATAAATCTCCATGTACTCACAACACTTCCTCAATATCTCAACTATACATGCACAACTTGTAACAAACTATTTCCTTTTTTTTCACAATTTTCTCAATATTCTCAACATCTTCATCATGCAACAACCTTTCTCAACACATAGTTGACATAAATGAAAACACCTTAATACTTGCAAAAATCTAACCCTTTTTCATTTATGGCAATACATAAAGTGAAAAAATATCAAGGACACAATAGCTCTTAATTTACTCTTCTTTTTTGCGAAAGGCGAAAAGCCTATATATTATATTACTATTGATATGTAAATACCAAAATGCCAAAGGTGGATAGAGAGTCCAAATTTCTTTAATCTTCAATCATTCCAAGAAGGCCAACCATTCATTTTTTGTGCGTAAACTATCACATACATGTAACTGTTACAACTACATGGGGCCATCAAAGAGACTCCTTCCACTCTCTCTTCAATAACACCCAGTTCCTTTGATGTTTGTTCATTTTCCAAGTCAATCATCAAACAACCATCAACAATATCTATCCAATTATCACTTTCCATCTCAGTACCATTCAGGTCCCACCTCGACCTTATTCATGAGCTACTGATTCAACCTCATCGCCATATTAGGGAGACACCAATTCATCTCCCTTCAACATAGGCAAGTCCCTTCAATGAAGCTTATCGGCTTGTCCCATGTAGTCCCCACCTCCATTAGCTTGTCTTTGCGGTCGGTAAGTCGGAGGTTTCCAAAACTTCATAACCCTCGATGTGTGGTTCTAAATTTCCAATCCTCCAATATCTCACGACATTGTTCCATGTAGTCCCCAACTCCATTGATTTGTCTTTGCAGTCAGTAAGTCAGAGGTTTTCAAAACTTCATAACCCCTGACGTGTGGTTCTAAAGTTCCAATCCTCTACGATCTCATGACATTTCCACAACTATCAGACCATCGAGGATACCTACACCAAAGTCTTAATGAAACCCTAAAGTCCCACTGAAATTGTTCCTCTGACCTTCTATCAGAGTGTCGAGGAGACATACTCCAATGTCACGACAAGCACGCAATTTCTTTCTGAAACACTTTCATCAAAGTATCAGAGAGACATTTAGGAATCTCTCGTCAAGGTGATCAACTCTCATCAACAATAGCTTGCCACCTCTTAGCATTAAGCATGCCAATTGATGATGACTAACCTTGATTAGTACTTAAACCATGTTTAATTTGATACATTCACCATTTCCTTTACCATGATCCCTACTAAATTTGGAAATAATTCAATTTCACCAACATTTTCTAAAATAAATCTTTCTTCCCTCTAACATCCCATATTTTCCAACCAATCTGCTAAACAATTTCCCTCACGATATATATATGTGAAATTTAAAAAGATTTAAATTTTTCTATTAAGCTCTAGACACTCTGCATTATGTATTGAAGATTCCAATTATAGCAAAAACATTCTTTGCATTTATTATTATTAATAATGAGTCTCCTTCTATATGTATTTTGGATATACCTAGCTAATTAGCCAGCTGGAGACCAAGACAAACTACCAATGACTTGGCTATAGTATTGGTGTTGGAAGGGAGGGAAATAGGTTTAGTTGCTTTTAACTTCCCAATTGAATCCTGTATGCAAACGCCTACTCTTGACACTCTTGGATTCCCTTTGGAGGCACCATCAAAATTCATTTTGAAGAAACCTAGTTGAGGTGGTTGCCATTTAACATTACTCATGTCAACCTTAGCCTTATGAGGTTGCTTCAAACTGTCTATAAATGGCAAGCTTATACTCTTCCAATTCTTTAGGATACTATCATCCCATGTCATGAAGAGTGAATTGATATTCTTATGAGTTTGTACATAAACATTCACTACTTCTAAGACTGACTTTTCTATTATGCTTTGAACATGTTGAACTGAAGAGGATACCCTTCTAAATATGTGTTTATTATGTTCCCACCATATAGACCAAAGTACTATAGCAAGAATCAAACTCCAAATTCAAGTGAAGAAGGAGGATTTGAATAACACAGGCCAAGCTTGAAACAAATCCCAAACTGTTCTAGGCAAGGGGGTATAAAAACCTAATTAATGATATATGAAAATCCAACATTCCTGGGCAAAGAGCACTGCAAAAATAGATGATCAATATCTTCAAAAACTTCTCCACATAAAACACAATTGAAAGGATCCACAATACCTAACCTGTTGAGCCTTTCACTTTTTAGAACCCTTTTTTGCAAAACTATCCAAGCAAAGCTTCTTGCTTTGGGAAAAACCATATTATACTAGCAAAAGGAATATGCTCTTTGTGATTGCAGTTGGACATCTCTATTAAGAATAGATTTATACCCTTGCTTGACTGTATAGTTACCATTTTTAGATGGTGCCCAAAAGATAGCATCCAATTTACCTAACAAAAAAACTACTCTATCTACCAAAGAATGATGAAGAAACTCCTTTTGAGCAACCAACAACTATGTTTTCAAAAATTCTTTCCATTATACACTTCTAGTTACTCTATTAACTAAATGAACATAATCAATCAGTTTAGTACCCCACTCTTGAGAGAACAAAGGAATAACAGACTGTAATTCTTGAAAATCCTTCAATGGAGGGTAGCAATTCCAAGAGTCATTCCAAAAATGAACTTGATCTCCCATATTCACTTTCCAAGAGATATACAAGGTAACAACTTTCTGGAATGACATCATGAAATTCCACATAGCAGATCTAAGTGGGGGGTTGGATAGTGTGAATATTCTAAATGGGTTTTGACTATCTAGATACTTCGCCTACATGATTTTGCACCACTCGGATTTAGGTTTAGTGTACATTTTCCAAATCAACTTTCCTCCAAATGCCATATTATGCTTTGAAATATTACGCAAACCCACTCCACCCTTAAATTTTTTGTAGGACATGCTATCAAGAGAGATTAATGGAACCTTTTTCCCATCATCTCTCCATTAAAAATTTCTAATGATCTTCTCAATCTGATCCACCATTTATTTTGGGGCCTTTAAGACTGCTATAAAGTAATTTGGAATTATTGCTAGAACAGTCTTAGCTAACAAAATGCGGCCAGGTAATGACAACCATCTTGCTTTCCAAGCAGAAACTCTAGCCTTAATTTTTTCAATTAATTTAGACCAATATGATATCTTGTTTGATCCCATAAAAAAAGGAATCCCTAAATATGTACATGGCAATTATGTTGCTTTGAAGCCTAAAATCTGAATAATTTCCCTTTTAATAGTTGCTTTGGAGTTGAAGACATAAATTTTAGACTTTTGTGCATTTATTTTTTGCCATGAGATTAAGGAGTACTTGTCTAGAATCCCCTTTATTTCTTTGGCTTCTTCAAGGTTTTCCTTTCCATACAATAATGCGCATCCACAAATAGTGAGTGAGTAACTGAGATATCAGTATGTGAGATGAGTACCCCATTCCAACACCCAAAACTATGTCTTTCCTTCGTTATCCTACTCAAAGCCTTTGCCATTATAATAAAAAGAAACAAAGATAGTGGATCACCTTGCCTTACACCTTGAGTTGCAGTGAAGAATCCCAAAGTCGCCCCATTAATTATGACTGAAAATCTAGCTCCTAATAAGCATGAAAAAATCCACTTGCACCATTTGCTGCAAAAACCAAGCTTGTTGAGTACTTTAATTAAAAAACTACAATCCCCTATCATAAGCTTTCATCATATCTAGTTTTACAATGAAAGAAGGCAAGTGATTAGTGTGGAATGAATGGAGGACTTCATGTGCAACTAGTGTTCCCTTTGTTGTCTCTTCCTAGAAAAAAACCCCCTTGCTCTTTAGAAATGACCTTGGGAATAAGGTGTTGTAGCCATAAATAGATTGCCTTTGTGAATATCTTATACACTGTGTTACATAAGGAAATGGGTATAAATTCTGCAAAATTATTTGGCTCCTTTGATTTTGGTAGAATTACCATATTTGTAACATTAAAATCCTTCAATATTGTACCATTCCTTCATGACTCCTCCAAGGCTAAGAATAGGTCAAATCCTAGCACATCCCAACATTTCTGAAAGAAAAGGGTTGTGAAACCATCAGGCCCCAGGGCCTTATCTAGTGAGAGAGAAAACACAACTTTCCTTACTTCTTCCAAAGTGAAAGGTTTCATCAACTTGACATTATCTTCATGAGAAATCAATTTTGGTATTGCTAACAACAATGATTGTTCTTCTTGACAACTTTGAGCAGGCTCTTTTGCTGGTAGAGCCAAGAGATTTTTGAAGAATTTTACACCCTCTTCTTGAATTTCTTGTGCATTTGTAATTTGATTCCCTATGACCGCATCTTGAATTGAAAACACTATTTTTGTTGCTCTCTTAACTTGAGCCGAGGCATGAAAATACTTTGTATTGTGATCCCCTTCTTTCAACCAAAGTTCCCTAGACTTCAGGCGCCAATAAATTTGTTCCCTTTTGCCTAACTCTTCCCGTAACATTTGCAGGTTCTTCTACTTTTCATATGTTTTAGGATCCAATCCATTCTGAATTATAATCTCATGAACCATGGCTAACTCCTTTGCCACCTCTTTTCGAACAAATATGTTCTTAAAAACTTGTACATTCCAAATTTTGATCTGATTTTTGACATGCAACAACTTTTTAAAGAACTGAAGCATCTTTGTACCTCTAGGAGAAGGTGCACTAACCCACCATTGTCAAAGAAGAGGAAGGAAGTGAGGGTTCCTAAACCACATCTTTTCAAACTTGAATGAGGGCCTATGCCCTATCACTGAATCCAAGCTTGAAATTTCTAGGGATATGGTATAGTGATTAGAACACAAAAATGACAATATTTGAGATTTCAAATTGTATGATGTTATAATCCAATCTTGGGATACAATAAATCTATCTAAATAGATAGTAATTTGTAAAAATTCTTTCCTTCTATTGGTCCATGTAAATTTTCCCTTCTTTGGCAATATATCCTTCAATACATTATCTGATATAAAATCTCTAAAGTCTTCCAATGTCTTGTGTGGCGAAAAAATTCCACCTTTTTTTCATGTAGGGCCACTATCACACTAAGTCCCCTGTCACTATCACCTTGTCATTCCCACATCCCTGAATAATGCTTGTTAAGACTTCCCATAACCTCTTATTTTCATGTGTAACCGATGGACCATAAACATTAACCAGCCTGAACCTAAGATCAAAGCTTACCACATACAACAACTGCCAATTACTACCTGATTTGAGTTCATTAATAGTCACTACTTTCAAATTCCACAAAGTCACCAATCCCCCTAAAGCACCCTAAGCTAGAATGTGAACTTCTTTCCATTTTCCCCATTTCATAATTGAAGAAACAAAAGTATCTTGTGATGTTTTGGTCTCTTACAATAAAATAATATCTTCCCCATAAGCATCAAGATGATGCTTGATTTGGTCCCTTTTGTCAGAGGCATTAAGGCCTCTGACATTCCAAGATATCACCTTCATTGCATTCGAGGAGAGTAACATGCTCTCCTTGGTCTTTTTGATAATGGTAACCTTCCATCCAAAGTAGCTTGCATACCCACATCTATTTCTTCCTTAAGTTTTTCCTCCTTTGACTTCCTACCTCTTTTCCCTAGAGTCTTTTTGGCTGAAACCTTAGTAGATGGTGTCTAAGATAATGATAATGTCTATGAGAAATCAATTCAAAAACTAAATCTGCTTCAATTTCCATGACTTCTTCCTTGAACAACTCCTGAGCAGAATGCACGTGGGGAACAATTTCCTAACTGAATTCTCCTTCTTCAACCAAAGCCTCTTCCGCTATCTCCTCAAATAGGTCTAAACCTACTAAGAAAAGAATTTTTTGATCAAGCTCTTCCAATTTCTCAAAACACTTCCCCTATTTGAAGTGAATTGCATGCTCTTCTAGTGAATCCTAATAGTCCCTATGTTTCTCAAGCATCATAGAAGGAATAACCTCCTTTACTTTACTATTATCAAATTGAGTTGTTGGAACTTTCTCAAGTGCTTGAAATTTTGACTTCAGCAATGACAAAGGGTAAAAAAATTTCTCCAACAATTTTAAGGAAATTTGAAATGGCATTTTGGTACCCAATAACTGCCCAACAAACACATTCATGAAATTGAAAAAATCATGAGGAAGGATTATAGAATTCGAGCAAACGCCTTGACCTTTCTTGAATTTATTAGTGAAAAGAATATGATCAGGCCAATTCTTTTCAACAACCATAAAATTTTGGCTTTTATCATGCTTTTCAGTATACACCAACGACTTTTGAATAGGAAAATACTTCTTAGCAGTCAAAGCATTAGAGTCACCCTCCTTGTAAAGCAACACTTCATTAGATTTCTCAAGAACCAATTGTTGGGAAAACCCTTGATCTTTGTCTCCTTGAAGTACCTAATTAACTGATTTTCCCTCAGTGCGATTACTAGAAACTGACACATTATGAACCTTTACTGCTTTCTTTTTGGATAATAAAAATGAGGCATACTTTAAGGATGGTTGTTCTTTCATGCCCTCTAGAACCGGACATGAATCTTTGTTATAATCAATAGAATGACATGCAACAAAAACATTTTGTGGGTTTTCAATAAGTATATCCTAAATCCATTTTCCAAATTTAGATTTTATATGAATCTGAGTTGGAGACAGCTTCTTAGCATCAAACAAAATGCAAATCCTAACAAGTTTAGCAGGATTTCTGAAAAACTCCATATCATGCTTTAAAAGGACACCTATATGATTTGCCATGATTTTAATCAGATTTAATTCTCTATATTCCAATGCTAAGGAATGCAATTGGATCCAAGTTGGGACAAAATGAGCCTCAAATGAATCTAATTTAAAATTTGGAGTCCATGATTGCATGCACAAACCAAACCCTTCAAAGACCCATGACTTAACTTTGTAAATTGTGTCTCTCTCTTCCTTTGAATCAAAGAGAAAAAAGAAAATACCCTTTGATTGATCCAAGTAAAAAACCTTGGAAACTCCCTCCTAATCTTCAAATAATAGCTTTTTCAAAACATTTACTTCTAAAGTGAGATCCCAGAAATTACATATTAACACTCATTTCTGAAGATCATGGATTTTCACTTGCAATAAATCCTATGAGAAAGTGATATCAATGACATTTAGAGGTCTTGAACCTTCCTGACTTGGCTTACTTTGTTCAACAGAAGCATTTTTCTAGGTGGGTTCGATCTGAATGAGCTTTCGCCTCCATTGAAGAACTGGTTTCTTAGCCCTGTTTGCATTTTGATGGCTTACCTTTTTCTTATTTCTCTTATTTTTTCTATTTTTCTTCTTTTGGCCTTTCTCTGAATCAAACTTTATTGAATCTTGTTTTTTCCCTTGCTCTAGATCCTTTTTATTTTGGGTCGCATTAGGATCAAAACCAACATGTTGCTTATGTGTACCATTTTTGCATGAACAAGACCTCTTGGATTGAAGGAAGTCTCTCTTTGTCTCATCTAGCCATTTGCAAGAGGATGGGTTCTATTAGTATCCTTATTTTTTGCAACCCTACCATAAATACTACTTTTTTATTAGCATTCTCATTTTCTACAACCCTAGCCTCCAAATAAACTGCTTTTTTATTAGATTTGTATTATGCTTTAGCCTCTTTATAGAATTCATCCAGAAACCCTGACTTTGTCTCACATTGTTTCCCATGCAAACCCTCCTTCTACACATTCTCTTGTATATCGTCTTCACAGATATCTAATATTTCTTTCTTGTCTCTATTCAAGCACCTATGCAAGCGAAAAGGTACCCAATTTACTTTCTCTTTACATGATTTTATTTCATTTTCTCTCCCTTGTGTAGATAAACGTTTTTGCATGATTCTTTCTCCCCCTATGACATCAATGGAAAAAGGATAAATTGTTTTACATTATTTTCCTCCTTTCACACTAAACAAATATACTTACAATTTCCTTGAATACTCCCCTTGAGTAGTACACACCAATCACTCATACTGCAACAATGACACTACCTACTCCCCCTGAGAGGTAGCCACCAACACCAGTATAGACAAAGAAATGAATCCATATATCCACTAGACTGATGCATTTCCATGTGCATCTAGTTCAAAGGAGGGGAAATAACCCCCAACTTCTCTAAAAGATACTCAAAAGTATCCTTAGGAAGAGCCCTAGTGAATATATCAACAACTTGATCTATTTTAGATACATATTCAAGCTTTACTTCATTCTCCACAACCTTCTCTTTCAAGAAGTGATACCTAATTGATATATGCTTTGTTCTTGAATGTATCACTGGATTCTTTGAAATATTTATTGCACTTGTATTATCATATAAAATAGAGATAGGCTCATCATACACTACCCTGATATCCTTCAATGTCTGTCTCATCCATAATACTTGTGTGCAGCAAGATACTACTACAACATACTTAGCCTTTATAGTGGATAAATAAACTAAATCTTGCTTCTTGCATAACCATGCCACCAATCTGCATCCAAGAAAGAATGCACCACCACTTGTGCTTTTCCTATCATCAACACAACCAATCCAATCTACATCTATGTATGCACTCAATGTGAAATCAATATCTTTAGGATGCCATAAGCCATAATTTCCTTTTAGATATTTGAATATCCTCTTCACTGTTGTAACATGTGTCTCTTTAGGATCTTCTTGAAATCTAGCCACAAGATAAAATGCATGCATGATATGTGGTCTAGCAGCAATCAAATATAGTAGTCCACCAATCATATCTATACACTTGCTTTGATTAGCCTTTGGGGATTCATCATCCTTACTCTTGATTTGCAACCACTCGCCATAGGAGTACATACCAGTTTGGAGTTTCCATTCCAAACTTCTTCAACATCTCTTTGACATAATTTGATTGTGAAATGAATATACCTTTGTTTGTTTGATTTATTTGCAACCCAAGGAATAAATTCATCTCCCCAAACATTGACATCTCAAATTATTTCTACATCTCTTCTACAAATCTTACGCATAGCTTGATTGCCTCCAAAGATAATGGCATCCACATATACAACTACTATCAATATTTTATCTTCCTCAATTTTGAAGTAAAGATTGCTATCTGTGGTGCCTTTATTGATCCTTGATGTATCAAATACCTATCCAAACTTGCATACCAAGCTTTGGGAGTTTTCTTTAATCCATATAATTCCTTTTTTAGTTTACAGACCATATCTGGTTGATCTGATAATTGAAATCCTTTTGATTGTTCCATGTAAACATCTTCTTTCAACTCACCATTTAGGAAAATAGACTTCACATCCCTTTGATAAACTTTAAAGTCTTTATGTGCTACAAATTCCAAAAACATTTTGATTGCTTCCATTCTATCCACTGGGGAAAATGTTTCTTCAAAGTCTATACCTTCTACTTGTGAGTAACCCTTACACAAAATTCTTTCTTTATTTCTTACCACTTTCCATTCTTATTCAGCTTGTTTTTGAATACCCACTTAGTTCCAATAATATTTTTATTTTCAGGTCTTGGAACCAATACCCAAGTCTTATTTTTCTCAATATGCATAAGTTCTTCTTCCATTTCCTTTATCCAATGTTTATCTTGACATGCCTCATTTACTATTTTAAGTAAAAATTTAGAAAGTAAACACATATTTAACTCAACTTCAACATCTCTTCTTGTCAATACACCTTTCCTTTTGTCTCCAATGAACTGTTCTTAGGAATGATTTCTTTGCACATACTTACGGGTCTTAGAAGTCTATGTTTCCAGAGATTCTTCCTCTTCATTTTATACTTCTTTTTCTTCAGATTTTTCTTCTTCTCCACAAGCAGGTTCATCTAATACATATCCATCTATAGTGACTAAATTCTATAAATCTTCATCAACCTTAACATTTTCACTTTCGACAATTTTCCTTAGCCTTTTGTTGTAACATCTATAAGCTTTGATTTTGGTAGAATATCCAAGGAAGATACCTTTATCAAACCTTACATCAAACTTTCCTAAGTTTTCTCCATCTCTTTTGATATAACATTTACTTTATGTTAACACTATGATTTGCACCCTAGTTGAAACTTAGCACAACTAATCATGTGAAACTTGGGAACTTTTCTAAGGTTGTGGGTAACCTTTATGGCAGAAAAGGACCTCTAGAGAAAGTTGGCTCTTTATTGGATATCATGTAAACTACTATTTTTCTTTTCTAAGGAAAAGGTAAAAAAGATGTAACTTTAAAATGAAATTAAAACTACTATCCTATGGCGATACACCAAACTAACTAAAAGACATGCAAACTTAGTTTAGCTACACTTTTCAATTAATAGCTTGAAAGAGGCTTACACAACTCATTTCTGCATATTGCTTACACAAATATTTTATAAGAGGGTGTTGACACAAGATCCTAGAAAGAAAAATACATTTCATAACTAGAAATCTTGCATTTTTTCACACAACCCATGACTTGTAAACATATATCTTCTTGCAACAAGTTACTTTTAGTGAGACAAAAATACAAGGCTACTTTCAGTGAGACAAAAATACAAGGAAAAAATGCAGATTTCACAAGTAGTTCAATCAATCACCATAAAGAGAATGCACACAAGAAAGAAAGTAATGGGAAGGAAAAATAACTCAATGCTATTAACATCCAAGGTACTCACTGTTTTACATGACAAGATGAGTTACAAATGCATGTTGAAGTCTGATGAAGGACTGTAGAATCACTATCTTCATAAATCTACAAATTAAGAACTAACTCCAAAATGTGATACAAGAAATGAATATATAACTCAACCCAAGTAGTGGCACCAGAATAGGAGCAAGCAACTACCTTGGGTCGGATCCACTAGAAAAGCCTAAAAATGAGGTAAAAGATTCTTCCCAAAACCATCTCCAACATGTGGAGAAAGTGGGTTTGACCATGCCAAGCATCTAGGCATGCAAAACCACCCCTAGATTCCAGAAAAATCTCCAACAAGGTGCATAAATTCCCCTACAAACGTGGCATATGTCTCCAAACTGGAAGTAACCCTCCAATATGCTTGCAACTTCATAAATTCAAGCATAACTCCTCTCTTCATGCATTGAAAACCTTCTCAAGTTATTTTACTTTGCATTACAAATAGTATTCTTGAATCAAGTGATTTATAAACATCACTTAATTAAAATACTTTACATTAAAAATGCAAAAAGAAAACAACTACAAGTCTATTGACTCCTTAGAAGACTTAAAGGCCCCACTTTGAGAATTACTAAGGCATAAAACATATTGTTTTAACCCATGGCTTCAATAACACACATTGCATTTTACATAAAACATGACAAAAAAATGCCATATTCCATCAGCATATGAAAAATAGGGTTAAGAAACCCTAAAAGTAGTGTGTCAAGGCATTCCATGTTTCATTTAATTTTTGTGTTTCATTTTCTAGAAATTTTACTTTGCAAAACGCGTCGCCATGGAAAGTTTGAGTTGATCTTTCTAAAGGATTTTACAGAGGATTGATGATGGTGGACTTCTTGCATTTTCAATGAAAAATTAAAAAAAATTATCGAGCTCAGGTAAACACTCTATTTCAATAAATTGTTTCCTCTTCCATTTTTTGTAGAAAAACGTTCCATTCGAGCTCGTGGTTTCTCCAATCTCTGTATTTTACCAGGCATCTTATAAATGAATGCTCTCTTGTATAATCTAGGGTTGTGGCTATATACTTGCACAAATTTGTTTGGGGTTTTGAGTTATCAAACCCACACCACCATTCATCTCTCTGTCAATAAGCTCATTTCGAGCTCTCATACCTTTTCATTATTACTTTTGTCTATAAATACAGAAACTGCTTTGTATTCCTATGGCCAAATTACACTCTTTATTGCAAGAATTCAAGGGCTTTAATTTGCAAGTGTGCACTCAATGCACTGTAAAGGATGCATAAGGGTTTCCTTTCTGCAAGTCTCATGCAATTTATGGAGTCGTGTTGTACTTTCTGAAGATTTTATGCATTTTATGAATGAAAACAATGATTCAAGGCCATGGCCATAAACCCTTCTAGATACCCACTTTTTCTCTTTTGCTTTCATTTGTAATGAAGGACATTCTGAATTTAATAATGAAATCCTTCTGTATAATTTATGAAACCATTGCTTCTCCTAGAGAATGTCACAGAGACCCCATATATCAATCAGGGTTTCTCTATTATGCAGCCTAAGAGCCCAAAACTTTGTATTTTATTTATGGGTTTGAGTATATGTTCTCTTATTAAACCCAAGAATGTTGAGGGTCTTCTTTTTGCATAGGTCGAGTACTTCATTCTTTCTTGAAATTTACTATATTTTGGTTATGATCTTGATCGATTCTTCTACAAGAAATAATAACAATAAGCTATCACGCTTTTTTGAATTTTTGTGCTTTGATTTGAATCTATTGCTCCTTGTGTTATTTTTGTTGTTGTCCCATGATACATGATCGAAAACATTGATATTTCTATTTCTTATGTAATCATCAGAGATATTATTCATTGTTTCATTGTTTGGCACTTCACCTATGGTACTCCTAAACACTATATTGCTACTCACTAACCATGATGTTGTAGCTTGACCTCTTAACATTTCATAAAAATGGTGCCTTGATCACTATGATTGATCTTAGAGATTTATATTTTTCAAATTCAATCATTCATGCCTATTCTCTAAATGACTTTCCTTAGACCTGAGGAAAAAACCCCATTCCATATTACAATCCCAAAATTTTGGTAATACATCTAATCATACATTATTATGTAGTACAACTCTAATGCTTAGAATAATCATCTATAAGTCTGCATCACTCAGGAGAATAGAAACACTATAATTATGGCTTCAAATGTAGATGATCTACCCCTCTTTTGATAGTGAATTTATTGACCACTAAGTTTAAATGAAACTCGTGGTGTCAAAACTGCCATCAAGTCTACCCTTTACATTTATGCATTATCCTTCATGATTCTTACTATCCTATATCTTTCAAACTATGTCCAAAGTATAATGTTCTATTGCATCATTTTTCCATAGGACTGATCATTCTTGCACAATAGATTATCTTTCTTCTAATCTGTCAATAGTTTATGTGTTGATTAAGCTCTATTCTGAAATCCTCTAAATATTGTCTCTATTTTTTGATACCTATACTGCAATATGTGAAGTCGTTATTCATTTCATACCTGTGGCATATCCATCTTTCCTCATGTATCTCTAATACAAAATACTTGACTTCTAGGTACATCACCTCATTTGGGAATTATGCTAACATTTAAAGGTGATACAATTTCTTTATGCATTTGCTACCCTTTTCTTTAGAGATATTTCCTTCTTGTGGGCACTAAAATGCCAGATTGGGAATCTCTAGAGGAAAGGCAACAAATGCTAGGAAAAAATTGTATGATGAGGTAGCAAAAGCATAATTGTGACACATACTTAGTATTTCTCATATGCATATCAAAAACAAGGTATAAGTAAAGAACCACCCTAAATATCTCATTTCCTAGCATGTTGGGCTCAACTCTTGTAGGAGCCTCATTTTACCCCACATGTTGAATTAAGATGAATAAAACAAAGAAATGATTACACCTATAGATGCACATGAAGCAAACAAGTTAGAAAAAATATGTGCATATGCCTGAAGGGCTTGATGATCTTGCTTCTTTCTTTGGACATGTACAGTTTATGTGTTTGTTTAATGTATTTGAGGGGCAGTTTATACCTTCATGGGTGCATGTACATGTAGTGTTAGAGAACTTCATTGCTTAGAGAACTACTCTAAAATCATTGCAATTTCCAAATGTAGGGGTTGGGAGCAGGGAGCTACAAAGGATGTGAGACAGCTCAAAGCAGGAGACAGGACAAATCAACAGACTCAAAGCCAGTCATCAGGCAATGACTGGCCTCTTCCCCTATATGTGCATTATTTCCTCTTAATCCATCAATGTATAAATTGTGCTTCAATTCCATTGGACAAGTTAAGTCTCATGGCTTGTGTGAGGCAAATATGTACTTTTGTATCAATAAAGATTACTTTTAGAAAGATTTTTTACAAATATTTTCCATATTGTATGCACTTGTATAAATGCAATAATTTGTTACTAAAACTTGTAATCTCTTTGATTTTTATGTTTATACAATTGAATGCAATATAGGGAAGATAGATAAGAAATGTACTTCACTTTCAATTTGCAAACACTCTAAACTCAGTCAACTTGAGAAAATAACAAAATGAGTAATATTTCTGGTGACATCTGCTATATGTTTACCTGCTAAACATTAAGACCAGTTTCTTAGACTTTTCATTGGGCACGGGGTCACTCAAGAACTCAAAACAGATCAAAAAACAACATGATTCAATGTTGTAACTCAACGAAGATGACTCAAAACACCTTGGAACTTGTTGAAAACCAAACTTATAGAAAGAAAACTATCTAACTATGTTGAGAAGCACTTAGGGAATCTGAAAACAACAACTAAACTAAGGTGCAACAACACTTATTGAAAACAAAACTTCTAAACTAGCAGAAGTGGTATAGATCAAACCTCAAAGCAACACTTGAGGTGTATCCCATTGACTAGGATAGGAAAAATCTCTCCATCCATCTTGGACAACTGGAATGCATTGTGCTCCTTGCACTCTGTGATAAAAAATGGGCCACTCCAGAAGCTATCAAACTTTGTATGCTTTCTTGGCCTGCTTTTTAACTCATCCCATTTGAGTACAACATCACCTTCTTTGAAAACTTTGGCAGTTTCCCTTTTATCAAAAACTCTTTTGGGTTGGAGTTGATGATATCCAAAGACTTCATAGCTTTGTATCTTATCTCTTCCAGCTCCATGAGCTAAGCATATCTAACCACTAATGGATCTTGTTCTTCAAAATTTCCAACTAATGTATAATGTCAAGATTTGGCAACTCTACAGACAAAGGTAATTTGGCTTCCTTTCCATAAACCATTACATATGGAGAATTTCTAGTATACCATTTGGGAGTTATCCTATCTGCCAAGCTCTTTGATTATCCTCCATTATTTGTTTAATGATTTTGATTATCCTCCATTATTCTTCACTGCCCAATCAATCACTCTAAGTCCCACAAATTCCAAGGAATTGTCTGAAATGATTGATTCTAGAACACCAAACCTAGTTATTATATCATCATAAAAGTTCAAAATATATGTTTCATTGGCTTCTTTCAAAGCCACCGCTTCAGTCCACCTTATGAAATAATCTGTAGCAGTGAGTACCCACTTGTGCCCAGCACTAGAAGGTGGGTTTATGGGTCCAATAAAGTCAACACCCCATCTCACGAAGGGTTGTTCCACTTGAATTGGCTACAAAGTTAATGTTGGAAACTTTTTCTTTCTTGCAAATATTGCACACTTCACACACTTTCTATCCCATGCATGGGCATCCTTAAACATGGTTGGCCAATAATAGCTAGCTCTCATAATTTTCCATGCAGTTGTTCTTAGGGAAAATGACCCCTTGTAGTTCCATCATGGAACTCATGAAGCACCTTTTCAATCTAATCTTGATCAATACATCTCAACAGAACACCATTTAGATCTTTCCTAAAAAGAATATTATCAATCAAGACATATGGAATTGACTATAACCTGAAATATCTTCTCTTAGCTCCGTCTAAACCTGGTGGACATTCACCAGTCTGCAAAAAATGTGTCATATCATGCACAAATCTTGTTGCTAATGTAGGTGCAACATTCTGATCCTGATTATATGTGACTAAAACTGCCTTTGTTTCTATTTTCTCTTCACTTTCTAGTGTTGAAGTAAGATGCTCACAAAGTCCTTTTCCTCTTACCAGCTTTATGATCTTGATATCAATATCAAATTCCATGACTTTAGTAATCCATCTAGCTCTCTTTTCATTGAGATCCTTACTCAACAAGAACTCTTTCACACTCGGATGTGCTACCATTAAATGAATCTTATTATTGGAAATTAATGGCTTAAACTTTTTCAGGCTCCTTATGACAAACAAAACATGTTTTTCCACAAATGAATACCTCTGCTCATAATCTTCCAAACCTTGGCTAAAAAATGCAATGGGCTACTCAAAACCTTCATCATTTTGATGTACAAGCATTGTAGAAACAAAATCTATACTTCAAAATGCATATAGAATAAAGTCTTTTGAGAAATCTGAATTTATCAATGTGGGAGTTGATGCTAAAGCTTCTTTAATGGATTCAAAATTGTGTTTAGCTTCTCTAGTCCAGCTAAAAATTGCATTCTTTCTTAGCATAGTAGTCAAACATTGTAAAAGATTTTCAACATCAGGTATAAACCTTCTCAACAAGTTACTTTTTCCCAAGAAACTCTGCAACCCTTTCTTGTGATTGGGTAAAGGCAACTCTAATATGGCTTTGACTCTCTCAGGATCAATAGTAATTCCCTGTTTTGACACTATGTGTCCTAACAACTTACCCTCATGAACAACAAAGATACTTTTCTTGGGATTAAGGGAGATTTTGTATTCCCTACATCTTTCAAACACTTTTTCTAAATGCAACAGATGTTCATCAGCATTTTTTTAGAATACTGTTACATCATCCAAATAAATAAGCACAATTTTATTGATTAAACCTTGAAAATCCATGTCCATAGCCCTTTTAAAAGTGGCTCCAGCGTTGGACAGGCTGAAAGGCATTCTCTTGTAGGCCATAGTGCCCCATTTTGTTGTAAAGGCAGTCTTGTATTGGTCCTCTTCTTTGACCAATACCTAGTTATAACCAGAATATCCATCAAGTAGAGAAAACCTCTCAGAACCAGCAACCACTTGGAGGATCTGCTCCATGGAGGGTAATGGTTAATGGTCTTTTAAAGATGCTCTAGTAAGATCACTAAAATCTACACATAATCTTATCTCACCATTTTTCTTTCTAACTGGAACCAGGTTAGAAACCCAGGAGGTGTGTTTAATTGGAAATATCATACCTCCTTCAACTAACTTAGTCAATTCTTTAATCATTAAAGGTTCAAGCTTGGGGTTCAAAGTTCTTTTCTTTTGTCTTACAGGCTTTGCGTTGGGTTCAAGTTATATTTTGTGTTGAGAAATTCTAGGATCTAATCCTTTTAAATCAGAATAATCCTAAGAAAAAACATCCTGAAATTCTTGGTATAAAGCAATGAAAGCCTTCCTATCTTCAATTGAACAATTTTTTCCTATCTTAAGAAGCTTACCTTTAAAGATCTCCATCTCTTCATAATGCTCTTCTTTAATCTGAATGTTGGTTTTGTTCCTTTTCAGCTGGTCATCAATGTTTAAGATGGATTCTAACGTAACCAGACCCCTAGGCAGCTTAGTTGTCCTCAGATAGATAATATGATCCTCATATTATTGTTTTAACTTTTCCTGGTTTACAATAGAAAGTTGATCTTCCTCAAGAAAAAAACTTAAAATTTGCTCATCACTTTCAAATACTTTCCAATTAATATTGTTGTCAAGGATAGAGGGCCTAACAACTATTTTAACATGTTGTTATACCTTCTGTTTCCTAATCTCATATGGTATGTCAAACTGAGCACCAATTGCAACGAATCTATTTGTGTGCTTATTTTGACTCCTAGGGATTGAAATTAGATTAAAGGCATCGAAATCCTCTATCATATCCCATACCCTATGTTTATAAGATTTCAAGGTATCATTTTTGTCACATTTAACCCTCTCACCTAATTAACAATCAGTTTGTTGTCCCCAAACACTTGAAAGTAGCTAATTCCTCTTCCCCTTTCCCATTCTAAGCCTTGGATCAGACCTTCATACTTAGCAGTATTATTAGAACAAGAAAAAGAAAATCTAAAAGCAGCATAATATCTACCACCTTGTGGAGAAATCAACATTGCACCTCCACCAGCTCCATTTCTACTTCTGGAGCCATCAAAGTACATTTGCCATAGTTCATATCTTGTTGTGGTAATTGTTGTTTTGCCTTATTTTCAAGGTTTGGCATCTCTATTTCTGGTTCATGCAGCACATAAATACCCAATTCAACTTCCTGAATGAGCTCATTCAGATTATCCACTATATTTTATATTGCTCACTCATTTAGCAAGCTCATTGTCTTCAAAAACAATATAGTTAGCATTAACTGCACTTGGCACATAAGTTTTAATATGATCCTTTGCCAATGACTCTAATTTTATTGTCACTTTTGTTTCATACCTGGTCCTAAAAAGCATATGGGACTAGTTAGAAGACATATAACCTCCAATTTTTGCAATGAAGTCCCTTAATAAACACATGGCAAAGAATGGAGGTAAATAAATAATGAAGACATCCTAGGGAATTGAAAAAGTTGGATAGGCATGTAATGTGAGACCCAAATCTTTGATAACACCAATAGTGTTAACTTTTGTACCATCTAGCTGAAGTACTCCTTTTTCAAGGGGTTGGTATTTTAGTCCTAACTGGTCTGCAATCTTTTTTGGCATGACTAAACCATTGGCTCCACTATCAACCATACAATTATGAACTAATTTGTCTCCTACAATCAATGTTACATAGAAAGGAGGAGGCTTGATGCCTTTTTAGGCTCTTTACTTGGTTATTTTCTTTGTTGTTTATCATTATCCTAGGGTACATTTGTGAAAACAACCTTAATTATATCAACTAGAGCTTCACTAGTCACTGCTTTTTCAGTCAAGGAAGATTGCAACAACTCTTTTTGGCCTGGGATTGCCAAAGAGCCACATAGACATTGTAATATTCATTTTTTTTCATATTCTCAACAATATTGAAGGGAGCAACAAAATTTACCTTCTATTGTATCCTTGCAGCAGCAGGTTCAATTTGCAAGTGGGGTTTCTCCCTAGAAGCAACTTGTGTATTCCTCTGCAAAATGCAGAGTATTTATGATGTAGATGGTTCGGTGGCTATTGCTTTTCCTTTATCAGTTGCTTGCTCAAGTTCAAAGGCTCTTTTCTTTGCTCTTGTGTTTGCAGCAATTGGAGAATCATTTGCATTAACTCCACATAACTCTTCTCCCTGCTAGTTTAATAGAGTAGCATCACTTGAAGGTTGATCTTGTTGCTATGAGGCTCCATCATTAGGTGTGTTATGTTGTGAATTTGAAACACTCTACACCATTAATGTCTGATTTATAATTCCATTTGAGCATGTGGCCTGATTATGTGGTTGGTTGCATGGATAACACCATTCGTAATTTGTATCCAAGTTGTTCTAAATAGGGACAATGTCCCTAGTTGTATTAATGGGAGTAGGATTATTTATTTGAAAAGGCCTTGTGTTAATATTTTGTCTAGGACCTTGGTGGTTACCTTGATATTGTTTCCTATTGCCTTGGTACTATTGTTGTTGACCTTGATAAGGCTGATTTGCAACCTGGTTGTGTTGTTGATAGGCTATGTTATATAATTGTTGCTTCTCTAAGCTTACCAACTTATTACGAAAAGTCTGAAGCAGGATTTTGATCTCTTGTAGCTCCTGAGATGAGCTTGGAAGAAAATTTTATTGACTAATAGCAGCTGGAACAATAGCTGGTAACACCGGTACAACGAGAAAAGGTGTAAAAGGTGGTATTTGCAGAGGCATACTAGGTTGAATTTCTAGAAAGATAGGCATTGGTGGCCTAGGATCAATCTTACCTACCTGAATTAAGCAGTTTTATGTCTTGATTGCTACCTCATATGCATCTAGTAAAGACACTCCTCCCATTGACTATGTCATGACCACTATTTTACTGTTTATAGATTTTAGACAGTATAAGAAGTCATACTCAGGAAAAGGACTCACCATAGCTGGGATTTTGTCCCAAGTCTTCAGAAATCTGAAATTAAAGTCTGTCATTTGCTCTTGAGGAGCTCTTTTTATATTTTTCAATTGCTCTACCAATGATAGGTGATCAGACTTGTCTTGAAACTACTTATGCAGATTATCTCTTAATTCATCCCAAGTTGCAATAGACCCAACTTGTAGACCTCTAAACCACTACAATTCATTTCCTTTCAATGAGGCTGCAAGTAATCTAATAGGTACATTCTCTTGGGTTATATGATGAAGCCCACATAGAGATGCTACATCTCTGATGTGTTCAATGGGGGTTGTTTGATCTTCTCCTATGAAAAATGGTAAGATTTTAAAGGCTACTATAGGGATATCATCATGTTTGGAAAAATTCAATGGAATTCCTCTATTGAATGACACAAAAGGTTGATTTCTAGCCATTTACACAGCTGGAGGTTGATTAATCTGAGCTGAAACAACAAGAATTGAAGTTGTAGTTATAACTGAACTGGCTTTAAAGGTTGGTCTAAAACTTGGAGGGGTTGAATAAACCCTCTTTGAGATGGAAGTTCTTTTAACAGACCTACTCTGCCTTCTAGGTGGAGACAATTCTAAATATTCAAAAGAATGTGAGCTCCTAGTTTGAATATTTTTCATGTCAAGCTTCACAGCATTGGTCTTTAAACTCTACTCATAGTGGAAGTCACTAGATATGCAAAAATATTCCTCTTAAAGGCTTGAAAATGTTGGCAGCATATCAAAACCAGCAATAACTTATGTTTTTTCTGAACTATCTAATTCAACAGTCCCACCGAGCATGCCAAAACTGTTAACACTATGATTTGCACCCTAGCTGAAACCTTACACAACCAATCATGAGAAACATGGGAACTTTTCTAAGTTTGTGGGTAACCTTTATGGTAGAAAAGGACCTCCAAAGAAAGTTGGCTCTTTATTGGATATCACCTAAACTACTATTTTTCTTTTCTGAGGAAAAGGTAAGAAAGATGTAACTTTAAAATGAAATTAAAACTACTATCCTATGGCGATACACAAAACTGACTAAAAGACATGCAAACTCAGTTTAGCTACATTTTTTAGTTAAAATCTTGAAAGAGGCTTACACAACTCATTTCTGCATATTTCTTACACAAATATTTTATAAGAGGGTGTTGACACAAGATCCTAGAAAGAAAAATATATTTCATAGCTAGAACTCTTCCATTTTTTCACACAACTCATAACCTGTAAACATATATCTTCTTGCAACAAGGTGCTTTCAGTGAGACAAAAATACAAGGAAAAAATGCAGATTTCACAAGTAGTTCAATCAATCACCATAAAGAGAATGCACACAAGAAAGCAAGTAATGGGAGGGAAAAATAACTCAATGCTATTAACACCCAAGGTACTCATTGTTTTACATGACAAGATGAGTTACAAATGCATGTTGAAGTCTGATGAATGATAGTAGAATCACTATCTTCAGAAATCTACAAATTAAGAACTAACTCCAAAATGTGATACAAGAAACGAATATATAAATCAACCCAAGTAGTTGCACCAAAATAGGAGCAAGCAACTACCTTGGGTCGGATCCACCAGAAAAGCCTAAAAATGAGGTAAAAGATTCTTCCCAAAACCATCTCCAACATGTGGGGAAACTAGTTTTGACCATGCCAAGCATCTAGGCATGCAAAACCACCCCTAGATTCCAGAAAAACCTCCAACAAGGTGCATAAATGCCCCTACAAACATGGCATATGTCTCCAAACTGGAAATAACCCTCAAATATGCTTGCAACTTCATAAATTCAAGCATAACTCCTCTCTTCATGCATTGAAAACCTTCTCAAGTTATTTTTCTTTGCATTACAAATAGTATTCTTGAATCAAGTGATTTATAAACATCACTTAATTAAAATACTTTACATTAAAAATGCAAAAAGAAAACAACTACAAGCCTATTGACTCCTTGGAAGACTTAAAGGCCCCACTTTGAGAATTACTAAGGCATAAAACATATTGTTTTAGCCCATGGCTTCAATAACACACATTGTATTTTACACAAAACATGAAAAAAATACCATATTCCATTGGCATATGAAAAATAGGGTTAAGAAACCCTAAAAGCAGTGTGTCAAGGCATTCCTCATTTCATTTAATTTTTGTGTTTCATTTTCTAGAAATTTTACTCTGCAAAATGCACCGCCATGGAAAGTTTGAGTTGAGCTTTCTGAAGGCTTTTATAGAGGATTGATGATGGCGTACTTCTTGCATTTTTAATGAAAAAGAAAAAAAAGTATCGAGCTCAGGTAAACACTTTATTTTAGTAAACTTCTTCCTCTTCCATTTTCTGTAGAAAAACATTTCATTCAAGCTCGTGGTTTCTCCAATCTCTATATTTTACTAGGCATCTTATAAATGAATGTTCTCTTGTATAATCTAAGGCCGCGGTTATATACTTGCACAATTTTTTTGGGGTTTTTGAGTTATCAAACCCATGCCACCATTCATCTCTCTATCAATAAGCTCATTTCGAGCTCTCATACCTTTTCATTATTACTTTTGTCTGTAAATACAAAAATTGCTCTATATTCCTCCAGCCAACTTACACTCTTTATTGCCAGAATCTAAGGACTCTAATTTGCAAGTGCGCACTCAATGCACTGTAAAGGATGCATAAGGGTTTCCTTGCTACAAGTCTCATGCAATTTCTGGAATCTTCTTGTACTTTTTGAAGATTTTGTGCATTTTATGAATGAAAATAGTGATTTTGGGTCACGGCCATAAACCCTTATGGATACCCACTTTTGCTCTTTTGCTTTCATTTGTAATGAAGGACATTCTTAATTTAATAATGAAATCCTTTTGTATAACTTATGAAACCCTTGCTTCTCCCAGAGAATGTCACAAAGGCCCCATATATGAATCTGGGTTTCTCTATTATGTGGCCTAAGAGCCCAAAAATTTGTATTTTATTTCCGAGTTTGAGTATATGTTCTCTTATTAAACCTGAGAATGTTGAGGGTCTTCTTTTTGCATAGGTCAAGTACTTCATTCTTTCTTGACATTTACTATATCTTGGTTATGAGCTTGATTTATTCTTCTAAAACAAATAATAACAATAGGCTATCACACTTTTTTTATTTTTTGTGCTTTGATTTGAATCTATTACTCCTTGTGCTATTTTTGTTGTTGTCCCATGATACATTATTAGAAACATTGATATTGTTGTTTCTTATGTAATCATCAGAGATATTATTCATTGTTTCGGTGTTTGGCACTTCACCTATGGTGCTCCTAAACACTGTATTGTTGCTCACTAACCATGATATTGTAGATTGACCTCTTAACCTTTCATAAAAATGGTGCCTTCATCACTGTGATTGGTCTTAGAGATTTATATTTTTAGATTCAATCATGGATCAATCATTCATTCCTATTCTCTAAATGAATTTCCTTAGAACCTAAGGAAAACACCCCATTCCATATTACAATCCCAACATTTTGGTAATACATTTGATCATACATCATTATGCAATACAACTCTAATGCTTAGAATAATCATCTGTAATTCTACATCACTTAGGAGAATGGGAACACTATAATTATGGCTTCAAATGTAGATGATCTGCCCCTCTTTTGATAGTAAATTTATTGACCACTAAGTTTAAACAAAACTCATGGTATCAAAACTTCCATCAAGTATGCCCTTTACATTTATGCACTGTGCTTCATGATTCTTACTGCCCTGTATCTTTCAAACTATGTCAAAAGTATATTGTTCTATTGCATCATTTGTCCATAGGACTGATCATTCTTGCACAATAGATTATCTTTCTTCTGATCTATCAATAGTTGATGTGTTGATTAAGCTTTGTTATGAAATCGTCTTAATATTGTCTCTATTTTTTTACACTTATACTACAATATGTGAAGTCATTATTCATTTCATACCTATGGCATATCCATCTTTCCTCATGTATCTCTAATACAAAATACTTGAATTCTAAGTACATCACCTCATTTGGGAATTATGCTAACATTTAAAAGTGATACAATTTCTTTTGGCATTTGCTGCCCTTTTCTTTAGAGATATTTCCTTCTTGTTGGCACTAAAATGCTAGATTGGGAATCTCTAGAGGAAAGGAAGGAAATGCTAGGACAAAATTGTATGATGAGGTAGCAAAAGCATAATTGTGACACATACTTAGTATTGCTCATATGCATATCAAAAACAAGGTATAAGTAAAGAACCACCCTAAATATCTCATTTCCTAGCATGTTGAACCCAACTCTTGTAGGAGCCTCATTTTACCCCACATGTTGAATTAAGATGAATAAAACAAAGAAATGATTACACCTGTAGATGTACATGAAGAAAAAAATTTATAAAAAAAATATGTGCATATGCCTGAAGGGCTTGATGATCTTGCTTCTTTCTTTGGACATGTACAGTTTATATGTTTGTTTAATGTATTTGACGGGTAGTTTATACATTCATGGGTGCAATGACATGTAGTATTAGAGACCTTCATTACTTAGAGCATTGTTCTAACATCATTGCAATTTCCAAATGCAGGGGATGGGAGCAGGGAGCTACGAAGGACACGAAACAACTCAAAGCGGGAGATAGGACAAGTCAACAGACTCAGAACCAATCATTAGGCAATGACTGGCCTCTTCCCCTATATGTGTATTCTTTCCTCTTAATCCATCAATGTATAAATTTTACTTCAATTCCATTGGACAAGTTAAGTCTCACGGCTTGTGTGAGGCAAATATGTGCTTTTGTATCAATAAAGATTACTTTCAAAAAGATTTTTTGCAAATATTTTCCATATTGTATGCACTTGTATAAATGCAATAATCTGTTACTAAAACTTGTAATCTCTTTAATTTTTATGTTTATACAATTGAATGCAATATAGGGAAGATAGATAAGAAATGTACTTCACTTTCAATTTCCAAACACTCTAAACTCAGACAACTTGAGAAAATAACAAAATGAGTAACACTTCCAAATATTCTAAAGTACTTGACAGTAGGACTCCTTCCATACCATAGCTTATAAGCAATCTTTGTGTTGTTAGCTTTGGCTTGAACTCTATTGGTTATGTAAACAATGGTATGTATTTCTTCTCTCTAGTAAAATTCTAGTATTTTAGCTTCTTTTATCATTGTTCTTGTAGCTTCTTGAATAGACCTATTTTTCCTTTCAACAACTCCATTCTACTAAGGATTTCTGGGGGAAAATAGCTACCTTTTTATTACATGAACTTCACAAAAAATGTTAAACTTATTGGAGGTGAATTCTCCACCTCTATCAGACCTAAAACATTTAATTTTTCAATCCATTTCATTCTCAACCATAGCTTTAAATGCTTTGAATCTATCTAGAGCATCAAATTTTTCACTAAGAAAAGTAACCCATGTCATTCTAGAGTAATCATCAATCAAAAGCATGATATTTCTATCACCTTGAATACTTCTCACCCTTGTTGAACTACAAATATCTTTATTTATTAATTGTAGTAGTGGGTAAAAGCAATAAGTTGGGTCCACAAATAGGGGAAGTTTTAGCCAAAAAAATATTGTAGAAAACGTGTACGCGTTATTAAAAAATGTGTGTGTTATGCTTTAGGAAAATGAGCCTAAAAAAATGTGTATGCACTAAAAAACATGTACGTGTTATAACACATACACATTATATAACGTTGCGGACACTGATTTTGGTACCCAAAGTTCTCTTGCACTTTTAGGGTTTTTCACCTAAAAGGAGAGAAGTAGGCCAAAATGTGCAATGTCCACATTCAAAACTAATGCAAGTATGAATGAAATATGCCTAAATGTAATGTCCTAAATTTAAGGAATTGGTAAAAGATATTGATTATTAAGGAAAAATTAATGAAATGTAAATTGTTTGAAAACACAGTGTTGCATGCAAAAACACCTAGAAAGATGAATAGAAATGCAAACAAAACATAACAGGAAAGAAAAATAGAAAGAATGCACCTGGAAATGCATTGCAGACTGGAATAGAGAATGGAAATGATGTCGATTCTAAAAAAATTTCCTACTAGGACACTTATACCATTCTGGGGGACCTAGTCCCAGATCTGGAAAACTACATCGGAGCCCGTTTCAGTCAAATGGGTATCCAAATCTACAGAAAACTCTGAAAAAACAAGTGTTTTTGGACTAAGTCACCACTATTTGTGACTTAGTCCACTTCTCAATTTATGAAAATCTGAAAGTGGAAACGCGAGTCCTCAGTTTGCACTTTAGTTCCTAACAGGTGTCCACCCTTGAAACTCTAATTTTCAACACTGTAAGTGGATTTTTTAGATATTTTGGTTTGTTCAACAAGAAGATGTCTTCAAAAAATTTGCAACCAATTCTTCAATGATTTCCAAGCCATCAAGATACCTAAATCTGCAAGCACACAAAGAAAGAGAAAGAAATGTTGAATGTTAGGCATGGGGGTTTGCCTTGGTCAAACCCATTTTTAGGTAGTTAAACCAAAATGAAGAAACAATGTAATGAAGCATGAAATAATGGAATTAGAGACTTTCCATGATGATAGATCTTGTTTTTTTGCAGCAAAAGATGAAGAATATGCACTTGAATGTCTTAAAAAGCTATCTTGATGACTTAAAATGCTAAAACCCTAGCTTGCTTGACTGGAGATGGAAGATGAATGAGTTAAGATCCTTATGAATAAGGGGTTTATCTGGGAAATCCACCTAATTTTCCCATTAATTTGACCCCTAAGGCCGACATGAAGGAAAAAGAAACTTAAAATCCAATTTTTCTTGTTTGAACCTCGAAAATAGCCCAAATGGGACTAAGTCGCCAGGCTAGGTGACTTAGTCCCACCTAGATGGGAATAATTCATCCAGATAGGTGACTTAGTCCCACAAGGATTATTTTTCCAACTGTATTGTCAAGGAGTGAAGAAAACAGGATTATATGATGATTTTATCAAGTCTTTGATCAAATTAAGCCTCAGGATGACAATATGGGGTAATAGGGGCCTACTAATGATTATGTAAAGGGTAATTATGGCTAGGGACACAAATTTTGATGTCAAAGTGTGATTAAATACACTTTACATCATTAAAATGAGGTCCACATAGCCTAGAAAGGCACAACATCGAATGTGAATGTGTAAAACACATTACAACACTAGATTAGAATTAGGTTTATTTTACAAGCCTTCTAAATTAATGTGAGAATGTCATTAAATACATTTTACAATATTGAATTAGGGGAAAAAAGGTCCATTAGTCTAGAAAAGTGTGAAAGTCTCTTACAACACTTTACAACACCTTTACAAGACATCGTTAGATGCATTTTATTCAATTTGCAAGGGTCCAAGACCTAATGTGGATGTGTAAAACACCTCACAACACTAAATTAAGGCATCATTAAGTCCAATTTATCATCAATTATTCTCATATCAAGCAAGAGATACATTTTTGGCAACACAAATGCATACATGTTTTATAACATGTATGAGTCATTTATTTAAAAAATTAAATACCTTTTAGAAACGTGTACACATTTTAAAACCCGTATTCATTTTGTAACACAAAATGCATACACATTTAAAAATCTATACGCGTTTTGTAACACAAAATGTGTATTCCTTTTAAAACACGTACGCGTTTTGTAACATAAAATGCATACGCGTTTCTAAAAGGTATTTAATTTTTTAAATAATCAAGCAAATAAAGAACATGTATGTGTTTTGTAACGCGTACACATTTTTAAAATTTTGAATCCCCAACCCACATGCTGCCTCAGTTTTAGGCTCTAAAAAGCTTGGCAACCCGATCCTTAGCCTTTGACCTGCAACTAGAAAACTAAGGCAGGTTCAAGAGAAATGTCCAACTTTGCAAATATGGATGATGTACTTTTTTTTAAATCAATCTATGAAATTAAAACCCGTTAGAGAACACAATGTCTAGTTTCCAAATATATTTTTTTTTTTAAAGATTGGATTATATTTATTATTTTTTAATTAATTTCTAAGAAAACTAGTCCATAAACTTGAAATATCAGACTTTTTGTTTTTTAATAACTTTTTTTTGGTTAATTTTCTTGTAAAAAAAATTATATGGCATCAATCTTTAGACAATTCTCTACACAATAAAAAAAAGATTAAAAAAATGTTTATTTTAGATCCAATTATGTTGTTTGTACACGTTGATTTTTAAAAACAACAATTAAGGCCAATAAAAATTCAATTAAAAATATTCAAAAATAAAAATAAAAAATATCCTCATTAATCTTCATGTTGTTAGCTATCTTTCCCCAAAATGAATTAGCAAAATACTTTTATTTGGGTCAAAAAGTGGTGTTCGTACATGTGCATGGCATGGTAAAAAAAATGAGTTTTAAAAAGTGGTTTTTATACATCCCTATCAAAATTCAATTTCTATCATTTGGTATTTGAATAAATAACATATTTGAAAACTAGATTCAAAATTTTAAATTTCATATTACTCACTTTTTTAAGATTCATTGTGTAAGTGCCTCAAATTTTCAGTCCAAATGTGACAAATTCTAAAAAACAACAAAAATACTTCCACTTTTGAGCTTTTTGTGGACCCAACTTCTTGCATCAACCCTAGTTCGGTTGTAGATTTTTCCTTTCCCTTGAAGCTACTCTTTGTTTGTTTTCCAAATTGACAATTTTTTCAAACAATATTGATGGGCTTTGTGATTCTTGGTGGATCTCTTATTGCTTGAACTGAACCGATTCTAATGAAATTGTTAGAATTCATGTGACACATACTTTGGTGTCATAACCAATTGTCATTAATCTGAGTCATAAAGAAATGACCATCAACACCCTTAACTTGATAGATATTTCCTTTTGTCCTCTTACCAACAACAATCATAGTTTTGGACCCTTTTTTGATCTCACATCTATTATCTTGAAATACAAGATTATCATTTGCTACACATTTTCCCAACACTTAAATATTATGCCTTAAACCCTTAACATAGTAAACATCTTCAGTATTATGCTTTGCATCAAAACTAATTAAACCTATTCCACAAATCTTAGCTCCTGAATCATCTCCAAATTTAACTAGTCCTCCATCATACTTTTCAAGTTTAACAAACTTACTTTTGTCTCCAATCATGTGATCTTAGAGCACCACTATCAATAACCCAGTAATTTTTATCATGTCTAGCATGAAAAGTAGATACAAAAGTACCTTCAACATTATCTTTCTTCTCTAGAACACTCTCCTTCACACAACTTTCAAAATTAACAGAAGTATATTCATCTTTTAAAACTAAGAACAAGCATTCATTTTCATCAACATCTCCATAAACAAATTCATCATCAAAAATACCGACATCTTCTTTAACAAAGTAACTTATTTTAATCATTTTTCCTCTTTCCTCCTTATTTTAATTATTCACAACTCTGTTTGGATATCTTGAGGCATAGTGGCCAATATTTCTAGAGTTAAAACATTTGAAAGGTAGTTTACCTTTGTATTTACTGGTTCCCTTTTTCATCCTTCTTACAAAGTTAGCTTCCACATTATCAAGATCATCATCATCTGAATCTCAATCTTTTATGATTTTCCAACCTTGAAAGTAGTCTCCACTTTTGTGCAATTTTTCATACAAGTTTTCTCATTTCATATGAAGTTAGTGTACCAAACAATTGCTCTCTAGAATATGTATTAAAATTTGCAACTTCTTCAATAGCAGATACCTTTTCACTATAAGCATAAGGAAGAGTTCTAAGAACTTTCTTTACCACTCTAAGTTCTTTGATTGTGCACCAAGGCCTCTCATTGCACTCACCAATTCATCGACCCTCTACATGTAACTTTCAATTGTTTCATGTCTTCAGACATTCATAGGGTTTCAAATTATGCCTTCAAATTTTGCAACTTAGCTTTTTTAACCTTCTCATCTCCTTCATAAATGCTTTCTAAGGTGTCCCAAACTTCTTTAGTAGTTTTTAGATTCGTAACTTTTACTAATTCAAAATGTGAAAGACTACTTATAATAGTGTACCTTGATTTGCTACTTGTTTCATGAGCCTTGATCTCTTCAGCTTATTTGGACCATTTTGAGGTGAAATATATTGAGTCTATATTTCCTTTTCAATATTGTATCTAAAGGATGCCAAATACCCTTACATGTTTGTCTTGTAGACTGCATAGGTTGTGCCATCAAAATTAGGGCACTGAATATTGTGCATCTCGTTCATCCCAGACCTACCTTAAGCAGTTAAGCTTTTCTCCAAGGAACCTTGTTCTGATACTAATTTTTGAATGAAAAAAATAACTAAGAGGTGGGGTGAATCAATTGTATCCAACTAAAATATAAAACCCTCAACAATAATTAGATCCAAAAGTATTCATTAAACCCTTATACTATTATAATGATTAATCATGCAATGTAGATAACATAAATGAAAATAACAACACCATGCGCAAGAGAACACCAAATTTGGTATAGATCTAAAAATATATTGAAGGAAATATAATAATCATCCAATATCCTAACAATGGTGAAGGAAATGTATTAAGTGGTAAATATTTGGTACAAATCTAAAAATATATTGAGTTCTTAACAAGATTAAAGTTTTTGACAAGGCAAGAAATGTTGATATGTTCTATGTTTAGTGGTTTTTCAAGGTTTTTTAAGTTTTTAGATTTCTCATGAACTTTGAAACTTATCCACAGTTACTTGGTTATCTCAAGTTCCTATTTACATTTTTCTCTTGCTCCCACGAAGTGCTCCTTTTTTCCCTTTCAAACCTTGGGCCCCAATGGGAAGTTTGTTACTTCAGGTTCCCCTTCCTCATGTACCTCTACCTTTTGTTCCCTACCTTTTTCTTGTCATCTCCTTATGGACCTCATGACTCCCTATGAACTTGGAATTTAAAATCCCAAGTCCATGTTTCCTTTTTCCATTTACCTTCTCCTCATTAAATCCTCATTCAATTTCCTTTTAGATCTTGGGCCCTTATAAGAACCAAGAACTCAAAGTTGTATTTCCTTGGTTCCTCTTTGTCTGCTCCCCAACATATATAACCATTCATCCCTTTTGTTCTGCAAGTATTTTTAAGAACTTGAAACATTATTTTTCTAGGTTTGTGTTACTTCTTGGTGTCAATCCTTGAATTTTTTTCCCTTCCCTTGCATGTTTAAATTAAGGGCTCATTTGGAGCTTGAAACCAAAAGTTCCAGTTTTGAGTTCCTTCCTAACTCCCGTCATACCCAAGCAAAGTTCAAACTCCACTTAAAACTTGGAACTAGTTCCAAGTTCTCATTTTAGCTTGAAGCCTAGTATCCACCATTCTTTTAGAATCCTAGATCCTATTTTTGTCTTGGCGCTTAGGCTTGATCAATATAAAGTTCTAATTTTTAGTTCTTGTCTAAGGCTTGAGCTTGATTGATGCAAATTTTGAGTTTCCAAGTTTCTCACATAACTTGAACCCCTACCATACCATATTTTCATGTGCAATTTTTATGTTTCCTCCAAAAACTTAAAACTTGTGTGGTACATCAAAGGTTCCAGATTTAAGGTTCCTCCTCTAACCTAAAACTTAACAAGCAAAAAGAACTTCAGGTTAAGGCTCACCTAGCTACCGACTTTTATTCCACTTACTCTCCTATTTTCCATTAATGATCTAAAATGTTTTAGATGAAAGAATTATGGCCCCTCATGCCTGAAGATAATTCAGATATGGTTGAGGTTATTTTTAGGTATAAAAGATGATGAAAAATGTGATATGGAAGTGTGGAAACCATGTGCAACATTTATGGCCATGGATTTTCATGGTTTTCATGTAAGTTTGCATATTTCCCATGTAGGGATGACCTAAAATGGGTATAAGGAATTTAGCTTTTCATTATTCAATGGATGGGAATTCAATTTGAGGAAAAATAAAGAAGAAAACACTTGTAGGAAGATAGAGTTTCAAGTTTAGTGAAGCGAAGAAACATAATTATGTATTCTAATGATTTTGGTTCTTCTAAAATTTATAATGAACTCATCGCAATCTCTAAAGAAATTTTTTAAAGTGTGTAATCAACCTTGATTGAGTGTCTCCATTGACATTGTGCTAATTTCTAGATGTATATGTGATAAGTTGGTCAATTACATGACTATAAAAACCCTACAAAACGTTTGCATGGTATATTTTCACAATAATAAAGGAAATGTTTAGGTTTGTCTATGAATAACTAAGTAGACTCATTTAATATTCTACAATTTCAAGTACTTCCTTAAATGTGTATGCAGAACCTAGTTTAATTTTATATTTTTAGCATACTCTTCAGTGAAATATTCATTAAGGTGGCACACCATGATTGTAATCATTACATGTTTTGAATGAATTCATAATTTTTGTAACTTGATAGAATTGGCACTAATCTATAATTTACTCCACTTATCATCAACCAAACACATTAAAATGAATTAATCATAATCACTATATTTTATTCGTGTTATGTTATTTTGTCCATACTCCAATGTATGCTTTTGTAACAAAAGGTGTTATTCACCTATATTTTACAAACTCTACGTGATAATTTTTTTTTTATTATATTAAGGTGTGTAGCCTTGCATCTCTAAACCATGTAGGTACATTGGGACAACCAAAATAGGGGTACACCATGCAATAGTTATGGTAAGGTAGTTGTTTAGTACCATATAATTCAACTCCTTAGAGAAACCCCCTTGGTCTTGTAGATCTAAAAGTGAAGGAGCTCGTACCCACCTCATAAAAATTGGTTGTTAATTCCCTAATATGGACATATGATTTGTGGCCATCTTCCTAGGTTTGACACTCGTAGCCCTTGGGAAATTATCCATCCTTAGGGATTTGGGATTTACAACTTAGATCACCAACAATGTCTATGGAGTAATCTTTTTCTTGACAATACTTTTGTGATTTTAAAAATCATCAAATTCCTTAGAATAATACTCTCCTCCATTGTTATATCTCAAAACCTTAATCTTATGTTCTAATTACTTTCATACTATAGATTTAAATTCTTTAAAATTAGTGAAAACTTCATATTTATGTCAAATGAAATAAATCTAAGTAAATCTTGAAGCATCATAAATGAAGGTCATAAATTATTGATATTTAGGTCAATAGAACCAACATCCAAGTGAATGATTTCTAATTTACTCTATACTTTAAATTTTCTTATAGAAACTTATTATCTATTTTGTTTACCAAACACACAACTCTTAGAAAAGGAAAAATTATCTTTAAAATAGGAAAATTTATCATTTAACTCTTTATTTATTATAATATTTAAAAATTCCTCACATATGTGGCATAATTTACAGTGCCAGAAAATATATGTATTGTTAGATTTTCTACTTATATAGATGAAATTACAAATATTAGTGTCATTTAGTCTGAATAAGTTTCATATTCTTGACCCTTTTTCTACCACCAAGTTTCATCTCATAACTTGAAACACAACTTAAACTTTCACCATTCAATAATTGCATATAAATTATTGTCTCCAAGGTATACCTCCCCACTATAAAATTCATGATATTAGAAAAAATTTCCTTATAAGAAATCATTTGGTATGAGCATCTTGATTTATCTAACCAATGTTCATTAGATATAATATTGTAAGAAATAAATAAGGCTTCATCACTTAAATCCAAGGAGGATTTTTCTATGGAAGAATCCTATTATTTCTTCTTATTTCTATGTCAAGGTAAGTGCAGGAAGATAGGGAGCCAAAAGGGGGTCTTAAGTGGCCACTTTTTTTTTTAAATCAGGAAATACTAACGATGGATGAGAAATTGAGGATAGTTACACTCAAATTTTAAGATGCAACAAAAACAATGTTTGTAGTGCTCTGAGTCTACTTTCTAAATTACTAAAAAAAATTAAAATGGTATAGATTAAGACGTTCATAAAAGGGAGCCACAAAAATTGGTGTTGTTTTCGTCAAAAAAATAGCATAGCGTCTTTTGTGGCTCCCTCAAAAGATTATTTTTTTTTTTGCTACTTTCAAAATCATTCGGTGAGAAATTAACTAATGGTTTATTTTCTAAAAAAAATTATTAATATTTGATTTTTTACTAATTTTCAAAGTGGACACATCCTGAAAAATAGATTTTTGGTTGTGCCACCACTATAAATTTTAAAAACTAATTGAATTTTTTTTTTGAATATCTGTAGTATGGAGTCTAGTTAATTAAAAATGTAATTTATTTGAAATTTTAATGAATGGTTAAAAAACTAAGTAAAAAATGCCAAACACTAGTTTTTGCCAAAAAAGGACACACAAACAAAATAAATTAAAGATGAAAGTCTTAACATTATCAAAATGTGGAGAAAATTACATCGTTAAATAGCTAAGAGAGAGCCTAGCATTACCTAGGTGTTCAATTTTTTTGACCTTGAAACACATGCAAACCTAACATTTAGCACAAATGAGATCATGTGAAATCTTATAAAATATGCAAAAACATGTCTTTGGACGTTCGGAAGGAAATTTGAGCCTTTGGGTTGGAAATCCAAAGCAAATCCCAAGCCTAATACTTGAGGATTCCCAAAGAAACATATAATGTGAGTGTTATGTTTTGTTTTGCATTTTATCTTTTTTGCAAAATTTTGTTGTATGTTTATCAAGCTTGACATACCACGAGTGTGTTGTAGCGTGCTCACATTATGTATCACTTGGAATGTTTTATGTTCAAGTTTGTTAA
Organism: Sequoia sempervirens; assembly: GCA_007258455.2. NCBI lineage: Eukaryota > Viridiplantae > Streptophyta > Pinopsida > Cupressales > Cupressaceae > Sequoia > Sequoia sempervirens. Next base: position 120,445,733 of record VDFB02047397.1, read on the forward strand.
GTATGTTTGATGTATGTATGTTTGTATATATATTTGTATTTATGTATGTCTTTATGTATGTATGTGTGTATGTATGTATGCTTGTGTGTATGTATGCTTGTAAGTATGTATGTATGCTTGTATGTTTGTATGCTTGTATGTATGTATGTATGTATGTATGTATGCATGCATGCTTGTATGTATGTGTGTGTGTGTGTATGTATTGTAGACACGTATAATGTATTGATTGACATTGCACATATGATCCCGATTACTAACACCATTTCATCCTTAATCATCCCTCTATCTAACCATTTAATTGAAACCCTTATTTGATTAAATTTATCAATTTTCCTCTCTTAATTAAATAAATCATTTATCTGATTAAGTTATTCTCCCTCGTTAATTAAATCAATCGATCTGGTCTAATTATCTCTATTTAATTAAATAATTCATTTTATTTGATTAAATCCCTAAATTCTATTTCATTAAATTAAATAAATTAAAACCTTAGTTGATTTAATCTAACATCACCCCCCTTTATTAAATAAATCAAAAGTCCTTATTTAATAAATCTCTAAAATCATATTCTTCTCATCTTTGATTTAAATAACCCATAAATCTAAGTCAAATTTGTCACATCATCTAATCCCTCATTAAATTAATTAACCTTGATTAATTTGATCCTCATTCATATCCCATCCTCTAGCTTTTACCACTTGCACATGAAAATAGATTTAATTCATTTATTAAATCTCTATTTTCTCTCAACATGGCATAATAGAGGAATATTCCCTCAAATTTGAATTCAACTTTAAATGGACTTTGTCCTTCCAACACGACATTCATTTCATCTTACATGTCCTTTTGCATTGAGCCAAGTGGCCATTACTCCATTTGACTCTCCCTCCACCTTGTCATTTCATCATTTTCAAATTTCAAATAATGCATTTATGGGCACATTCATCAAAATGTGCACATCCTTCATCCATTCATCTCTTGACAAGTGGCACCTTGCCATTGGTTAAATGTTAGTCCCACATTGCCTCATTTTGGGCATTTCTCCAACTTGTCATTCTATAAATAAAAGGCTCCATTCCTCATTCTATCATCCACAATTTGAGCAAAGTTATTATACTCAAATCCACACTCAAGCATTAGCATTTTTATTAATTTCATCAAAGCATAGCTAGGTTATTGCACGTTTTCATCATGTAGCTCCATTGAAGCAATCACCACAAGCATTCATCCTTCATCAATCATCTTCATTACATCATTGGAGTTGGGAAAGGGCCAATTTTCACGTCAAATTGGCACCAATTTCCCCATAGGACCAAGAGTTTGCATTGCTTTCAACAGGATTTAGCTTACTTTCTTGTTCTTTCATTTTATTCTTGTTTTCTTTCCTATTTTGAGTTTTGCTAATGGATTTCATGGGGAATCCTTGTTCTTACTTGCATATGATCTTCTAATGTGTTCCTTTATTATGTTTTGTAGGTATTTGGATTAGGGTTCACACATTTGGTGCTAGAATGAGGAATTGAATCACAAATCTAACACATTTTTTTGATAAATTTCGTTGTTTTTCAACAATTTTTTTCATTAGTCATTCTTACAGCGCATCCGCACTTTGTTACGACACGTCTAGACCTCGCTTCGGCGCTTTGAGCACTGTTTCAACACTTCTGAGCACTATTTTAACGCTTCTAAGAACTGTTTTAGCGCTTCTGAGTATTTTTTGGTGCTTCTGAGCACTATTTTGGCACTTTTGAGCATTATTTTGGCACTTTTGAGCATTCTTTTGGTGAATTTGAGCATTCTTTTGGCGCTTTGAGCATTGTTTTAGCACTTTTAGAGTCAGCTTTAAAATGACCATATCTTGGTCATATAGAGGTCTTTTTGGAAGATTTTTTTTTTTAATTGAGGTAGAATTTCATAACCTATCCAATGGTGTAGGTGTTTCTTAACCATTAATGAGTTAAAAATTTCAAATTTACATCTAAATTCAAATCACATTATAACTTGGTCTAAGTTTTAAGGTTTTATGCTTAATGATTCATCTAACCCCTATATCCTTTTTTTCCTTGATCTCATCTAACATTTTGAGAACTTTTTTAGGTTAGGAAATCAAAAAGGGGAGGAGGAAACAAAAGCAAATCCTCTTATGACATCATTTCTCTATTGTATCAAGTGTCTTTAGACACTCTTGGAAGCAATTATAATTCCAAGTTTAAGGATTTTATCTCTTCAAACTTTTAGGACTCAATAGATTTCAATTTGGGCTCTAAAAAGAACAAGACAAAGGAATTAAAAATAACCTTAGGAAAATTTACTAGATTTTGTTTAAGGTTAACAATTGAACAATCAAATCTCACACTTCTTTTAGTGCACTAAAAAGAATTCACTTTTGCTTTGTGGACTTAAAATGAACAAGTGTTCTCATTGCTTTGTAATTACTTACACAAAGCAATATCATCAAAAGATGTATACACTTCTCTCGTGCCTCACGGTGATCTTGAGAATCAAAATGCTTTTGGTGACATTAATTTGTGTAAGTAATTTCCCATACACTTCATTTTGGGCTATAAAATTGAACAAATTTTGCAAGCGGGAGTGGGCATATTGCATGTGCTCTCCCTTTGTTTCTAAACAAAATTTGATCGAACTATGAATATGTTTACTCGCTATTGTTTATCTTAGAGGGCCTGCCTTGGGGAAAAATTACTCACCCACGGGAACGGCTCAACCGATAACACTCTAAAGCCAAGAGTATTTCCAGCCGGGATATAAAAGTGGGTACTGGAACAAAGGCCAGTATCACGCGGTTGGCTCCAACAAGAAGGGAAGCAATGGTCTCTCGCCATGTTGGGTCAACACCTACAAACAAAAATTCTAAATTAAAACCCTTATTGTAGAAAGGCCAAAATCCCTATCTATTTGTTGGTGCAAGATCAGTCATTCTAAAACCGCCTCACACTTTTATGATTTTTAGTAGAAATGAAAAGTATGCCATGGGAGTTTCATGGGTATTGATGCTTGGATGCCCCGAGAAGTGAGTTTCGTGGAGGGGAGCCAATGGGGTCAAGCATCTAACCATTCACAAAAAATAAGCATAGCTAGACTTGTCCAAGTGGGGATTCAACAAATATAGTCTTTCATATCCATAGGGTTGTACTTGTTCTTGGTTACAAAACACTTTGCTTGAACGAAAACATTGGAAAAACAAACATTTAACATGAGCGTCATATTTCAAACCCTTTAGGAAAAGAAAATATCCTTGAAAAAAATTCAAGTGCTATTGCTTGCCCTTGGGATTCTATCCTTAGAGGCATCTAAGTACTTGGGTTTATATCTCAATTTGCTCCTACTAAAGTGAACATAGGAAAATTGTGCCTTTGGTTCCTTGATTTTCACATAATGGACCTTGTGGGATGAAAAGGAGTTGAGACATAGACATCTATTTTCAAAGCTTAATTAAGGAGTGTTTGTGGTAAAAGCAATTCATTAATCAAGATGGAAACAATTGAACCCCACACATGTGTTTTTTTATCTTTTTTCTTATGGTATTTTGAGAAAACATTGATCTTTTGGTTTGAATTACTCTTAGGGAAAAGCATGTTCTTCAAAACCATGGTCTTATAAACAAGTCCCTCTTAGGTTCATTTAGGATTAAAACAACCAATCATTTCATCCATCTCAAACATCAATCAAAACCCATATCACAAATAACTTTTGAACCATTGGAAAAACCATTCATACTAGGCTTTTGGAAAAATCCTCTTGAATTCAAAACAAAATCATCTTATTTAACTAGGTGTTTGTAGATGAATCCTTCTTCATACACTTAGTTGAATTATCATCTTGTGGACAAGTTTATTCCAAGAAAACCTCTAACCTCTTGGAGTTTATAAGTTCATTATCAAATCCAAATCAAAAATCAAATCAAATCCAATCCAAAGAGTCCTAAAGTCTAGTATTCCTCCAAGGTTCCTAAAAGCTCAACACCCATATCACTCACCCTTTCATCCTTCATCTCATCATTGGTCCTAAACATCTTAGGGGTCACTTTTGCAACAAGTTCAAAACACAAGAAGAACATGGAATATAAACTTGATTCATTCATCATGAGTGGTCTAATTCAACCAAACTATCAAAGCCTTACAATGCCAATTGATTTTCAAAACTCACATTTATACAATCCATACATGGGATCATTATCTCCTACAAACCTCAATGGTACAACAAATGTGAGTATACCCAATTTAAATTTTGAAACACCTTTTCCGATGGTAGATTTAAATCCAAGTCCAAACTTACAAATATATCAACCAAATACTCAATGCATGAGTCTTCAACAAAACAACATTATCCCACCAAATCCATACATGCCAAATGAGAATATACCAAGTACAACTATACCAAACATGAACTTCTCGAATCCACACTTGGTAAACTTTTGGATAGATATGTTTACAAATCACACGAATGTTGTTCAAAATCCATCACACCCATATGTCCCCCTTACTTTTCATAATCCTAATGACCCATCATCATCATTTCACACAACCCCTCAAACCTCTCTCCCTATGACCCCACAAGGATAAGGTGACTTATTTGGACCAAGGGGCATTTTTGATCAAACATCATCATTTCCCAAAGGGAGAATGCCACACACTACTTTCCCACCACTTTGACCCTTGCCATTAACATCCATATCACCTCTTGATTTGGGGATACCTTTGCTACCACCACTCATCCAAAACATCCCCCCAACCATCAATCAAGGCATCATACCAAATCCTTCTCCCTTTCTATCGATATCACAACAACAGATGACAACCATCCCCATAGCACAAGCAACCAACACATTGTCTATCACCCCTCAAAACATGGTCTCTCAAGGACTAACCATATCGATTGCACCATCCACCACTCAAATCCCAATCATCAATACGATGGTACCTCTTATCACCACAACAAGCACTATTTTGAACCCACCTCTACCACCACCACCACCTAAACCAATACAACATTGCATTGCAAGCCGCTCAACAGGCTGCTTATCAGAAGGCACTCCAACAAAACCAAAACTGACAAGTTGCACAAATAGTTGCTCAGCAAGTTGCACAAGCTACTCAAGTTGCCCAAGCCACACTAAAATTCCAACAAGCACAAGCCTAAGCTCAAGCACAAGCACAATCTCAAGCCCAATATCAAGCCCAACAAGCAAATGGTGTTCAAAATCCCAACAAAATTTTAACGACTCCATGTATCGATCCAATTCAACTATCACATGATCAAGACCTATCCATCGATGAACACATGGAAGATTTTTTTACCTCATCTAAAGATCAAATCAACATACGTCAAGATTCACTTTTTGATCATGATAAGAATCCCTCAACAATATCCAACAATGATCTATTTCAAGGAGTGTTAACATTATTTGATCCTGTAATCAACAATCCATTGACCAATGATCATGTTGAAAATGTCTCTACATCACCTAATGATTTAGAGAGCATATCTCAAAAATTTATTCTCAACCATGATCAACATGTTTCACCAAAGTCTAGCAATGGTCCTTTCCAAGACATATTGACATCCTTCGACCTCATGATTGTCGATATTGAAGGAATCTTCAACTCAACATTTGATCCTAATTCACTCAAAGATCAAGAAGATATTGAGCCACTTCCTATGCCTAGTGAAGATATCCAAGAACCCTTTGTAAGCAATCTATCCTTTGAAATTGACCCATGTCAGGAACTTGATTCAAAGCATGTCTAAAGCAATATTAAAATCATTCAAGATTGAGAATTCATATCTCCAAGATACTACAATGATCTAATGGATACTCTCCTATCTATACAAGATGATCATATCCACATAGCACATACTCCTCCATCTACCCATGAGATGCTTTCTATGGATGGACATGTAGATGATCTTCATTCAGAATGGGATTCCTTTACTCCTGACATTATGACACAAAAAGAGTAGGTTATTGATTCCTACAATCAAACAGAGTTATCAACATGAGAATCAGATATATCCCAAATTCAAACTGAGGACATGTATGAAGATATCCAACATTATCCACTCAAAGAAACGGGTCAAACGAAACAAGACATTCCAGAGTTAGCAAAGTAGCAAATTGAAATAACATCATCTATAGTGGTCACTTATCAAAGGACTCTTACTAAACAAGACATCTCAAAATAGGCAAAATCAAGGAACAAAGGTGCCACTACCACCATACTGGGGGCAACTATGTCTCAAGCAAACGTCAACATAGGGAGCATGAAGAATCCTTATGATGAAACCGATGTCAATACTACAACCAGCCACGTCACAAATCTTCATCCACCCATCATCCCATCCATGAATTGGGACCAACATCAAAGGATAGATTTGAATCAAAGCACGAAGAATGTCATCAAAGCAAAAGAAGCTAAGGAGCATAATGGACAAATCAAATACATATGGATACCAAAAAATACAAAGAAAGATTATCCCTATCAAAATCCATTAGTCAAAGAAACTATGGGGAAAAATAAAAAAGGGAAAAGTATCCATCAAAGATGTCCAAAAAGGAAAAAGCAGGCTTCTCAAGCGATGTAACAAAGTATATCAAGCAGTTGGTCCTAATTCCACATACACTTTCGTATCCACCCATCATTGCTCATCTTCTAAAGCTTGGAGAGTCAAAAGTTCCAAACTAGCAACCAATCCATCTTTTATCCTAAACACACTTCGTCCACACCTCCATGCATGATATCCAATACTTGTATTGACCATGTATTCTCAATGACCCTTTATCATAAGGATTCAGAAGGCATCCTATCACGATGTGCACACAAATACAAGGTTAACCCAGTATCAACAAAGCAGATCAGGAATCTCAAAAGTTGTATTCAAGTGCACATATCTTAGAAAAGCAACTTCTTCAAGTAGGATATCGATGGAACATTATGATAGAAGCATCTACATCAACACCATGAAGTGGTTCAGCATGAGCTTAAAATCTTTCAGAAAACACAAAAAAATCAAAAGATATAAAAATCCAAAAAAAATAGAAAAATGATTTAAAACAGTAAAGAAAAAAATTGTCCTCTACTAAAAACCACTTCGGTGGCGCTTTGGGCAGGTACAATGATGAAAACCTGGTAAACAGGCGTTATGTGTAGAATCGAGCATCTATGTGCACCAATTCAGGTGAAAGCATATCATCCCATCCATCTCATCCATAATAAACCCATTCATCCATGAACCATTTATCCAATCCATTTTCATCCATCTACATCCATAGTCCAAATTATCTTGACCTTGATGAAAGTTTGGTGCACACTTTACACTTGCTTATGATAAACATCTTGACATGAGTCATTTTCATTGATCCTATCCTACCTAGCATTATCTAAGGTATGAAGCACTATCCAAATGAGTTTTCTTGATTTGAACACCTTATCTTATTGCAAGATAATCCATATCCATCCATCCACACACCTATCCAAGCATCCACCCATGACATTCCATACATTGCTAGATACTGGGGGCAGATATTTGCATCTTGCTTCAGGAATAAATCTTGATCTATATCCTCCAACTTATGTGGTGATCCGAACATTGGCAAACATAAAATCAAATTGGTCAAAGCACTTGTGAGCAAAAATTCCAAATTGCTAGCCCATGGCACATTTTGACGAGCAGACGTTCCTTATCAAGTTTCATCTTTCATTGAACATCAATCCAAACAATCAATATTAGTCGCATCTAATTTTCACTTCAAACATCACATCAAATCATCCAAAACAACTTTTGTTCCAAACCAAGCTTCATTAATCCAACCAATCCATCATCATCTTAGGATATCCATCCTAGTCCTCGTGTTGCTTAACACTATCCTTGCATTGTTGTGCATCCTCGACAATGTTATCATCACCAACTATGACCAATCAAATCCTTGCATTGTTGTGTATCCTCAACAATTTTATCATCATCAATCCCTTATCATCTTGGGATATCCATCCTAATTCTTGTGTTGCTTAACACTATCCTTGCATTGTTGTGTATCCTCAACAATGTTATCATCATCAATCCATCAATCTAATCAATCAACCTTAGCTTGGTTCTCAACAAAATCCCAAAACAGAGCACTGATATCATCACACATCCAAAATCATATCAAAATCATATCAAACATCCAAAATCATATCAAAATCCAAAAACAAGTCAAAAATTTAGAAAACGTCAAAAACATGGTTATTCGAACTATGTCATCTCTGAGCTTAAACGTAGGAAAGGCTAATCTTTGATCAGCCCTCGAGACACAAAAATCCAAAAACATCATAAAATTAGCCAAAAACATTCATAAAATCTCATAAAACACCAAAAACATTAGAAAATTGAAAATCAAAACATTTGAAAAATCTCAAAAATACCAAAAACAGCCTCAAAACATTTCAAAAACATCAAAAATATCCAAATATTTGAAAAAATCCATTCATCTCATCTCACTTTCACATGCAATAAACATCACTCATAATAAATCAATCAGCATCCCTAACCTTTGGTGAAACAATTGGAAACAAGTCTGGTAGTTCAAAAAGTGAACCTAAGCAGCAAAATCTCAAGTCTAGGTTAGTACGTAAACAAGTTAGTCAACTCTTCGGGTCAATAGCTTATCATCCAATCAGTCCCATATCAATCATCTAATATCGTCATGTCCTAGGATGAATCCTTCCTACAATGGACATCAACATCAGGCATCACAGTAGTTTAGTCTTGGTTAGCGGTCTTGAAGAACATTTGCTTGTTTGTTTACTTTATCTTTATCTTGTTGATTTATCTTATTGTGCTCATTCCAAGGACCTCTTGATGATGTTTGATCAAAATATTTAGAGAGATAGGAATGGGGCCATGACCATTATCTTTTATCTGCGTTCTTGTTTGATGTCTTTGTAAAATAACCTCGACGAATACTTGCTTTATTAGGTATGTATGGAGGGTGTTTTAGATAGCTTGTTGACCACATAGGAAGGCTTTCCTTCCTATATTTTTTTCTGAGATGTATAAAGTACCTAAAGTGCATCCTAGTAAGGTTTTTGTATGTCAGGAGTGAACAAAGATACTCCTATCTAATTGTCAAGTCAAAGTCCATCACACTAGGTACAATGCCATCCTGGTTCTTTATGCCTTGATGCATCATACCTATGTGTGTTATCAAACATAAGGTAATTGGCCCTTTGAAAACCCTAACTCCTCATAAAGTAATCATCGTCATCTCATGTCTTGTTGGAATCTCTTGTTTCTTTTATCTCTAACTTTTCACACTAACATGGTACCATGACAGTTAATCATAAATCATCACTAATGCATCCATCCTGCATCCACAAACCATATGCATACTGCATATCATATCATATAAGAAGCATTACTCATACCACATGCATTCATCTCCATTATTACATAATATAGATTGGTTATTCTAAGCATCTCATAAACCATACATTTATCATCCATTTTCATAATCATAAAAGCATCATTATATCACATCATGTGCATCCATATCATCCATTACATATAAACATCATAATCATCTCATTTATATCATCAATAATGTAATTGTGATGGTACAAATCAATATCAAGTGTGTGTAATATATCAAAGTAGACATGAGGTTACCCATGGTTGATGACTGTCTACATCATCAAATTTGTCTACATCAAACATTTGAGCTAAACTAATCTTGAACCTCTTTTTCGTGAGATCGACTGTCAAATTAAACTTTTCGCTCAATCTCTCGAGGGGGCAATGTACCAGCATAATTCTTTCACTAGGGTAGCAGTGCGGCATCCAAAAAAATTAGAGAATTTTTGAATTTTGATCGAGACAGTTTATTCTTTGAAATAATGCAGCAAGTGCATCGCTTCAAAGAGGGGCAAAATGTAGACACGTAAAATGTATCGATTGACATTGCACATCTGATCCCGATTACTAACACCATTTCATCCTTAATCATCCCTCTATCTAACCATTTAATCGAAACCCTTATTTGATTAAATTCATCAATTTTCCTCTCTTAATTAAATAAATCATTTATCTGATTAATTCATTCTCCCTCATTAATTAAATCAATCAATCTTGTCTAATTATCTCTATTTAATTAAATAATTCATTTTATTTGTTAAATCCCTAAAGTCTATCTCATTAAATTAAATAAATTAAAACCTTATTTGATTTAATCTAACATCATCCCCCTTTATTAAATAAATCAAAAGTCCTTATTTAATAAATCTCTAAAATCATATTCTTCTCATCTTTGATTTAAATAACCCATAAATCTAAGTCAAATTTGTCACATCATCTAATCCCTCATTAAATTAATTAACCTTGATTAATTTAATCCTCATTCATATCCCATCCTCTAGCTTTTACCACTTGCACATGAAAATAGATTTAATTCATTTATTAAATCTCTATTTCTCTCAACATGGCATAATAGAGGAATATTCCCTCAAATTTGAATTCAAATCCAAGTGGACTTTGTCCTTCCAAAAAGGCCTTCATTTCATCTTACATGTCCTTGTGCATTGAGCCAAGTGGCCTTTTCTCCATTTGACTCTCCCTCCACCTTGTCATTTCACCATTTTCAAATTTCAAATAATTCATTTATGGGCACATCCATCAAAATGTGCACATCCTTCATCCATTCATCTCTTGACAAGTGGCACCTTGCCATTGGTTAAATGTTAGTCCCACATTTCCTCATTTTGGGAATTTCTCCAACTTGTCATTCTATAAATAAGAAGCTTCATTCCTCATTCTATCATCCACAATTTGAGCAAAGTTATTATACTCAAATCCACACTCAAGCATTAGCATTTTTATCAATTTCATCAAAGAATAGCTAGGTTATTTCAGGTTATCATCATGGAGCTCCATTGAATCAATCACCACAAGCATTCATCCTTCATCAATCATCTTCATCACATCATTGGAATTGGGAAAGGGCCAATTTTCACATCAAATTGGCACTAATTCCCCCATGAGATCAAGAGTTTGCATTGTTTTCTATAGGATTTAGCTTACTTTCTTGTTCTTTCATTTTATTCTTGTTTTCTTTCCTATTTTGAGTTTTTCTAATGGATTTCATAGGGAATCCTTGTTCTTGCATATGATCTTCTAATGTGTTACTTTATTGTGCTTTGAAGGTATTTGGATTGGGGTTCACACATGTATATATGTATGTATGTATATATGTATGTATGTATGTATGCATGTATGTGTGTATGTGTGTATGCATTCATGCATGCATGTATGTATGCATGTATGTGTGTATGTGTGTATGCATTCATGCATGCATGTATGTGTGTGTATGTATGTATGCATGTATGTATGCTTATATGTATGTATGCTTGTATGTATGTATGTGTGTATGTATGCTTATATGTATGTATGTTTGTATGTATGTATGTATGTATGTTTGTATGTAAGGGTTTTAGGTTTAGGGTATATAAGGGTGAGGGTATAGGTTATAGGGTTGAGGGTTGATTTTTTTGGGTTTAGGGTTTAAGGTATAGGGTTGAGAGAGGGCCTAAGTAATAGGTTGAAGGTAGAGGGTAGAGGGTAGAGGGTTATAGTTGAGGGATAATATTCAACTTGTTGAGTGTAAAAGATTAAGCATGTAAGGTATAGGGATTAGGGTTTAGGATATTGGGTTTAGGGTTTACGATATGGATTGAGGTTATAAGGCATAGGGTGACTTGGGTTGAGATTGTATGGGTTAGGTTTTAAGTATAGGGTTGAGGCATAATATTCAAGGTTCAGGGTATAAGGGTGAGGTTATAGGGTATATGGATGAGGTTTTGTGGGTGTATATTTTAGGGTTTAAGGTATCGGGTTGAGGATTGAGGGACTATGGTTTAAGTATATGCTTGAGGATATAGGGTAAAGGGTTGAGAATTGATAAGTGAGGGATAATGTTCAAGGTTGATAGTATACGACATATGGAAGAGGGTTGAGGATTCATGGAATAAGTATAGGATTGAGGGTATAGGGTATAGGGTAGAAGTTTGAGGGTTGAGGGATAATGTTCAAGGTTGAGTGTCCAAGGTTAAGTGTATAGGGTATAGGATGTAAGGGTTTAAGGGTATCTAGGGGTTGAGGGTTTAAGTTTTAAGGGTTTAATGTTTGAAGGATTAAGGGTTGAAGGGTTGAGTATTTAAGGTATATTGTTGAGGGTATAGGGTTTAGGGATATGGTTTAGGGTTTAAGTTTTAAGGGTTGAGGGCTAAGGCTTTGGTGATAAGGTTTAGGGTTGAGGGTTAAGGGATTAGTTTTTAAGGGTTGAGGATTTAAGGCTATAAGGTTTGAGGTTTAAGGGTCAAGGGTTCAGGGTTTAAGAGTTGAGGGCATAAGGGATTAAGGTTTAAGTGTTGAGCATTAAGAGATTAAGGTTTGAGGTATAGCAATGATGTATTAGGGTTAAGGGTTTAATGTATAGGGTAGAGGGCTTGATGGTTTTAAGGGTTGAGGGTTAAAGGAGTAGGGTTGAGGGTTGAGGGTTGAGGGTTGAGGGTTGAGGGTATAGGGTTGAGGGATGAGGGTTGAGTTTCTAAGGTATAGGGTAGATGGTTTAAGGGTTGAAGGTTTAGGGTATAAGGGTTGAGGGTTCAAGGATTAGGGTTTATTGTATAATGTATAGGATAGAGGGTTTACAGTTGATGGTTGACGGTTGAGGGTTGAGGGATTAAGGATTTAAGGTATAGGGTCAAGGGATTAGGGTTGATGGTTTAATCTATAGGGTAGAGGGTAGAGGGTTGAGAGTTTAAGGGGTTAACTTGGTTTAAGGCATAAGTTCAAGGTATTAGGGTTGAGGGTTTAATGTGTAGGGTAGAGGGTAGAGGGTAGAGGGTAGAGATTTTAAGGGTTTAAAGGTTGAGGGTATAGGGTTGAGAGATTAAGGTTGAGGGTCCAATTTATAGGGTAAATTTTTGATAATTGATGGTTGAGGGTTTAATGTATATGGTAGAGGGTTGAGGGATTAAGGGGTTGAGGGTTTAAGGTTTGAGGGTTGAGGGTATAGTGTTGAGGGTATAGGGTTGAATGATTATGGTTGAGGGTCCAATGTATATGGAAGAGGTTTGAGAATTGAAGTTTGGGTTTAATATATAGGGTAGAGGGTTGAGGGATTAAGTGGTTGAGAGTTTAAGTATTGGGGGTATAGAGTTTAATGTAAAGGGTAGAAGGTATAGGGTTGAGTGATTAGGGTTGAGGGATTAGGTTTGATGGTTGAGGGATTAGGGTTGAGGGTTTAGGGATTAGGTTGGAGGGTTGAGGGATGAAGGGTTTAAGGGTTGAGGGATTAACAACTAAGGGTTTAGGGATTAGGGTTGAGAGTATAGTGTATAGGGTTGAGGGATGAGGGTTGAGGTTCCAATGTATAGGGTAGAGGTTTGAGAATTGAGAGTTGAGGGTTTAATGTATATGTTATAGGGTTGAGGGATTAAAGGTTTAAGGGTTGAGAGATTAAGGGTTTAAGGTTTGAGGGTTTAAGGGTTGAGGGATTAAGGGTTGAGAGATTAGGGTTGAGGGTTGAGCGATTAGGGTTTGAGGGTTGAGGGTTGAGGGATTGAGGGTTTAAGGTTTGAGGTTTTAAGGGTTGATGTATTAAGGGTTTAAGGGTTGAGAGATTAGGTTTGAGGTTTGAGGGTATAGGGTTGAGGGATTAGGGTTGAGGGTCAAATGTATAGGGTAGAGTTTTGAGAATTGAGGGTTGAGGGTTTAATGTATAGGGTAGATGGTTGAGTGATTAAGGGTTGAGGGTATAGGGTTGAGGGTTGATGGATTAGGGTGGAGGGTTTATGGATTAAGGGTTTAAGGGTTGAGGCATTAAGGGTTTAAGGGTTGAGGGATTAGGTTTTAGGGTTGAGGGTCCAATGTATATGGTAGAGGTTTGAAAATTGAGGGATGCAGGTTTAATGTATAGGGTATAGGGTTGATGGATTAAGGGTGCAAGGGTTGATGGTTGAGGATTGAGGGATTAAGGTTGATGGTTGAGGGATTAGGGTGGAGGGTTGATTCATTAAGGATTTAAGGTTTGAGGTTTTAAGGGTTGAGGGATTAATTGTTTAAGGGTTGAGGGATTAAGGTTGAGGGTTGAGGAATTGGGGGGGGTGGAGCATTAATGGTTTAACGGTTGAGGGATTAATGGTTTAAGGGTTGAGGGATTAGGATTGAGGGTTGAGGGTATAGGGTTTAGGATCCAATATATAGGGTAGAGGTTTGAGAATTAGGGGTTGAAAGTTTAATGTATAGGTTCGAGGGTTGAGGGATTAAGGGTTTAAGGTTTAAGGTTTAAGGGTTGAGGGTTTAAGGGTTGAGGAATTAAGGGTTTAAGGGTTGAAAGATTAGGGTTGATATTTGATGAATTAGGTTTTAAGGGTTGAGGGTTGAGGGATTAAGGTTTTAAGGGTTGGGGGTTTAATGGTTGAGGTATTAAGGGTTAAGGTTTGAGGGATTAGGGTCGAGAGCTAATGGTATAAAGTTGAGGGTATAGGTTTAATGGATTAGGTTTGAGGGTCCAATGTATGAGGTAGAGGTTTAAGAATTGAGGGTTGAGGGTTTAATGTACAGAGTAGAGGGTTGAGGGATTAAGGGTTTAAGGGTTGAGGGTTGAGGATATAAGATTGAGGGATTAGGGTTGAGGGTTTATGGATTAAGTATTTAAGTTATATGGTCAAGGGATTAGGTTTGATAGTTTAATGTACATTGTAGAGGGTATAGGGTTGAGGTTTTAAAGAATTAAGGGTTTAAAGTAAGGGTTCGAGGTTTAGGGTTGAGTTTTTAATGTATAGGGTAGAGGGTTGAGGGTTTAAGGGTTTAAGGGTTGAGGGTATAGGGTTGAGGGATTAGGTTTGAGGGACCAATGTATAGGGTAGAAGTTTGATAATTAAGGGTTGAGGGTTTAATGTATAGTATAGAGGGTTGAGGGATTAAAGGGTTGAGGGTTTAAGGGTTGAGATTTGAGGGTATAGAGTTGAGGATATTGGGTTGAGGGTTGAGGGATAAGGGTGGAGTTTTGAGGGTTTAAGGGTTGAGGGATTAGGGTATAGGGTTGAGGGATTATGGTTGAGGGTCCAATGTATAGGGTAGAGGTTTGAGAATTGAGGTTTGAGAGTTTAATGTATAGGGTAGAGGGTTAAGGGATTAAGGGTTTGATGGTTTAAGGGTTGAGGTTTGAGGGTTGATGGTATATGTTTGAGGTTATAAGGTTGAGGGTATAGGATTGAGGTTCTAATGCATAAGGTAGATGTTTTAGAATTGAGGGTTGAGGGTTTAATGTATATGGTAGAGAGTTGAGGGATTAAGGGGTTAAGGGTTTAAGGGTATAGGGTTGAGGGTTGAGGGTATAGGGTAAAGGGTTTAGGGCTTAGGTTTAAGGGTTGAGGTATTAATGGTTCAAGGGTTGATGGATTAGGGTTGAGGGTTGAGGGAGTAGGGGTGAACGTATAGTGTCAAGGGTTGAGGGTTTAGGGATAAAGTTTAGGGTTTAAGGTTTAAGGGTTGAGGGTTGAGGCTTTAGGGATAGGGTTTAGGATTGAGGGTTAAGGGATTAGGGTCTAAGGGTTGAGAGTTTTTATAGTCAAGGTTTTAGGGATTAATGGTTGAAGTATTAAGGGTTTAAGTGTTGAAGGATTAGGGTTGAGGGTTGAGGGATTAGGGTTCAGGGTATAGTGTCAAGGGTTGAGGGTTTAGGGATAGGGTTTAGGATTTAAGATTTATGGGTTGAGGGTTGAGGCTTTAAGGATATGGTTTAGGGTTAAGGTATTAGCGTTTAAGGTGTAGTTTCAAGGGTTGAGGGTTTAGGGATAGGGTTTAGGATTTAAGGTTTAAGGGTTGAGGGTTTAAGGGATTAGGGTTTAAGGATCGAGGGTTTTAGGGATTAGGGTTTAAGGGTTGAGGGTTTAAAGGATTATGGTTGAAGGGTTGAGGGTTTAATCTATAGGGTTGAGGGTTAATGTACGTACTTGAGTGTATAGGGAATTTTGGTGAAACTGCATATTACACACAAAACGAGACATACATAACACTTAGAAGATGTCATAATTGGTCAAAGAAAGGTCTCATTGATGTACACCAACCCAAGCCCATATTGACACATTATAAGAGTTAGGAAACCTTTACAAAATCAACATTTTCATAACGTGAGTACATTTTGGAGAAGTTGAAATATGGCCATTTTATAGAGCAAGCTAAAACATGCTCGCATTATAACACGGGTATGTTATAACACGAGCACATTTTGTCTTGCTCTAAAAATGGTAAAATAGTCAAGACATCTGTGATCCAAGCCCGCATGCTCTATCATTTTCCTGGTTCTGTACGTGATCCGATAAAAAATGTTTTTGATGCTATTAGGAAGTGCACATGTAAATTTTACACATTCTACCACCTTTGCATCAACATTCCACCATCTTTTTTTGGTTTTCCAACTTAGGAAGGAGGAAATTATAGAGTTTTCACATTGATTTTGATATATCAATCCAAGTTTCACTTTTTGTAGTGTTGTAATGTTAATTGTGATTGAATTGTAGGAGTTCAAAATTATACATTATTTAATTGTATAGTTTTTAGTAATTCTATTAGAGTTATATACAACTAAACATTGAAAAGGAAGCAAGTTTGTGAAAAGCTCAAATTATTGAGGAGTTTGATGCAAGAAGAAAAAAATACTACACATAATTGGGTAGTTTCTCCATTTGAATTTTCATTTTTAAGGTATGTAAAGTCTTTATACATGTTCTTTACATTTTCCTTCGTTCTATTATGTTTTTTTATCATCCCTTATCATACATGCTTAATACAATGCTTTGATTTTGTTATCATGTTGATTTTGGGATTATATTTTGCTAAATATGATAAATTATGAGTGCTCAACATACATAGCCTTAATCAAATGCATTATATTTTGCTAAGGGATTAGATTAGATTTTGTTAAAATGCATATTCCATGTCCATCATTGTTTGTTTTTAATTTTGACATATATGAGCATTCAAGGGGAGTTCCTTTGAAAATTATTGTTATAACCTTAGCCCCTCTTGGCACATTTTAAACCACATAATTCTTTACTCTTTGTAGTGGTTTGGCTACTCTTATATTATCATTTGGCTCTTGTGCAACCAAACAAATCATGGTTTGCATTGCTGCAATATCCACATAGATTCTTCCCTTCTCTAACCTTAATCTCTTCCTTCACAATGTCCTCCACTAAAATCATTCAATAGGATCAATTATCATTATATTCTTCTTTATAACTAGTGGTAGGTCCACATATAATCTTCCTTTCTTCGCTTCTCTAACCTTAATGAGCTCTTTTTCCAATTATTTAACCCTTGCCATAACCTTGTGGAAAGGTTCACTATTTTTGCATTTGTGGTTCCACTAGGGTTTATACTCCTCTTCATCTCTTGACTAAAATAATAGTGGAGAGTAATCATCCATTTTAGGATCATCCCATTTTCCACAAAGAGCAGAAAAAACACTTTTTAATCTCCTTGAAGGCTCTCTTTATTGCAAAATTTCACTCATCTTCCTCATGCTCTCTAAAGTAATCACTGCACACTTGTTGTCAAACCCTCTATGGCTAGGAAACAACTTCAACTTCACCACAAAATAGCAAAATTCTCTTATAGATGACAACTAATCCAAATAAAAATGTTGGTTAAGGTCTTATATGAAATGTGCATCCAACTTAAGACCCTTTGAAATGGTTTGATATGAAATGTGCAACAACTTAAATTGACTAATATGCACATTTGTAGACCTATAAGATTAAAGCTTTAATTATTTTCAGACCTACAATGATCTAATATGAAATATGCAACAACTTAAATTAACTAATGTGTAGCCAATAAAGTGTGTCCATAAGCTTCTTCCCCAAGTGGAGCATCATTTCTTAACCTTTAAGGTTTAAGTTTGATGGTTTATTAATCATATCAGTCATATAATTCCACCATCTCCTTGAAATCCTAAAATCAAAGCACATAACCTCTCCATGCTCAGTTGTATCATGAAGTTAGCACTTTTTGTGTAAACTAATTTATTTGAAAGTACCTAGAAATTAAATATTCAACATATTGTGATTTAGCTTGTGCACTGGGTATGTTTAATTCAAAACTAGGCATAGTTGATTGATTTATTTCACCCTCATAACACTTCAACATGTCATTAGTTGAAATATTTTTATTTATTCTATTATTAGGAAAAGTCCCATGATTTTCTTCTTCTTCATGATTATGGCCAATATATTCTTGTTACCTGCCTTCATCTTTAACCCCAAGGCAGAGTGCATCAACATTATGACATACTGCAAAATTTTAAGTTTCGGTACTATTGAGTTATCTTCCTTATCAATGGATTCTTGGCACACATAATACTCTTCTATTTCATCAATGGGACTATGTTCATGAGCTTTTTCTTTGAGCACAAAGTATCATTGTTCAAATGTGTTGATGTTTAGAGCAGCGTCGTGGTCTTCTTCCAGTGATCTCCTTTACTACATGTGACAAATTAAATTATAGCCTATGGCTATTTAATTTATTGAGACATCGATTTAATGAAGAGGCTCGATTAATAAAGAAATACATTTTTTTATCAAGGCAGACCTTGAAATGGTGCGATTTCTTAAGAAGGCACAAATTTTATGTGGCCAACCTCCTGCGTTTTGGATGTGTCTTTATGAAGGGGTGTCTTCCTCTATGATGGCCGACTTTCCTTGAAGGGTGACAAACTTTCGTATTGTATATATATTTGATGTTTCACTCATTGTTGATCATCCATTCATTTTGTCATATATTCATCCTTGTCAAGTTCGAGTTCCTTGCAAGAGAAAATTCTTCATCAAGGCAGATCAGTATTGTTAGAGGCTGAGATCTTATCAGCATATTAATTTATTGTATTTCTATGTTGCATCAAACTTTGGTGCTTGCATCTAGGCTTTCATATCAGCCTCTTATATGGAGATCATTGTTGCGATAATTCAATATATAAGTGATATATTGTTGTTGTGTTTTTCTCCCTCAAGAGGAGGGTTTTCCTAAGGTATTTGTTGTGTTGTTGTGTTGTTATTTTGAATTAATTTTCTATACACTAATCTAATCATAAAACAAACATGGTATCAAAGCGGGTTTGAAGAAGATCTTGATCAGATTTAGTCTTGCAACGATACTCCTTATTCCTCTTCTCATCTTTGTTCACTTCTATCTCTTTGTCAAGATGGTGAACGGTCTCAAGATCGAGGAAAAACTTGTGGGAGCTTCATTCTATTCACCTCTTTCAAGCAATGTGCCTACTAACAACAATACTTGGTTGATTAATAGTAGTGCCTCTCGCCACATCACCAGATTTAGAGAGCATCTAACTGATTTGGTGGAGAGAGACTCTAGTGTTCAAGTAATCATTGGAGATGATGTTATTTATTCTGTGAAAGGAGTTGGGACGTCCTCTCTCCACTTCGATTCTGACATTACCTTGTAGTTGAGTGATGTCCTATTTGTTCCAGGCATCAAGTGAAATTTTTTCTCCATCTCAGCATTGGAAGACAAGGGGTACCAAGTTGCATTTTCAAAAGGGAAAGTTCTTTTATGGCCAAAGAACTCAAGTATCAAGACTGCTTGTGTGATCAGAGTTCGACATGAGTGCCTCTATAGATTATGCACTCACCCACTTCAGGCTCTACTGCATGATTCTTCAAGTTTGTGTGAACTTTGGCATCAAAGATTGGCTCACCTTCACTACTGAGCACTACCTACCATGGAGAGAAAGGTCACGGGTCTTCCAAAATTCAACCAAGAGCATGAAGGTACTTGCAAAGGTTGCGCTTTGGGTAAGAATACTAAAGGTCCATTTCATAGTAGTGAAAGTAGATCTAAATGTATTCTTGATCTTATTTATTCTTATTTGTGTGGCCCAATGTTTTTTGCTTCTTCGAGTGGTTTCTTGTATTACATTATTTTTATTGATGACTACTCTAGAAAGAATTGGATTTATTTTTTGAAATCTAAAGAATCTGAGGAAGTATTAGAAAGGTTCAAAGAATTCAAAGCTCAGGTGGAGAACTTTTCTGAGAAAAGGATCAAGGTTTTGAGATCCAATAACAGAGGAGAGTACACTTTAGGCAGCTTTCGTAACTTTTGCATTAAAGCTGGGATTAAGAGGGAGTTAAGTGTCCCTTATAATCCTCAACAAAATGGTGTTGGTGAAAGGAAGAACAGATCTATTGTGGAAGCATCCAAATCCATGATTCATGACAAATATCTGCAAACCTTCCTTTGGGCGGAAGCATCTAGGATAGCGGTCTATGTTCCTAATATATTTCCTCATCGCATTCTAGAGAGCATGACTCCCGAAGAAGCATTCATAGGGGCAAAGCCGAAAGTAAGTCATTTAAGGATTTTTGGTTTTCTTGTATATGTTCATGTACCTAAGGACAAAAGGACAAAATTGGAACCTTTTGGAAAGAAGGGAATATTTGTTGGTTACAGTGAGACATCAAAAGCCTACAAAATCTACATTCCAGGTCAAAATTTGATTGAAATCAGTAGAGATGTTACATTTGAGCAGGATGTTGCATTCAGAAGATCCAAGGGCACTCACATGGAGATAGATAATGAAAAGTCTCCCCAGGATATGGAAGTTGACCATGCTCCTGAGATTCAGAGGGAGGCTCTTGAACCAAAAGAAGATGATGATCCAGTCAAGCCCTTGGAACCTACTAATGGGCCTACAGATATTGTGATTAGTCATAAGAGACCTCTTTGGCCTAGGAAAACAATGTAGGAGGCAAAAAGGTTTGCAACACCAAGAGGAACATTCAGAGAAAGCAAGAGACCTCACAAGTTTTCAAGCTATGTTGCATTGATGAGTCAGATTATTGAGTCTGAGCCTTCTAGTGTTGAGGAAGCTTCTAGTTAGCAGGTTTGGAAAGATGCTATGTCTGAGGAGTATCAATCCATTCTTAAGAATGATGTTTGGGACATCGTTCCTAGACCCAAAGGAAAATTTGTGGTATCTTTTAAATGGCTCTTCAAGATCAAGCATGTGGTTGATGGGAGCATTGAGAAGTACAAGGCTAGATTTGTAGCTAGAGGGTTTTCATAAAAAGAGGGATTTGACAATGAAGAAACATTTGCTCCAGTTTCTCGCTATACTTCTGTCAGGACCATCATTGCTATTGCTACATTTAAAGGATGGAAGATTCACCAGATGGATGTGAAGACAACATTTCTTAATGGTGTAATCAAGGAAGAATTTTATATTGAGCAACCTAATGGATTCGAAGTACATGGGAAGGAGTCTCATGTTTGCAAGTTGAAGAAGGCCTTTTATGGTCTTAAACAGGCTCCTCGTGCATGGTATGAAAGAATTGATTGTTACTTGTCAAGCTTGGGATTCTCCAAGAATGAGGATGATCCAAACCTTTACTTCAAGGTAATTAATGGTGAAGCATTGAATTTGGTTTTGTATGTTGATGATTTGATTCTTACTGGAGAAGATCACCTCATTCTGAAATGTAAGAAGGAGTTAGCTTATGAATTTGAAATGAAGGATCTTGGTCTCATGCATTACTTCCTTGGCTTAGAAGTATGGCAGAAGCTAGCTAAGATGATTCTAAATCAAGGGAAATATATTATTGATATTTTGAAGAGATTGGTATGATTGATTGAAAATCCATGTCTACACCTATGGAGACCAACTTGCATAAGTTGAAAGAGGCTACAGCTAGTTCAGATCTGGTGGATTCCATGATGTATAGGTAGTTGATTGGATCGTTGATGTATCTAGTCAATACTAGACCATATATTTGCTATGCAATGAGTGTACTTAGTCAGTTCATGGGTAAACCAACGAAAATACATCTAATTGTAGTGAAGCATATCCTGGGATACTTGTGTGGCATAGTTGGATATGGCTTGAGATATTCTTCAGGTGTGGACTTGGAGCTGCATGGTTATACTGATTCTGATTGGGCAGGGTGTGTTACTGATTGAAAGAGTACCTCTGGATGTTGTTTCAGTTTGGGATCTGTGATGATATCTTGGTGTAATAGGAAGCAGTCTTCTATGGCACTAAATGCAGCTGAGGCTGGGTATATTGCAGCTAGTGTGGCAGCTCAAGAAACAGTGTGGCTTTGAAAGCTCCTTGCAGGATTGTTTGGGAAATCAATGGAGCCAACTATCATTCATTGTGATAACTAGAGTTGTGTGAAGCTTCCTATCAACCCTGTGTTTCATGATAGAACCAAGCATGTTGAGATCAAATAACACTATATTAGAGATATGGTATTGAGGAAGACAATCTAGTTGAGGTATATCAGCACTGATGAGCAGATGGCAAACATTCTCACCAAGCCTCTATCCAGGATAAAGTTTGTGTACTTTTGAGACAAGCTTGGTATGACAGAGAATGAAGCCCTAACTAAGAAGGAGTCTCAGTATTAGTGATCCTCTTTAATGCATTTATCTTCTGAGAGATATTTGAGGTGAAATCCCTTGTTAATGCATTTCTCTTTGAGATTTGAGGTGAAATCCCTTCTTTCCACCCTCTGGGAGAGCCATGGTGGATGTCATGTGTGTGACTCCATGACAACATCACGTGAGAGATTTCATGATGATTTTATTGTACTTGTGTTTCACCCTCTGGGAGAGCCATGGTGAACATCATGATGAGGTGACAACATCACGTAAGTGATGAACACTTGTACATACCATACATGGGTGTATCCATTATGGTTGATATCATGATGAGGTGATATCTTTCTTTTCCACATATGGTTGTAGCCATTGTGGTAGACACCACGATGAGGTGATATGTCTTGTGTAGCTGGAAGAATCCTCCCTAGCTGAGAGGGAGTGTTGATGTTTATAGCAGTGTCGTGGTCTTCTTCCAGTGATCTCCTTTACTACATGTGATAAATTAAATTATAGCCTATGGCTATTTAATTTATTCATACATAAATTTAATGAAGAGGCTCAATTAATAAAGAAACACGTTTGTTATCAAGGTCGACCTTGAAATGGTGCGATTTCTTAAGAAGGCATGAATTTTTATGTGGCCGACCTCCTACCTATTGGATGTGTCTTTATGAAGGGGTCTCTTCCTCTATGATGGTCAACTTTCCTTGAAGGGTGACGACATTTCATATTGTATATATATTTGATGTTTCTGTCATTGTTGATCATCCATTCATTTTTTCAAGTTCGAGTTCCTTGCAAGAGTGAGTTTTTCATCAAGGTAGATTGGTATTGTTAGAGGCTGAGATCTTATTAGCATATTACTTCATTGTATTTCTGTGTTGCATTAGAATTTGGTGCTTTCATCTAGGCCTTCATATCGACCTCTTTTAAGGAGATCATTGTTGTGATAATTCAATATATAAGTGATATTGTTGTTGGGTTTTTCTCCCTCAAGGGGAGGATTTTCCTAGGGTATTTGTTGTGTTATTGTGCTGTTATTTTGAATTAATTTTCTGTGTACTAATCTAATCATAAAACTAACAAAATTCTCATAATAATCTTTCTTGAGTTGGGTTTCATTGAGGTTGTATGGGTTTTGTTTGAAGGTTACATCAAACTCCTACCATGTGTTCTTAGTGCACTTTTTTATTCATCATAGTTGATGTATGTTTGATGTATGCATGTTCAAGTTTGTTAAGTATGTTTGATGTATGTATGTTTGCATATATATTTTTGTTTATGTATGCATTTATGTATGTATATATTTATGCATGCTTGTATGTATGTATATATGCATGTATGTATGCATGCTTGTATGTATGTATGCATGCATGCATGCATGCATGCATGTATGTATGTACTCATGCATGCATGTATGTATGTATACATGCTTGTATGTATGTATGTATGTATGCATGCATGCATGCATGCATGGATGGATGTATGGATATATGTATTCCTATATGTATGTATGTATGTATGTATACTTGTATGTATGCATGTATGTATGTATGTATGTATGCTTGTATGTATGTATGTATGCTTTTATGTGTGTATGTAATGGTTTTGGGTTTAGGGTATATAAGGGCGATGGTATAGGTTATAGGGTTAAGGGTTGATGTTTTTGGGTTTAGGGTTTAAGGTACAGGGTTGAGGGATTAGGGCTTAAGTAATAGGTTGAGGGATAATATTCAACTTGTTGAGTGTATAAGATTAAGTGTGTAAGGTATAGGGATTAGGGTTTAGGTTTTACGATATAGATTGAGGGTATAAGGCATAGAGTGACTTGGGTTGAGAGTGTATGAGTTAGGTTTTAAGTATAGGGTTGAGGCACAATATTCAGGGTTTAGGGTATAAGGGTGAGGTTATAGGGTATAGGGATGAGGGTTTGAGGGTGTAGATTTTAGGGTTTAAGGTATAGAGTTGAGGATTGAGGGATTATGGTTTAAGTATATGGTTGAGGGTATAGGGTTGAGGGTTGAGAGTTTACAGTTAGGGATAATGTTCAAGGTTGAGTGTCCAAGGTTAAGTGTAAATGATATAGGGTTTAAGGGTATATAGTGGTTAAGGGTTTATGGTTTAAGGGTTTAAAGTTTGAGGTATTAAGGGTTTAAGGGTTGAGGGATTAGGGTTTAATGTATAATGTTGAGGGTAGAGAGTTTAGGGATAGGAATTAGGGTTTAAGGTTTAAGGCTTGAGGCTTGAGGCTTTAGGGATAGGGTTTAGGGTTGAGGTTTAAGGGATTAGGGTTTAAGGGTTGAGAGTTTAAGGCTTTAAGGTTTAAGGGTCAAGGGTTTAGGGTTTAAGAGTTGAGGGCTTAAGGGATTAGGGTTTAAGGGTTGAGTGTTAAGAGATTAATATTTAAGGTATAAGGTTGATGTATTAGGGTTAAGGGTTTAATTTATCGGGTAGAGGGGTTGAGGGTGAAGGATTAGTGTTGAGGGTTTAATGTATAGAGTTGAGGGATTATGTTTTAGTGTTGAGTGCTGAGGATTTAAGGTATAGGGTTGAGGGATTAGGATTGAGTGTCTAATGTACAAGGTAGATAGTTTAAGGGTTGAAGGTTTGGGATATAAGGGTTGAGGTTTTAGGGATCATGGTTTAGTGTATAATGTATAGGGTAGAGGTTTTATAGTTGACGATTGAGGGTTGAGGGATTAAGGGTTTAAAGTATAGGGTTGAGGGATTAGGGTTGACAGTTTAATGTATAGGGTAGAGGGTAGAGGGTTGAGGGTTTAAGGGATTAACAGTTTAAGGTATAGGGTCAAAGTATTAGGGTTGAGGGTTTAATGTGTAGGGTAGAGCATAGATGGTAGAGGTTTTAAGGGTTTAAAGGTTGAGGGTATAGAGTTGAGGGATTAGGGTATAGGGTTGAGGGTGTAGGTTTGAGGGATTAGGGTTGAGGGTTTAATGTATATGGTAGAAGGTGGAGGGATTAATAGGTTGAGGGTTTGAGGGTATAGGGTTGAGGGTATAAGGTTGAGGTATTAGGGTTGAGGGTCCAATGTATAGGGAAAATGTTTGATAATCAAGGGTTGGGTTTAATGTATAGGGTAGAGGGTTGAGGGATTAATGGATTGAGGGTTAAGGGTATAGGGTATAGGTTTGAGGGATTAGGATTGATGGTCCAATGTATAGGGTTGAGGGATTAAGGGGTTGAGGGTTTAAGGGTTGAGGGTTGTGGGTATAGGGTTTAATGCATAGAATAGAAGGTATAGGGTTGAGGGATTAGGGTTGGGGGTTGAGGGTATAAGGTTGAGCGATTAGGGTGGAGGGATTAAGGGTTTAAGGGTTGAGCGTATAGTGTCGAGGGTATAGGGTTGAGGGATGAGGGATGAGGGTCCAATATATAGGGTAGAGGTTTGAGAATTGAGGGTTGAGGCTTTAATGTATAGGTTAGAAGGTTGAGGGATCAAGGGTTTAAGGGTTGAGGGTTTAAGGGTTGAGGTTAATTGTCGAGGGATTAAGGGTTGAGGTTAGGGTCGAGTGTTGATGGATTAGGGTTTAAGGGTTGAAGGTTGAGGGATTAGGTTTGAGGGTTGAGGGATTAAGGGTTTAAGGGTTGAGTGTGTAAGGGTTTAAGGGTTAGGAGATTGTAGTTGAGGGTTGATGGTATAGATTTGAGGGTATAGGGTTGAGGGATTAGATTTGAACGTCCAATGTACAGGGTAGAGGTTTGAGAATTGAGGGTTGAGGGTTTAATGTATAGGGTTGAGGGTTGAGGGATCAAGGGTTTAAGGGTTGAGGGATTAAGGGTTTAAGGGTTGAGGGATTAGGGTTGAGGGTTAAGGTTATAGGGTTGAGGGATTAGGGTTGAGGGTATAATGTATAGGTTAGAGGTTTGAGAATTGAGGGATGAGGGTTTAATGTATAGGATAGAGTGTTGAGAGTTTAAGAGTTTAAGGGTTGAGGGTTGAAGGTTGAGGGTTGAGGGTTGAGGGTTGAGGGATTAAGGATTTAAGGGTTGAGGGTTTAAGGGTTGAGAGATTAATGGTTTAAGGGTCGAGGGATTAGGGTTGAGTGTTAAGGAGTTAGGGTGGAGGGTTGTGGGATTAAGGGTTTAAAGGTTGAGGGATTAAGGGTTTAAGGGTTGAGGGATTAGGGTTGATGGTTGAGGGTTGAGGGTATATGGTGAGGGTATAGGGTTGAGGATCTAATATATAAGGTAGAGGTTTAAGAATTGAGGGTTGAGGGTTTAATGTACATGTTAGAGGGTTGAGGGATTAAGGGTTTAAGGGTTGAGGGAATAAGGGATTAAGGGTTGAGAGATTAGGGTTGAGGGTTGAGGGATTAGGGTTGAGTGTCTAATTTATAGGGTAGAGGGTTTAATGGTTTTGGGTTTAGGGTTTAAGGGTTTAAGGTTCAAATATTAGGGTTTAGTGTATAATTTATAGGGTAGAGGGTTTATAGTTGAGGGTTGAGGGTTGATAGATTAAGGGTTTAAGGGTTGATGGATTAAGGGTTCAAGGGTTAAGGGATTAAGGATTTAAGGTATAGGGTCAAGGGATTAGGGTTGATAATTTAATGTATAGGGTAGAGGGTTGAGGGTTGAGGGTTGAAGGTTTAAGGGATTAATGGTTTAAAGTATAGGGTTGAGGTATTAGGGTTGAGTGTTTGATGTATAGCGTAGAGGGTAAGGGTTTAAGGGTTGAGGGTACAATGTATAGGGTCAAAGTTTGAGAATTGAGGTTCGAGGGTTTAATGTATAGGGTAGAGGGTTGAGGGATTAAAGGGTTGAGGGTACGAGATTGAGGGAATAAGGTTGAGGGTTTAATGTATAGGGTAGATATTTGAGGGGTTAAGGGGTTGAGGGTATAGGGATTAGGGTTAAGGGTTGAGGTATTAAGGGTTTAAAGCTTGAGGGATTAGGATTGAATGCATAGTGTCAAGGGTTGAGGGTTTAGGGTTTGAGGTTTAAGGATTGAGGTTGAAGGCTATAGGGATAGGGTTTACGATTTAGGGTTAAGTGATTAGGGTTTAAGGGTTGAGGGTTTAAGAGTCAAGGGTTTAGGGTTTAAGGGTTAAGGGATTAGGGTTGAGGGTTGCAGGATTACGACTTAAGGTATAGTGTTGAGGGTTGAGGGTTTAGGGATAGGGTTTAGGATTTAAGATTTAAGGTTGAGGGTTGAGGCTTTAGGGATAGGGCCTAGGGTTAATGGATTAGGGTTTAAGGTATAGTGTCAAGGGTTGAGGGTTTAGGGATAGGGTTTAGGATTTAATGTTTAAGGGTTGAGGGTTTGAGGGATTAGGGTTTAAGGGTTGAGGGTTTAAAGGATCACGGTTAAGGATTGAGGGTTTAAGGGATTAGGGTTTAAGGGTTGAATAGCTAAGAGAGAGCCTACATTACCCAGGTGTTCAATTTTTTTTTACCTTGAAACACATACAAACCTAATCATTAGCACAAACAAGATCATGTGAAATGTTGTAGAATATGCCAAAACATGACTTTGGACGTTGGGAAGGCACTCCAAGCCTTTGGGTTGGAAATTAAAAAAAATACCAAGCCTAAGGCTAGGGGATTCCCAAAGCAACATATAGTTCATGAGCACGTTATAACACACTCATGTTATGTTTTGTTTTACATTTTTCTCTTTTTGCCAAAATTTTGTTGTATGTTTGTCAAGATTGACATAACACGAGCACATTATAACACGCTTGCGTTATGTCTCACTTGGAATGTTTTATGTTCAAGTTTGTTAAGTATGTTTGATGTAGGTATGTTTGCATATAAATTTTTATTTATGGATGCCTTTATGTGTGTATGTATGTATGCATGCATGCTTATATGTATGTACGTATGCTTGTATGTATGTATACTTGTATATACGTATTTATGTATGCCTGTATGTATGTATGCTTGTATGCTTATATGTATGTATGTATGTATGTATGCTTATATATATGTATGCTTGTATGCATGTGTGTATGTATGTATGTATGCATGTATGTATGTATATATGTGTGTGCATGTATGTATGTATGCTTGTATGTATGCATGTATGTAAGGGTTTTAGGTTTAGGGTATATAAGTTGGGCGAGGGTATAGGTTATAGGGTTGAGGGTTGAGGTTTTGGGTTTAGGGTTTAAGGCATAGGGTTGAGGGATTAGGGATTAAGTAAAATGTAGAGGGTAGAGGGTAGAGGGCTGGGGGGTAATATTCAGCTTGTTGAGTGTATAGGATTAAGTGTGTAAGGTATAAGGATTAGGGTTTAGGATATTGGGTTTAGGGTTTATGATATAGATTGAAGGTATAAGACATAGAGTGACTTGGATTGAGAGTGTATGGGTTAGGTTTTAAGTATAAGGTTGGCGCATGATATTTAGGTTTTAGGGTATAAGGGTGAGGTTATAGGGTACAAGGATGAGGGTTTGTGGGTGTAGATTTTAGGGTTTAAGGTATAGGGTTGAGGATTGAGGGATTATGGTTTAACTATATGGTTGAGGGTATAGGTAGAGGGTTGAGTGTTTACAGTTGAGGGATGATGTTCAAGGTTGAGGGTATAAGCCACATGGATGAGGGTTGAGGGTTAAGGGTATAAGTATAGGATTGAGGGTATAGGGTATATGGTAGAGGTTTGAGGGTTGAAGGATAATGTTCAAGGTTGAGTGTTTGGAAGGTTAAATGTATAGGGTAAAGGGTTTAAGGGTATTTAGGGGTTGAGGGTTTAAGGGTTTAAGGTTTGAGGGATTAAGGGTTTAAAGATTGAGGGCTTAAGGGTTGAGGAATTAGGGTTTAAAGTATAATGTTGAGGGTAGAGGGTTTAGGGATAAGGTTTAGGGTTTAAGGTTTAAGGGTTGAGGCTTGAGTCTTGAGGCTTTAGGGATAAGGTTTAGGGTTGAGGATTAATGGATTAGGTTTTAAGGGTTGAGGGTTTAATACTTTAAGGTTTAAGGGTCAAGGGTTTAGGGTTTAAGAGTTGAGGGCTTAAGGGATTGGAGTTTAAGCATTGAGCATTAAGAGATTCAGGTTTAAGGTACAAGGTTGATGTATTTGGGTTAAGGGTTTAATTTATAGGGTAGAGGGGTTGAGGGTTGAGGATTGAAGGTTTAACGTATAGGGTTGAGGGATTAGGGTTTAGAGTTGAGGGTTGAGGATTTAAGGTATAGGGTTGAGGGATTAGGGTTGAGTGTTTAACGTATAGGGTACATGGTTTAAGGACTGAAGGTTTAGGGTATAAGGGTTGAGGTTTCAGGGACTAGGGTTGAGTGTATAATGTATAGGGTAGAGGGTTTATAGTCGATGATTGAGGGTTGAGGGATTAAGGGTTTAAGGTATAAGATCAAAGGATCAGGGTTGACAGTTTAATGTACAAGGAAAAGAGTAGAGGTTTGTGGGTTTAAGGGATTAAGGGATTAAGGTATAAGGTCGAGGTATTAGGGTTGAGGGCTTAATGTGTAGGGTAGAGGGTAGAGGGTAGAGGGTTTAAGGGTTTGAATGTTGAGGGTATAGGGTTGAGGGATTAGGGTTGAGGTTCCAATGTATTAGGTGGAAGGATTAAGAGTTGAGGGTAGAGAGGTTGAGGGTTGAGGGTTTAAGGGTTGAGGGTTGAAGGATTAGGGTTTAACATATAGGGTTGAGGGATTAGGGTTTATGGTTTAGGGTTGAGGATTTAAGGTATAAGGTTGAGGGATTAGGTTTGAGTGTCAAATGTGGATGGTTTAAGGGTTGAAGGTCTAGGGTATAAGGGATGAGGTTTCAAGGATTAGGGTTGAGCGTGTAATGTATAGGGTAGAGGGTTTATAGTTGATGGTTGATGGTTGAGGGATTAAGTGTTTAAGGTACAAGGTCGAGGGATTAGCGTTGACAATTTAATATACATGGTAGAGGGTGGAAGGTTGAGGGACTAAGGGTTTAAGGTATAAGGTCAAGGTATTAGGGTTGAGGGTTTAATTTGTAGGGAAGAGAGTAGAGGGTTGAGGGTTTAAGTGTTTAAGTGTTTAAGGGTTTAAAGGTTGAGGGTATAGGGTTGAGGGATTAGGGTATAAGGTTGAGGATTAGGGAACTAAGGGTCAAATGTATTGGGTTGATGGTTTAATGTATATGGTAGGGGGTTGAGGGATTAAGGGGTTGAGAGTTTAAGGGTTGATGGTATAGGGTTTAGGGATTAGGATTGGGGGTCAAATGTATAGGGAAGAGGTTTGATAATTGAGGGTTGGGTTTAATGTATAGGGTAGAGGGTTGAGGGATTAGGATTGAGGGTCCAGTGTATAGGGTTTAAGGTTGAGGGATTAAGGGTTTGAGGGTTTAAGGGTTGAGGGTTGAGGGTATAGGGTTTAATGTATAGGTTTAAGGGTATAGGGTTGAGGGTATAGGGTTTAATGTATAGGGTTGAGGGTATAGAGTTGAGAGATTAGGGTTGAGGGTTGAGGGATTAGGGCGGAGGGCGGAGGGTTGAGGGATTAAGGGTTTAAGGGTTGAGGGATTGGGGTTGAGGGTTGAGGGTATAGCTTTGAGGGTATAGGGTTGAGGGATGAGGGTTGAGGGTCAATGTACATGGTAGAGGTTTGGGAATTGAGGGTTTAATATATAGGCTATAAGGTTGAGGGATTAAGGGTTTAAGGGTTAATGGATTGGGGTTGATGGTTGAGGACCACATAGGGTTGGGGGATTAGTGTGGAGGTTTGAGGGATTAAGGAATTAAGGGTTGAGGGTTTAAGGGTTGAGGGATTAAGGGTTTAAGGGTCGAGGGATTAGGGTTGAGGGTTGAGGTATGGGGTTGAGGAATTAGGGTTGAGGGTTGAGGGTATAAAATTTGTTAGAGTAATAAGTTATTATGCTTAATTAATTATATCATATTGATTAATAATTAAGTCACTTATTCCTTTAGTTACTTAAGCTAAACTTAGGAACATTAATAATTGATTAATTATTAAGTGTGCACACTAGGGTTTTATTTAGGGTTTCTTGATCTCCTTCATAAGGATTGATCTCTTTGTAATACTTGATTCTCTTAATGCATTTTTACTTTGAGGTTACAAAACATCTTCTTTGGTTCTGCATGTCTTTTGCATGTGACAGGTATCCCTTTGCATGAGGTGATCTTGGTTTTCTAACATGGTATCAGAGCTTTAGACCTGCAGCTGCCTGTTTGTGATCTGAAGATATGGCCTTTCAGTGAGTTTCTAATGCAAGGGTTTCCACAGGCATCTTTTTTTGCAAGATCTAGGGGTAGCCAATTTTTTAGGACATTTTGGGCTCAAACAGACATCGCCATTGTGTTGCAGCACCCCAAAACCCTAGAAACATCTGTCAAATCGTCAATTTTGGTGCAGTTGATACGGGAGGCAACAAAATTTTCTCTGGGGGGTCGTATAGCCTCCCCAGCACGCAGTCCAAGAAAAAAATTAAAAAAAAATAAAAAATTGTTTTTTTTTGGAAAATCTGCACCGCCCGCACAGATCGAATCGCACCACCCGACGGCCACCGGCTCGCCATCGTCGTTGGGCTCCTCCACTTGCTAGCCACTCAACGTTTTCAGCCCTCGCTAGGCCCTTCAGCCAGGCCGAGGTCCTATGGAGGACCACGGGCCCTTGCCCAGCCCTTGGCAGCTTTCCAACTTCGCCGACAGTCCTATGGTGGACCAACCCTCAGCCCAACCCTGACAAACACAACTGGTGAAGGAATATTTCAGAATGGGCACAATATATTCCGTCAGACAAATGGAATATTCTGGGAGATTCACAGAATATTCCGTCACTAATCGTGAGATGGTAGTCAATTTTAAACTCATGATGTCTTGTATCGGTATGATGTCCGCCCAGCGTCGACCCTCTTTGCCTCATGCAATTTTCCCTAAGGCAATTTTTTTCTTTTGGTCATAACTTGGCCTCTGATGTCGGGAGTGGGCAAAGCAGATGCTCAGCTGGAAAGATGGATTACAGGCACTTTCCGGTGGTGCTATTAGTTTTCTTACTATTTTACTACATTTATTCTTTGTTTGAAGTCGGATGTTTATTTTTATATTACAGGCTCATAACTTTTGCCCGCGATCTTTTATTTCGCTATCTTTCTTGGTAGTTGGAAAGGTATTAAGGAGCTCTATGTTGTTGTCCATGCACTTTTTTTTTGTATCTATCCCAAGTTGATCGCTTAGTCAGTTGGCACGATGGGTTGTTTGGCGATTACTTGGATGTTTGGGCAGTTGGGAGAGTGCATCTTGCATCTTTGCACTTCGTTTTTATTAATACATCATTCAATAATCACTTGCTGCTTCATAGATTCCAGGGTTGTTTCTGTTTGGAGTTTTCGAGTGTTTGATGACGGGTTTTGTTGCTTTATCGCATGATTCCTTGAGTCAATCAAGGACTCTCATCACAGTTTTGATAGTAAGCGGAAGAATCTTTCGCCTTGCTAGTATCGGTTCCAATGTTACTCTGAGTTCTTCAATGCTTCTTTATGACATGTCATCTCTGTGTAGGGGTTTTGTCCCTTGTTGGTATGTGGGCTGATCATATTTGTACTATATGGCCATGGTACTCTGTACACCCATTGTCCTCGGCGGGGTCCGAGAATTGAGCCGGAGCCCTAGAGTGAAAGTTGAAAGTGAAGCCCCAGCGAGGTTAGGGCACAACCCTTGAGAAAAAAAATTTTGCCGTTTTTTTCACATCATCAGCGAAAAAAGAAAAATCTCCGAAAAAGAAAGAAAACCGACTTTGTAAAACCCTAATTCTGGAAGCTTCTAAAAGCTTTTTAAAAGGGGTTGGGATGGGGGTTACAGTATGATGAAAAACGTGATTATTCGCAAGATTTTTAATAGGTTTTGCACTGGATAATAAAAGCATTGGATGGCTGCGGTTTGGTGGATGTAACCTAGATTGGGTGAACCATGTTATATTCTTTGTGTTATGATTTATTCTATGTATGTTTTAGTTTCTCTGTTTATTATTTAAATCTGCATTTAATTGTTAGATATCTGCCATCTCTAACCCTAACAAGTGGTATCAGAGCGAGTTGTGTTTCGATTATCGTCTGTAGGAAAGTCTCACAGTTGAGTGGGAGCAATGGCATACGAGGGTAAGAAGGTTGAGAAGTTTAATAGGCAGAACTATCAGTTATGGAAGATACAGATGGAGGACTATCTCTATCAGAAGGATTTATGGCGGGCATTGGAAGGGAAAGCCAAGAAACCTGGAGCAATGTTAGATGAGGACTGAGAGATCTTGGATAGAAAGGCTCTTGGCAGTATTCGTCTATGTCTGGCACAATCGGTGGCATTCAATATTACAACAGCAAAGACAACTCAAGAGTTGATGGAAACCCTGGCGAAGTTATATGAAAAGCCTTCCGCTTCGAATAAGGTATTTCTTATGAAGCGTTTATTTAACAAAATGGTAGAGGTAGGTGGGTTACTAATCATTTAAATGAGTTTAATAGGTCCTGGTCATTAACTTACGTAAAAGTAAACTTTGATGAAAAGAGATTGAGGGCTCTTTTGATTTTGTGTTCTTTGCCTGAAAGCTGGAATAGCTTGGTAATGGCTGTTAGCAATTCTGTTTCTAGTTCGAATACATTGAAGTTTGATGATGTTGTTGGTGTTATTTTGAATGAGGAAATTCATAGAAAAGCTCAGATGGAACATCCACATTAGGCAGTGTTTTGAATGCAGAAAGCAGGGGCAGAACAAAGGAGAGAGGAAAAATTCTGGAAATCATGGGAAGTCATGAGGAAAATCAAAGGACAAAAGGTCCCAATCTAGAGACAAGAGAGATTGCTGGTACTGTGGTAAGCTAGGTCATTTGAAGAAAGATTGTTGGTCTCAGAAAAATAAAGATGGAGACAACAAGGAAGGAAGCAAAGAAGAAAATGTGGTAAGTAATAAATCTGATGAGGATGCTTTGATTCTTTCCCTTGATAATGTTGATGATTCTTGGGTATTAGATTCAGGGGCTTCATTTCATGGTACCCCCATAGAAGTTATTTTCTTGATTATGTCCAAGGGGATTTTGGGCTGGTTTATTTAGGAGATAACGAACCTTGTCAGATTTTTGGAAATGGAAGAATCAAGATTAAGGTGTAGAATGGGAATCATTGGCTACTACGTGAGGTAAGGCATGTTCCAAAGTCAAGCAAAAATTTAATTTCAGCAAGGCAACTAGATGATGAAGGTTGTGTTGTTATATTTAGTAATAAAAATTGGAAGGTCACAAAAGGTGCCTTAGTAGTAGCAAAAGGTGTGAAAGTAGGCACCTTATATCTTTGTACAGGACATATTGTTCCTTCTACTTTAATTGTTACAGAAAAGAGTCAATCTTCAGGAATAGTTGCTGCAGTTCAACAGGTAAAAGATCATACAGTTGCTGTGGACTTTGAATCAGCACTGTGGCATAATAGACTTGGGCATATGAGTGCAAAAGGTATGAAAGTACTTCATTCAAATAATGTTTTACCAGGTCTAAAATGTGTTAATATGGATTTCTGTGAAAGTTGTGTGTATGGAAAACAAAAAAGAGTAAGTTTTTTCAAGGATGGGAAGCAAAAGAAAGATGAGAAATTGGAACTTGTGCATATAGATGTATGGGGACCAGTTCAGGTATCTTCTCTCGGTGGCTCTTTGTATTATGTTACATTCATTGATGATGCAACTAGGAAGGTATGGATTTATTTCCTTAGGCATAAATCTGATGTATTTAAACTTTTAAAAATGGAGAAGCGGTTGAGAATGAGATGGGTAAAGGATAAAATGTCTCAAATCGATAATGGTGGTGAGTATTGCAGCAAGAGTTTGAAGATTATTGTTCCTCTAATGGTATTAAGTAGGAAAGCGGTTCCAAGGACTCACTTAAAGAAAATGGAGTGGTGAAAGCATGAATAGAACAATAATGGAAGCGTGCCTGAGACTATGAGATTGCATTGGGTTGCCTTTAAAAATGTGGCGAAGGAGGCTATAAACACTTTCTTTGTTTATTTAATCAATAGAGGTCCCTCTAATCCTTTGGGTTGTGGTATTCAGGAGGAAGCATGGAAGGAGGTAAGAAGGTGGAAGTTATTCTTTGGTTTGAAGCATTTGCAATGTAGATTCTGAAAATAGAACTAAGCTTGATGCAAAATCAAAAAAAGTGTATTTGTTGGATATGGCATTGATGAATTTGGTTATAGGCTTTGGGATTTTGAAAATCAGAAAATTGTGAGAAGCAGGGATGTCATATTCAATGAAAAAGTGTTGTACAAAGATCTGTTGCTGTAGCATGAGAAGAAAGAAAATTATTATGTAGTGTTGGATGATATTCCCAACAATAATGTTTCAGTGGTTCCTCATGCTGGGCAACAACATCAGCAACAAATACCACAAACTCCTGTTAGACGATCTTCAAGGATAAGTAGACCTCCAAAAAGATTCTCTCCCTCTTTGTATACTATTTTGTTAACTAATGCTGGTGAACCAGAATATTATGATGAAGCTATGCAGGTGGATACCAAGGTTCAGTAGGAGCATGGAATGAAAGAAAAAATGGACCCCTTGCTGGAAAATCAGACTTGGGATTTATGCAAGTTGTCTGCAGGTAAAAAGGCTTTACCAAACAAATGGATTTATAGACTGAAAGAGGAGGATGGAGGTAAGAAAAGATTTAAAGCTAGATTAGTTGTAAAGGGATTTGCACAGAAAAAGGGTATTGATTTTGATGAGATTTTTTCTCCTGTTGTTAAAATGGCTTTTATTCATATTGTTTTAAGTATTGTGGCTGCTGAAAATTTGCATTTAGAATAGCTTGATGTTAAAACATCCTTTCTCCATGGTGATTTGGAAGAGGAAATATATATGGAACATCCACAAGAATTTGAGGTCAAAGGTAAGGAGAAACTAGTGTGCAGATTGAAGAAAAGTTTATATGGCTTGAAGCAAGCACCTCAATAATGGTATTTGAAATTTGACAATTTTATGGTTGAGCAAGGCTACGGTAGGTGTAATTATGACCATTGTGTTTATTTTAAGAAGTTGGATAATGACAGCTACATTATTTTATGCTTATATGTTGATGACATGCTTGTAGCTAGGTCTAACATGGATCGCATAAGTGAGCTAAAACAACAGTTAGCAAAATCTTTTGCTATGAAGGATTTGGGGGCAGCAAAACAAATCTTTGGTATGAAAATTTGTAGAGATAGGAAAAACAGAAAATTATTTTTATCTCAGGCTAATTATGTTGAAAAGGTGTTGCAGAGATTTCATATGGAGAATGCAAAAGCTGTCAGCACACCTTTGCCTAGTCATGTTAAATTGACTAAGGATATGTGTCCAAAGACACAAGAGGAGGAGGAAAAAATGTCCAAGGTACCATATGCTTCAGTTGTAGGCAGTTTAATGTACGCCATGGTATGTACTAGACCAGATATTGCACATGTCGTAGGAGTTGTTAGCAGGTATTTGAGTCATCCTAGAGTTGAGCATTGAAATACAGTAAAATGGATTCTCAGGTATTTGAGAGGTACATCCAATAAATGTTTATGTTTTGGGGGCTCTAATCACGATTTAAAACTATATTGACCTTAGATTTGGCGAGGGGATATAGATATCGACGGAGTACCACAGGTTATGTATTTACAGTTGGTGGGACAGCAGTGAGTTGGATTTCTCGATTGCAAAGGTGGTTGCTTTATCCACCACAGAGGCAGAGTATGTTGCTGCAATAGAGGCAGCAAAGGAGATGATATGGCTGCAATTTTTCATGGATGAGTTGGAAAAACAACAGGATGGAAATTACTTATTTACAGACAGTCAGAGTGCTATACATCTTGCAAAGAATTTTGCCTTGTATTCTAAAACAAAACACATACAATTGAGATATCATTTCATTCGATCGGTGTTGGAAGATGGACAGGTCAAGATGGAAAAGATACATACAGATGTCAATCCAGCGGATATGTTTATGAAGGCGGTGCCAAGGGAGAAGTTGAGCTCCTCTTCAGCTTCAGTTGGCCTTCAAGGTTGAATTCAAGTATAAAAAAGCAGTAAGGTCCAAGGTCCTTATTTCCAGTGGGAGCTGTAAGTGTAGCAGTGTTGTCTAGGATCAGTCTCCAAGTGGGAGGTTGTGATGGTGTGGAGCCTGATCAATCTCCAAGTGGGAGATTGTTGGTATGTGGTGACTGATCATGCTATACTATATAGCCCATGGTATACTATACACCCCGGCCCCCTGTCCTCGCCGGGGTCCAGGGTCGGGCTGGGCCCTGGGTAGGGGTTCGGGGGCACAGCCCCCGAGAAATTTTTTTTTGCCATTTTTTTCGCATCGTCAGCGAAAAAGGAAAAATCTTCGAAAAAGAAAGAAAATCGACTTTGTAAAACCCTAATTCTGGAAGCTTCTAAAAGCTTGTTAAAAGGGGTTGGGATGGGGGTTACAGTATGATGAAAAACGCGATTATTCGCAAAATTGTAATAGGTTTTGCACTGGATAATAAAAGTATTGGATGGCTGCGATTTGGTGGATGTAGCCTAGATTGGGTGAACCACATTAAATTCTCTGTGTTATGATTTATTCTTTGTATGTTTTAGTTTATCTGTTTATTATTTAAATATGCATTTAATTGTTAGATATCTGCCATCTCTAACCCTAACACCACTAGATTTTTCCTTCTCTATGTCTTTCTTGCATTTGTAAATGGGTACCTAATCAAGCCTAGTTGTCGGGACCCATCTTTGATTTCATGCATCTTATTCTAGTGTTTTAGCTTCTTCCTAAGTTCATCTTAAGGGGGGTGTTAGAGTAATAACTTATTATTGATTAATTAAT
The DNA here is from genome assembly GCA_007258455.2 of Sequoia sempervirens. NCBI lineage: Eukaryota > Viridiplantae > Streptophyta > Pinopsida > Cupressales > Cupressaceae > Sequoia > Sequoia sempervirens. The sequence goes on from VDFB02047397.1 coordinate 120,483,959, forward strand.
TAAGTCGCTTATTCCTTTAGTTACTTAAGCTAAACTTAGGCACATTAATAATTGATTAATTATTAAGTGTGCACACTAGGGTTTCATTTAGGGTTTCCCTTTTAGGGTTTCTTGATCTCCTTCATAAGGATTGATCTCTTTGTAATACTTGATTCTCTTAATGCATTTTTACTTTGAGGTTACATAACATCTTCTTTGGTTCTGCATGTCTTTTGCATGTGACAGGTATCCCTTTGCATGTAGGCGATCTTGGTTTTCTAACAAAATTAAGGGTATAGGGTTGAGGGATTAGGGTTGAGGGTCCAATGTATAGGGTAGAGATTTGAGAATTGAGGGTTGAGGGTTTAATGTGTAGGGTAGAGGGTTGAGGGATTAGGGTTGAGGGTATCGGGTTGAAGGATCAGAGTGAAGGGTTGAGGGATTAAGGGTTTGAGGGTTGAGGTTTTAAGGGTTGAGGGATTAAGGGTTTAAGGGTTGAGGGATTGGGGTCGAGGATTGAGGGTATAGGGTTGAGGGATCATGGTAGAGGGTACAATATATAGGGTAGAGGTTTGAGAATTAAAGGATGAGGGTTTAATGTTTAAGGTAGAGGGTTGAGGGATTAAGGGTTTAAGGGTTAAGGGATTAGGGTTGATGGTTGAGGGTATAGGGTTGAGGGTTGAGGGATTAGGGTGGAGGGTTGATGGATTAAGGATTTAAGGGTTTAAGGGTTGAGGTATAGGGTTGATGGTTGAGGGGTTATGGTGGAGGGTTGTGGGATTAAGAGTTTAAGGGTTGAGGGATTAAGGGTTTAAGGGTTGATGGATTAGGTTTGAGTGCTGAGGGTATAGGGTTGAGGATCTAATATATAGGGTAGAGGTTTAAGAATTGAGGGTTGAGGGATTAATGGTTTAAGGTTTGAGGCATTAAGGGTTTAAGGGTTGAGGAATTAGAGTCGAGGGTTAGTGGTATAGAGTTGAGGGTATAAGGTTAAGGGATTAGGGTTGAGTGATTAAGGGTTGATGGTTAAGGGTATAGGGTATAGGGTTGAGGGATTAGGGTGGAGGATTGAGGGATTAAAGGTTTAAGGGTTGAGGGATTAGGGTGGAGGGTTGAGGGATCAAGTATTTAAGGGTTGAGGGATTAAGGTTGAGGGTTGAGGGTATAGGGTTTAAGTATTATGGTGGAGGGTTGAGGGGTTAAGGTGGAGGGTTGTGGGATTAAGGGTTTGAGGGTTTAGGGATTGATGGTTTAAGGGTTGAGGGATTAGGGTTGAGGGTTGAGGGTATAGAGTTGAGGATCGAGGGTTTAATGCATAGGTTAAAGGGTTGAGGGATTAAGGGTTTATGGGTTGAGGGTTTAAGGGTTGAGGGATTGAGGGCTTAAGGGTTGAGAGATTAGGGTCGAGGGTTGAGGGATTAAGGTTTAAGGGTTGAGGGTTGAGGGATTAGGGTTGAGGATTGAGGGATTAAGGGTTTAAGGGTTGAGGCATTAAGGGTTTAAGGGTTGAGGGTTAATTGTATAGAGTTGACGGTATAGGGTTAAGGGATTAGGGTTGAGGGTCCAATGTATAGGGTAGAGGTTTGAGAATTGAGGGTCGAAGGTTTAATGTGTGGGGTAGAGGGTTGAGGGATTAAGGGTTTAAGGGTTGAGGGTTGAGGGATCAAGGGTTTAAGGGTTGAGGATTTAAGGGTCGAGGGATTGACAGTTTAAGGGTTGATATTACACCTATAAAATATGTGATCACTTTTGATGATGAACTTCCTCTTGATCAACAACACAAATTTAATCTTGATGACTTTCAGAGTGGAAACTCATAAGTTATTTCTACTTAGGCATTCTAATTGACTTATACAAACTTTGATCTGCTTGGTTGTTGTGAGTTTGACACAACCATAATTAGGGTGCCACTTCCACCCCTCCTCTTTGTAGGTGACAACAATTGATTCATAGACCTTCTTTGATCAACACTTGAAGTCCCCAACAATTAGGGCCATGACCTAGTCAATCTAGTGGCTAGACAACACACTACCTTTCATATTATTGTATCCCATTTTGTAAGCATTGGATTACAAATCCCACTTTGAATGATTATACAAGGCATCACAAACACTAAAAAATTATACTTAATTAATAGAGTTAGACATGCACTTCCAATTATCACCCCTCAATCTAATCACTATTAGTGCTTATTGTAATTAACATTGCAACATTCAACATCAATGCATCCACAATCCACGGTGCCCTTTTCCATTAGAAGAGACAAATCCTCTCGAAAGGTAGGTTCTTGCAACATTTCAATAGAAAATGTATTTCACTCGCTACATTCTAGTTGATGGAATGAGTTTCATTAGCCTTGTTGACATACGTTGACAACTACTTGCATGGAGCCTTTTACATTCATAGTTAAGTTTGTTTTAGTGATTTGTGTTAATTGCCACCTACAAAAAAACACTCCTTTGTTGGGGCCATTTTATGACATAATACCATAATAAAACTTAACACATGGTTGTTACATTATATAATATTTTATCAATAAAGTGATGAACCATTTCAACTTGCATTTCATAGGATTCTCTCTAGTATTAGGAATGCAAATCCAACAATTTTGAATAGATAATTCCTTATGTCATACTCTTATTCTTTCCTCGCCAACAATGAGTAGGATGAGTTATAATCCTTTATACATTTGTTTGCATTGCATAATAAACATATGTTAAAGTCCCTAGGGGTGCTAGTTGCATAATATAATGCTAAACAAACAAGGGGAGATCCTATCAAATCTAGAGGATGAACAACTAGTTGCTAGGGTGCTCTTATGCATCGATCAACAAGTTATGCTTACTTAAAATTTATTAGTTATAGTAAGTCTTGTCAATGGAGCATTAGGGAAAGTTATTGCCATCGCTTGCAAATTTTATAGCAAATTGTTAGACCTTCCATTCTTTGTTGTTGTCAAAGTTGAATATTATGTGTGACTACCTTGGGATCTAGATGACCCATACCTTGGATCAACAATTTCAATTACTAGTGGTAGTTGTCGCCAACTCCCACTTAAGGTACAATGGGATCTTACAACCTATAAATGCGAAGGTCTAAGAGTTGAAAGAGCATCAATTGATATGAGAATCATTGATCATCAAAATCTTGCATTCACTATTCTCTCGTAGATTTTACGTCTTACTAATCTACACATCTCCCCTACATTCAACTACCAACAATACATATATTCTATAACAAACCTCCATTAAGTAATGTAATCCACCCATTACAACATAAATTGTATAGAAAAAGAAAGAGTATAAATTGTATAGAAAAAGAAAGAGTGCGTGTTTATCTTCCAATAACAAACAATTACACTCATATCAAGCACTTACCATCGACACATTACTCATAAACATTACGGTTACTACTGTAAATTTTGTAGCCCACTTGAACTGCCAGAACTTATAATTTGGAACGACGTCGTATTTCCAAGCTATCGTCTCAACCATTACCAGTACCACCATCCCTTGTCTCCGTAGCCCCATTAATTAACCCCAACAGCGCAGGACGGGTTGGCGAATCCCGATGTGGCTTAACATAATAATGATCACTAATATCGACAAAGAGCGCGACAGTTGGAATTTGCACCATTAATGAGTTGTACACTCGGCGTTCGATGTTTTGCATGCGAGTTGAAGTAGCCTGTGTTCATATTTTCTGTACCTATTTACATTGCTTTTTCCTTATTCATTGTTCTGGACGTGTTGGATGAGTCTGGTAATGATAAAGAGAGCGAGCAACAGCAGCAAATACAAAATGTGAGGGATATTCATATGTTAGGTTTCGCTCTGTTTCATTGTGCGCTATTTTAATGCAAACCCTTTCTTCGTAGCAAAATAGCTGTTAACCCTCCATTGCTTTTATGAGTGTTGTTGGAGGAATTTTGCGTTTTAAATAAATGTAGCTATTTTAAAACAGGCTCATTCTTTAGGATTTTAATTTTAAATTGTAATGCATGTGGCAGAGGCTTTTTATTTGTTTGGTCTAATCAGTGTTTATTTTTAGTTTCAATTCTTGGATTTTTTTCCCCAAAATTTAAATACTAAAGTTGTGTATTACTTTTGTTGCAAATTCAATTTTTTTCAACATGTAAGGGCCACAGTTAAAAACATTTTTTTGGGTTTTGTTAGCTTTATTGCGGTGCTCCTGAGAACAGGAACTCTGAAAGAGCACGGCTGGCACAGCGCACCTGAGTATCACGTAAGGATTTTTTATGAATCCTTGCTTAGCCTATGAAGTTTGACAATATCTAAACAAATTCATCGACCTTGCCATTCATTATTCACATCATGCATCTATCATAATTCATATTCTTAGTTTATCTCATGAATTTAATCAAGATTGAATTGTATTTATGCTCTTGATTTCAGAATAAGTTAAAGCGGATTAATGACTAAATAAACTTTTTTTATTTTAACCAGTGGACATTAATAGCTAATTTTTAGTAAAATCTAGATTAAAATCGCCTAATACATTCAGGCAGCCCCAGCTTTTTCATGTCCTCGCTGCTTTCCTAATTACAAGTCACCTCCCTTTTCATTCTATAATCTCTGATTCTCTGGAGTGTGTAGCCTATATTGTTATATGGACAGTAAGAAATGAAAATGAAGCATATCTCTATGGGCGATTTTTCACTTTCAAGTGGTTAGCTTCATATAAAATGTCCAAAAGTTAGATTTGTTAATTAATAAAAATTTCAAATACTAGAACAGAAAAGTTGTTACATTTGACAGAAAATTTAAGGAGTCATAGTAAATCCCGTTTTTAATTTTTTTTGGACTGGCTTCGTCTGTAAAATAACAATATTTTGATCATTTGCTATTCGTTGGAGGAAAACTTAATTCCATTATGAGGGAATAAAATCTCTTTTATATATGTACATATGTATATTTATGAGGGTAATGTATATCTGTGTCTGTGACATGTTCATATATATATATATATATATATATATAATTGCATATGTATATGTACAGTGTATAAGTATGTGTATATGTGTTATATATATAAATGAGTGTGAATGTCTTTGTAGTATTTATGAGTTTGTAAGTGTCGTATGTATCTATATTTATGAGTGTATAAGCATGTATAAGAGCATGAAGTTGAATACACTCATACATATACACTATATAAATGAGTGTGTACGTGTATATATATATATATATATATATATATATATATATATATATATGAGTGTGTACGTGTTAATATACTAAGTGTATAACTTAACAGAAGAATGTGGTACTTCTCATTATGTAATTGTACTAAGTTATTCCATTAAAGCGGCCTCAAATGGGAATGGCAGAACTTAAAGAGCTGGCACGTTAACAATGTGCTGTTTTTTTACGTTGGGGGGCTACTATTAGTATCACAAACAACTGGCATGTTGACCACAACATGCCGGCTCTTTATGACAAGTGAAAACTACATGGGAATCAGGGCTAAATTTGATTGTCGACCCTACCTGTCAAGCGAGTATTTACTATTTTGTGATGGTCATTTATTCAGAGTTGCCTTTCAAATGTTAATACATTTCTTATTTTAAAAAATGTATATCATATATAAGGTATAAATTTTATTGTTTAACTCTAATTCTATATACTTTTTGATGGTCTATCCAAAATCCCCTCCTCCATGTGATAGTCATCCCAAAATTTTGATTATATTTAAAAAAAAATCCATAAAGATATGTATTTATATATATCTGTAAATATATTTGTGTGTGGATATTTGGGTTCATGAAAGGAGCTCAAATTCTGAGATGTGTAAGATGCAGATGCATTCCAGGGAACTTGAAGTGCATTCTGGACAGTTTGGAGTCTATATATATTATGTAATATATACTATCTAGCGCAAAAGCCTGCCAAGAAATTTGCATATTGTCTATCTAGCATGCTGGATGCACATTTGACCAAAAAATAATAATTAATTAAAATTAAAAAACATATAAAATTCCTAAAATTTGTGCAAAGCCAAATTCCAAATATGAAAACTACAGATTCAACCCAAAAAGCTTGGAGTGCATTCCATAGAGCTGTGTGAATGTATAGTGTCCCGCACAATATTCTAACAAGGAAATTTGTGCAACTGTAATCTCTTCCAATATTCATTGGGTTTGTTGAACCTCTTTAGGCAATTGTTTCCAGTGGTTTGTTTTCGGTGCCCTCACTTTCAAAATGGAATCTTTACCGCCCATGATCATTGTTCAAATTTGTAGTTGTGTGGGTGTACATGGTTGTCAATCTGTTATATTTGTGGAGGACATAAAAGAGCGAATGTTTTCATCTAGGAGCATCATCTACACTCAGCCAAATTCCCTTCAGAATTTGTTTTGAGTACTTGTATTCGAGCGTGGGAATACTAGGACAAAAAAAGTGATTTCAGAGGACGATCTCATATAGAGTTCATATTTGAGCTTCATCGGATGCGGACTCCAGCCGCATTGTATTGATCTGAATTGCCATTGTAGATGGTACAAATGCTGTAGCAGTTAAAGAGATTGACGATCTTATATAGAGTTTATATTTGAGCTTCATCGGATGCGGACTTAAGCCGCATTGTATTGATCTGAATTGCCATTGCAGATGGTACAGATTGATGTTGTAGTTAAAGAGATTGCAGAACTATATGAATGTAATACAGCCATTATTATAATAAGGAAGAGATCTAGATTTACACGTGTTATTTGCTTATCATTATAATAAGAAGATCGGAAATTACTTCTGTCATTTGCTGTTCGAAATGTAATGATATTGCTGATGCATTAACAGTAATTTTAATTTGAGTTGTCTACGATCTGATTGAATGCTAGAGCCGCTAGTCTTGTTATTCAAATAATAAGTGTTTCCGAAGGTTAAGAATTGGATTTACATTATTGTTTTTGCTTGAGACATTACACAAATATAGTCTTAATAGCTTTCCAATTTTGAATAAATTCACCTCTCTGTGTATCTATGCGCATAAATACATTTACACATGTATGTGTATATGTTATAGTTGCATGGAGACATGTCTCCGACCCTTGGAATGCGTCGACCCTTGGGACACGTCTCGGATATCGGGATGGGTTTCCTGTACCAGAAACTCGTCAGAGATGTCTCCTCAAAGTTTCATTTAAAAAAACAAAAAAAACCTTACATTTTGACAAGTTTTCATATGAAAAGAAAAAAAATGAATCAACATTTCTAAATTTCAACGTATAATATCAAATATGTAGTATAAACTCTTTGACTCTTTGACATTTGTGTGTTTAAACTTTAAATTTAATGTTAAACTTTACCAATGTTCTTGTTTTGAAAGTTCAATGTCATGATATTTTCAGTTTTAGTGTAGCAAATTTATAAATTTATAAATTATATTTAAAGAAATGGCGTCTCCAAGTACTCCCATCTCCTATTTTTCAAAAATAGATGTACCATAATGGTACCAATCTCCCGTACTAGTACCAATACCAAATACCAATCTCCTGACAACTATGGTATATGTATATAAATATGTGTGAACATGTATTATATATGTATATATGTTTAAAGAAAAATAAGCTTTCCTTAGAACTATACTTGTTGATATGTAATTGTCTTTATATATATATACCACATACATGAGACATATAAATACTTGTTGAACTATTATGTTGGGGGCTGGTGTCTCCAGTAGGTTGGTGCCTACAGATGTAATAGCGGGCCGGTGTCTTTGGTAGGTTGGTGCCTACTTCATATTGTAAACTCACTTGTTATATTCCTGCTTTATGAGGCTGGATTTGGACAGCAGATCCAAGCAGCTATTCTCTCCTTGGTTTTTCCTATTTTGGGTTTCCGCGTATATCTGGTGTTCTCATGTGCAGATGTGTGTGCATTTGTTGTTCCTTAATCATTAGTTTCTGCTTTGATTCTGGTTTCAATTTTGTTAAGTGAAATTGATTTAAAAGATTTAATCTACTGATTCACCCCCTCCCCCCCGCCAGTATTGTGTGCCCTTCATGTATATGTATGTGTGTATATACATATATACATGTATGTATGTATTTATGTAGACATACATGCATGCATTTATGTAGATATACATACATGCATGTATTTATGTACACATACATACATGTATTTATGTACACTTACCACACATGCATGTATGTACACCAGTCACCATGTATGTGTACATAATGTATGTCATTGTATGTTCACATACATGCATGTATGTACACCATGTAAGTGTATGTACAGGCATAGTTGGCAGACTTGAGTTTAACTTGCGAGTTTTTTCTCGGACGAGTTTTTTCAAAAAACTTGGCTATGCAAAAAAAAAGTGTTTCTAATGAAATTTAAGCAATTTTTTAAGTTCTCGAGTTTTTCTGAGTTTTTGCCGAGTTTTAAAGAACTCTCCAATTTTTCCCTTGGCGAGTTTTTTGTTGGGGCGAGTCTTCCAACTATGTGTACAGGTACATGGTGTACATGCATGTATGTACGTTATGTACACATACATGTATACATGTATGTGTACATAACATACATACACACACATTTATGTATACACATCAGATGATAATGCAACTTTTTAATCCTTTTAAGTTGCAATTTTAAATGAGTTTATTTTGAATGGTTTCTTGTTTCTTTACCACCCATCACAATATTGACTTCATTGATATTCTTTATGGGTTTATATATATCCTTAGCACCCGTCAAATATTGATATACATATATACACACATATATACACACATACATGTATGTATATATGTATATATATACACATACATATATGAATGTAAATATATATATGTAAAAGGTCTCCCAACACTGTTAACTAGACCAAATAGATGTTAGAGGAGATGTTAGGGTGAGTGGCAGATAAACAGTTTCCAAAATCAGGTGTCTAAAACGTAAACTTTCACCTCAAAATTGTTGTATCTTAAGATAACCTATGAAATATTCCAAGCCAAATTTTTTCGTTTTTCAAATAACAGATTTCCAATTACAAACAGTGCACCCGTTAAGGTTAGATGGATAAACCAAAACGTGCAAGAAAGCAACTCTAACCTGAATGGCGCCGATGATGGCGAGCATTGGTCAGAGGATCTAAATGAAATTGCTTATGCTGAAACTCTAACCAGAATGGCACCGATGATGGTGAGCATTGGTCAGAGGGTCCTCTACGCTAAGTACAGAAAGGAACTCGACGTCAAGTATGTGCTACCCAATCCAATGCGGAGTGAGGGGCGACCATATGACGGAGTGATTACAGGAAACAAAGCTTGAAATGAAATGCTGAAAACAGGAAAGAGCTCGACACCCAGAATGTGCTTGCTGACCCAAGATGGGAAAGTAGCTACCATAGGGCGGAGACTTAACTATTACAATAACTTCGAAGGAAATAAAGCATTACAACATAGATTTTGGAAAGCTCAATAAATACTGCCAGTACTACTGTCAGTTTACAGAATGAAGAGCATATGCTTGTCAAGAGATTAGAACTAGAAATAATCACCAATTACAATGCAATAATCATTCCCTTGATTTGATTCAAGAGGCCACATCAACTTCCCACAATGAGTCGGAAATATTAATTCTGTTTTCTGTTCTTTTACAAATCTGTATTATACTCATAAAAACAGCAGCTTAAGAAAACCTTCAAATGCTCACAACTCCCTATCCACTCGCTCAAATGACCTGATTCTTAAACCACAAGACTCCCAACAAAATGGCGCTCAAGATGATATGAAGAAACAGACTCTAAACACTCCAAATAATTAAATGCACAATTCCCAATGCATGAGAAAGTACGGCCCCAGCTGAAGAATTCGATTTGACTTTAAAAATTAAATACACAACAATAAAATCTAAGATTGGAGACAAATATTCGCCCTTCCTTGACACTACTATCAATGCAATACCCAGAACTAACTCTTTTGTATTTTTTGAGTTATGAATATAAACGTGGATCTGCTGTAGCTAATCTGCACTTTTAGAAATACCTCTAATATGCTGAAATCAGATCTAACTAATTACAATGATGATTACAATGCACAAAAACAAAGGCAAACTTACAAATGATTGAATCACTCATAAGCATGCTAAAATCTCCACTAGATGCTATCTTTCAAGCATGAAGTCGAGCCCAGACTAGGAGGCATTCATTCCTCGAAGAATTCCCGCAACCATTTCGGCAGCATAACATTAGCATAGTCCAAAGATGAAGAATGATGCACTAAGACTCCTCTTTATAATCCTTCCGTTGACTTCGCAAAACCCTAAAATCTGTTTTTAGGTCAAAACCCATCCTCCTCAATGATGGGCGTACTTTTGCCTTCAAGCTTTTGATTTGATATTTTTAATAAATATCATACTTTAATTAATGCGCTCAACAAGCTTGCTCAGACTTTAGAATAATTAAAATATTCATTAATGAGGCGCCACCCTCAAATGACCACCTTTTTAAAACAACCTTAAGTCATTAACTCTAAGCCAAGGGTCAACGTTAAAATATAATAATTAAAACGTGACTTTTTAATTTAAATGACTTAACTTATTTCTCCGAAAGTGCCCGCTACTGATCAGCATCTGATCCGAGCTGAAGCCGAAATAACCAACTGAAAGCTGGAAAAAAAAAATTTACTAAAAATAGTAAATTCCAAAAAGTGCTCCGAATGCCGAGATGATCATACCACTGCGAAGCCCTCTGAAAACCCAGAAGGAATCCGCCATTGAATCCACCATCTCTGAGCAATGACCTCCTCAAAATTAGGAAACCCTAATTTTAACTTCCGACTAGCCTTCGGGTTCCCAAAGAAAGGCTAACGGTCACTAGAAATGTCAGGCTTGAGAAGGGGACATTACAACCTACTAGTTTCTAGATCCCCAAAACAAACAACTATTTGTTTGGACTCTGGAGAATATCTAAACCCAATAATTTCTTTCATGTGGAAAGAAATGTAGGAATGGGACCGTGAATATTAGAGGAGAGCAAGCATAATACCTGAAAGTAAATTGGGGACACCCAATCTTAACTAAGGTGGATAATTAGCTGAAGGTGTTAAAGAGAGAGGAGAATGACATTGGAGGTATTTTCAAAAACTTATGGAGAAAATCTACTTCGCAGAAGGTTGAAACTTAAAACTGAGGTCAATTCGTTATATGTGGGAAAGATCTATGAGGGAATTAGGAATTGTACCCTTCAACTTCTTAGACTGGAGAAAATGTTTACGAAGAGGTGAAAACCCGTCCAGATGGAAATGCTAGCACTCAGTTGATTGAAGGACAGATCCAGAATAGTCAAGTTGGACAACTAAGAATGCGATAAAGGAATCCTTCTTATGAAGGAGTTATCCCGGAGCATATGAATTTATCAAGAAAGGGAGCAAAATAAGGAATAATTCCATTAATTTTGATCTTTCAGCTGATAATACTTGTTGAGGATTAACATTTTTATAGGATACACATTCGACTTGAACTAGCCTAGTTGATGATATCAGAGTCAACATGTCAAGCCTTTAAAGACAACTGGCAGCAAAGACATGACATAAAAGGTAACTAACAACAATCTAAGCGTTTAACCAAAAAATATGTAAAATCACATGCCAAAGGGGACCCACTTGACACACAAGCACCTTTAGCCCCACTAACAAATGCTTAAATGTGCTTGTGTGCTAAGACTGTCCCCTTGACTTTTGATTACTACCAGCGTAAACAGAAAAAAAAGCAGTAGTATAATGACTACTCATTTAGGTTATCATGAGGTGTCTAAAACCTACATGGGTCAAATCCCACAAACAATAAACATATATAATAAAGCTTTGACCTACTTAACGCTAATAGTAGATATATCACAGAACCATTATTATACCTCATGTATGCATTTGTTCAGCTAGAACCAATGTTATGTCTCATTATGTATGCTGATTAATGCTTTCCAGTTTCCATGGCAACACTAAATCATAAAGGCAATACCTTTTAATGTATGCATTTGTTCAGCTAGAACCATTGTCATGCCTAATTATGTATGCTGATTATTGCTTTCCATGGCAACAATAAATTATAAAGGCAAATTAAATTTGCTGATGTAAGCAGCCTAATGTACTTGGGAAAGATGATACTAAGTGCATACAATGACGATGGATAAGCTACCTCAAAATTTTAGTCAATCAAATATGCTTTGTCCCTTCCAAATCCATTTGACATAGTTAAATAAGATCTTATCAAAAACCTCAAATGAATCATCTGTATGTTATTTTTCATTTTTCCTCTTTCATGTTTTTCATGGGCAACCTAGTTTAGTCTTTATTTTAGAACATTTTTTGTGTCCTTCAATGTATTATGCTTTATCTTTCTATCAGATTCTAGATTAAAAGAACCTATAATTGAAAATAGATTAATTCATCTATTTTTATTTTACAGTCCCAAATAGGTGGATTAAATTATTCCGTTGTTAAACAAATCTTGTACAATGTAATGTCCCCTATTCGAAATGAAACCAAGTTGAAACTCAAATGCTCGTCGTTCATTTCCCATGGGCTTTGGGGATTTTTCTCTTGGAAAATAGGAGTATAATAATAACTCAAGAGGATCTTAATGTCATAAAAGGGGCCACTTAAGTGTTATCATAAAATGTAATTATAATAAAGAGGGCCTCAAGTAAATTGAAATTATAAATAAAAGATGTCTCTTATAATTGAAATCTATTTTAAATAATTCCTCTCAAATATCAATCAAAGGTCACGAAGGAAATTTGAAGAGTTGTGTCTTTGGAGGAAAACTCTATTTAAGAGAAGCCAAACAAGGAGGAGGAGGCATAATGATCAAGCATTTTATTTTTTTGATTTCTAATCCTTGTTGGAGTTTTGGACTTTGGTTCAATTAACTTGATGACAAAAAATCTCTAGGACTGGAATTAGAGGATGAAAACCCACAATTCCTTGGAGTGATTTCATATAGGAGTCACCATTGAGCTAAATTGTTCAAATTCCAAATTGATATTAATATTACACTTGTGCTAAAGGGGTGCTGTGACAGCTGGAGTAATATTGCATTCTTTTTGGCCTGAAATATATCGAGTTTGTGGTTACCATCCATCATATAAGTCACTGCCATTAGAGCATGATAATGGTTTCCTTATGATCACTGGTTGCTGTTGATACATTCCATCATAGGTGCAGCTGTGAAAAAGGTTTCATACAGCTAGTCACCAGCTTCCACATGTATAAATTACATCATTATTTCCAGGGTAGTGTTGCAAGTTGGGGCACTCAGATATATGGTGGATCCATATGGTATGTGCAGCTCTTGTACTGTTGTCAAAACAATAATCTGAGTTTGGATTATGGTGCGCAGCCCTTTGAAATCATTGTGACATCCAGGGATCATTGTGGCGACTTCATATTTGATCCAGGTATCAAGAATATATGATCTATTATTGTTGAGGTTTTAGGACTGCTGGAATGAACATAAGTCCATATTGTATGCTTCATAACAACCTTGTTTTACTGTTCCATAGACCAGTTTGCCTATCAATACAAGTATTTGATTTATTGCATCAGTATTTTTCATTTTCAGACTTTATCTAATCTACAAGTTGGGTCCATATTGTTGTTTATCTGCACTGTACTATATCCATGAAATATTTCAATTTGTGTAATAAAAAATGCTAAAAAGGAGGGCATAAAATTGGAAAATACCAAAAAATAAGAAAATTCTAGAATTGGGGACATTACAATGGTATCAGAGTTGGATCTTGCCGGCCTGTGAGATTTCCTTCTTATGCGGTCAAGTGATAGAGCCAACAAGTATTATCAAAGGGAACTTAGAAAAACTATCCATTTCCTAAGAATAAAAAAACAGAAACTCCTTTGAAATTTGAGGTAGAAGAAGTAAATATGGAAAGAGAGAAGAAGGTTTTGGAAGATCTTGCAGATAAATTTGAAAGGAAGTTTGACCTTATGTTAGATATGATGGGGCAGATGTTACATATGATGCATAACAATCAGAAAACACAGAATAATGCAAGAAATTCCAACAATCAAAATAGTGAGGCAAATTTTTTAGAGCCAATACCAATAACAATAATAAATAGAAAAGTTAGCACAGAGAACCATGGTTGGGTTTGATGATAGACCTCTTTGTCCTACTTTCATTTAGAGGGAAGTTCTTGTGAGGGAAGCACAAAGTTCAATGCAAGTTGATATTATCGCATGTTATGTAGAGTATAGAAATCCCCCTCCAAAGATTCAAGAAGTAATGAGTCTCATGAATTACATGAATATGAAGAGAGGTAGAAGATCAATAATTGAGCCTAGGCTTCAACAAAGACAACATGACCATCAACAAGTTCAAGGAAGCTAACTCTATCCACATTTAATGGTTCTAATAAATGTATCGCTCATGCTAGGGTGCATAAGTTAGATACATATCTATCTTTGCAACCTATGACTAAGGATGGTGCCATCAAATTTGCCGCCTTACACTTGGAAGGCACAACGCACGAATGGTGGTTCCATGGGTTGGTTAAAAAAGGTCATAGTTTGATTGACACATGATGAATTTTGCAAAAGGTTGATTGAAAGGTTTGATAGAAAATATGTTGAAGTTCAATTTAGAGAGTTTGCCAAATTTAAGCAAGAGGGAATAGGATAGATTGTACTGCTCATGCTAAGGTACAAAAGTTGGATACATATTTATCTTTGGAACCTATGATTGACGATGGTACCTTCAAATTCGCCACATTACACTTGGAAGGCACAACACGCAAATGGTGGTACCATGGGTTGGTTACTGAAGGTCATAGCTTGATTGACACACGCACATATATATATATGAGTTCAAAATAGAGAGGAAAAGTTGATATATATATATATGATAACATTGCAAACTTTGTATGTTTCTTCTATGTTTTGAACTCAGTTTTATGTGTGTGCACCCTTGTATCTATGTGTGTATGCCCATGTATCTATGTGTGTGAGTTACATAAAATATCTATGCTAATTAAATAAATAAAATGTTATTAAACTCTCTCTCTCTCTCTCTCTCTCTCTCTCTCTCCATATATATATACATACATACATACATACATATATATGTATGTATATCTACATATATATGTGTAGATATACATACATATATACATATATATATATATGTATGTATATCTACACATATATGTATATATGTATGTATATCTACACATGTGTATATATAGCTATATATATGTAGATATACATACATATATATATATATGTATATATGTATGTATATCTACACATATATATGTATATATAGCTATATGTATATAGCTATATATACATATATATGTGTAGATATACTATACTATATATATATATATATATGTATGTATATCTATACATACATATATATGTATGTATATCTACACATATATATGTATATATAGCTATATATATGTAGATATACATACATATATGTATGTATGTATATCTACACATATATATGTATATGTAGCTATATATATGTAGATATATATATGTATATATGTAGATATATATATGTATATATATGTATATACATACATCTACATATATATACATATAGATATATACATACATACATACATACATATATATATATATGTATATCTACATATATATATATATATGTGTGTGTATGTATGTATGTATATATACACATATATATTAACATTGCAAACTTGAATGTTTCTTCCATGTTTTGAACTTAGTTTTATGTGTGTGTGCCCCTATATCTATGTGTAGCTATATATATATATGTAGATATATATATGTATATATGTAGATATATATACATACATCTATATATAGATGTATATATATCTACATATATACATATAGATATATGTGTGTATGTATGTATGTATATACACACACACACATATATATATATATATATAAACACACACATATATATTAACATTGCAAACTTGAATGTTTCTTCCATGTTTTGAACTTAGTTTTATGTGTGTGTGCCCCTATATCTATGTGTATGCCCGTGTATCTATGTGAGATATTTTATGTAACTGACACACATAGATACAGGGGTGCACACACATAAAACTGAGTTCAAAACATAGAAGAAACATTCAAGTTTGCATTGTGGCCGTCTGCCATTTCTTCTAGGCGTTTGGTGGATGTGGCGTTGGCTGGGGCTTCCTTTATGCCCGGTGGTTGGTGCTGTTTTCCTCTCTCTGATGGAGCGGAAGCCTTCCCTGCTGGGTTTATGGCTTTTTCCTGCATTGGGCTTCCTCCTCTGGACTCGGCTAGACACCTTGGTGTTTGGTGGGGTTTTTGGAGATTTGTTGCTTTTGGTTCATCGGTGGTGCTTATCCAGTGTAGGCTGGTGAAGCTTCTTCTGTTTTCGGTAACTCCCATGTGTTGGTGCTTTAAATGGTTGTTTATCTCGCGGGAGTGTCTTTTTTGGTTTTGGGGTGGGCTTTCTGGTGCTCTGCCCTCGCAGCTCCCCTGGCTGCTTTCGGCTATCGCGGGGATGGTGTGCCTTAAGAGGTTGGGCTTTAAAGATTTCTATGCTACCGAGGCTTCTGGGGAGTGGTGTTGTTCCCTCCCTTTTGCTGCTGGATGTGGTTCTCTAGTTGGCATCGATTGCCCCTTTTTTGTTTGGTTGGCTAGAATCCCCCTTTGGTCCTTATTGCTCAAAATGCGGAAGGGGTGTGGGTTTGTTTTGGGTGCCTCTGCTGTTTTTTTGGAGGTGTTCCTCTCTTTTGTGGAGGTGCTGGAGCAGTATGTTCCTGATGAGTTTCTATAGCTGAAGATGCTCTTGGTTGGTTTGGATGGGCTGCTTCTCATGTACCTCTTGTTTGCCCATGTTTTTATTTTCAATATTTTGGTGGGATTTATCACTGTGTTTCTCTTGCTGGCCCTTTTTCTCGATTTGCTGGTGGGTGTGAGGTTTTTCCTTTGTGTTGGTTGGATAGCTCTCTTCTCTTTTCTCTAGTCTGAGTCTTCTATTGAGGCGAAGATTACTCTTGTTGAGGTGGAGCCCTTTCTTCTAGAGGTAGAGTTGGGGATTGTGGATTTGTGGAGGAGCTTTCCTTGCTGCAGGTCTGCTCTGTTATAGTACCTTTTGAGGTGGTGCGCACTGCTATGGAGGTGGAGTTATTTCTTGTTACTGACTGCAATGGTGGTAAGGGTCTTCTTGACATCTGCTCCAATAGAGGGGACCCAACTCCTTTTAAGGTGGAGTCTGATTCAGCTCTTCGTGTGTGGGGGTGCTGCAAGATATCTTCTTCTTCCCATTGGTGTGACTGGATGGCCTCCTGCCTGGTGGTACTCGAAGGTGTCCGTGTGTGTTGTGGGTTTAAGGTCCCCGGTAAAACCTAGTGTGATGTGAGGGACTCTGGTCCCTGTTATCTGAATGTAAGTGGGTTTCAGGTTCCCTTCTAAACCTGGTCTGGGTTCAAGATCCCTTGAAAAACTTGGTTGTGGTTTGGGTTTAAGGTTCCCGTTAAAACCTTTTCTGATTCTTGCAGATTTGGGTAGTCTTGCTGTTTAGTTGGTAATCTGCTGCTGGTGGTCTTTGTTGTATTCATGTGCAGCTTGTTCTTCTTTGTGTGGGTTTCGGGTCCCCGTCAAAACCTGCTTGTTAATGGTTTCGGGTCCATTTAAAACCTGTTGTAAATGGTTTCAGGTCCATTCAAAACCTGTTTTTCCCCCTTAATCAAAACATTCAAGTTTGCAATGTTATCATTACCAATATATAATATATATACAAACATAGATACAGGGGCGCACACATATAAAACTGAGTTCAAAACATGGAAGAAACATTCAAGTTTGCAATGGTAATGATTTGCAATGTTATCATTACCAATATATAATATATATAAACACATAGATACAGGGGCGCACACACATAAAACTGAGTTCAAAACATGGAAGAAACATTCAAGTTTGCAATGTTATCATTACCAATATATACTGGTGTATATATATACAATGTATATTGGTATATATATATATACACACACCAATATATATTGGTGTATATATTCATATATATACATATATATACATACATATATATATACCAATATATATTGGTGTATATATATACAATGTATATTGGTATATATATATATACACACACCAATATATATTGGTGTGTGTATATATATATTGGTGTGTATATATATACACACCAATATATATATATATAACCAATATATAACCAATATATATATATATTGGTGTGTATATATATATACACCAATATATATATACACACACCAATATATATTGGTGTGTATATATATACACCAATATATAACCAATATATATATATATTGGTGTGTATATATATATACACCAATATATATTGGTGTGTATATATATACACACACCAATATATATTGGTGTGTGTATATATATGTTGGTGTGCAAATATATACACCAATATATAACCAGTGTATTATATTGGTGTGTACATATATATTGGTGTGTATATATATATAACCAATATATATATATATATATACATTAGTGTGTATATATATATACACCAATATATATTGGTGTATATATATATACACACCAATGTATATATATATTGGTGTGTATATATATACACCAATATATAACCAATATATATATATATACACCAATATATATTGGTGTATATATATATACACACACCAATATATATTGGTGTGCAAATATATACACCAATATATAACCAGTGTATTATATTGGTGTTTGTATATATATATTGGTGTGTATATATATACACCAATATATATATATATATATATTGGTGTGTATATATATATACCAATATATATTGGTGTATATATATACACACACACCAATATATATTGGTGTATTAATGCATCATCTTCTCTTGGAATCTGTTTCTACAATGGTTAGGTTTGGTTAAAGCTCAAAAAGCCTAGACATCATGATCATATGCATCATCTTCTCTCGGACTCTGTTTCTGCAATGGTTCATCATCTTCAGAATCAGAGTATGCACGTCTCCTTAGTGATTTTGTTGAAACTGGAGAATTTGTCTCGCCATCAGCAAAGTCTTCTAGACCTGCAGCTGCAAGAAGATCTTGGGCATTTTCTGCATCATCTTGTGCCTTATCACTCATATAATTTGCCTCATCTTCCATGGCAACATCAGGTTCCCCCATATAAGAATCATAAGCCTTATGGTCCTTATCCTTCTTTCGTTTCTTCTCAGATTGACCAGCCTCAACATCATCATCATCCCTGTCCTTACGCTTACTCTTCCATAATTCCTTCACATGTTCAAATTGCTCTTCTTGTTGCATCACCCGCCAAAGTTCTTCCTCTTGCTTTCTCCTTTCCATCTGATCCTTCGTTCTTCATCAGCTTTTCGTTTTGCTTCATCAGCCAAGATAAGTTGGCGTGCTACTCCCAGCTTTTGATGGCTTTGCTGCTCTTCATGTTCTGCTGCTTCTCTATGAACTTTGGCAGCATCAATCAAATGTTTACAGCAGTCAACATGCAACTCTATCTTCTTCTCATCAAAGCCATGTGTATGAGGGCTTGCCACAGTTGACAGGTGGCTGAACACACAGAGTGCATTCATTTATCCTGACACTGTTTAATGAACCTCATCAGCAGTACCTTTTTACTTTTGAAGTGTTGAAGTTGAAAACTTCTGCATTGCAACGCCAACATCAAAGCGTAACATGTAATTTGAGGGCACCAAATGTACTGCTCTTAATAATGTTCTTTTACAATCTTGCCACTGTTCTGCTTCATAATGTGTTCCGAGCTAAATATAATAAAATTTGGGTGTCAGTGCCAAAATAGAATTTCCTCTAAACAATTTTGATACATTTTCACTGCAAGCGCAAACTGTCTTTGTGCAAAGTAAACATGTGCTAGATTTACCCACACATCAGGCATTTGAGCAAAGATGTTTCCTGCAGCAGCTTCTTGTACCTGTGTAAAAATTTCCTTTGCAATATCAAATTGACCCCTTTCAGCTAACACAATGGCTGCCCCATTTGCAGCATAAACATTTCCTGGTCTCTGTGCCAACACTTTACAATACGGTTCTCTAGGTTTCTCAAGGTGTGTTGCCTCGTTCTTTGGATCCCTCCTCTCATTGCGAAAAGCTGCAAAATAATTCCAATTTCCAAGTGAAATGTCAACATAAGAATTCTTCGCATCTGATTCACTTCGTGCAGCTTTAATTGTTTCTTTTGCTTTAAGCTAGTCATCTGTTTTCAGTTCCATGTTGCCAAGCATACATAAAGCTTTTGATGAGTTTTTATCCACCTTAAGTGCATCCCCAATCAATTCTAGGCTTAGTGGGATCTCATTCCGAGCCTGAGCCATGGCTGCAAGATGTAGATATGCATCCACATAATCAGGAAATTTGAGCAATATTAGCCTGTATAAAAGATTTGCTTTTTCAGTATCATGTAGCTGTTCAAACAACCTAGCAAGATTAAATAGTTTTGTGACTTTATCCCATGGTAACTCAAGTGAAACATTCAAGTTTGCAATGTTATCATTACCAATATATATATATTTTCAAGTTTGCAATGTTATCATTACCAATATATATATATATATATATATGTAATGATAACATTGCAAACTTGAATGTTTCTTCTATGTTTTGAACTCATATATATATATTTACTTGTTGAAGTCATATATTTGCACATCTGTAGGTGCATATAAGGAGAATTTGTGGCAGAGAAGGAACCTGCTTGGAAGAATGGGGTGTGTGTACATACCAGTGCAAAATTCAGAGGAAGAAGTGAAAGTAGCATTAGATCAACTACCGAGAGATGCCACTGACATTCTTGACATCCTGAAAGCAGAGCAAGCTCCTCTTGATATATGGCTAATTATAGCAAGAGAATATTTCAAGCAAGGCAAAATTGAGGAGTTTCGACAAATACTGGAAGAAGGTGCTAGTCCCGAAATTGATGAGTACTATGCTGATGTGAGGTATGACAGAATTGCCATTTTAAATGCCCTTGGTGCATACTACAGCAATGTTGGTAAGATTAAGACAAAGCATTCAGAGAAGGAAGAACAAATCGTTCGTGCAACATTTTACTATAGCAAGGCTTCTAGAATTGATAATCTTGACCCATCGACTTGGGTTGGAAAAGGTCAATTGCTTTTAGCAAGAGGAGACCGTGAACAAGCATATGGTGCATTCAAGATTGTGCTAGATGGACAACCTGATAATGTTCCTGCACTTCTTGGTCAAGCCTGCGTGCAATTCAATTGTGGACGGTATACCGAATCATTGGAGTTGTATAAGAAGGCTTTGCGAGCTTATCCTGGTTGCCCTGCAGCAGTAAGAATTGGTTTAGGCTTGTGCCGCTACAAACTTGGTCAGCTTAAGAAAGCCAAACAAGCATTTGAACGTGTTTTACAGCTAGAACCTGAAAATGTTGAAGCTTGGGTGGCCCTTGGAATAATGGACTTGCAAGTTAGTGAAAAAGGTAGTGTTCATGAAGGAATGGAAAAGATGTGTAGAGCCTTTGAATTATACCCGTACTGTGCAATGGCATTGAATCATTTAGCAAACCATTTTTTCTTCACAGGGCAGCATTTTCTTGTGGAACAGTTGACTGAGATAGCTCTTGTTTCAACTGACCACCCTCTCATGAAATCTCATTCATATTATAATCTTGCACGATCTTATCATAGCAAAGGTGATTATGACACCGCTGGCTGCTACTACATGGCATCAGTCAAGGAAAGCCAGAGGCCACAGGATTTTGTGTTGCCATACTTTGGGCTGGGACAGGTTCAATTGAAGCTGGGAGATCTTAAGAGTTCTCTCTCAAATTTTGAAAAGGTTCCGGAGGTCCACCCTGAGAACTGTGAGAGCTTAAAAGCTGCAGGCCATGTATATGCTCAGCAAGGGCAGGCAGAGAAGGCTTTGGAAATTTTAAGAAAGGCAACTCGCATAGATCCATGTGATGCCCATGCATTTATCAAGATGGGTGAGTTATTAATATCTCTTAAGACAGCAAAGTCTCTTCTGAAGAAGAGCAGAGAAGAAGTACCCATTGAATTGTATGTATGTTAGAAGGTTAAATCCTTGACTGCAGAAATGACTTGGGTGGTGAGTGGGATTCTAGGGAATGGGACCAGTCTCTGGGACTGAGTGATGATGGGATCATGATAAAATGATGTCATGAGCTGAATTTACACAAGAATATGCCACTTGAAGACTTGTTATTGCATGAAGGACACTCTAATTGAAGTGGGTCCAAAACATAAGAGAAAAAGGCAGGTGTATGCAAATTTTACCATTACAATATTATGTGTGTACATATGGATACACATGCACGCGTACAAATGCCTATATGTGTTAATTGCATTTAAAATTGAAATCAGTTACCCTATTTTTGAGTTTTTAAACATCGAATTTACACATTTACATGTATGTGTAAAAATGTCCATAAGTATTTTCTTCGCCTAAAATTGGCAGCAATTTCACCCTCTTATTCCATGGACACTATAATTGAAATGGACCTAAAACATAAGAGAAGAGAACATGTGTATGCAATTTTCACCATAGTGATATTATATAAATGGATGTGCATACATATGTACGTACACGTGTATGTATGTCAGGTATGCTCTAAAAGAGAAAATAAAGGCTAAAGGTCACAAAGACAGGAAGACCTCTAATCTCTTTAAGATATCAACGTCAAAATAGAAAGTATATCCACATTATACCACTTTACTTTTGGTTTACACCTAGCCAATTATGTTGGGTGTAACTTGTAAGTATTACAAAGCCATACAGTATATTATATTTTAATCATTGACAAGCTTTTTTCTTTTTAATTTCACCAAATTAAAGACGATGTTCTCGGCATCTTCCTAGTTTTTCTTAACAAAAATAGCTAATAGGTACACCCATTTGAGAGTCTCTTCATCATTCTCCATGCCGCTCCTTCTGTGGATGCACAATGGTGTTTATGGTCACATGGTGTACACACACAAGCCCTTGCATAGCTGATGCACGATGGTGTACATATTCATCTATGTGTAGAAGTATGTTGGTGTGGTTGTGGGTATATGTGCATGTGTGTATCCTACCCATGCCACACATGAATGCATGTAGATACAAACACATGCATAGATACGCATGTCAAATAGTGTTGTTTATACATACATGGGCTAGATTTAATGGCCGTTGTATTTATTAATTTTTTCTCATTATATAAGGGGGATTTTTGGAGACTGAAATATTATAGAGTATATATATATATATACTTCGTCCACATGTTCTTAATGCATTGTGAAGAGCTATTGATTTGACCTATTTGGTGTGTGAACTGACTCCTCCCTGGCATCCATCTGCCATTTGGCACTCCTGATCATCACAACCCTCACAAAAATATTATTATAGGTACTATAAGTTTATCTTTTCAAACTTTCTCTTTACCTAAGGCATGTGAAGAGCTGAAGTGCACTCATATCCTTCTGTTAGTAATGCGACCCACAGTGCACCTGTAATCACCCTTGCAACATGCTTTGACAGACCACAGGCCCTCTGTCCTGTATGACATAATTGCTAATTGTATATGGATGTTATTTCTGTGATATAGGTATTTGAATGTCTAAAGTGAACACATAACGTGCATATGTGCAAAAAGGAGATAAAATGTCCACTTATGTCATGTAGCTGTTGTATTTTATATCCTACATATTACTTCATGTGCACAGGCTATCAGTGGGCTTTTTTGCTGCATTTGTACAAATCTGTTGTACAATATGTTGGTCTCCACCAAGCATTTTAATGATTTTTAAATGTGATTAATTTTCTTTGTAGCTTATGTTGTATGAATAGTTTTGAAGTTCAGGCTATCATTGGGTTTTTTGGCAGTTTAGATTATGCTGCACTTGTACAAATCTGTTGTACAATATGTTGGTCTCCACCAAGCGTTTTAATGATTTTTAAATGTGATTAATTTTTGTTGTAGCTTATATTTTATCGATTAGTTTTGAATTTCCTTTTAGTTTCCTATTGCATCACGGCATATGGTATGAGGTAAGCATGGCTCTGCTAACTTACTAAGATTTATTGAGATTCATGTTCTTCAATCATTGTTAAACATTCTCAATTCTTTTGAAATGTCCATACAAAATAAATGTTTGTGTTTCTATGTGCTTTATCTTCTGAAGAGTTAGTTTCTCTGTAAGAAGTGATTGCTTCATTTGAATTCTACTTTGAGTGGTTTTTCTGGAAGGAAGCTTTTGTTTGGATACTGTCAAAGTGAGCCTAACACCTTTTATCATATTTTGCAGGTTACTTTACCTCGTGAAGAAACTTGGTCCAGGTGACGTAATGAATTGCGCACATTCTGGGTTGAGCCTTACTCTGTTGTATTTTACAGGTTCTTTTACCGTCTGAAGAAAATTGTCTATCCTCTGTGCATTTATCTTTCAAAGGAAATTGGTCCAGCTGTTGCATTGGACCACATACATCTTGGTCTTATGTCACATTAATTATTGTACTATAGAGTATGTATGCTTGTGTACTCTGGACCATTGGATTGAATGCCCCTGCTTTTCATAATGCTTCCAGCTTCATTCTATCCATCTTTAGTTCCAGCATTGCTGTTACTAGAAGTTTGATGTCTACACCTATAAAGGGAAATGCAAGGCCTGATCTGTGTGTTAACACGTTTTAGATTTAACCTCTTTATGACTAGTTTGGGGTCTGTGTATGCATAGAAATAATGTGACTCCATAACATTACAGTTAAATCCACACGTTTTGATAAAAATTTAAAGCCCATCATCTAGGCATTATGGGTAAAAATTCTTTCCAGACAAATCCCCTGACCATCAAATTACTTAGTTTTATAGTTGTATACACACCACTTGCTCTATCTCACATATAGACAGAGAGGTGCATATAATGCAACTATTTACTGCAATATATACAAATAATGCTGCTTTGTAGTCTATAAACTACCAGATATATAATGCTTTCATCAGTTTTAGGCGAACAATGATGATGCCTTGGCAAGACATTTTATAAGCAGACACGATTTTCTTGGAGTCCGTGAAGATGTTTAAGAGCACTTTTAAACACAGCTGATTCCGAAAGCGCTCTTAAACAATTACATTTTATTGTTGCTCTTACGATTGTAACTACCTTTTTTGATTGTAACTATCTTTGTTAAATTCCTGGTATTTATTTCAGGACTGAGGTTCTTGTTCAGGTTTGAGATTTGATTTGCAATGTTTATCTTTAGGTTAAAAATTAGGAATTTGATGAATGGCAAGCATGCATTAAAGACAATTCGGAATTAGAGCGGTGTAGAAAGGCATGGCATCATCAAAGATGATCCCCTGTCAAGATCATACATTGATGGGTGAATTGTCTAGTACTTAATTAAGTGTATGCAGATCTGTTGAAGTCTTCCTACCATTTCTGTTAACCTCTCAAGCTTTGGAGACAAAAAAAAATGTTAAGGTGGTTGAATGTTAGGATACGATGTTGGTCGAGCCCTTTATGGCCAGGGCCGTGATATTATGATTTTTGAGGTTATTGAATAGCCGACTTGAGGTGCATGGAACTCAGGTCTGGTTGATAGGGGCTCAATCAGTAGCTTTTGTAACGAGTCAATTTGATACATTAACCTGTTTCAGTGGTGAAAAATGTTAAGGTGGGTTGAATGATAGGATACGATAGGGGTGGAATTCTATATGGCTAGGACCAGGCTATTGTGATGTATATGAGGTAATGGAGTAGCTGACTTGTTCATGGAACTCAAGTTTATTTGTTATGGACTGAGATGCTTTTTTAATGGGTCAATTGGTTAATTTATGAAATAAGTTATACAACTATTGGATTATTAAATAGGTTAACTCTAGGATAATTATATTAAAGGGTATTTATGGAAGCATCTATATAGTAACACTTGATTAGTAAATGTAATGAGAGATAGCATACATCTGAGTAGTAAATGTGCGATCTTTGAATCTCTTTATGGGAGCTTCCTTCTATGATTAGGACACATTTCCCACCACACATCTTGTGTGGATGTGATTATGTTTATATTCTGTAGTATATCTGTATATTGAATATTTAGTTCTGAAGGATAACTGTCTTCCTAGCAAGCCATTGACATCTCTTTATTTACAAAGGAACCAGCCAGCATTATTATTCCAACAACCAAGAATCTATCTAGCATTAGAAATTTGTTTTAGCGACCATCCTTTTCTATTCACAAGCATATTATTAAATGTTTTTGGATAGGGCACAGTTATTTACACTCTATATAATACAGACATGTATAGAAATTGAAAACCTGTGAGGAATAATCACAAAATCTACTTATTTTTACGTCTATTCTTTTCAGTTCTAACATACAACCATAGTTGTTTGGGTTGTTTCAGGGCCAGAAGCAATGGGGTCTTGAAAAAGGAGACTCTGCCTTGCTCTAAAAGAAAATAGGCAAACAAAACTATTATTAATAGCCTTGAACATTAGGCTGCACAGTCTTCTTGCTCAGATGACCCTACAGGAGGCTTATTCTCATATCTTCGTTGTAAAGCTCTTTCCTAACAGTAGGAAAATCCTATCTTACACCAACGAATGGGGGTTGCTTATTATCTTCCGACACATAAATAGAAGTGACTCAAAAGACTGCATGCTTGCAAGGATGCTGACATAAACGCTATAGAATTTTACGTCAAAGCTTTTTTCAATAGGCTTGTTTTCTGTATATTTAGAGGCCATTAGTGGAGAGGACCGAGTAGTCATGCTAAACTTTGTGCCTCTCAAATTACACATGGACCTATTTTGTTCATGTGTTTGGACCAATATGTTGTAAAATTATACAAATTGGAATATAATATCTTATATTAGTTTTCTTATATTTCAGAAGTAATTTGAAGCTGTTTTGAAAAACATTTTATTTGGTTTTATATTCAATATGTAATTAATGACAATGGTTTATTATTTTGGTATTATTTAATAGTTACTTTAATAAATGTTATAATTCAATGATTATATATATATATATATGATATTTAAAATGATTAATTATATTTCAGTTATTAACACACAAATGTATAAAAGTTGATATTTTAATGTTCAACATGTCATATTAATGGTTGGAACATGCTCAGGTATTGGCTCCTCTCCCCTACAATCCTTTTGACGATTCTTCATCGAGGCAAGTTTGTGAGGAGAGATATTTATTTGAGCGCCTGATAAGACTAGAAGTATAGGTACTTCTGTGGCGAATAGATTTGTCATTGCAATTCTTTACCTTGAAGAATGGCCCCATATCATCCAATGGACAGCAACAAATATGTTATCTAACTCAAATATGGTATCAGTTGGATAAGTTATTAACTTTTCTAGAGGGCAGCTCTCGCACATGATAAAATTTAAAGGTTTTCTTTTGAAGTGTGTTTTTGACTGGAAAGCCGGAAAAACAATTATTTACCTTGAATAATGACCTCAAATCATTCAATGATCAGCAACAAATATGGTATCAGTTGAATAAGTTATTATTTAGCAACTTTTCTAGAGGGGCAGCTCCCACATGATAAAATTTGAAGGTTATTTTTTAGGTGTGCTTTTGATCAGAAAGTAGGAAAGACAGAAGCTAATTAAAGAAATTATAGATCTTTAAAGATAAAGATTGCAAGTTTCAGATTTTACAATACGAAGGAAGATAAATTCAAAGATTTATCTTGAACAATAATATATAACATACAATCAAGATAAAATTCTTTAATTGATTTTCTGGTTCACAAATTAGAAGAAACCATCAACTTAAATTGATATTGCATAATCCTCAAGAATAAAATGAGATACACAATGCCATGGATAATGGATGTATAAAATAACTATCACACCAACATCATTAGAATAATAGCATAAGAAATCTATAACCAAGAGATAGACTCTGAATAAAGTAGACTCAGAATGATTTTCTATATTAATATCCAAAATTATAGAGCACATCGACTCTTTAGCCTTTGTACAAATGTATCTACCTCTTAACTATTTTTTTTAAGTTAGTAAAAAAAATCTTTTGGTATGATTGACATCATATATATTGTTTTTTCGTTGTAATTGGCCCTTTTAACTAACAATAAACTAGCATATATATATATATATATATATATATATATATATATATATATATATATACGTCGAGAGATATCTGTCTCAAGGAGATTTAACTCATCGATGTCAATATATATTGTTAAAAAAAATCTTTTGGTATGATTGACATCATATATATTGGTTTTTCGGTGTAATTGGCCCTTTTAACTAACAATAAACTAGTATATATATATATATTGAGAGATATCTTTCTTAAGGAGATTTAACTGATCGGTGTCAATTAGGTGGTCTATGGACTTTTGTTGCTCTTCATGGTGCTTTTGGTCTGATAGGCTTCATGTTATGTCAATTTGAACTTGCTTGATCTGTACAATTACAGCCTTATAATGCAATTGTGTTCTTTGCTCCAATTGTTGTTTTTGTTTATGTATTCTCAATTTATCCATTAGGCCAGTTTGGTTGGTTTTTTGCACCTAATTTTGGCGTAGCAACTATTTTTCAATTTATCCTCTTTTTTCAAGGTTTTCATAATTGGACCTTGAAACCATTTCATATGATGGGAGTTGTTGGAGTATTGGGTGTTGCTCTTCTATGTGCTATTCATGGTGCTACCGTGGAAAATACTTTATTTGAAGATAGTGATGGTGCAACTACATTTCATGCTTTTAACCTAACTCAAGCTGAAGAGACTTATTCTATGGTCACTACGAACCATTTTTGGTCCCAAATTTTTGGGGTTTGCATTTTCCAATATACGTTGGTTACATTTCTTCATGTTATTTGTGTTGGTCACCGGTTTATGGATGAGTGCTATTGGAGTAGTTGGCCTAGCTCTAAACTTACATGCTTATGATTTTGTTCTCCAAGAGATTCATGCAACAAAAGATTCTAAATTTGAGACTTTTTATACAAAAAGTATTCTTTTGAACGAAGGTATTCGTGCTTGGATGGCGGCTCAAGATCAACTTCATGAAAACCTTGTATTCCTTGAGGAGGTTCTACCCCGTGGAAACACTCTTTAATGGAACTCTAACTTTAGCTGGTCATGACCAAGAAACCACTGGTTTTGCTTGGTGGGTTGGTAATGCCCGACTCATTAATTTGTCAGGCAAATTACTTGGGGCTCATGTAGCTCATGCTAGATTAATTGTATTTTGGGCTGGAGCAATGAATATGTTTGAAGTGGCTCATTTGTACCAAAAAAACCTATGTATGAACATGGATTGATTCTACTTCCTCATCTAGCTACTCTAGGATGGGGAGTTGGTCTTGGTGGGGAAATTGTGGACAATTTTCCCTATTTTGTATTTGGGGTACTTCACTTAATTTCTTCTGCAGTTTTAGGCTTCGATGGTATTTATCACACACTAAATTTTATTTCTGAGCAAGTATGAGTACCCCTGTGTTATTCTTCCTAACAAAGATCTATCTTACTACGATACCCTTTTTTATCTCTCAAGGATAAAAGAGGATTGCAGATCTATCATGTCGACAAAAATAACCATTATAGATTTGGTTAATTATGTAGATCCAGATAGATCTACAAAATCCCTAGTCAATCTATTCTAGTCTACTCTCTTTTCCTTTTTTGCTTTTCTTTGGGGCAGGTAGAGCTCAAAGAATTGCTCAATTTATTGGATCGGGATTGGCGGGGCTCGAACTTGCAACTTCTGTCCTGACATGGCAGTACTCTAACCAATTGAACTACAATCCCACTAGGTAAAATTTATTGACTAATTAGTCATAGTAATTCAACTATGCTAGGTCGATAAAACATATTGTAAAACTTTTCTCTTTCAAATATTTCAAAAGTATTTGTTCATTCTTATTCTTTCTATATAGGGTATAGGAGATTCAAATACCAATAACCTTTTTTTACCAATATCATTGATTGATATCTATATCAATCCATGGATCAATTTGGTATTGGGCCGAGCTGGATTTGAACCAACGTAGGCATATTGCCAACAAATTTACAGTCTGTCCCCATTAGCCACTTGGGCATCAACCTAGGAAAAGTGAGAAGTAATTATAATTAGGTATTATAATTATTTTCCTAGTCTAGTACCCCTAGGGGAAATCGAATCCCTGTTGCCTCCTTGAAAGAGAGATGTCCTGGACCACTAGACGATAGGGGCCTACTTATTGTCATAATATTCAAATCCCTAGGAATTTGTCAATAAAAATAATCTTTCTATCATATTCGTTATTTCATATTCTTCTTGTGTTATCATGATTGACAGTATAACTATATTCAATATACTATTTTATAATATATAGAAATATATTCTATTATATATTTAGACCCCATTATATTATTCATATCCATCAAATATGTAGTAGACTTATTTATTGGTCATTTCATAACCAAAAGAAAACCCTTTTAACTCAGGGGTGGAGTAATGCCATGGTAAGGTGTAAGTCATCGGTTCAAGCTCGATAAAGGGCTCTTGCAATGATTCTTACAAACTCTAGTGTTCATTTTGAATAGTTGATTAAGGCAAAAACCTGCAATAAACAATAAAAATACCTGTCATGATGAGTTTTTTGTTATAACAAAATAGAACATGTAATATGATTAAGGACAACTAAGATAGAATTCTATTAAATAGAGCTTTTTTTTTCTTTATCTTGCTACTAATAAGACAAGGAATAGTATAAGATTAGGCATAATATACTTCACTTTCATAATTTTCATTTAAGAATAATAATTTCAATTACTAGAATATTCTTACTTTTTTCTCTTAATTATTTTGTATTTAAATATAGTAAATAAAAATGAGAAGTGAACCTAACCCATTAACTGATTAATATATTAGTTATTCTGATATTGAAAATTGAGGTAGATTTTGAAAGTGAACATTTCAATTCAATCACTTTTAAATGATTCAAATAATTGAATATTTGCTTGTTAATTAGATATTCCGTCGAATGATTTTTTTCTTTCCGAAAAAGTGGATATGTAAGTCTAAATTCTAGATGGAATTATTTTCCTTTTCTCTTATATTAATGTACTAGACATTTTACCGGTGGAAAATAGATAAGAATTCAGAGATAAAAAAAGAAGATAAGGTAAATGGAAAACAAAGGAACTGTTCATTTTTCATTATACTAAATAGTATCGCTTTTGTTTTACTTATGAATTGAATAAATGGAAAGGAACAAATATAGTTCTTTCCTCTAGCTCTATGAGCTATAGAAATATCTCCTCCTTGTAAATATATATATGCTAGTAGCATTCATGACACATGTAAGACATTAAATGAAATAGGGTTAGGGTTAGTGTAAGAGATAGAATTAGGGTCAAGAGTTACAAGTAGGGTTAGGATTACGAGTAGGGTTATGATTAGAGATAGAATTAGGATTAGAGTTAGGATTGGTGATAGGGTTAGGGTAGTTTTAGGGTTAGGGTTAGAATTAGGGTTGGTGATAGGGTTAGGTTAAGGTTAGGATTATAATTATGATTAGAGGTAAGGTTAGGGTTAGGATTTAGGTAAGAGTTATGGTTAGGGATACAGTTAGGGTTAGAATTAGAGATAGAATTAGGGTTACAATTATAATTACGCTTAAGATTAGGGTAAGGGTTAGGGTTAGGGGTAGAGATAGGATTATGGTTAGGATTATGATTAGAGATTAAATTAGGGCTAGGGTTAGGGTTAGGGTTAGGGCTAGGTATTTGGGTTACAGTTAGGGTTATGGTTTAAGGTTTAAACGTATTTTAAATAGATTATTAAATATGTGTGCTAGTAGCAATTTCAATTGTAATATGAAAGACATTAAACAAACCCTAATCCAAATTGTAATCCTAACCCTATTTGAAACCAAACCTAACACTTATCCCAAATTTAACCCCAACCTTAATTGTAATCTCAAGTTTTATCCTAAATCATATCTTTAACACTAATATTAATTGAACCCTAACTTTAATTGTAATCTCCATATCTTTAATCCTAATCCTAATTAAACCTTAATCTTAATTTTAAACCTAATCTTAATTGTAACCTTAATTGAACACTAAATTTAACCCTAATCTCAATTAAACTCTAATTGAATCATAACCCTAAGCTTAATCATAACCACAAGCTTTATCCTAAAATGCTAACCTTAACCTTAACATATCCTTAATGCTAACCCTAATGCTAATTGAACCCTAACCCTAACCTTAACCCAAAGTTTTATTTTAGAACCTTAATCTTTATTGAACCCTAACTCTAAACTTATCTGAACCCTTACCCTAATTTAATCGTATTTGAATTGTAATCTTAACCCTAGCTAAACTCTAACCCAACCTTAACCATAGCCCTAATGCTAATTAAACACTAACTCTAGCACTTATCTTGCCCCTAACCCTAGCCTTAATCGTAACCTTAAACTTTATCCTAAACCCTATTTTTAACCTTAACCTTAATCCTAACCATAACTTTAACCATACTTAAACCCTAACCTTAATCCTAATTGAATTATATTTTTAATTGAATTGTAACCCTAACCCTAACCCAACCTTAACCATAGCCCTAATGCTAATTAAACACTAACTCTAACACTTATCTTTCCCCTAACCCTAGCCTTAATCGTAACCTTAAACTTTATCCTAAACCCTATTTTTAACCTTAACCTTAATCCTAACCCTAACTTTAACCATACTTAAACCCTAACCTTAATCCTAATTGAATTATATTTTTAATTGAATTGTAACCCTAACCCTAACCCTATTAATTGATCTCTAACACTAATCCTAATATAAACCTAGCCTTAACGCTATTTAAACACTAACCTTAACCCTAACTTGACCATAATACTAACCCTAGTTGAACCCTTACACTAACCCTAACTCTAATATTAATTGAAACCTAACCTTAATTTAACTTTAACCTTAACCCTAACCCTAACCCTTATCTTATTTAAACTACAAATTTAACCCTAAGCCCAAGTTTTATTGAAGAATTCTAACCCATAATTGAGTCTTTAATTGAACCTTAATTAAACATTAACCCTAACCTCAAGCCTAACCTTAATTAAATTGTCCTTATCTTAATCCTTACCTTAATTGAACCCTAACCCTAATTAAACTCTAACCCTAATTGGACCCTAAGCCTAACTTTAACCCTTACTCGAATTGAACCTTAACCTAAATTAAACTCTTAACGCTAATTGGACCCCAACCATAACCTTAACCTTTATTGTAATTGAACTGTCACTAATTAAACTCTAACCCTAATTGGACCCTAACCTTAATTGAATCCTAGCCCTAATTAAATTGTAATCTTTATTGGACCCTAATTCTAATTGAATCTTAACCATAATCTAATTAATTTTTTATTGAACCCTAACCCTAATTAGACTCTAACCCTAAATTTGAACACTTATTGAACTTTTGTTAGTTTTAGGGTTGGAGTTGGGGTTGGGCTTAGGGTTAGGGTTAGGGTTAGTGCTACAATTAGGTTAGGGTTAGAGTTAGAGTTAAGGTTAGATGTAGGGTTAGGGTTAGAATTACAGTTAGGGTTAGGGTTAGTTATAAAATTAGAGTTAAGGTTAGAGTTAGAGTTAGAGTTAGAATTAGTGTTAATTTTAGGGTTGAAGTTAGGATTAGGGTTAGGCTTACTATTAGAATTAATCATAGTTTTAGAAATAGGGTTAGGTTTAGGGTTAGAGAGATTTAGAGTTAGGGTTGTGGTTATAAATAATGTTAATGTTAGGGTTAGGGTTAGATATTGATTGAGTTAGGGTTGGTGTTAAAAATAGTCTTATTGTGAGGGTTAGGGTTAGAGTTAGAGTTAAAACTAGTGCTAGTTTTAGGGTTGGGGTAAAGTTTAGGGTTAGAATTACAATTAGTGTTAGATTTAGGTTTAGGTTTAGTGATAAGGTTAGGGTTTGAATTAGGATTAGAATTACAGTTATAATTAGTGGTAGTGTTAGGGTTGAGGTTAGGGTTAGGGTTGAACTCAAGATTATGGTTAACATTAGGGTTAGGATTAGAGTTAGAGTTATAATTATTGAATCATAATCAAATCCTAACCCTCATTGAACCCTAACCGTATTTGAATCATAACTCTAACCCTAACCTTAATCATAACCCTATCCATAACCCTAGTTGAAACCTAATCCTAATTGATCCCTAACCCTAACCCTATCCCTATCCCTAATTGAACCCTGACCTTAATTATAAACTTGATCTAACCCTAGTCACTCTAACCCTAACTCTAAGCTTTATCTTAGAATTTTAATTGAACCCTAACTCTAATTAAATCCTAATCATAATCATAACCCAATTTTAAATAATAATAAATACATAAGTAATAATATTATTATATAAATTATTTTTAAATTATAGGATAAAGTTAAGTGTAAATGCAATTCTTAATTACATTAATTTTTTAAAGATAAACATGCTAGTTTTAAATATATTAATTTGAAAACTTATTTTTGTGTGTAATAATATATTTATTATATTTTTTGTATTTAATTTTGTAATTTTAAATTAATTTTAAATGTGCACTTATTATGAAAACCTTTATAATAGACTAATATTTAAGTTGCTATATTTTTGTACAATAAAATCTTTAGTGTCCAGCCTTAAATTTACAATATCTTTACAAATACATATGTTAATTTTGAATAAGATAGAATATGAATGATTTCTTTTTTGAAATGTTTTTTAAATTTTTTAAAAATAGTCAATATCTTTTATGTTTAATAGTAAACTTATGATATTTCCTTTTTATTTAATTTTTTAATTTTTAATTTGATAATTTTAAATTCATTAATTTAGAAATTTTAAAAAGAACAATTGTTTTTCATTCCTTTGTGTTTTTTTTTCTATTCTATTATTAAAAAATATTTTATATTTAAATTTAGTTTTATATGCAATAGTAAATTTAAGAAAGTTCTTTCATACTTAATTTTCTAAATTTTAGAAACTTCTTTTGATATGCAATAATTTAACACATTTTTTAATATTAAAAAAAAAAAATCTTATCTTTATAAATAATATTATTTTTTATTGAAAAAGATTACTTAAATAAGTCTTAAAAAGAAATCAAGGGATATCTCGTTTTAAAAACATCTTGAATATTTTTTAATTTTAAGTATATTAATTTAGAAAGTTACTTTTATATGAAATAATAAATTTAGAATTTTTTTTATACTTAATTTTCTAACTTTTAGAAATTCTAACTACTTCACTTATTAATTTAGTTACTTTATTGTCTCTTCATGTGTCATTGCATTTATTATCTACCATTAATGGCGGTAATTAATTATTTTTCTGTTAAATTAAAAACCATGATTCTTGAAAAACAATGACCATACAATTATGACCTTTCAAATTTTTTGATACGCCTTTCAAAATTAACTATTTTCTTGTTGTTTCATCTTTCTTATAAAGATTTGGACTTGTCTCTCTACAAGTTATACAATTATAAAGAGATAGATACCAACCTTTCTAGGATTGCAGTATTTGTTCAAATAGAGAGATCAAAAATGATAATTTATATCTTTGAACCAGGAGAATTGAATAGAACCATTTATTCTTTGATAAAACTCTGTTTAACCAAATTATTAACTCAATAATGGTTGTAGTTTATTGATAATTTTTTATTTATTTTTAAATTCTACATGATAATTGACTAAATAAGTTAAAAAACAATTACATCTAATAAAGACATTAATATATTTGAAACTAATAAAAGACAAACTCTACCTTTAAGTTCAGGATACAAGTTGGAACACCATTATTGCAGGCCCAAAATGGATTTGTGAAACATTTTAGAATGCATAGTTGTATGGAGTATATTAGACACAAGAGATGCATAGAGTGGATTCCTTCAGAAGGCTTCAGAAGCTTTTAGAGTAGATACATTTACAAGCATAAATTCATATTCCATGGCCTGAGTT
Source organism: Sequoia sempervirens (assembly GCA_007258455.2). Lineage (NCBI taxonomy): Eukaryota > Viridiplantae > Streptophyta > Pinopsida > Cupressales > Cupressaceae > Sequoia > Sequoia sempervirens. Next base: position 120,519,938 of record VDFB02047397.1, read on the forward strand.
GGCTCCTCTATGGTCGCTGAAATATGGAAGCTTGGAATAAAATATGCAAGCATAGATAAAACATATCAACTATTTGAATAATGTCGTCTCATGAAATGCAAGGGATGCAAAAACGCCAAGAGTAGATTTATTAGAAATGCCATAGAGACTTTCAAGTTGATGCAATAGTAAAATGCCATGATTGCAAAATATGAACAATGTATATGACTATTGAATGGTGATTGTTTCCTTTTAAAGACCCAACATCGCTCTTCCACTACCTTTCCAATGCGACTCTTCCACTACCATCCTCATTACTTACAACCAAAAAGGACATAACAACCAACAAGGATGTAACAACTAGTGAGAATTTCAATTTAAATTGCACTTAGTTTTTATTGACGTAGGTTTTTGCTACCATTATAGAACGCCTCTCGACATAATAAAACGGTTATAGTTCTTTAAACATTTCTAGAAATATAACCATATTTATAAGTATTAGTCTTTAGAAAATAAAATAAGCATTTGGTTCTAGTGGCACTATATCTTCTATATCCTCTTTGTCCTTTGTTGGTGATGAATATGGTGTTGGAGATTGATATTTCTGAGAAGAAACTCAAATTTTAGAAGCTTGAAATGCCTTTATGGCTTGTGCAATGTGTTTGTGATTTGGTATGATAATATTATTTGTTTGAATTTTCCACAAAATCTTGTTGTTCTAAATATTTTCCAATTTTATTTTGAAACATTAAAATATGAGAATCACAATGAGTAAGAGCATCATCAATATTACTAAACTTCCTCATTGACCTCGTATCAAACACATTTTTATCAAAGATTTTTTTCAATCATCATTTTGAAATTCTCATGGATAGTATCAACATAGTCTTTAAAAAATTAACTAAGCATTTGGTTATGGTGCACTGTATCTTCTATATCTTGTTTGTCTATAAGGTCTCTCAACCCTGACTTCTGACAATAGTGCAATTTTTTGTTTGTTTTGTTGTATTTCGTGATTTTTTGTGGTTTTGTAGTATAATGGAATGGTGCGATTTTGCATAAAATTACTCTAAAATTCATATAAAATTCCAGACTACAGATTCTATTAACTTTCTGAATGAATACAATGAATGAGTATTGCCATGCAAGTAAAAAGGAAACAATTTTAATTTAAAAACCTTGAGGAAGAATAGTACGACCAGCTCCAAATCAATGTCTCCAGCCTCGAAAATGATGCAGAATGCTCCAGAGATCTAGGCGCCCCAAATGGTGAAAGCAAAAGACAAAAAGGCAAGGCTTTTTTGCCTGTAGAGAAAGTACACCCTTGCAGCTGAGAAGTACGGTTGATAACCAAAAATCAATGAAGCCGTACAATCTTGAAAAGTGTGCCAGATAAGTAAATAGCCACCACTGGATAGGAATCTCTTCTGGAGAAGATTGATCCAATTACTAACTGAAAATCCTTCACAATATGCACTAATGTGACCTCTGAATGAAGCCACTCTGATGGACAAGCTTCAACTGGTATTTCACAGCCTCAGTATGTCTGATTCTGAAGAGTTGACGTTCTCCAAAACTTGATTGCAAAAACCCTTGTTTCTCCAACTCCAAAATGTTCTCAGAGAGAAAAGAAAAATTCAAATAATCATCCATAATGAGTTTGATTTGTCTTTGGTGAAATATATATCTTTTCTCAAAAGTTTGACCCTTTCAAAAAAGCAGTTTAATTGGCATTTAATAATAATAATTTCGCCCTTTTCTAACTTAGGCAAATTAATCAAATAATGGCTTTCACTTTAATGAGTAATAAATACTCATTTAAATAAATAATTCGCCCCCTTCATTATAAAGTCATTAAATACTTTATAATAAGCCATTTAATTAATTAATAACTTTAATATTTCACTTAAAGTGACTTTATAATATAAAGTCATAATAATAATCATTTAATTATTATTAAATGCTCCCTTATTCTCTGTTTGCTCAACAAACTGTCAAACTGGGTCGAAACTGAGATAGCCAATTGAGCCAGGTGCCCTGCCATAAATAGTAACCCCTGTCTGCCTGACTTACTATAAATAGTAAGTGCCTGAATATCGCTTTGTGAGTCTCTGCCAAGGTCCAAACCTGAATCAACTAATGGATTAAAGTCCCAAAACTCAGGATAACTACCAAAAGCAACCTTCTAATCACATCCGCCAGCCTACGAGGGTCAAAATGATAGGCTCACTCCTCAACAAACAATGTCAGCTAAAACGGGGACATTGCATTGTCCTTTGTTGGAGATGAATATGGTGTTGGAGATTGTCATTTTTGAGAAGAAACTCAAATTTTAGAAACACAAAATGCCTCTATGGCTTGTGCAATGTGTTTGTCATTTGGTATGATAATATTATTTATTTGAATTTTCCACAAAATCTTGTTGTCCTAAATATTTTCCATTTTTTTTTAAACATTAAAAGATGAGAAGCTCAATGAGTAAGAGCATCATGAATGTTACTAAAATTCCTCATTGACCCCATATCAAACACCTTTTAATCAATTTTTTTTTCAATCATCATTTTAAAATTCTCCTAGAAAGTATCAACATCAATAACTTGAGAATTGTCTTTTGCTTGAATATTTGAATTGATGGAAAAACAGTCATTTTGTATTTCCACCTTTAGCTGATCATAGTCTTTTAGAATTTTAGTCTGCACTAAAACATCTCGTTTAATCATTAGCATCTTCCATTCTATGCTTTTCAACCATAGGTCAAAAAGGTTCTCATTGGCATTTGAAAAGTACTTGTTCAACCAGTGCATCAATACTTGTTTCAACCATTTCTCTGAGATTTTTATCAACTTTAATCCATATAGATTTCTCTCTTTTTATTGTGTTAATTTCTTCTTTGACCTCTTTTTCCCTAATATCAATCTCATCATATATCTTTTGGATTTCCTCAATGAATTTAATCCCATTTTCTATTATTTCATTGACCCAATTTCTTGTTTTTTTATTGGAATAAATGGGAACCAAGGGTTTGACCTTTTACAAAGGTTACTAAAAGACTAGGCAAGACATGCCCAAGTTGGCTAGAAAAAACACAACCAAGAGAAAAAGGAACAACTGCAACCAAGCTACTAAAAATGACTACAAACGAATAAAATAGGTAGGGACCCTTAAGGTCCCCACTTAGACAATCCTAGGCCTAGAACTAATTGGCCTCTCATCCAACACTCGGGTACGTGTTTGGGAAAATGAATTAGGAAGAACTTTCTTCCTTCTTACAATAGTTAGGGGGACATTATCTTCCAAACTCTCATAACAAGGGGAAGTAGGAGGAGAATCCCCATGGACAACTCATCAGTGCATGAGAGGGAGCAACAAGATGAGGTGAAAGGTAACCTTCTACTAAATTAGTAATTTGGAGTTGATACAAAGCTAAGGGAAAATCAGGCTATGAGATTAGGGTAGGAGATTCTCCAGTATAGGTTCTGTAAGGCATGCCAAAGTTGCATTAGAAGCCAAGGACTCATTATCATCCTAAGAGGAGTCATCTGAAAAAAATAGGAGCATGATTAATCAGGTGATCTTTAACATTATTCCACCAAGGAGTAGTGCCCTTATAATGTGAGGACAATTGGTAGCTAGGTGACTAGTGAAGAAGTATTGACATTTGAAAGGGAGACCCTCATAATCAAAAGGTTGAGTCCAAGGTCTATCCCCAACCATAAACACCACATTTCGTTGAAGAGGCTTAGTGATATCAATGTTCACCAAAATGTGAGAAAAATTAGAGTACCCCATGTACGAAGTGAAATCGTCAATCTTCAAGAAGTGACCAATAGAATTCCTTATGGCCTCATAATAAGAAACCTCCCAAAATTGAAGGGGGAAATTCAAAAGTTTAATCCACACCGAGCACACATTTAATTGCTTAGTAAGAAGGTTAAAGGAAGTTGGCCATGGTTCAATGGAGAGAGAGTGCTCTCTCCAAGACCACAAATTACTCCACCAAATTTAAGTCCTCATAAGAGGAAAAAGAGGAAATGAAGAAAAAATTAGCATTGAGGAAGAGCTCAATATTTCCTACCACTAGAGGCCTCCAAGAATCAAACACCCAATTGTGAAGGTTAGGAGGAGAAGGATAAAGGTTGTAGAATCTGCAAACTATAACTATACACTGGAAGAACTCATTTTTTACCACATTTTGGTTACAAACCACCATCAAGATGATTTGGCACAAGGAATAGTAAGATTTTTCTCCCTCAAAGGGCAAGCAACACTAGAACTAGCCACTTGAGAAAAGTTACATCCATCAAATACAATATTAGGCACTAGAGGGGGAATGCAACCAACACCCATGACACCAAAAATGAGAGGCAAGTCAACCCTAGGAAAAGAAGTAGGCACAATGAAACTTGAGACATGGACATGATTGGTAAAGAGGAGCCTGTGCTAGAAGGGAAGAGGAATTGTGACCACGACTATCCAACAAGGCATCATGGGCAACCATTGAAGCTATAAGACTTGGAAAATCATTTGCAATCCCATCACAAGCCAAAAATGAGGGAACAAATATAAGAATAGAGGGCAAGAGTGGTTGTTTTGAACTTGTCGGTGTAATGGGAGAGAGCATAGTCATGGTAATGGGCCTTGACCCAATTTTTTGTTACTTTACCATAAGATTGATATTTGCACATCTTTTCAATAACCTTGTTATTATTTTCTAAGTTGGGGTCAAAAGAAGTATCTATTGTGTCAAATGGTTGGGTTGAAGTATCTATCATAAATTTAATATAAGAATCCAATTTTTACCTATTGCTTAAGTTGATACTTGTGTTTTATTTTTCTTATTTTTTTATACCAATTTAGGGATCAAAACTTAGAAATTATAAATATCTCCTTAATGTGAAGAAGGATTGAGATCAACTTTTGTGATATTAAAATCTATTTCTATAATGTCATTGATGTCTTTTCCATAGTTGGCTAAGCTAATTCTACACACATGTTCCTAGAGGAAGAATCATTCATCAAATTTAATGTTATTTTGGCCTTCTTAGGCTGAGGGGACTTCTAAAAAAACTTGCAACATAAAATTGAGGAACAACTAAGTTGTTTTCTTTTTTCTTGATATCATTTGTTGTAGTCAAGAAGAGGAAGAAATAGATGGAGTATTTGTAACATTTGGGGAAGATGGAGGTGGCTTCATAGGTGGAGTGGTAAATGGAGGTAAAACATTATCAAAAGATGTTTCATTAGGTGAAGCAGAAGAAGGATTTGGTGGGATGGGAGGTGTTTGGCTAGAATGTGGAGGTGAAGAAACTGGTGATGAGAGAGGTGAGGGAGATGAAGTACTCACTTGAGAAGGGGGTGAGGGAATATATATGGACTCTTCTTCATCTTCTTCTTTCTAAATAGTGTTTATTCTCTTCCTCTTCACTTCCAACTTCTTTGCCTTTCTTTTTAGACTACCCTAGCATTATTTTTGTGGACTTCCTTTTTTTGAAGGATTATCATCATCGCCTCCCCTTCACCAACATTTTGAGAGTTGGTTGAGGATGAAGAGTGAGAAGAAGATTTGAATTGTCTCCTATTTATTCTTTGAGGCATCTCTTTTTCTTGAAGATTTTGTAGATGATCCTTTTGTAACCTTTTTTTCTCACCCATTCCTTTGATATTTTGAGAATCAATGATATTCTTTCATCCAAAGATTTTACTATTAGAATTGTGAAATAAGCACAAAACCATAAGCCACATGATCAAATAACAAACAAATACACCTTCTACACAAGAGATCTACAAACAATATATGCAATATTCCTCAACAAGAAAAAGCTATAAAAGCAAGAGACTCTCAAGAAGATATGAAAGCTCTTGATAATTACAATGAGGGTTGAGTGCTTATAAGAGAAAAACCCCAAATGAGAAAGGGATTAGATAATGACAAGTGTCAACATAACATGAGATGAGACATAATAATCTAATATTAACTCAACTAATGAAAGCATAAAACGCTCCTAAGTTTAGCTTAAGTGCATGAGAATAAATTAGACTAATGATCAATTAAATATTAATTAATTATTAGCTAATGCATGATAACTCTAACATTTACTTCTTTATTAGCCCATTTGAATGGTGGAAGTGGCTAGGTTTGGAATCTTTTGGATCAATCAAATAAGACCCATCCTCTTCAATACATTACCTGTGTCCCAATTCAGATTGAAGTCTATGATATGTTGTACTATATCTAATCTCTTTTTTTACTTCATAATAATTTTTACAATTTTCCCATTGATCTTCTAATTCAAGAAAATGATAGTATCTAGTTATGAGGTGCAAATTATCTTTGACATAATCTTTACTCTTGAAAGGAAATCTCATAGTACGAAAGTACATAGTAAAATTCACCAAAGATATTTTAATGTCCAATGTTTTAGAGGATGATCTACATTTGTATTGTACAAGTCCAATAGGGATTGAGATTCTTGCCTTCTTCCTTTATTTGCATCTTTTATTCACTTCACTAGTTTGCTTGCATACTTCAATAAGAACCTATTTATCACTTACATATCTTGGTGATTTGAAAGAATAGCCATCAAACCCTCCAATTTTGATGAGAAATTTGATGAAATAGCTCCTATAGATATTGATTAATTTTGTTGCTTCCAATGACAATATTACCCCCCATATCGCCTTGGAGTTCTCTAATAGTAAGAATTGTGAATGCAAAATTTACCCTTCTAAAGATCTTGAAGCTATGTTCCAATTGGAGTTGAGGGTAATGATTATGAATTTGAGTTGTATTATAAAAAATTCCTGTAGTAACCCACTCTAGCCAAGCTCTCATATTGGAAATAACAAAGAAGAGATATAAAGACATAAAAATATCTATTTGATTAAGACTCGGTGAGTTGGTTATGAAATTTATCACTAATGATACTACCCCGATCAATAAATTGATCTCCAAAAAAAATACAATGATGAGTAAATACATCCACTCCTCAAAATTATATGCATCTTCATTTCGCACCAATCTATGTAGTAGCACAATAATGTTATAACTATCCTTAATAAAATGAGATCTCAGAAGAGTCTTTGATATATGTGATTTTTCTTTCTTCATGTGACTAATAACCAATGTAGTGCTATGGTATTATGATATAAAATTTTCTTTTTTTAAAATGTTGGTAATGCCACTATAGCATTGACGCCAAAAAAGCTCTCAAGAGGAAATTTGAGAGTTACTCCTATGGATTCACCATCCAAATTGGCTATCAACATGTCATTTATTGTTCTTATTTCTCTAGTCTTAGGGTTATATTATTTCATACACTATAAGACTAGTTTGGTACATTGTATGACCACTGGGAAACCCACCACTCGAAGAAGTCCACTTTAGTTTGGTACATTGTATGACCACTAGGAAACCCACCACTCGAAGAAGTACACTTTCCACAACCTTTTGAGCAATCGAAGTTCTATTTCCTTCTCGCATCCATCTCCAAAAGTCCTCCAGATTTACATGCCCTAATTTTGTGTCTCCTATCTAGTGCATTCATCAAAAAAGACAAAATATTTATATTTCATCTTTTCGAGGATAATTTTGTAACGGAGCAAACTATACTCTTCAAAACAACATAAAATGGATTTTAGGGTATTTTATATTTCAATAGGAATTGATGGGAAGAGTAAATTTTCATAGAAAAGGAATATTTGTTCCCTTACAACTGCACTTTTCTTTTTTGTCAAGCAAGACTGCAAAGTATGAAAGTAAAGGATAATTTGAGTATTTTCAAACCGAGAAATATTTTCCCTATGTTCCTTTTGAAGACTCCTTGATGCATTGGAACTAATTCCATGGAAGCTCCTCATAATATTCATTTAACCTCAAGATTTTGTTTTACTGAATAAATCCCATTTTTTGCCTTAATTTTGGGGTTTTGTCCTCATTTTAATGACTTGCATTTGACAACATTAATGGTGTTTTCAATAAATGTCCTCTATTAGTGCATGTGGCAACACTAAATCCATACAAACTCCTTTCTTTTGATTCATCTTAAGTGTATCTCCAATAGAAGTCTCTTTTTCCTTACGCTAGAGGTTAGGCAAGTTTCTAAAATCTTATCGACTCTTGCCTATAGTTCTAGAACCATGTTCATCTGCCAATGCATGAGCTTTTATTTTTCAAAATTTCAATGTTTCAAGAGTATCTTTCAGCCTTTAGCAATGGTTTCAAAACCACTAGAAACTTTCGATGTTTCCAAGAAGTTTATTTTTCTTTCTTTAAAGGTTATGAAAATTAGATCGAGCTTCAAAAAGGTTTTGAAACCATCTTGGACCTCTATTGTCACATTGAAAAATACCTTCCTTCAAATTCAAAAGAGTTAGAGAAACTCTTTGGAAACTGTGAAAATTTCTAAAACCTTAAAACTTCAACATATGAAGATCATAAACTTCTCTTTTAAAATCTAAGAGGTTAAAAGGAGGGTTTTGGGCATCAACAAGGTTTCAAGAACCTTGTTGCGTGTTGACAAAGTTATGAAAAACCTTTTGATTTCCAACATAGGTTCTAGAATCTCCTCTGTTCACCAACAAATTAACACTTACACATTTTTCTAAAGAAAACACACAACTAAAGGATAAATAATTACAGAGGGAAAAAATAAAGGTTTAAATCCAAACTTAGAGCAACATCTTATCTAGAAAAACAAGCATAATTTTTAAGTAATTAGAATTTCTTAAAAAATTAGGGTATGAAGCTTTGTTAATTATTTTATTTTTTAGGGATTTGTAACAATAAAATTTTATTTAGATATTTCTTTTGAGGTATTTTTAAATCATTATTGGTGGAGGTCTTGGCCAATGTGTTTTTAATGAATAGATCTAATAGAGTAGATGAGTTTTGATTGGTTACATGGTGAAGTTACCAAGATGCTTTTGAAGAGAAGCAAATTAGTTGCTAGTGTGCTAATGATAGGCATTTTATTGGTTGCTAGATTGCTAATGGTGGATAGGTATACTCCTAGATGCTTGTATCAAATAAAAGTGACAATCATTATTAGCAATCATAAACTTTGCAACATAATCTAGTTGTTGCAGGAAACCTTTGAAGAATCATATGTATATCATCATGAAGTGCAATTAGTCATTGGGTATATAGATCTTTATGAGTTCAAGCAATTTTTTTCTCATATAAATGGTAGGGGTTTTAATTTTGAGACACACATTATTGGAAGATATATTTAACAATGAGAATGAGGTTTTTGGTCCATGATAATGAGTGTAATGCTTCTAATAAAACCATGTCTATTTTTACTAAAGTTTATATTTCCATTCAAAGTTTTTGTTAGTGATCTCATTATTGAACCGAATGTCATCATGTGGAATATGCTAATGGTAGCTTTCCAAAGGAATAGGAAAATGTACCATCACAATGCAGGTTCATGGACTAGGGGAGAGGGCCCAATAGTGGTGCACCCTAACTTTATGGGTCGACATAGTAATGAACATGTAACATTGACATTAAAAAATTATATCCCCGAGTGGCTAGGGACGTGGACAATTCAAATATTTCGTTTCACCCGCATAGACCGAGAAAAAAGGTGTCATCAACATGCTTTTTGTTGAGGGGTCATAATAGACCTCCAAAAAAAGTTAGACCAATATTGGTGCATTAAGTCATGTTTTTTAGTGTGTCAATGTGGCATCATATGATTTGTTGCTACTTGAATGTAATGGGCATATTTTGTTCAACTATTGGGTCCTCTCTTACAATTACTAGTTCCATACTTTTAAAATATTGGACTTAGAATGTACATGTACTATGACAACTATTGGCACCCGCACCACTATTGGGCCCTCTCCCCTATGTTGAATTGAGGATATGACAAATGGTGCTTTGATGAGGGAAAAGGATTATCTAAGAATGTGTTAATGAAAAAATGGTCATCAAATTTAACCACAAATGCTATTCTAAAAAGGGTTTAGTCCCACTTAGAAAATCAAAATCCTTGAACTCTTCTAAGACCCTCGACTATGTGAAATTGTTGTTCAAAATCCATAAACAAATTCAACTCATCTTTATGTCAGCAGTTCTAAATGCATCATGTGATGATTTCATATGTGTACAAATATGAATTCATCTTATCATGTGTGTGGCATGTATAGGTTGCAAACATGCAGTAAACAAGTCTGTAAATTTGTCTTTAATTATGGAATAATTTCTAAAAGATCAATCCTCAAGAGGAAAAACTTAAATTTTTTTTGTACAACTCTTCATATGAAAATAATGATTTGAGAAATTTTAGCATAGATGAATTAATATTCTAAAAATATTGAAAACTAATTCAATCTATTTTCTCATGCAGTTTACATAGCACTTTATATGAAAAGTAATGGTTTGAGAAATTTTGGTATAAATGAATTAATATATTTTGAACAACTTGAGGACTTAATCTAATGTGGTTTTTTATGTAATTTACATATCTCTTCATATAAAAAATAATGGTTTAAGAAATTTTAGACCAGATTAAGTAGCATGTTTTAAATAGCTTGAGAACTTTAATCTTATTTTCTCATGTAAAACTCTCATTTCATGTCTTTTTAGGGTTTTGTAATGAAGTTGAATTCTTTCTACATTCCATTGGGTTATTGAAATAGCATTGTCAATAGTTTTGTTGGGGAAGTCTTCTCTAATGATGGATATTAGATCTCCTAACAATTTATTCATTTGATTCAATTCACACAAACTATTAACGTTAAAATTTTAAATGTTAACTACTCAGTATAAAATTAAATGAGTTTTGCCTTATGTAATGTGTTGTGTCTAATTTATAATATGAAAGAAAAGAAGATTTAGGAACTACTTCTAAATCTAATAGAATTTCTTCTATGTGATATGTCATGTCAAATTCATAATTTGAAAGAAAAAAAGATTTGATTTTTTGCCTTCTTTCTTTGTATAAAGTGTTTTATTTTTTAATATTATTTTTATTTATTTTGTATTGGATTCATCAAATCAATGGTCAACCATCATTCTACCACATTCTCAATTGTCGATCATTAAAACGAGTCGGTAATGTTCATAAGGAACGCCTTCAACGTAAAAATCAATTAGATTAATTTGTATTTAAATCAAATTGGAGTCTTATAGATATTTTAAAATTTAATTATAATTGATATTATTAGATTTCAACCTCAAAGTTATAATTTTATAATTTAATATTGAGACTTAATTATAAAAAAACTAGAGTTAAAAATAAAATAAAATTTGTAGACTAAATAATTTAAAAATTAAAATGAAAATTTATTTAATTTTATTGGTATTAAGTTACAATGAATCTTTCACATGGGATTACGATTATGGCGCCCATCGGGTCTGTGTGCCGAGCTAGGGCGTTCTTGCCCTAGCTCGATCTCTGCTTCTGTCTGCTCCTGCGTTGGATGGGGGTTTGTGTCTGTCTTTGGGGGCGTGGGTTTTTCTGTTCCTTCACCTTTTTCTCTCCTCTGCTGCTTCTCTCTTTTCTTCCTGCGTGGGGAGCTCGTTTCTTGGTGTTGGGCGACGTGTGGTGAGCTGTTGGTTGTGGCGAGTGTTGGGTGTGGCTCGGGCCTTTGTGCCTGGCCTTTCTCCTTCTGCGTGGCCTCTTCTCGGAGCTGCCTTCTTTGTGCGCTTTCATCATTTTGTTGTGAGCGTGGGGTGGGGTTTTCAAAACCCTTGTTTGGATTTTTATCTTGTGTGCTTGCATGCCCATTGTGGGCTGGGTATAATGCTGTCTGGGGAGGCCTCGGGCGCTAGCCCCAAAATGGATTTTCGATCTGCAATTGGTGCGAAGTCTCCTCCGCATGCTTCGAAGGTTTTCAATAATAATCTGTATTTTTCAGAATCTGGGCCAGATGGAGTGGGCTCGTCTAGTGGGCTCGGATCACGAAAATCAATGGTTGTCTTGAACGATGCAAGGAGAGGCCGAAACTCGTCATCCCATTGGAGATGGTTGCAGAGGACATCGAGTATTACTCGCGGCACTCCTTTTATTGCAAGTTTTTGGGTATGCGGATCTTGATGCAATTTCTGGAATCTTGGGCTCGACGAACTTGGATGCCAGAGGGTGAGATGGATATAAAGCTCCTAGCAAACAATTATTTCATGGTTACCTTTGACTGCATGGCTGACCGCAATAAGGTATTCGAAGGGGGGCCCTATTTTTACAACCAGGTTGGTTTGTTTATCAAACCGTGGCATGCTGGTTTCAACCTTGCTGAGGAGCTTCCGACTTGAGTCCCTGTGTGGGTTCGGCTCCCACGCTTTCCAGTTGAATGTTGGCAGGATGACATCTTGCATTTATTGGGGTCGATGCTTGGGAAGCCGGTTGATTCTTCGCAACAGACTCAATTTAAAAAGGTGATAACTTTTGCCCGTATTTGTGTAGAAATTGACTTAAGTAAGCCATTACCAGATTCTTTGGATATGTCGGTGGGTCCTCACTCTTGGGTGCAGTCATTGGACTATGAAACTCTCCCATTTCGATGTCGCCTCTGCCATGAATATGGTCACTTACAACGAAGATGCCCAAAGGCTAGGCCTGTGGTGCATCCGACTTCCCAATCTGATCGCAACCCACCTAGGGAGGATAAGGGAAAGGATCCCATTCCAGGGGATGAGACTGGTACTGATGGCTTTGTCCCTGTAAGAAATCGTAACAGAAACCGAGGTCAAAAGAGGACCTTGAAGGAAAGACAAGATGAAGATTCCTTTAACAGATTCGAGGTTTTGGATGATCTTGGCCAACAGGAAGTGAATCCAGGACTGGTGAATTTGGATCAGGGTATTGTGTGTTCGGAACATGCAGATCCTCCTCTCGAGGTTTCTATGGATACACAAGTTACAGGAGATGTGCAAATGGTGACCGACCTACAAATGGATGGTCAGGTGGGGTTGGATCCTGCTGCTGAAATGAAGAAGAATGAGGGAGATGGTACTATATTGGCTCTGCATACAAGAATGGATGCAAGGAAGAATATCAAGTCTTCTCCTTCTCCTTTGGGTCTCCATCAAAAGGATATCAAGAAAGGATTGGGGGAGAAAACTTCAAAGCTTGGAAGGAAAAAGGATATGGAAAAGATTAAGTTAGCTGGGGAAACATTGGTGGAGTCAAGGTCGGTTAAGACTCTGGATTCACACTTCTCAAGCTCGTTGAAATGATTGTATTATCTTGGAATGCAAGGGGCTTGAACAACAGCCCTCGACAAAAGGCTGTTCGAGAGTTGGTTAGAAGTCAATCTCTCTGATGTTTTGTTCCTGCAGGAGACTAAGTTATCTGTGGAATGTATGCTTGGTTTATCTCCTAGAGCTATGGAGAAGCGGCGAATGCCAGTGCATTGCTGCTCAAGGGTTTGCGGGTGGAGTGGCCTGTCTTTGGAATCCTCGAAAGATCCGTCCTCTTTGGTGGATGTCCTGTAAGTCCTCTATCTCAATGATTGCCTCTTGTTCTGAGACTGGGGAGTCTATTCTCCTCTCCAATATCTATGCTATATTGAGTTTCAAGGTAAGCAACTCTTGTGGAATCACTTAGATTTGTTCGGAGTATGGTTCCTTTTCTTCCATGGATTTTGGCTGGTGACTTTAATGCTATCTCTGAGTTGGCTGAGAAGCGAGGTGGCATTGCAAGGCTAGAGCCTTCTGCGATGCTTCTTCAGGATAACATTCTTCTTTGAACCTAATAGATGTAAAGCCTTTAATGGTCAATTCATGGTGGAAAATCGGAGGATCGGGGATGACTGCATCTCTGAAAGACTTGACCGATTTCTGGTGGTCCTGCTCTTGGGTTGGTGGTTTGTGGTCTTCTAGAAATTTTGGACTGGAGAGGGTCAGACCATTGGCCTTCAAGCTTATTGTCTCTTCAGTTAGTGTTTTCCGGTCACCCCCTTTCAAGTTCCAGATTATGTGGCTCCGCGATGCCCTCTCTTCATGACTAAACAAAACTTGGTGGATAATGGTATACCCTTCTATGGCAAAATCTGTATATTTTTTCTAGCTTTTGGGCAACAAATATCAGCTTAAGCGATGGAATGCTAGTGCTTTGGGAAATTTTTTTGATAAGGTTGCTACCCAGGATGAGCTAGACGTATTACGAGGATGATTAGGGAAGATGGTGTTCTGAAAACACTCAAAGAGGGGCCAATAATTACAAGGGAAAAAATAGTGTGAATTGCGGGAGGAAGGGCAACATCTTCAAATCTCAATGGCTTTTTTAGGGGGATAGAAATTTGGCCTTCTTTTCAATTGAAGCTTTGCCAGTTATTTTATTTTTTAGGGATTGTTCTTGTAATGACACTTTGATACCTCTTCCTCTTTTAAGGATATTCATGTTGGCTAGCAGTATTTCAATGTCCCTATTAAGGGAGGATCTCAGGGGGCTGCGATTTTGAGGCCCAAGTTGGTCTTGCACCCTTCTGCTTTTAAGAAAGAAAATGCCTTGTGCTAATGATCTCAATCGAAGAGGTTGAGAGATTGCTGTTCCAGGATAAGAAAGGAAAAGCTCCTGGCCCTCTTGACAAGTTTTTAGGAATTTAAACTATTAACAAGTTGGACTTGTTGCGGTTGTCCAGGAATCTCTCAAGAACAAGCAGATGTTAAGGCCTTAGTGGGGCTCTTTCCCCAAATGTGAATTTTTGTCTCATTAACCAATTTAGACCCAATTTCTTTGCAATGTTATGTGGAAGATTATTTAAAATGAGAATGAGGTTTTTGAAAATGATAATGAGTGTAAAGCTTCTAATAAGCTAGTCTATTTTTACTAAAGTTTAATTTCCATTCAAAGTTTTATTAGTGATCTCATATTCAACCGAATGTCATCATGTGGAATATGGCAATGGTATCTTTGGAATAGGAAAATGTACCATCACAATGAGGTCATGGACTTGGGGAGGGAGCTAGTGGTGCACCCTAACTTTATGGGTCGACATAGCAATGTTGTGTACATTGACTTTATATCCCTGAGTGGCTAGGGACGTGGACAATTCAAATCTTTCGTTTCACCCGCATAGACCCCGTTGGTGCCATCAACATGCTTTTTGTTGAGGGGTCATAATAGACCTCCAAAAAAAGTTAGATCAATAGTGGTGCATTAAGTCATGTTTTTTAGTGTGTATCAATGTGGCATCATATGATTTGTTGCTTTTTGAATGTAATGGGCATATTTTTTTCAAATATTGGGTCCTTTCTTACAATTACTAGTTCCATACTTTTAAAATATTGGATCTTGGAGAATCGGTGACATGCTATCAAGGATGGTTTATTTTGGACAACTCATTGGTCATTCTTGCCATTTCCCAGTTCCCTAACCTATTGCGGCTGGTTGGAATAGGGTGAGAGACTTTAAGACAGTGTCCTCTCATGGTCAGCTGTTGGTGGCTAGGTGGAAGACTCCTGAGGAATGGCCTGTGGTTGGTATGGAAGAGGAGTGCACGGAATTACAGAGTATCCTTTCTAGCAGGAGGTGTAGCTCCCTCCCAGACGGTGATGTTTTATCTTGGTCTCCCAACCCTAAAGGCATTTTTACTGTTGCCTCTGGGTATCAGGTGCTTCTATCTCACAAGCTGGACGGGGTGGAGGTTCAATGGTGGAAGAGAGTTTGGAATAAGTTCTCTTGGCCAAAGTGTAACTGTTTCATGTGGACTTTGGCTTGGAACAAATGCTTGACTTGGGATAATATTAAGAAAAGGGGATTTCAGGGCCCATCCATGTGTGTTTTGTGTAGGACTAGGGAGGAGGACTCTGCTCACTTGTTCTTTTGATGCCCCTTTGCCCTGAGGCTATGGCATTTTTGGTGGGAGGTCTGGAAACATCCTTGTGTTCATGCTTCCTCCCTGGTAGATTTCTGGAGCAGTCTGGGCAGACCTCCCACTTCGGCTTCTTTCTTACAGGACGTGTGGTATGTTGGGCCCACCTTCCTTCTCTGGCAAATTTGGCTTGAGAGGAATCGTAGAATCTTCCGAGATGAAAAGATGGCTGCTCAACAAATCTGGCAGAGAATTTTGGGTATGATTCGGGAGACGGTGGAAGCGAAGTGCGAGGTGGTGTATCCCTTGGAGAAAGAGGATGCTGAGAAGGTGGAGAGATTGGGTCTTCGGGAGCTGTCTCTGGCCTCTGCCTGTGTCCGGAGGGGAAGGCGGGCGAGTAAGAAAGTCCTACGGGTGGGTAAATGGATTCCCCCCCCTTCTCCTATTTTGAAGATTCAATACTGATGGGTCCTCAAAAGGAAACCCTGGGCCAATTAGAATGGGGGAGTTGGTAGGGACTCTTCGGGAAAGGTGCCTTATTCTTCTCCATTTATGAAGGGGTGCAGACTGTCAACCTTATGGAAGGTCTGGCACTCTTATCCGCCCTTGAGCGGGCCTTCTCTTTGGGGTGGACAAAGGTTATCTGTGAGTCTGACTCACAGATTTTGGTTTTTTGCTTTTCTTTGCCAGGTGGTTTTGTCAGTTGGCATTTGGCTAGAATGGTTCAGCAGATTTTGCAGATTAGTTCCTTGATGGAGATGGTTTCATTTTGTCCATATTCCGAGGGAGTGGAATAGGGCAGCGGATTGCTTGGCGAAATGGGCTTCAGAGCATCTTGATGGATGGAAGATTGAGGGGTGGGAGCAACTTTCCCCGGAGCTCCGCCATGATTTGGAAAGAATTATTATTAGATTTGGACCTCAGATTATAATGTTATAATTTAATATTTGCCTTAATTATAAAAAAACTAGGTCTTTGCGGGCGTATAAAATTCGCTTTGTAAATAATTTCTTTTTAAATGAAATAAAGTTTTTACCCCTTTTATAAAGTTACAATGAATCTTTCACATGCAATGACATGAAAACAATATGTAAGTACATGTAATTCATATGTGATTTTATTATGTATATAAAAATAATTTTTTAATATAATTTAATATAACAATGTTCAATATCAACGATGTCTCTAACTCACGTCTATGGGTAATGTTGATTCAAAAGCACTTTGAGCTATTATATTTATAGCCTAACATAGCTACAACAATGATGTTTGTGGTATTGTCCCTATAAATTATTAGGGATAAATAAGGGATGCATTGTTGTTTAAAATCCAAGGTACATGGGTAATCTCTCTTGGATCACAATTTAAAAAAAATGAATGAACCAAAATACACTATAACAAACTTAGAAAACTATCATGAAGTTTTATAAAGTTTATTTTATTTAAAAAAGAATCTAAATCTCATAGGATCATCACCACATGGGTTCAAGGGTGATACTTTTATTTTTGAATAGGACAAGGCATTCGATGAAATTAGAAAATAAGTAATGGTCATGGAGGTCAATTACTTTTGATTTTAAATGCTTCTCTTTGTGGGTAGTAGTTGTAGAGGAATTGTCTAGGAAAAGGACCCTAGAAAGGGTTTCATACCCACATAAATAGTTCACATCAAACCTAGCTTAGAAAATAGAACTACATATATATTATGTCTTGATCTCACTTGGAAGTGGTGTATGTAGGTAATTTTGGAAACGAACGATGTCCCTAGTATGTAGGAATTTAGGAATGGGGTTTAAGGAGTGTCCAAGAAGGATTATATCAATGTAATTAATAATACAAGATTAATCTTTCAAGATAATCATTTATTAAAAGGGGTGGAATTTCTACTATAAATATCAAAATAAGATTCTTTGTATACTTGGAAGGATCATGGATGGATCGCTTGATTCCTCATGGATTTAGGCCAAATTACGATGCAGATTTCAAGTCTTTGTTTTATAAGGGAGTGTGTCTTTAGAGAGTGGCTTAGGACCCAAATGATCTTAATGAGTCTAATTCTATGGATAGAGCATATTCCTATCATTTATGGATAGATGCCTACCCTAGATGGATATGATCTCCTATCCCATATGAATAGATACCTAACCCATATGGTTGGATGATCGCCCCAAATTAGATGAATGTCTATCCCGTATGAATAGAAGTACCCGAGTATACAAATGAATGAACACTTAATAAGATAAAAAAAATATTAACACACAAAAAATGGAAAATTTTAGAGGTACTACTAGTGGGTTGTTATAGATGAAGTGTATGCACCACACACAAAGAAACACATAGACATAAAAAACTAGTGAGTGATGGTTACCTTATTTAAAATACTAGTTTTCAAAATGCAAACAACCAATGCTATCTATTTAGCAAATCTCAAACTTGCTTTAATCTCTAATTTATGTGGAAATAAGTAAAAGTTATAACTATGTTAGAGATATTAGAACCTTGATGAAGAGCATGCACCATCTAGTATCATTTGTAATTAAATGGTGGTGGTTCTCACATATTTGTTATACTAAGATTTTGAATTGTTAGGGATATGGGCTCAAGGTTTTTTAAGTATTCCTTTAGTGAAAAATATTCTTGTTAGAATTAGTTGGGATGCAAGTGGGAGCCTTCATAGATTGAGAAGTGGGTAATTTATTACTAGTAGTTGTATGAGGAAAACACCCAATTGTCTCCCTTGACATTCATGTTTGTTACCTACTTTTTGTAATTGGGCACGTTGCATCATGGGTTTGAAGATTTCTATATAGTTTGGGTTTTTTTCCTTGTAAGAGTTTGAAAAAATCATATAGTTTAGCTTCTTTTGTAATGGTTTGGGCTCTACAACAAGAATAATTTTCTTATTTTTATGGTTTTTTGAACTATTTTATAGCATCCTCTGTATACATCTAAAATTGGTCTAGAGAAAATTAATTAAATACTAGTTATTTAATTAATAATAGCTTTATTTCCTCTACTTATAAATAAATTGCAAAGTTTATTTATATAGTTCATATTTCTTAATTCTTCTTATCTAAACCACTTTCTTCATGATTTAATTAAATAAACAAATTTAACTAATCTATTTTATTTGATTAATTTCCTCCAACTAAATTTGAATTTTAAAATTGGAATTTAATCACATTTCTCCATATTCTCTAACCTCCTTCCACCTCATCTTCCACCTCACATTGTGTCACATGAAATTAATTATTTCTAATTTCTAAATGGACATTTATCCTCAACAATTTTAACAACCTCAAAGACACATGACTTCTCCTTTCCACTTATTCCCTTCTACACTTGGCAAGCTTGTTCTATTAAAGGGAACAACTTCCCTGATTCTCTCTAACCTCTTCGCTTCTCACCATTGATCTCTCCAGACTGAATCTTGATCGTCCATTGTTGCCACATCACTTGATGCCTTGGTGAAATCTATAAATAGAGGCTCATTTACAACTTTTCATATAGAGAGCATAGCATAAATTTACTCTGCAAAAATACTTTCAGCGTTAATGAGCTTAGCATTGGCATTTTAGCTTAGAATTTAGCATTTGATTTCAAGTAGTGTTATAATGGAAATTTCATTTCTAGGAACTTAATTTGTTGCATTAGCATTACAACATTTCCATAGCATTTCCATTAGCTTAGCATTTTGTCATTGCATCATTTAGCATCATTTTGTATACAACATCATATCATTCAACACATCATTTAGCATATCATTCATAAAAATCATCAATCATGTAGATGTAGGTATAGTTTCCTGCATATTAGTTTAATGGATTCTTGTTTCTTAGGTGTCATCCTAGTAGTTTATTGCATACCTAAAATCTGAGAGCACTAATATAGGAACCTTAAGAATAGAGGGCGATGGAATGACTTTGAGGAATCGCTTTATCAATTGTTTTGTTAAATTTGATTTCCTTAATATAACATGTTGCATCGATTGTGTGGCTTGAATTGATAATTCTTATTCCCATATTTTACACACACATCCTCAACCAAATATTTTAATTCATTTGAAGTAAGATAATTCAAACCAAAGATTTCATGATACATCTTTTGAGTGTGGAGTTTGTTAGAGTAAATAGGAACTAATCACCTAGAAATTAGCTAACCATCAATTAATTACTTAGGTCCCCTTTTACTTTATTCATTTGAGCTAAACTTAGGAGTGTTTTTATATTATGAGATTGAGCTTTATTTAGGTCATGATGTCTCATAATATAGGATGAGAATACTTATCATGATCTAACTTAATCCTCATCTAAGCTTTCATCTAGGTTTAATTTTTTCTTTTATAAGCATCCATTATTCATTATTGTAATTATTCAAGATTATTTTATTAATCAATAAAAAATCCATCATATTTTTTGGGATCATATCTCATCTCATGGTTGCATAGAAAATCAGTTTTTTTTTCTTTCAATGTGATAGTCATTTGGTTGGAGGCAATTTTTAGGAATTGTGGGGTTCAATATCAACTCCAAGAAAGTTTGTGAGTCTTTGTATGTGTATTACACACATGATATATGGTGTCTTCTCATATTTAACTCACTAGATAAGTTTTTCCTTTGATGATTGTACCCTTGTGGTGCCCAACTATGTTGTACTTAATTGATCTAAGGGATGCTTCTCACTGAATTGTCTTCTTCAAAAAAATAGATATTATTTTAGGATTACATGAGCCCATTTTATTTAACTCTTTTTCTCTCTCCCTTATATTTTACTTTTTTGTAATTGGTAGATTATGTTTAGTTTAATTTATTTTAGGCTAGTTTCTTTCTATTATTTGCAATTGAATATGTTGAAGAATACAAATATATTTATGCTCAATGTATACACATTTATTCCATAAAATTATTTCTCTAATCTAAGCTTGTCTTTTGGATCAAGACCTTGTGTTGTAATTTCTCCTTCATTTGATAGGCCCCTTGTTGGGAACAAAAAAACATTGGCCTAAGTGATTCCTTTAATTATTGCACCCTTTTGGTTCCCAACTATGTTGTAGTTAATTGATCTAAGGGATGTTTCTCATTTAATTGACTTATTTATCAAATTAGATATTATTGTAGGATAAGATGAGCCCATTTTCTTAAACCCTTTTCCTATCCCCCTTATCTTTTACTCTTTTTATAAATCGGTAGCATATATTTAATATAGTTTGTTTTATGCTAACTTTTTTTTGTAATTGAATCTGTTGAAGAACATAAAAATGAATTTATGCTCACACATTAAATCTATCAAAATATTTTCCTAATCTAATCTTATTTTTTTGATCAAGACCTTATGTTGCAATTACTCCTTAGTTCAATAGGCCCCTTGTTTAGAACACCAGAATATTAGCCTTTGGGTTATCCTACATAACAAGAACTTGGTGAAAAATATCTTAGAGATATTTATATCTCCTTTTAAGAAAGGTAAAGCAAGTTCTTGCTTAGCTTGAGTTGGTCTATTTTGTTAGAGAAACTAATAGGAGGAATGATATCTAAGTTGGTTATTCAAGTTTCTAGTATACTACATTGTTTTTGCTAAAACAATTTGGATGATTTTAAGATGTTCCAAATGGTTTGAGTGTCTACTAATGATATTATAAAAAAAGATGGCATGGCTAGATTTTCACAAGCTACCACATATGAAACAAATTATTTTATATTAATTAAAATAAATAAAATTATTTGTACAAGGCTTCCTTACATATGTAAAGTAGTTTTTTGAATCTCAAGATCATTAAAGGCGCAAGAGAAGATAATACTAATGATTGTAGACACACTAATAATCACACTTTCATGGCCTCACTTTATCCTTATATTTATATAAGAGTGGACTAAACTATGGATATTGTTACTCTTATACTCTAATCAAGTATTTGGATCATTATTATGGAAGGATCTATTTGATTAAGCTTTTCTTTAGGCTTGCATTATTCTAGAGTTCCTAAAATCTTGTTAATTTTTCCAAATTTTAGTCAAAGGAAGTGAGTTTGAAACTCATTTTAATTAAAGACATGAGGTTTCCACAATCCATGATTATAGCTTGCAATTTTTTTGGATAATATGTAAATAATTTTCTTCATCAACATTTCAGATCACACTTCTTTTTAATGTGTGCTCAAATTTGAGCTAAGTCCCATAACCCTAACTATTGTTATGTTAGAGAAAGTCCTTGCCATAGATTTATTAGATTGATCCTCAACCATAGATTCACTAGATTTTTTTCATTATCAACAAGTGTCCATAGCAAAAGGGGGATGTAGTTCATACCTAGTGAAGGTTGAAATTGAGACAAAATTTAGTTGAACAATAAAAAAATATCACATCCACCAAAGAGGAAAATTAGAAAAAAACCCTCTCGAATCACTTGAGAAGCCTTATTCAACTCAAATAATAAGGTCATGCTACATGATTGCACTGTAGTAGTTGTGCGATAGAAAGTAAAATCCCCTACAATCTAAACCTAAGTTATGGTTGATTTCATAAGTAAATCTCACATTCATAGGATTCCACATATGTATTCACTAAGTGAATTCTAAAATTGAAGGACCATGCAAGTTCAAATTTTAAAAACTCTCATGTTTTTCAAATCATACAGGTGTTATTCATTGTAAACTCCTAAATTAAAGGAACACGAGAGATATGTTTTAAGAAAATATCAAATCAGTAGGATTAGATTAGGTCCATATGAGATCTTAGAGAGATTGATGAGTTCAAGATACTCTAGAATCAAGCAATTTTACCAACTATGGTTGGCTATGTGTCCTCTTTTTAAGGCCCAAGTACTTAAAGGATCTCCCAAAGTAATCACCTTGATTGAGGAATAACATGAGTAAAGTCAAGAATTTTGTTTTTATTCAAGATGTCATGTAGCTAGATATAATCTCCATATTTTTATAAAGAATTTAACCCATTAGAATTGATTCTAGATTAGATTAAAGGGGATAATTTTCATATTCCTACAAGGTGCTTGGTGTAATATCGACCCTCAAAATTTTGTCTCAATTATCCTAAAGCCCTATAAAGGTGGAATGATATTAAACTTATAGATATATTTTGAGTCTAGTTAAGCCATGTCATAAATTTAAGGGTAAAATTAATATTACAAATCATGATGTATTATAAATTAAAAAAAAAGAATTTTAGTAGCCCATTTAGGGTGTTACCTTATATTACCAAACCATGCTCAAAATTTGAATTCCTAATAGGTCATTAAGATTAAAAGTAACATGAAATATTGAAGGACTTACCATCCAACTATTTAAATGCCGATATAGATAGTAGAGTTGTTAATGTTTGAAAATTGGATTAGAAGAGAAAATAAACTAAGATGGTAGTATGAAGACTTAGATGTTTAATAATTGAGTTACAAGGTCTCAACATGGAGGAGGAAGATCAAAGTAAGGAGGTTGTGATAAAATAGAGGAAGAACTACATATCAATCACATAAGAGATATTTCTCACTCTATAGAAATTAATAGACTAAATGACACCAAGACAAGGCCAAGGGAAGGGAGAATCAACATATAAATAAGGCCATGAGCACACACATAGTTCTAAAAAAATGAAGTTGAAGCTAAAGCTAAGGGAAATTTTGAGAAGCTAAATTCTTTCACACATAGCTCAATAAGATAACACCATCAAATTTCAATGGGAGAAAATTTAGGATAAAAGATTGGTTGGTTGGAACTAGCATGAG
Organism: Sequoia sempervirens; assembly: GCA_007258455.2. Lineage (NCBI taxonomy): Eukaryota > Viridiplantae > Streptophyta > Pinopsida > Cupressales > Cupressaceae > Sequoia > Sequoia sempervirens. The sequence goes on from VDFB02047397.1 coordinate 120,543,413, forward strand.
AAGACTTGACTCACTAAAATTACTCAATAGTACAGTGGGATAAATATGAGAGCATGTTGGCCACTAGGAGTGCCACTATGACATGGTGATTATTTGAAGAGAAATTTAGTAAGTATTATCTAGCAAATGCATAATTTATTGCATTGATGAATGAGATTTATTGTCTAAAATAATAAGTCATGATAATGATGGAATATAAAGTCTAAAATAATAAGTCATGATATTGATGGAATATAAATTGAAAACCTTGAGTCTTCTTAAATATGTTGGTTGTATTCAAGATGAATAGATGAAGGTGAATTGGTATAAATTAGTGAACTACCTCTAGAAACTAATGGGAAGGTGTGAGCCAAGGAGTCTTAAAAATAATTTGATGTAACACACAAAGTGAAACTATCTAAAGAGAAAGTAACCAAAAAATATTTAACAAGCCTTAAGAGTAGTCAAAGATATCTCAATGAGTGCGAGGATGATTGGTGCCAAAGAAACAAACGAAGTCAAGAATTGGATCTTGTCGATTTGGGTAAAGGAGAAGTCTAGAACTTAGAAGAACTAATAATATATTCCAAGGAAGAGATTATTGAGAAAAAAAAGGTGAATATCCTACAAGAATAACTTTTACAAGTGTGTACAAATATGATTTTTAAAACAAGAATTACCATAATATTATCAAAGTGATTGCATAAATCAGTAATGAGAAATAAATCAACAAACCATGTCAACATAAGATCTATGTGGAGAAACCCTTTCAAGAAAAAGTACACATGAGAAAGAGGAAAAATATGTATTAATATTCAAATATGAGATCCAACCACACAATAATATTGTCTTCAGTTTGACAAAACCTGTAGACCTCTAGGGAAATATCATCATGAAACTAGTATCTCATGCCTTTAATTTATAGAGAAATTGGTGAGGAATACCACAAATTGTTTCTCAAAATAATGTACTATCAAACCATGATAAAATGAAAAACCTCCCATGTCTAAAATGAAGAGGTTCTTATGATAATAGTGTATGTAACTCTTAATAAGCCGTGAATAGCAAAAATAACCTCCATATCAATAATAGATGGTATATTACTTATAACTCTTTTATGATGGGCCTTATCTCAAGGTATGCATTTAAAATCATCACCCAACTCATTTGGGACCCACCAATAATAAATAAGATGCCTCCTTACTCAATTTTCACACCCAAGTTTAGATATTTTCTAAAAATAACTTTGTAACCACCACTACCAAGTCCATCTCCTTCATGAGTACATTTAACAACTAATACCAAGATTTTTAGAGAATCTAAATTACAAAAATAATTTTCAATTATACCTAAGGCATAAAAGGACACTTTCCAAAAGCCTTGGAGACACATGAATAATAAATAGGATTGCAAGGTAAATGGAACCTTAATCCCAACATATTCCCACTTGAAATTATACATTATTATTGGGAATAAAAAAGGTAAACAAATACTATATGGAAATATAAAAAATAGTTTTACAAATATGATTTTTTTTTTTTTTAATGAAAACCCACTCAATATTAATCGTAGAACACAATAAGGAGGTTAATGAAACAAATAAATAACATAAGTGTTGGGTGAATATTATGTAATCCCTTTTTGGATTACAAAATATGAATTTCAGCCACAATTGTTATGAGATAAATCTCTCCTCTTAGAAAGGGGAAGCTCCTTTCTTACTGCTTACTGGAACAAAAAGTAATATATTCTAGACTTTACAATATATACACTTTTTAACCATGTGGCGTGTGTGTTACATTCATGATTCTCTCTTATTTTAGAGAATATGTTTACAATGTTCCATGGTGTTATTTTGTGATTCTCTACAACTCTAAATAAAACCAAAGCAGTAATTCCCAATATTCTTAATTTTTCAAAGCATAATATAAGAATACTAGCATAAGAAAAGATTCGTAACCAAAAAACACACAGGGGCACAAAGTCGTTATGTTGTTTTTAATGATGAGTTCCACAAATACCAATGATGCGGATTGGAGCACAAATTCTTTCAATCCACGCCACACAAAGATCCATGTACCAATGAATAATTCCAAGCATAAAGTCTTGAATATTTTTCACCAAAAGATATCAACAACACATACACAGTCCCAAGTAAATAATATAGCACAAAGTCTATAAATCTAGCTTGAGCGCCCTCCAACCACAATTAATAAAATACATCGTATCCAATCATATAATAAGATCAATCAATGTGAAAGACGTAAGAACATTCACACTCATTCAAATTTGATCCCAACACAAAGTCCAATATGCAAGTTCGCCTTCTTTATTGATTGGATTTAGTATCACAATTTGAACACAAAGTCTCAAAGTTGCTTTACAATTCCAACAAAACTTCGTTGCAATAGATTAAAGGTCCATAATACAAAAAAGCTCCTCATATTTATAGATGGGGGCTAAAGAGCTATTCTAGGAAAATTCTAACTAATTTGACTTATTTAACTTTGGAGTCCAAAATTATTGGAGGAATTCAAAGTTGTTAAATGTATTTACAATTTGATGAATAACATGTAAATTATCTTCAACTAATTACAATTACTTGAAAATACTAAAAACTAATACAAGGCAGATTTAGCCTTCTCCACCATCTTTCGTGAGGAAATCATCATGCTTCTTCCAAATTGCTCACCCTTCATCTTTGTCTAGTTCTGAAATATGCTTGAAGAAGGCACGAGGAATCTTGAGATTGATTCCTTCGATTGTGTTGAACACTTTCTGGTGCCTTTCAGGAACAATTTTCAAATTATCCAAAGTAAGTTGAATATCCTTCATTTTGACCATTGAAGATATTGAGGAAGCTTCATCTTCAAATTCCTTTCGAACCATAGATGTATACTCTTGAATAATTGAATTGGTGGGAAGAACTCTTTGGTGGTATTTCATGGCTTTCTTGTGTAGTGATAGGGAAGAATTCCATCAAAACTGCTCAGGAACCCAAACACAGAAGATCAAAACGACATGTAAGAGTAGCTACAAAAACTTCATATTTTTAAGTGTTAGAGAAAAATAAGGTTTTATGCACTAATGGGAAAATTCTTAGCGACTGTATACACCTACAAATGGTCATCACCTTTAATTAATTAAATACTAGCTATTTGATTAATATTTTGACTACGTATAAATAAATTCTCAATTTATTTATATTGTTCACCCTTCTCTAATTCTCCAAATCTAAATCATCTTTGTCTAAATTAATTAAATAAACAAGGTTCCCTAAACTTGTTTTATTTAATTAATCTTCACTAAATCCAATTAGGAATTAGAGCACATTTCTACAACTTTTTGTGCCACCTCACCAAGGTCACATGAAAATAAATAACTCTAATTTTTAATTAGAATTACATTCAACTCATTTTAAAAAGCACATGGCTCATTCCTCACACACTTCCACCAATTTTGGAGCACATGACTTATTCCTCCCACACTTCCACCAATTTTGGAAGCACATGGTCTTCTCTTCCCACACTTGAATCTTCCATCCAAATGGCATGTTGCCCATTGGTCAAGAGATTCTTCCATCCAAATGGCATGTTGTCTTTGGTCAAGGGGACAACATCTTGATTCTCTTCATCTTCACCATCCATTTTTCTTATTTGAATTTGGACCGTTGATTATTGCCACCTCACTATATGCTTGGAAAAGGCTATAAATACAACCCTTGGGCCTTGTATTTTGCATCCACATTTGAAGTAAAGTTATCATGCAGGTTTATCATTGGAGCTTGGAGCATTCTTGGAGTCTTATAGCTAGTTTTTACATCATGTTTTGCTTTGCATTTACATTTTAGCTTTAAATCTTGCATCATAGTTGCATTTTATGTCCCATCTTGCATCATAGTTGCATTTTAGATTAGTTCATTTTAAGTTTGCATTTGAGCATATGTAGTATCATGCATAGAATCATATAGATCACTACCATAGTATCCACCTCCACTTGTTCATTTATCATCAACATCATCCTTCACTCATCATAGCCTTCATCATCATTGTTTGCATATAGTTTCATGTAGGCATTAGATTAGCTTGCATGTTGAATACTAATCTCGTTTCTTAAGTGTCATTCTAATAACCTTTGTGCACATAGAAATCTGAGGGCCAAAAAGGTTAAAATAATCATTAAGAATAGAGGACAATGAGACATTCTTGAAAGATTTAGTTTGTTGCAAATTAGAATGACTTGTTTGCTTTGAATCTTTAATATAAGTCATTTCATTAAGGTTTGTGTTGATACTATATTTACACATTTCACACACACACACAACGATTGCAATGCTTTGGCAATTAAGATGCAAAGGTGGGGAAAATTGAGTTGTTGCATGGGGTATTACATTTCAAATGTATGACTCAAAATATTTGAGATACTGCATGTTGGATGTAAATTTGAGCCATTATATGGGTTTGGAAAGTTTGGATGCGATGGGGGAAAAATATAGAGTGATTGCACATAAACTGGGGTTTGAGCGCAATGGACACAGAAATTGAAGCGCAAAGGATTAGCTTGATGTAGCAAGAAATTTTTAGTATTAGGAAAACTTGGCGTGAAATGAGCGTTTGCACTTGACAATAATAGATCTGCAAGTGGAAATTGGTTTTAATCGAAAAGTTGCAATTTCAATAAAAATTACCGAATTTACAAGTTTTGGGAAGTTCCTTGTAACTTTTGTCAAATAGGCAAAAATCACTGCTTTTACAAGTAGCCTTGAGTTTATTTGTAAATTAAGAAAAAAACCCGATTTTACAAGTGGGTAGAACATCATTTGGAAAATCAATAAAATTCCTCAATTTAGCAAATATGGGACTTAGCAATTTTGTAGGTTCTGCAAAATTTTTGATTGTGCAAGTAATACATGGAATCATTGTATTTTCAAGAAAAATTGACGACATTACAAGCGATAGATAAAACTTTTGTTAAATCGAGAAAAATCCCTGAATTAACAAGTAGACCTGTAATGATCAGATTTTGCATCTTTGGGGTTTATGGCCGCTTTTGTAAAGGTAAAGCAAATGACTTGTCTGGTTGGGGAAAAAACCCAACCCGAAAAGTGTGATTTATCATAACTTGCATACCCAACAAAAAATGTTGATGCTACAAATGGACATTTAGGTATTTGAATCCATACAGATCTTTTATGCCAAATGTACATGGTAAAAACTTAGGTTTGTATGATCGATGTTTTATGATGATGATACAAATGGAAAATGGTTAGTATGCGCATCAAAAAATGACACAAAGACCTGACCTAGCAATCTTTCATCAAACCTAGGGCATGATATGCATGAGATTGCTCACATAAACAATAATGAATGCTCAGCTGATGGTTCATGCCCTCAAAGACCAGATAAATCAAAATGACAAAGTAAAAAGCAAGACCCAAAAGATTAGGGCACGACGAAAATGGTGAGCACACAATTAAAACTCAAAATGAGGATTGGAAGAACACGCAAAAACTAACGAATTAGACAAATTAAAATGACAAACATTGCATAAACCAAAAAAAACATCACAAGTAAATAAAATGAAAGGAACCCTGATTATCAAGAATAACAAAAGGAAATAATGGAATTTACATACCCAGAGAGAAAGACTTCAAAAACTCTAACTTAAAATAAAAAACCTATCAAAATCCATCGAAGTTCGTTGAAATCCTCAATAGAATCAACCAAATGAAGTCCCAACAAGTTTATAATGAAGATAGGATGAGAGACAGTGAAAGGAAAATGAATTAAAGGACTATTAAAGTCAGTTTAAAAAGAAATTAGAGGATAATTAATGCCCTCGACATGGAAAATTAAATTGCAGGAGCATTAGAAATTGGCATGCTTGTAAGCATAACTTCCAATTTCGGGATAATTCAATGAAATTACAATTGACTTGTAATTTTGGGAATTTTTTTTGAAATTACAAGAAAAATAAAACTTGACTTGTAGGGTCAGGGAAAAACCCCAACCTTGCAAGTGTAATTTTTTTTCTAGCACTTGGCAACTAAATTTTCACAACTTGGACAAAAGGAAGAATTCAACGAGCTGAAAAAGGTTATTTCTCAAAAAATGTTCCAATACTTAGGACCATGCATGAGGGAAAATTAAGTTTTGCCTTGTTTTATGTGCTTAGAGTGCATAGGACTACTAAATATATAAGTTTCATAAGGGTTATCATGTGAATCAAGTGCAGTTGGATTCAAGGATAACAACAAGCTCTATCTAGGGAGATTCCTTCTGTCATTCATTGAAATGATCAAACAGAGAAGAATTCCAGTCTCTAAGTGCCTTCATCCATCTATTGGGCATAGAGTCAAGCGAAAAAAAGAAAAATACTAAAAAAATAATTAAAAATAAAAAGATGCAAATACTATACAATTATTTACAAACACATCTATCACCTCATTGAGTAAAGTGTTTCAAATGTTTCCCACTGTGTGGAAGAGCAAATGGCGTACCATCTTCATATGCAAGAAGAAAAATGTTTTCATCACAGATTTGATGGATTTTGAACGAACCTTTCCACAGTGAATCAAACTTCCCATGCATACCCTTTGGTTCTCTTCTCTTCTCCCACAAGAGAACTAGATCTGCAACTTGGAAATCTCAAGACTTCACCTTCTTGTCAAAAAGCTTCTTTACCTATTCTTGGTGTTACATGATACGGTTCGCCACTTGAAGACATTTCTCCTCTAACTCAGAGAGATACATTATGTGCTTATCAACTAAGTTGTCAAAATTCTCATCCTCAATGGCCTTGGCCAACTTGAGGGAAAATAATTCTAATGTGATGGGGACATACCTAATGCCTGCTTTGGGGTGATTATGTCATCCCACAAGGCATCATACAATGCTTTGTGCCATAACTGATGATTCTCATCAACTAGCTTGTGAATAATCATAACCAAGTTCTTGTTACTAGATTCAACTTGATCATTACCTTGAGGGTAATAGTCCGATGAATGAGACAATATAATTTCATGTTAAAAAAAAACTGTAATCTCACTTGATGAAAACACAAAAGCATTATCTATCACAATTTTGTTTGGAACACCAAACCTGGAAATGATGTTTTCCTTTAGGAAATTACACACTACCTCTGATGTAGCATGCTTTACTAGCACTGCCTCCACCCATTTAGTGAAGTAGTCGGTAGCGGTGAGGACATAGATGTGTCCCACACTTGAGGGTGGATTCACTACACCAATGAAATCAATGCCTCATTGTTGGAATGGTTCTTCAATGACAATTAGTTTTAGGGGTAGAGTTGCCAACTTCAACTTGCCTAGTTCGCATCTATGTACCCAAGATTACACATGTATGTAAGGAAATGAGTGATATTTGAGTACCATTCATCAGTAGTGCTGACAAACAAAACCATTGGAAAATCATTAGAATTCACCTCCTTGAAGCTTGAAAATTATTCATTAGGATTGTTATCAGCAATGAGCTAACACAAACCTCGCCCACACACCAGTTTGGTGGGTTTGATATCCATGCCATATTCCTGTATCTTGGAAATCCAATTTCCTCTTTTCGTACCAAATTCCTGTTGTGTCAAGATGGACTTGATAGTTGAATCTAGAACCAATGCTCTGACATGACTGTTAAGAATGTAAAACCTAAAACGCTTCACTACCTTAACCATAATGAAAGCATGTTTTTACATCTGGGAATATTTCAATTCATGAGTCTTTAATGGGTAACTCATGAACACAATTGTGGATTCAAATCCCTTGCTATTCTCTTGCACCAAGATCATTGAGAGTGCATGCTCGAAAGCAAAACTATACATAATAAATTCCTTTGTGTAGTCTTGGTAGACTAACACCAGTGCATGTCCAATAGCATTCTTAATATCATCAAATGCAACTTTCCCCTTACTATTCCAATAAAATGTGATAGTTATTTTCATCATATTAACAATAGCATTTTTAATATCATCAAATGCAACTTTCCCCTTAGTATTCCAATGAAATGTGATAGTTCTTTTCATCATATTAACAATATGATAAGTCTTCTTTGCGAAGTCAGGTATAAACCTTCATAGAAAATTCACCTTTCTGAAGAAAGAATGAACTGCTTTCTTACTTGAAGGAAAAGTAAGATCTTGAATCGCCTTGACCCTTTTAAGATCAATTTTGATACCCTCCTTAGAAACAATGTGAGCAAGTAGTTTACCTTCTGTAACCCCAAAAATTGACTTCTTGGGATTCAAAGAAATTCTATGTTGTCGGCATCTCTCCAAGATTTGTCTCAAATGATTGAAATGCTCTTGTCATTTCTTGGAAAATATTGTAAGATCATCAAGATAAACTATAATGAACTTACCCATGACATTATAGAAAGCTAAGTCCATTGCACGCTAGAACGTAGCACCAACATTGATAAGACCAAAAGGCATCCTGTGATAGGTAAAAGTGCCCCATGGTGTTGTAAAGGCAGTCTTATGTTGATCATCTGGATTGACCTCCACTTAGTTGTAACCAAAAAAACCATCTAACATAGAAAGCATCTCAGATCCAGTCGTCATTTGCAAGACTTGATCCATCACTTGTAGAGGATAATTTTCCTTCAATGATAACTGATTCAAATTCCTAAAATCCACACAAATGCAAATTTCTCCATTCTTTTTATGAACTAGAATGGTATAAGCTATCCACGTTGAATGGTGGATAGGAAATATGATCCTTGCATTCAACATTTTTGGATTTATGAAATAATGGTTCCAGAAATCTTGGGATTGTATTGCCTTTGCTTTTGTTTATAAGGCAATGCTCCTGCTTTGAGTGAAATTCCATGTTGCACCTCCTTTGGATGAAAAGACTTCAAATCTTCATATGAATATGCCAACACGTCCATGTATTGCCACAATAAATCAATAAACTGATCTTTCTCTTCAAGAGTACAACACTTTTAGATATTCACCATTTTAGGATCTGCTTCGGTTCCTAAGTTGATTTGCTTGACCTCATTAGATGAATCATAATTGTACTATTATTTCTTTTTGACATAACAATCATGTTTTTCAAAAAGTCTTTCTAGGGATACCAACCCCTTGGGAGTCTTATTCAATTTGAGCTGCAAAAACTCTTCACCAATAACAAGATCAATTTCAAAGATAGATTCTCGGGGTGGAGAATCACTACCTTCAAAATAAAATTCATCAAAATTTTATGCTTTCTCTAGAAAGGCTACAATCTAATGATCATCATTGAAAATTTACCAATTTTCTGGATTATCTAGAACACTTGGGCAAAAAACTAGATCAATGGTGTAGGTAGGACCATGAAAATATTTATGTAGTATCAAAAGCATGGTTGAAAATTCCAAGGAATCATCTCTATCATTATGCTCTCTCAGAACTACAGAAATATCAATTTAGCATCAAAATCCTAAATGCAATCCCAAACGAGATTGTAGCAATGCTTAAGCCTATCATTCTTAGTTTGATACAAATTTCTTACTTGATAGACTACCAGTTCAACATCACCTTAAGCATGGAGATTCTTGATTCCTTTCTTTCTTGCGACTTTCATGCCTAATAACAAAGCCTCATATTTAGCTATGTTATTAGTATTATCAAATTGTAATTTGAAAGCAAAAGGAAAATTTTTCCCTTTTGGAGAAATGAAAACAATACCAGCTCTTGTACTAGTGGAAGAACAACTATCATCAAACTTGATTGTCCAAATATCATTTGGATCACCAAGGCTTGTAGTTTTAAAAATTTGTAACTTCATTATCTGATGAAGCTTCTCCCTCTATGAAAGACAAATCATTCAAAGATGATTAATTTTTTGGGGAAGATGAGCTGACATTTTCTGATTCATGTTTGGAAATTCTGGATGAAGACTCAACATCCTCATTAGTCTACAAATAATAAGTACCCATACCTAAAAAACTCAAATAAGATTTGAGCTCTCAGATCATCAGACTTAGTCACTAAAAATTTGGATTCCCTTTTAGGAACCAACTATTGCATCACACTCTTTATGGGTATCCTAGCCTCTAACATATCCATGTTGAGTTCTCCTCCTACATCTTTGCAGAAATTACATCTAAATCCAAGTACAATGCCATAGCACGCTAGAACATCTGCTACCAAGACTGTCATCTTGATCTTCTTCTCTGGATATGCAACAAATACGAACTATGCATCCTTAATCTGCCTACTCAAAGGTACTTGTGTGTTTTCCATAGAGAAACAACAACCAAAAGTCTTTGTGAGGTTCAAACCCAAGTTAGTAGCTACCTTGGCGAGCATGACATTATCAAATACATCAGAGTCTATAACACAATTACTCAGCTTAAAACTATTGACAAGCAAAGGAATATAGAACAGATCAATTCTTCCAGAGGCAGATGGAGTAGTAACCAAGTTATTTTGAGGAGGCTTAGGCTTTGGAAAAACAAGAACATTTGAAGATGAATCTCTACTAGGGGTAATTCCCTTGTCTTTAACAAACTTGACAAGTATGTCGAATTGATCAGGATTAGCCTTGAGGTATTCGGCCTCAAACATTTGTATTTTTGTGATTTTTGCATGATCAATAATATCAAAAGCTTTGAAAGAATTTTGCAAAGAGGATGGAGTAACTTCATTAATGGGTTTAATAAAAGGGACACTGATCTTTGGAACCTAGATATGAACTTTTGGTTTTGAAGGGATCATAGGAGGACGAGGAGCACTTACTTGTTTATTCATTGTATCTTTGGGTTTCCAAGGAAAAGGAGATCCTCTTTTTGCAATAGTCATTGGTGGTTTATCCTTTTCTTTTGGAGTATCAACTTGAGCTTGATCAAGTTGATTCTATTGTGACCATGTGAAAACAACATATGCATTAGTTACCAAGTCCTCATCATTGGATTCATTCGCAACCTACAAATAACCAATGTTTGAGTCACCAGCTGGATCTACTTCCTCTTCCTAGAATAGATCAGTATTTTCCTCCATATGATATTCTAGTTGTGCATAGTCATCTTTCTCTACTTCATAATACCCCACAACTACATTGGTAGGTGGAGCCTCTAGAGCAAGCCTTCCTTGAGGTACAAGAAGATGGTTTTGATTTTTGTTACTAGAATAATTGAAAGAATTTGGAAGTCCTCCTAGGAACATCCTTGTAGGAAGTATTAGATGATCCTTGGGAAACTTGCTTCTCCAATGCCAACAACTCATTTGCTAGCCTTTGCACCATGGGATCTATAGAATTGGAGTTGTTATTAGAAGATAATGAATTAGATGCTTGCCCTCTATTTCTATTTGTATTCATCCTTATTTTGTTAGCAAGTATCAAATCATCTTCAAAACTTGTAGCTAGTTGTTGAGCAACTTCAAGATTGGGTAGGATAGCCCTACGCAACAAGAAGCTTACCTCTGGAAGTTGCATATTGAAAAAGCACAAGTAAGATTATGGGTTGTTGGTTTAGCCTCAACAGGAATCCTTGTTACTAACTTGTTAAATTTGGCCACAACCTCACACATGGGTTCATGTGCCTCTTTCCTCATAGTTGTAAGCTATGCTAACAAAGTGTGTGCATCTTCAGTAGGCTTCAAGCGTTCTTCAAACTTAGTACAGATAGTAGCCCAGTTGGTAACAACACTAGGAGCAAGAGTGTAAAACCACTCGACAACTACTCCTTGTAAGGTCTCAACAAACAAGATCTTACAGAAACATCCTTGTGTTCAATGCCAAGAACACCACATACAATATAGAATGCAACAATATGTTCATTAGGATGCTGCGTACCATCACTATAGAATTTCAGGATGTTCTTACATGAAATACATGGAAGTTCATGTAAAGGACCTACCAAATTTAAAAGGTCCAAAAGCATTTCCCCAAGGACCAAAAGGTGGTTGAGCTACCATAGAGCTTTGAACAATAGGTACCACTGGTACGATAATTAGAACTCTCTATGAAAAATATAAGATTCGCTTGGAAGCGGTGATCTTATTTGTTGAGGAGGATAACTCGAAGTGCGTTGCAATGGCGACCTTGCTCGTGGAGGAGAAGGAAGAATATTATGTATCCGCAATAATTTTTCAAAAAATGGATCAACCACACCTTGCGCCCTTTGACCTCGTGTATAACTTCTATCTACCAGAATGAAGACTTGAAATGAAAGAAAAATTTGCAACAAAAATATACACAAGCTTACAATAAGACTATGGAGTACTTGACTACTTCAATCAAAAGCATGAGGCTTCAATTGCATGCTCATATCCCCAGTAAAGTTGCCAAAAACTTGTTGGGTGAATATTTTGTAATCCCTTTGCAGATTACAAAACATGAATTTCAGCCACAGTTGTTATGAGATAAATCTCTCCTCTCAGAAAGGGGAGGCTCCCTTCTTACTACCTACTGGAACAAAAAGTAAACTATTCTAGAATTCACAATATATACACTTTTTTAACTATGTGGGGGGTGTGTTATATTCATGATTCTCTCTTATTTTAGAGAATATGTTTACAATGTTCCACAGTGTTATTTCGTGATGCTCTACAACTCTAAATAAAACCAAAGCAACAATTCCCAATATTCTTAATTTGTCAAAGCATAGTCTAAGAATACCAACATAATAAAAGATTTGTAACCAGAAAACACATGGGGGCATAAAGTCATTATGTTGTTTTTAATGATGAGTTCCACAAATACCAATGATGCATATCAGAGCACAAAGTCTTTGATCCATGCCACACAAAGATCCACGTACCAATAAATAATTCCAAGCACAAAGTCTTGAAGATTGTTCACTAAAAGATATCAACAACACATACACAATCCCAAGTAAATAATATAACACAAAGTCTATAAAATCTAGCTTGAACGCCCTCCAACCACAATTAATAAAATACCATGTATCTAATCATATAATAAGATAAATCAATGTGAAAGATGTAAGAACATTCACACTCATTCAAATTTGATCCCAACACAAAGTCTAGTATGCAACTTTTCCTTCTTTATTGATTGGATTTAGTATCACAATTTGAACACAAAGTCTCAAAGTTGCTTTACAATTCTAGCAACACTTCGTTGCAATAGATTAAAGGTCCATAATACAAAAAGCTCCTCATATTTATAGATGAGGGTTAAAGAGCTATTCTAGGAAAAGTCTAACTAATTTGACATATTCAACTTTGGAGTCCAAAATTATTGGAGGACTTCAAAGTTGTTACATGTATTTACAATTTGACAAATAACATGTAAATTGTCTTCAACTAATTACAAAAACTTGAAAATACTAAAAACTAATACAAGGCACATTTAGCCTTCTCCACCGTCTTTTGTGAGGAAATCATCGTGCTTCTTCAGGATTGCTCACCCTTCATCTTTGTTTGGTTCTGAAATTGCTTGAAGATGGCACGAGGAATCTTGAGATTGATTCCTTCGATTGTGTTGAATGCTTTCTGGTGCCTTTTAGGAACAATTTTCAAATTATCCAATGTAAGCTGAATATCCTTCATTTTGACCATTGAAGCTATTAAGAAAGCTTCATCTTCAATTCCTTTCGAACCATAGATGTACTCTTGAATAAATGAATTGGTGGGAAGAAATCTCTGGTGGTATTCCATGGATTTCTTACGCAATGATAGGAAAGAATTCGATCAAAAATGCTCAAGAACCCAAACAAAAAAGATCATAACAACATATAAGAGTAGCTACAAAAACTTCATATTTTCCAGTGTTAGAGAAAATAGGGTTTTATGCATTGATGGGAAAATTTTGAGCGACTGCAATGCTTTGGCAATTCAGATGCAAAGGTGGGGAAAAGCTGAGCTCTTGCATGGGGTATTACATTTTAGATGTAATAGCTCAATTTTTTTGAGATGCTGCATGTTTGATGTAAATTTGAGCCATTATATGGGTTTGGAGAGTTTGGATGTGGTGGGGGTGAAAAATGGAGTGATTGCGCATAAACTAGGGTTTGAGTGCGATGGACACGTAAAATAAAGCACAAAGGATTAGCTTGATGTAGCAAGAAAATTTCCAGTATCAGGAAAACTTGGCGTGAAATGAGTGTTTGCACTTGAAAATAATAGATTTGCAAGTGGAAATTGGTTTTGATTAAAAAGTTGCAATTTCGATAAAAATTACTGAATTTACAAGTTTTGGGAAGTTCCTTGTAACTTTTGTCAAATCAACAAAAATCACTGCTTTTACAAGTAACCTTGAGTGTATTTGTAAATTCAAGAAAAAACCTCCATTTTACAAGTGGGTAGAACATCATTTGGAAAATTGGTAAAATTTCCTGATTTAGCAAATATGGGACTTAGCAATTTTGTAGGTTCAACAAAAAAATGTTGATTGTGCAAGTAATACATGGAATCATTGTATTTTCAAGAAAAATTGATGACATTACAAGCGACAGATAGAACTTTTGTTAAATCAGGAAAAATCCCCAAATTAACAAGTGGGTAATGATCGAATTTTGCATCTTCGGGGTTTATGGTGGATTTTACAAAGGTAAAGAAAATGACTTGACTGGTCAAGGAAAATACCTGACCCAACAAGTGTGATTTATCATAACTTGCATATCTAGCAAAAAAATGTTGATGCTACAAATGGATGTTTGGGTATTTGAATCCATACAGAGCTTTTATGACGAATGTACATGGGAAAAACTGAGGTTTGTATGATCGGTGTTTTATGATGATGATGATACAAATGAAAAACGGTTAGAATGCGCATCACAAAACGACACAAGGACCCGACCTAACAATCTTTCATCAATCCTAGGGCACGGGCTATTTTCTAGTGATATGCACGAGATTGCTTACACAAAGAATAATGAACACTTGGTTGATGGTTCATGCCCTCAAAGACTAGAAAAAGTAAAAAGCAAGACCCTTAAAGATTAGGGCATGAGAAAAACAATGAGCACACATTAACACTCAAAATGAGGATTGGAAGAACACGCGAAAACAAATAACTCAGACAAATCAAAATGACAAAACATTTCATAAACAAAAACAAACATCATAGATAAATAAAATGAAAGGAACCCTAATTATCAACAATAAAAAAAGGAAATAATGGAAACATACCTAGAGAGAAAGACTTCAAAACTCTAACTTAAAATAAAAAATGTAATGCCTTGTCTTGTAACCTAAGGAATGTTGCAATTGTCTACGAAAGTGAAATAATTTTTTTTTAAAGTAATAATATTAACTTAATTAGTTGCATACATTCACTAAGTTACGCGACGACACACTACTTGAGAATTCCCATAGACGACTTTAGTATTTAGCATTGCATGTAATAAGATAACATAAACTTAAAAGTAAACATTGTATAACATTTGTATTCCATTCATGAAAATATAAAGTACAAATAAGATTCTTACATTGCATTTGAAATAACATTACAATACTCATTCTTCAAATGAGGTAGATCAAATAATAGTTTACAATTACATTTTATGAATGTTCACCTCATAACAATTGAGGGATGTTTCAAATACAAGATTTCCAATGATGCAATAAAGGAAGTACATATATATCCAAATACAAGCTCTCCATCCATGAAGCTCTCGTTGCCATGATCATAAACTGGGGACCCAACGGAGTAAGGTGCACGTTCCACCCAACCATGTGGTACCCGTAGGTCCACCCCCCGTGCTAGGAGATAGTAATAAGGTTCCCTAGACATAATCTACTAACCCTAGACACAAGTACATACTTAACTGATGGTTACATTGCTTCCAGAATCGGGATAATCAAATATACTAAGTTCACAAGGTAAACTATTATTTTAGGTGGAGTGTCATCACAATGTTGCATAGGTTACCTAGGTGTTTCTTCCTATGTTCTGGACACCAACTTGGGTTACCCTAGTAACCTCTTACGAAACCCAGCCCCACATGCAAAACTATTGTGGAATCAAATATCTTTAAAAATATCAAGATATCAATTTGCCATTCCAAGCCTTCTCAACTTATACACAAGACTGAACTAGCTCTTGAGTCTATAAGCTAGGCATATTAATCTAATTAAAGATTTTAAGCTAACTAATGTTTTGTTTTAGTTTCCACTGACTTACTAACCCTACATGAGTTACCCAGGCACCACTTTGTGTGCCGACCCTCACACAGAGCCACTTCCCTAAAAATAACAAAGGAATCTCAGTTTCCCTGACTAAGGTAAACAAAGTGCACAAGAATACAACATATAATTCTACACTTTTCATAACGGACATCAAGTCTATGTTCATAAAATCGGGTGTCTAAACACCATGTACACTACCTTAGTCAACACAAGGATTGTATTTAAACACTTACAACTCCCACATTATATAACTTATCTGGAAGACTTGTACACCTAAAACATTCCCAATTTGCCCAATTAAAAGAAACTCAATTTAAAGCAAATCGAAGCATAAGGAATCTACATTAGGATTTACTAAATCCAGTCAATCAGAATATGTAATACAAAATTAATCATCTAGAATTTAATTCAATTTCCATTTAGTACGAAAATCAAACCTATAACTTGCTCAATTTCATAACCACACATTATAATGAAATCAATATAAACTCAAAAATTATCAATTTAATTTAAGCACAAATAACTTAATCATAGTATATTAATTATTAAAATATCTATATCTAGATATTTAATAAAATATTTCTTTTAAATATCTCATTAATAACATGAATATACTTCCAAATTTTCTTAACATTAAATAAATATATAATTATAAATATTATATATAAATATTAATGCTAAATAATAATAAATTAAATTACATATTAAAATTTGCATAACATTTTAAATAAATGTTAGGGTTTAAAGCCCTATCCGTACCGCGGGCCGCGCTGTGGGTAGGGCTGCCTTTGCAGCCCACCCCACAAGGCTCGGCTGTGGGTGGTTGAGCCAAGCGTTGCCTGTGAGGGCAGTGCTGGGCTCGGCCCTCACTGCCGTCCCCCTGCGGGGTCGGCCGTGGGTAGCCCCGCCCAGAGCGCTTTGGCTCTCACTGGTTTTTTTTATATATTTCATAAAACAAAAATCTAAAATAAATAAATAAAAACGGACGACGATTTCATACGAATTTCGTCCGTCGAAATTTTCTTTGCTTAACCTAATTTATCAATTTCGCCTGTACATCGTTTCTTCTCCTAATTGCACAATCCAATTTATATATGAAATTATATATATGTATAAAATATATATATATATATATATACAAATTCAATAGGGTTTTCCTATGGGGAAATTTAGAAAATTCTACAGGGTTTTACAATGAAATCGATTTTCAACAGGGTTCTTTAATGGGAGTACGCACAAATTTTTTTCCCAAATAAATTCTAATTTATTCCCAGAGGTTTCAATTTCATTTTCCCAAATAAATGATTTCCTTCACAAATTTTTACTCAAATTGTTTCCTACAGGAAGCTTTTAACAAAGAAATAACTTTTCTACAGACTAATTTACCGAGAAGAACAAAGATTAAATCACAAACAATTTCTTCAACAGGCACGATTTTTAAACTATTTTAACAAAACTTCTCAATACTAATTCTTATTCACAGATAAACTTTTCAAAAGGATTAATTCAAATAAATAACAGTGAAAAACCTGTTTCCTGTAGCTTGAAATTTGTCTGTAGGGGAGAATCTTTACTCCCTATTGCGTGCAATCCTCCAAAGCTTCTCCAGAACACAAAATCCAGAAAGATGCTAAAACCAATCCAAAGAGATCTTCTAGAAATATATAGCAAATTCCAAAGCAAAATTCACAAATTTACTCAAACCAGTATATTTTTTTTAACAGAACCCTATTCTTTCATTTCCCGTGAAGAAGTAATCTTCTCTTTTTTCCCCAAATCCTAGATAACATTCGAGAAAATCCTCAACAAGAAGCAATTAATTCCACTGCCACACATGTCGAGAAGAAAATATCTTCTAACCACCTCCCAGATAAATCTTTTCTTTTTTCTTTTTCAAAAATTCACGCATTTTAAAGAATTTAAAATTTTCAAATTTCAAAATACAAATTTCCCTTTTTCCTCATTTAATTTATTTATCTAACAATTAAAATACCATTACCCACATAACAATTGATTTTAGAATTTAAATCTATTCACGCAATTAAAGCAATTTTAATTCAATTAATTAATTAATTTAATTAAATGAATTTAATCTCAATGATTAAATTACTTAACCAAACAAACTAATTAATTAATTAAATAAAATGTAAAACTTATTTTTAACATTTAAAATTAATTTAAATAAACAGTAAATTAAAGAATAACAAACTATCATTAAATTGACAAAATTTTCCTTTCAAAACAATTAATCCAATCAGAGACAAACAAGACCACCAAAGACTCCAAACTAAAACTGACGATATACTGTGACTGGGTTTAAGACTAGACTAGGATAAACCATGTTACTACCTCCCAATCAACATTTCCGTTGAGTCTTGACACGCTCAGACTTGAGTAACCAGGTGGAGTCGGTGTCATGTACCTACAATCCTGCAACCAAACAAATAACATACATATATATATAATCCATTGTACAAACACACCGTGCAGAGAAAATCACGAAAATCATAGGGCACTCGCAAGCGAGTGATGCAACTCCGTTCTCCACACCAATACACATCACATCAGACTGACAAATTAAATAACAGTTAATCTACCATAAACATATATATAGCAATAACATATGAAGGAAACATCTACGCTAGTACAAAGCATGTCAGAAATTAATTATCACCATACAATGTTTATCATATCACAAAACGAATCCACTGTCGCTCTAAAGTCAACGATCAAAATATCCAAAACAAAGTACCAAAGTCTATCATATGTGAAAACATGCTAATAGAAAACACAAGCAAAATGGAGGGGTACTACAAAAAACCTATCAAAATCCATCGAAGTTCATTGAAATCCTTAGTAGAATAAACCAAACGAAGTCCCAACAAGTTTATAATGAAGATAGGATGAGAGACAGTGAAAGGAAAATTAATTAGAGGACTATTAAAGTCAGTTTAAAAAGACATTAGAGGATAATTAATGCCCTCGATGTGGAAAATGAAATTGCAGGAGTGTTAGAAATTGGCGCGCTTGCAAGCATAACTTGCAATTTTGGGATAATTCAACAAAATTACAATTGACTTGTAATTTTAGGAAAAAATTCTAAAATTACAAGAAAAATGAAACTTGATTTGTAGGGTCAGGGAAAAACCTCGACCTTGCAAGTGTAAAAAAATTCTAACACTTGGCAACTGAATTTTCACAACTTGGACAAAAGGAAGAATTTCAACGAGTTGACAAAGGTTATTTCTTGGAAAACGTTCCAAGACTTAGGGCCACATACAATGGAAAATTAAGATTTTCCTCATTTTGCGTTCTTAGAGTGTATGGGACTATGAAATAGACAAGTTTCGTAGGGGTTATCTCGTGAATCAAGCGTAGCTGGATTCAAGGATAACAATAAGAAATCAACAAACCACATGAAAATATCACATCAAAGATTTAACATAGAGAAATACTTTCAAGAAAAAATCCAACAAGAAGAGATGCCAAGTATGTATCATATTCCAAAAAAAAATTTACAAATACTACACCCTTCCTTTCTCCTTCCTTTGTCTTCAACTTGACAACTTTTGTGAACCTATAAAATCCAATATAAAACCTTCATCCCAAGGCTCCAATTTATAAATCTATTGGAGGAGGGAAACCAATAGATAATTTACCACAACAAGAGGACCACCCAATCCAAACACCCTATCCCTTCAAGATTCTTCATTGAAAATAGAAGTCATCAAACTTGGTGCCTTGAAATGACTTTCCCTCCAAAACCAATAGTTAACTTCATGAACATCAATTGTCACTCCTTTGCAAGCACCCGCACTTAAGGATTAAATTAATATTTGTTAAAATAATTAATGTTCAATATTAGAGAATCCATTCATCCCTTATGAACTCATTTACAAACTATAGGTGAAAATTATTACATCAATAACACCTTAAGTTCCTAAAGACACCTTGACAAGGATGTTGGAACAACAAATGACAGGATTTACAAAGTTGATGGCATGTCAATTCTGAAATGAATTAAGTACAGGAAATGAGGTTCATGGCCTCCTTACACAAAGATAATTTTTGATTCTCATAGGTTTATTAAGAGAATCTACAATATTTTTTGAGTTTCAAAAATCTTCAACATAACCTATTCATTTTCAATAATTTACTATAAATGGTATTAAAATTTTGCATGCTTTGTCCAAGCATTAAACAATGGATTATTTGCTAGATAGATTACACTCTAAATATTACAACCAATCTAAATTATCATGCAATTAAAATGAATGCCTTCACACAATCTCTGTAACCAAACTACCTCCTTGGAGACATGGGTAGTAGTCATATACTCAACCTTAGTGATGGATGAAGTAACCATGGGGTTCCTATTACTCAACCAACTCACCACAAATTTTCCAAACAAAGTAAAGACATAGCCACTAGTGGACCTTCAACTATATAAATCACTAGCCTAATATCTATCAACAAATCCTTTTATGACCAATATATTCTCCATATTATTAGTACTGGAATAAACCAAAAAAATCAAGTACCATAAAAACATCTAACTACCCTCTTCACATAATTTCATGCTCTCTACTAGGGTTAAACATAAACCTGCTCAATGCTCCCACTACTTGGGAAATATTTGGATCAATATAAATCATTACATATATTAGGCTAACAATAACACTATAATATGACACATTAATAGACATGTACTCAAATTCATACTCACATTTGGGACATGTATGTAAATTAAGTTTAGTGTCAACAAAAAAAAGGAATTGTAACTAGCTTATAGTCTTGCATATTAAACATCTACAAAATAGTATTCACACACTTACTTTGAGGCAACCAATGCTTTTGTGTTTGTGATCCCTCCCAATTTTCATACACAATTTGTATCTTTTTTCTCCAAATCATTCATCTTAAATACACCTGTAAGACGAATTTTCAGCTCATTAATCATGCCCTTGGTGTTATTAAAAGATATAGCATCCACATACAAGGTAATCATTATTATATGATCATTGATGCATCTGATGTAAAAATAATGAATTTCCTTTCTTCTTACAAAATCCAACTTCAACAAAAATGAGTTAAAATTTTGATAGCAAATTCAAGGAGATTGTTTCAAACCATAAAGAAGTTGTTTCAACCTAGAAAATAAGTGTCCCCGAGGTCCCTTTTACCTCAAAACCTTTAGGTTGTTGCATATAATTTTTATCTTCTAGATCTCCACTCAAAAACTTATTTTTAACATCCATTTGCTCAATTTTAAAATCATAAGTAGTAACTATGGATAAAATAATTATGATTGAGGATAATTTAGCAATAGGAGAGAAAATTTCACCAAAATCAACTCCCTCTCTTTGGGAGTAACCCTTGGCCACCAATCTAGTCTTGTAAATTTTCAATGAACCTGTTACCTAGATTTTCACCCATGGCCCAATCAGGTAGAGCCCATTGATAGAAAGAAGAAAGAAAATGGCACATTTGCTAAACCTTCTATCTTACATTCAGTTATACAAATGAACAACTTTACAAGATTACAAGAACGCAAAATTATTACATTCATACAAGTGAATGAAACATAAAAGATTTCACAATCTTTTTAAAAATGTAATCTTTATTGAATGTAATTAGAAACATGTGTCTCACACATCAAGCCGTGAGATTGACTTTTCCTTGATACAAATAAAGACAAATTAATACATGAATAAATAAAGGAAAATAAATGTGCATGTAAGAGGGATGACCAGTCATTGCCTGAATGACTGGTTAGTGCTTATCTCACTTTAGTGTTGTCCTTCTTGCTTGTCTTTCCCTAATTTCTTTGCGCTCCTGTTCCTACAGTAGTCAAGCAATGTATTAGAGTTGTACTCTAAGCAATAAGGGGTCAGAACCATACATGATCATTTATATCGTCTACCTATGCATGTATTAACTCATCTCCATGTGCTTTAAAGATCAATGAATGCTCTAGGTGTCTAGGAAAACCATTTGGTCAATGTACACACAAGAGACAATCATTTTTTCTAACTCGTTTGTTCCATGTGTAGCAATAGGTGAAATTATTTATCTGATCATATGAGTGGGGATAAATGTGGCTCCCATGAGGGTTGAGCCCAACTCAGAATCATAATGTAGAATATTTTGTAGTGCCATAAAATTAAACAGAGGTATTCATTTTCCATGGAATAACATATCTTTGTTATCATGATAAGCGTTTGCTCATTTAAATAGTGGAAGGATCATAAAGTTAGCCTGATCATTCAAAGCTTTGTAAGGAAACAATCCTTATAAGACATAGAGTTATTAACATAGCAACCAATTTGATGTTAAAAGTATACGAGACAACCAATGCTATGAGACAAGTTGCACAATATAAAGCCCAAAACAATATTCAAGATAGGTGGCAAAATCTTCTATCTAAGAACAACAACAATGCTCTTATTTCATAGTAGTGCTTTAAAATAATAAGTGACAATGTTAGCTCTTGTCATTAAGTCATAATCAATAACAGTCAAGGGATAATCCAGGGCACAATCAAAATCATGAAAAGTCTAGCAATACAGTCCTCATGACTGTAATTCTGAATAATGTATGATGAATGGCCATAAAATATCATAGCTTTGGAGACTATGAATGAATCTATGACAGTGAATTCAAAAATCTAGGCATGGACAACCTTTAGGACAACCAAAATAAAGAAAAAGAGCATGAATATAAAGGAAATAACATAAGAGTTTCCTACTTTTATATCCAGCAAGCACAAGGACATGAAAGCTCGAAATACAGAGCTATAGCAATTTCAGAGAGAAATCTACAAGAGAAATTTAAATAATGCATACAATTTTCAGATTGACATCTATAGAAAATGGAATGTTGAGTGTAGTGACCGGCCAGAGGAAAGCACCAAACTCTCAACTTAAGGTTATAAAAGACAACCATGAGTGAATCTTTCAACCTGTAGTATAAGATATATTGTGATAAAATCTACAAGAAATGAATGGAATCAAGGAAAAGTGGTGGAAGACTCAGTATGGATAATCATGGTTTTTTGTAAACAGACATGAATAATAGATCCAATGGGTATTGTTCATGGAGGAATGGGTAGCTTTTTCTTATGATACAGTGACTGAAATAGCTCTTGTTTCAGCTACTTGCCCTCTCATAAAGTTTCATTCATATATTTTACACAATCTTATCATAGCAAAAGAGATTTTAACATTTTCTTGTCGGAAAACATACATCCATGTCGAGAAAAACAGAGTTACTCATGTGCTTTAAAGTTCAACAAAAAGAAATTTGGTGGCACAGCCAAGCAAGCAAGTGAAGTCACAAAAAATAGAAGAAAAGCATTTAGAAATATAAGAAATATGCAGGGGTCGAGCCAATACAATGCAAACATACAACCATGTAGAGAAAAATAAAGTTACTCTGTAAAAAAATACAAGTAAAGCCACGGCCAAAGTTGTTCTTAAACAAAGAAATATACTAGCACAAAACTTACCTAATGCAATGGAGGTCGAAATTAGTCTTTGAATGCTCTAAATCTCCTGGAGAAGCCATCAAATATGCAAGCTCGAAGCTTCAAAAACCCTCATAGTGGTGGCGAAGATAGCTTTTTCCTAAAACTTCAATAACAAATGAAATGTAATTTCATTTGTTTTTCCTTTGCTTTAGGGTTTTACCCTAATGTTTTCCGATGGGAGCTTTCTTTTTGCCTTTGATTTTAAGTCAAAAACATTGTCAAACTAATACCCCCGTGAATTTTACTTTTTCCTTCTAATTTAGGCATGAGGAGTGAAAGATGACTTAAACATGACCAAGTCAATTTTGATTTACTAATTCTTTTCACTTTTTGTCCATACCAATACATGAAGGGTGAAGCTTTTATTTTTGCATTTTATTGATATTGTAAATGCCTAATTAAAATGATCATTTATAAATCATTTTAATTAAGTCATCCTTTAAATGCAAATAAGAGCATATGGTTATATGATCAAGTCATGAGGGGGATAGGATATATTTGTATTTATGACTGAGAGAGAGTCTTGAGGAGTTGAGTCTTATTTTCCAACATAAGGAAAGTATATAGAGAGGCTTTAATTGCTTTTTGAGAAGTTTACAAACACTTGGAGGAGAAATAGGAGCATTTATTTGCTTTGGAGACAAAATTGGAGCTTTTGAAGGGCTGTTTGTGTAGTCATCATGTTGGATCTAGTCAAGTTTTACTTTTTCCACCTTTTGAGCATTTTTGGATGAGATTTAGGGACTATTTTTTAGGCCTTATTTTTGCATCCGACCCAAGGCTTTCTAGAACCTTATTTTTTGGAGCAACTTGAAGATTGGCTACTTAATCATTTTGATTACTCATTTGGTGGGTCAGTTCTTACTTGCATATTTTCTGCTTTGTGACTTCTATGAGTCCTTGGAGGAGAATACTGAGTTTTGTAACTCATTTACAGACATTGTATGGTACAGTTTCACCTTTGGAGATCAATAAAGAAATAAATTTTTTCCTTCTCAGTTATCTCTTTCATTGAGTGTGTTAAATGATTGATGAATTTACATGTGAGTTTTCTTACTCCTTGTTATTGATATGTCTCATTCAAAAACACCTTTAAGCAGAGGAGATATGTATGTTGCAGGTTATAGGATATGCTAGTGATGCAAATAGATTTAGTTGTGAGAAGAATTTATCATCCTTCTAAGATTGTATGTATCATAGCTTTCTTATGAAATATTTATGCAATAGCATATAAGTATTGAGTTGTGCATAACAACTTTTTTTGATTGATTGAAAACTGTGTTAGGCAGCTGTACAAGTTTGAACAATCATTTAGGTGCATCACCATAGGAATATTTTTTCAGTTTATGCAACCATATCCTTACCCTTTTCCCATCAATTCAATAGTTAGGTGATATTGCTAGCTAGGAGCCGGCCTTATCCGGAGGTTGATTTCAACTTTAGGTGACCCATAGCCTTGAAATGATCCCATGTTTCTCTAGAAAGCTTAGTTTTTCATAACTTTGCATAGGGTGCATTTCTAGGAGATAAGATAACCATTTTCTCTAAATTTCTTTTTATAGGCCCAGTTACAACAAATAGCTTTCCTTCCTTTGGGTAAATGAACAAGATCTTGTGTGTCATTTAAGTGAGGCTATTATCTCCTCTCATGAGGTTTGTTGCCAAGAATCATTATCCTCTAAAATAATAGCTTCCCTGAAGCATCTAGGATCATCATCAGTACTTAAAATTAAATAAAAAACAAAAATTTGGTGGGCTATACCTATCAACTAGATTTTGTTGTCCTATGGATTTTCTCAAAGGAGTATGAATTTCCTTCTCTTATTTTGTTTCATGCTCAATCTCTTCAAGGTATTCTTTCTTAAAACTCCCACTTCAACCCTCTTATTCTCTCCATCCTCCAACCCACCATTTTTTCTTCAACATGTGCATTTCTTGCTTTAATTAAAAATGCATTGTATTTTTCTATTTTTTCTCTTTCAATTATTTAGTAACATATATAGCTCTAAACTACCTAACAAATAACCTCTCTAGAATAGACAAATTTTAAGGGTAGAGGATTCCAAAGCTTAAAAACCTTAATATTCTCACAATATCCAATGAAGATGTGCTTTCATCCTTTTAGATCCAATTTAGATCACCTATTTCTAGGAACATAAAAAAATCCTTCAACCAAAAACCCTTAAATGTGGACAAAACTTTTCTTACATGTCCACACTCAAGATCCTTATAAGGAGATATGTTTATCAAGTAACAAGTAGTATTCACAACTTTTGTTCAAAAGCATCTATCCAACTGTACACCACTTAACATTTTTTTCACCCAATTTTATTGATGTGTGTGTTGGCACCCCAATTTGATATGTTTAAATTTTTCTTTCTTTGCTCTAATGATATTTTTAGATGTATAAATAAGTATAACTATACTCGACGGACTATCAAAAATCCTCATGCTCCCATCCTCGATATTAGGAAGATACCAAGTTTGATGCTTTGAAGGATGCTCGATGAGGGATATTTGATGGGTGAAGTTTGATAGTGAATCTCTTTCATGCATAGGGGTGGTAAGTCACTGCCTCCCCTCCCACCATGTATAAGGAAATGTTGTCAATGCTAGTTGATTCTCAATTTATTGAATGATGCTTTGATTATGTAATGGATGTATAAATGGAGGGATCTAAATGAATTAGGGTTGTATCCTTTTATACAACATCTCAATATGAAAATTTGAATATTTTACACTCAAGTCGACAAGCGACAAATGATTTGAAAGGGGTTGGGTCAAGTCCTTAATTAAACTTGAATTTAAAAGTTTGGAGGTTAAAATTATAACTAAAATATTGATCTCTTGAAACTACACCTACAAATCCAACCTAGGAAAGAGAATAAACATATTGTAGATAAGATTTGAATCTTAAGGATGCACGAAGTAAATTTCATTAAAACTATAATTAATTTCCATGAAATTGCATATCACTTATACAAAAATAAATACATTTGAAAAATAAAATAGAAAAAAGTGTAAGATGTTACTTTTTTACCTAACCAATATTAATAAATTAAAAATAAATTAGAGTAATTATGCCTATGTTTCGTCTATGAGAAAGACTTGATGAAAAGTACTATTATGAATGAAATTAATAGTTATGAATTTCCTACAATAGTTGATTGACCATGGGAGGTAGATGATTTTTCCATGAGGATGTAATCAATCTAGGTTTAATTCTACTACTTACTCTTACTCCCATGATCATACTTATATACTATAAATTCAATACTTATGTCTTGATCATACTAAAACCAACTTGCTATAAATTCCTTAATTTGTGTAAATATTGTATTTAACAAATAACTACTAGCAAAGAAGAGTATGTTGTAATACCCCTCCTCTTACTGTTTGGATTTATTATTTTTCTATGCATTCGTTTGATACCTTGATACTATGATGGTACTGTTATTGTGTGATTTGGATAGTTAGACATTTGATGATGTTGTTATTTCATTAGTGGACATGATTATTTTATATGACATTGTGATTGGTTATATTAGTTGATTTTCAAAATTATGATATGATGCAGTGATTTAATTAAATATGTTATGAGATGAATTGTTAGTTTAGAAATGTTATTTTATCAATTATACTATAATTGTTAGGATAGATGTGATGGACAGTGTAGCATCACTTGTTTGTGAGTGCTCTGTTATGCTGCAATTCCTTCTCACAATGCAATGCTTTAATTTTATATATATGTATGCACATGTACACGACTTCATTTGTATGCAGGTATTGTAGGTACAAGTCTCGATTCCACCTGTTTCGGCAGGACAGGGCGAGCACCAATAGCCCAACGGTTAAATGTTGAAACAGAGGTGACGATGAAGTCATCCCGTCCCATGATGTCAGACCGTCTTGTTTGATTGGAATTGTTCATTTTTGTAATTGTTGTCATTTGTGGTTTGTGTTTTGTGTTTTCTCGTATTTTGATTAATGTTGGTACTTTATATGTTGTGGTGTATTCGATTTAAATGATGGAAATAATTGTTTATTTTTAATGTTAGATTTAAATTCTATTTAAATATTTAAATGATTTAAATTATTTTTGAAAGTCATGTGTTTCAATTAAATGATAATTAAATATTAAATGTGTTTTAATTATTTTAATCAAATTATCTGGTGGAGGATAATTATTAGAATAAATTATTTAAATTAAAAAGATAATGTGATGTGCAAGTAAAGTGGTTAAAAAAAAAGAAGAGAAATTAAAACAATAAAACAAAAAAAAAGACTGAAAAGTTGTGAGAGCCAATAAGAATACTGATCTGATTAAAAAGCTGGCTTTTAAAGAATTATTTTCTTTTATTTTTGATTTTTAGAGTTTTTGGAAGAAATGGACAATATCTTTTATTTAATTGAGAATTTTTGTAAGCTTTCACATAGAAGATTATTGTTACAGAAGTTGCACAAGATATTGGCTGTGTGTTTTTGGAATTTTAGAAAGGATATTGGAATCTTTTGTTGTGTTTTGAGGAGAGTTATAGAAGGGGATTTTCAATCTGTTATTGGTGATTGGCCTGGAGATTTTTCTGAACAAATAATTGGATTCGAGTTCGAGGGCGAAATTCTATAGAGGAGATTTGGAAGCACGAACAGGGAGCTCTTCGAGGTCATCAGAATCAAACGGGCATCATCAGATTTTTGAATAAGCGTAGGACACCAGGTTCCACTCGTATTTTCCTTCTCGTACTTTCTCTTTCATCTTTTTGCTTCAGAGAAAAATAAAATTTATTAAATATGATTAGTGTGAAGAAAGAAAACTAGTGAAATATATTAGATTAGAATTTAAAAAAAAAAAGAGTTATTGAACTGCTTCCAACTTGTCAAAACAAAAACCTTTAGCTTCTGAAATATTCATCTTAACAATGACAGGATTTTAAGAAAAATGATTTCCTTATTGAAAATAATAAATTTGGGGTTTTGTATATATATATATATATTTAAGTATGACTGGATCTATTCACTGCTCTGTATTTTTATTCTGTTGTCTATACTTTAACCCTCTGGTATTTTTATTCTAGATGTTAATATATATATATATATATATCAGTATTTGGTTTATAATTATTTTTATTATATAGATCTGTGCGTCGGCCGCACGCCTGTCAAAGTAATGAATTGTATAGTTTTCGGATTTTTTGTAAAAAGTATTTTTCTATGTTTATTTATATTGAATTTTTTTCTTTTAAAAAAGAAAGGGAAGAGAATTGTACAGGGGAGGGTAGAAGGGACGGCCGAAGCCGTACCTTCGCCCTCGGCCCTGCTGTGTACTGCACACAACAGTCTTAAAGGCTGCTGCGCGCAGCAATCAATAAGACTACTGCGTGCAGTATGGGGCTACGACCCTTTTGATTTATTTCATATTTTTTTTGTTTTGTTTTTTAATTTTTATTTTAAATATATATATATATATATTGATATGTATTTATAATTTTTAAAATATAATTATAATGTATTTTATTTAAAAATAAAATAAAATTATAATTATGTTATTTAATATTATTTATTCAAAAAATGAAATTATAATTATTTAATTTTAATGTAATTTATTACATTTTAAGAATGTAGTTTTGTATTGTATTTAAATGTTCAATTTTGTTCATATTTAGGTAATTTTTAAATGGGCACTGTTTAATTATTGTTTTGGTTAAACTAATATTTTAGACAAGAATTAGGTTTTAGTTGTGATTGTGGACCTTATTGAGACAATCGTATTGGGCTATTTAATTGAGATTGGAATCAAACTTAATGGTGCAACCTTGCAAAATGTAATGTGAGTTTTCCTTTTAATTTATGTTTTTCTTTATCGCTTAGTGTTGTCTATGTGGGAACCCTATTGTTTTGTAACCCTTGTTCCAGAGGTTTGCTTAATTTTAATGATTCTCTTCATCTTGTTTATACTTTTGGAAATTGATGCTTAATGGTCTATGTTAGGGAGGGTTGAACGGTTTGTTAAGACTTTTGGTTATGAGTTATCGCGAGAGGGTTAATGCCTCGCATGAGCTTTTTTTGAGTATTATGCTTTATATGTTTTATTTCAACCCTTGCCTAGTTTTGATTTATGTTAGGGGTCATAGGGAGAGTGGCTCTTCGTGGGTGCCGGCGCCTCGGGTAAGAGGAAGTGCTCAGGTGAACCCATGTAAGAGTAGTTAAACAAGTGATAATCTAAAAATAGAATTTAGGGGGATGGGTAGTAAAGCACACAAGATAATAAACATTGGATTCCTCATCTATGCATTAGGGCTATCATAGACTAATGATAGACTGAGTAGGCCGTGGTCGGCAAGGTCGTAATCTCATCTTCATGAGAGGTTATCGACTCCGCATGAGCTACCCAATGGTGTCGGCGCCTCAAGTAGGAGGAAGGGTTAGGGGATCCATAGATGGGTGTCGACGCCTTAGTTGGAGGAAGTGCCAGGGGATCCCATGAGAGCTATGTGATGACACTCTCCACTTGACACCCTTGTGCTTTGTTTGTAGTTGCCTCTGGATATTGTAATCTTTATGTTGTTTCTGAGTCTTGTGAATTTGGTTTATGATTGCTATTTGGTTATTTGCATAATCAGTGATGCTTTGTTTAATTGTGATGAGTTTCATAGTTTTAACTTGTTATGTGATTTGTGAACGTCGATGGTTGTTTCATTGGATGCCTTGAGTTGTATTTTTTTTTTTGTACTATGTTGTTGTTGAGTCGGTTTGACATTCATGGTCGGGTTCTCTTCCTCGTCACCTCTGAGCACGGGGGGTGAGTTACTTGTAATTCACATGATTGGGAGGAATGTGCTCCGCACCCATTGGGTTCCCCATCAGCATCTTATCTTCTCAGCATTTCCGGTTGAGTTGTACCAGTGTTCACTTTATATTTCAGATTTCATTGTACTTGTATTATCCCCATGTTGGGAAATTCAATGTAATTTAATTATCAAGATATTGTAATGTAATATTAAAACAATGATGTAATAGTTAGGATCATTTGTATCTTTGTTAAGAGATTTATTATGGTTGTATTATGTGATGTTTATTATTCTCGCATCATGGTTATTGGATGTATCCTTATTCATGGTTATTATAATATAAATGGTTATGTTGTAATCTTTATCTTTATTTCCGTTTAGTTGTTGCGATGTAACCTCGCGTGCCCCAGAGAACTAAGTGTGTTAATGTTATGTAATGTGTTATGTGATTATGGTTTAATGTATTTGCATGTTTAATTTAATTGTTTAAAAAAAAAAAAAAAATTATTTGCATGTGTGTGTGTTCTCTGGGGTTTGCACGACGGGCGTTACATATGTTGAAAAAAATTAGGTACACATCTTTTTAAATTTGTAAGCGATGTTCCTTTGCATTTTGTTTATTCGCAATTTTTTAGCGTACTTTTTGAAAATTTCAAATCAATATCTAGATATTTGTTAGTTATAGTTTCTCTTCAAAGGAAATTTTACATACACGTATTTAATTAAATCTATACATCTAATTTTACATGTTGTATATTTTGCATTTCTTCATGCAACTCAAGAGTATTATTGACTATATTTTTATAGACTATACCCGAAGGAGAAGGAAGCAATAAATAATTTAGAACATGAAGTAAATTATTATGAAACAATGTTGGGTATATTAATTAAAATAACAAATATTAGTCTTATAATCAATACTTAAGTTCTGTGTACTAACTATTAAGATGTTGAATGTTGTAAACATACTATACAATATTTTTGCAATTTTTAAAATGCCACCAAACTTAGTTTTTCAATATAATAACTTTGCAATATTTGAACTTGCCAGCATTCCTACAAATTTATCTAAAAGTTTCTTCTCCTAATTTACAACATACTCTTGCATACAAAAAATGATATGCATATTTTTTTAATATGTATGAATCTTATTATAGAAAATAAAAAATGATATGCATATTTTTTAATACATATGAATCTTATCATTGAAAATAATAAGTAGCTTAGAAGGAAAGAAAAATCCATGGTTTTTATAAGTTATCTAATACCTTTTCTCAAGATATGCTAATTTCTTGTAATAAACTCTTTACATATCTTCAGAAAATAATTGATCTAAGACACAAATTTCTTTAGGGTTACAAGGAAATTTATATTGATCTATGAAATAATCATAATGGATTCTATTTTTCTTTGAATAATTTGTATCTAACAAAATTTAAAAAAATGATAACATGGTGATGTTTGATTTGAATATGTAAAAGACTTCACATCATCTAAAAATTCTCAACATACATAAGTAGGAATAGATATGCAATTCTTGCTTATAAAAAAAAACTATGGAGTTCAATCAATAAAGCCTTTTAATCTAATACAAAATTTCCCAACAAGTTATACACTAAAAATAATAATAAGACTATAAACAAAAAAATTACAATAACTTATTATTCTTTGAATAACACACAAAGGACCACTTTAATTCTCTATGCGATAATTTATAATAGTAGGGTCTATTCAACAATATCTCTACCCAAAAAATTATAGCTTCAACCAAAACAATAGTCGGTGATAAACCATCATGATTTTTTTGGCTCATAGAATGTGTCCTTTGGAGGCTTTGTGGGTATTGTGAGTAAATGTCATTTTTGCAGTATCCTATTTGTTATAGTTGTTTTTGCATTTATATAGAGGGAGGGAGTCTCATTAGTTCAATCTAGCTTTGTGTCTTTGAAATGTTTGATTCATTAATATTTTATTCTATTTATTTGTTGTTGAATTTTTATTTAAATTAAAATATAAAAGAAAAACATGTGAAAATGAAGCCATAAAATTTAACAAAATGCCAATTACATTATCACACAAAATTGCACGCTAAAAGATATTGTACTTGTATTGATCAGATGATAAGTATTTAAAAAATTGAGCAAACCGAATTCAAAAATTGGAGGGAAACAGTTTGTTCAAAATTCATAACAACCTTTGAGAGATAACTACCTCTCTAACTACCAACTTGCCACCTAAGTAGGATTAACCTATAAATGTAAAATAATCCCATAAATGAGGGTTAAATAATTTTTTTATACCAACACCCCCCTTAAGAATAAATTATGTGTTCTTCTGTTCATAGTCACTTGGCACAAGAACAAGTCCAAAAAGATAGGACAATAGACCCTATTCAAGACAGTGATTCTTTATCCCTCGTTTCCAAGAAAAATGGTTCTTTGAAGTTATATTGACAGTAGAAGGATGAAAGTGAAAATTAAAAGGCATGATGAACCACCCCCTTCCCCCTACAAAAAAGGGAACTTTATCTCTATTCGTGATTACAAACAACTTGTATAATTTCCCCAAGAATGATAGATAAAAGAAAAGATCACTTTATAAATTGAGTGCACATGCATGAGCAACCTCTCAAATTTGTCTCAAATACTCTCCCCAAATTGAAAATGTAGAAGGTAGTGTGGAAGTATACAAAACACAATACAAAAGACGTCCCCCCTTGATTTAATTTTATATCCCCCTTGAATTGTGACACTTTATATTTTTATTGTATAGATTTTAACCAATTTGGGATGAAAACGGGTGCTTTATAGAAATAGTGCAAAATCATTCCTAGTGGATTAAGCTAAAAAAAACAAACACTTTTGCAAAATATGACACTCAATTTTGAGTTGTTGATTAAAAGTTACAATGCTTTTAATTTTTTAAGCCTTTATAAAATTAACATGTAGAAAATATAAATTTTGAGGCTTCACCCTTCCTTTTTTCTGACATAGGCCCTAGTGAATTTTCAACCTAAACAATTTCACCATTTTGTTGAGGAATAATACACCTTGCTTCTTCAATAAAATTCACACTTCCCTGGTTGTTACAATGTTGTTTGCTACTTTGCATGTATTTTTGCTACTTGCTGCTTGAAGTTGAAATAATATTTCAATAATGAATTTGTAGAGATTACAACAAAGATATTGCAACACATTTGTAGAGGTTACAACAACGAAATTGCAGGGAATTTGTAGAGATTACAACAAATATTTGTAGAGATCACAACAAAAAGATTACAATGAATTTGCAAGATTTAAATCATGATAAAAATGCAAAAAAGCACCAAAGGAAGACAAAATTCTTTTGAATTGTGCCAATATTTGCAAGGATTGACCTAAGCTTTGCAAATATAGGTCAAATTTCACCAACAATGCAAGATTAACCTACAAGTGTAAATAAATCCGTAAATAAAGGTAAAACAATAATTTTACACCAACAAAATATTTTGTTTTAATATTAAATGTTTTTATTTTAATTTGAGTAACAGAGTTTATATATTTAACAATATTTTAAAAAATAAAGTAGTTCATTCAATATTTTACAAATATTAAAATGTAATTATTAAGACATTTTTAATTTTTGGAATACATAATTATATATTTTACCATTTACTTTTAGGACAATATAAATTTTTATAATCTAATTATAAAAAAAATTATAATATAATTAAAACAAAAGATATTAGATTTTTTCTATTGTTATTAACTTTGTTAGTATAAGGTTGAATTTCATTACTAGTTAGTCAATATCACTTACTAGGTTGATCTATTCACATTTACTTAAGTTCACTTAGAAGTTTTTTAGAGTTTTGTCTTGCCTCATTGGTTGAGACATGTGTCTCCACTTTGTGAGACACCTCTTGCATGCACACTTGTCACTCACTAAAACACTTGTCAAGTGAGCTAACAAGTGTTCCATCATTGGAGGGGTAGTTAGTCATTGTATTCAACTTGCCTACCTTCACCACCTTGCCTATATATGCAAGGATATTTTATATATGAATCTAATCAACTCTTTGATAACATCAATTAGGCTTATTGTGTGCATGTAATTTGTGAAAGTTTATTTCTGATTTTTGCTAAATGATCTTGGAAATCATAACATGAAAAACTACTTAGATTTGAAGATGAGATGGATGTTTGGTAAGGATAACTATTTATAATTTTTTTTTTTTTTTTTAATTTTAAAAATAAAATATATTTTGAAAATTATAATTTTTTTTATTAATGAAACTAGCTCAAGGGAGCCATACTCTATAAATCATTTTCAAATTTTCAAAAAATACATATTTGGGCATCTCCATTAGAGAGTGAAAACTATAATAGTATATCTAACAAAAAATACAACATTTAACAATAAATTTATAATATATTTGACTGATTAACAAAACTAGTCTATCCCCGGACCTCGATAGAGGTCTCACCTTCTTCTACTACACCAACCTTTAAGTTTGAGCCAATAGTGATCTGGTGGACATTTTTCAGTGAAAATTGAAGTGTCTTATTTTTCTCCAGAATCAGCACCATCAGAAAGAGCTCAGCGTCTTGATTCCAACGCAACTCGAACGAAGCAAAAAGGAGTCCGTTTGCGCATGTTATGGCCAGTCAAACCTTTGGTCAAACTGGGATCAGGGGCATCCAAGAAGTGAAAAAATAATTGTTTCATAAATCAATGGAAGTAGCGTCAAGTCGAAGAGTTCATCGAGATGATTCCGACGGCGTTCGTTTCGTAGAAATCCGACATCGGACGCGAGAGTTATCAGCGGTCAAAGTTGCAGTTGACTTGGTGGACATAGGGTACACTGATGACGTCATCATCCGTACAGATGACGTCAGCACATAGTACGGAATCCGACGTGGACGAATCTAGGTGTGACATGTGGCGGTTGAGTCATCCATACGGACCCAATCAGATGTCGACACGTGTCATTCCGTATGCTCGGTCAGAAGTCCGTGGCACAGTTGGCAGTCCACGTCATCATCCACGTCATTGTCCATGTCAGCAGGACAGCTCATCATCCACGTCGGCGCGCGGTCAACATCCACATCAGTTGTACCTATCCAGTCAGACTGCGCCACGTGGCACCCTCCTGGTGCGACACGTGGCCTCCTCTTTTCTCCAGCGGATGGGTTGTGTTGGTTGTTTGTTTGTCAAAAAGGGTAAGGGGGGATTCGAACCCCCCATCACTCATCACCGAAATATCCGCGCTAGCTGTTACACCAAACTGACGCGCTCTATTATAGAGGGTAACGGATTTGTTTTGTTATGTTGGTTAGTGGAGTTAGTGGATAAAACGTGGCCGGCGGGTTTGGAACCGCCGACCACACATATGTCAAAAGGCCTAACCACCAACGCGCCAACGAACAATGTTAAATATACTATGTGGCCCGGTCGGTTTTGTTGAAGTGTCAAAGCCGAAAACCTCTAAAATAAAAACAAACTCTCCAAAGTTAACAAATATAATAATTCCCTCCTATTTTTAAAAGGAAAATCACATAATCCAAAGCCGATAGAACAAACTCCAACCTTATTATAATATTAAAAATTAGGGGATTTTATGTGATTACCCATGGATAAGGAAGTTGGTTTTAAATATTTTTATGTATTTTGGAGAGATAAGGTGGATTTGGAAAATATTGTAAAATCAATTGGTTAGTAACCAATTTGAGTTAATTTTATGTATAAAAAGGGGGTGTGAGGTGAGAGTTGTAATCAAGTTTTCTTTCAGGTGACGAAGTCTTGAAGCTGTGGAGATAATCGAAAGAGAGGTCTTGTGGAGATTCTTTGAGTCATTCTCGCATGTCAGAGCGCTGTTATGCTGCCGAAGTGCTTGGAGAATGATTGTGGTGCTTTGTAATCGATTTTGGAGTTAATCGGATCGGTCTCTCTATTGGAGTGGACCCGAGACGTAGTCACTGTGACGAACTCCGATCAAACGTTGTTTGCACTTCTCTTCTTCTCTCTCTTTTCTCTCATTTTTTCCTTTCCTATAATCACCTTGTTATTACTTTCATTTTGTTATTTCCATAAGTTAATTTTGATTTAATTAACTCGAATAATCATTGTAAAAGCATTGTAAAGTTAAGCATTTAAATACAATCTAGTCTAGATCCTATGCATCAAGTTGGTATCGTAGAGCACGCTTGACTATTATTGCGTTATTTGTTTTTTGAATGCTAACGAGATCCAGGATTCAGAAGGGTGAAGGCAAGCTCGAAGACTTTGATCCTGAGATCGGGAAGCGAAGAACATTTCCAAAGATGTCAGTTTCTGGAATGGAGGTTCCTGAAGAAATCAGTGAGCAGGAGTTTCGAAGAGCATTCCTCGAGATGAAGGCAAAGGTGGACATACTTTTTCAGGAGAGACAAGAACGGAAGGAACGTGAAGAAGGTTCGTCAAAGCAAGAAGATCGCAAAGACATGAAAGGGAAACAACATGAAGATGGTGGCAAGCAACCAGATCATCCCTTTTCTTCTTCTCCTCCCTCTTCTCCTTCTCCTTCTTCTCCATCTTCTCCTCATTCTATTTCTTCTAATCCTTTCAAGAGTGGGTATAAGCCTAAAATTAAACTGGATGTAAAATTTGATTTACCTAAGTATTGTGGTGAACTTAATGCTGAAAAATTGGATGATTGGATTCAACAAATAGAGGTCTATTGTAGAGTCCAGAACCTAATAGATGATGTTGATAGGATCCAATTAGCTACTCTTCGTTTAGGCGGTACAGCTTTAACCTGGTGGGAGAGTAGGTCTAAGGCAGAAGTTTCACAGCATGGTAGAGTCAGTTTAACTTGGGCAGAGTTTATTAATGCTCTTAAGAAGCAGTTTTATCCCCTAGGACATATGCAACAATTAATGATGGATTGGCAAATGTTTAGGCAAGGGAAAGGTCAAACTGTCCAAGAGTACACCCATGAATTCAGGAAAAGGGCTATTGCTTTGAATGTTCCTTTGTATACCCAGGACACGTTGTTGAAGTACATAGGAGGTTTGCATTCCTACCTTAGGCATTCCATTTTGGTTTTGAACCCTTGTAATTTGGATGAAGTGTCTGTTCAAGCTACACACTTAGAGTCAAGGGGTAAAGGATCTTTCATTGACAAGTTTGATAATGATGTAAAGAAATCTTCTAAGAATGCAGAGATAGGGAAAGGAAAGAAGGCAGCTACAGTTAAGAAGGATGAGAAACTTTCTTGCACTCATTGTGACAAGGAAGGTCATGATGAAAATCACTGCTGGAAGTTACATCCCGAACTGAGGCCTAAGTGGGCTCAAAACGTAATCAGAAACAGAAGGGTAAGGAGAAAGCCACGAATGTTGTTATGGATCTTGGTTCAGATTCAGATGATGAGACTAAGATAACAGCAATGGGTCTAAAAGGTAAAACTCCCTATTTCT
This sequence comes from Sequoia sempervirens, assembly GCA_007258455.2. Taxonomy (NCBI): domain Eukaryota; kingdom Viridiplantae; phylum Streptophyta; class Pinopsida; order Cupressales; family Cupressaceae; genus Sequoia; species Sequoia sempervirens. The sequence goes on from VDFB02047397.1 coordinate 120,581,242, forward strand.
GGTGTTTCTGTTGCTAGTTGTGCTTCTTCATCTACAGTTAATGATGTCTCTGAAGATGTAAAGAGGAATGAGCTTTTTCATTTAAGGGTTGTTGCTAAGAATAGTAAAATTGATGCACTCATAGATAGTGGTTCTCAAGTGAATTTAATTTCAGAAAGTGTTGTAAAGAACTTGGGATTAAAAACTACAAACATAAGAAACCTTATCCACTAGGTTGGATTTGTGAAAATGATAAGTTGCAAGTAACAAAACAATGCACCTTAAGGTTCACAATCACTAGTAAGTTTGTGGATGAAGTACAATTTGATGTAGTTCCACTGGATATCTATGGGATAGTGCTTGGTAGCCCTTATCTTTATGACAGAAAAGCAATCTTCTACAGGCAACAAAATCATTATCATTTGTTTAAGGATGGCATTCAGTATATTGTACATTCTCGCAAGATTAAGACTGATCAATCTTTTGCAAACACAGGGCAGTTAAAGAGGGTAATTAATGCAAGTAAAGAGTTAACTCTTATGTCTGTCAGTACAGGTGGTTCTACACTTGAACTTGGAGTAGCTAACCAGGGTCAGATGTTGCAGGATGCACTTGCAATACAGCATGAGAAAAAGATGCTTGAAAGCATTGATGGATCCTTGGGTAAAAATGTTCCTGTTGTAAAGGATCGAATTGTTGTTGACTTATTCTCTTTCATTTCTGCATTGATGTTCAGCTTGATGCTAGTCAATTTTTGTTGGTTAGTGGCTACGACATTAGATGTAGATGCTTATGGAAGTGATAAAGTTATGTTTATGATAACCAATATTTATGCAGTCTTCATTGTGCTTGTGAGTCAGGTATACAGATGTACAGAGGATACAGGACAAGTGGGGAGGCCAAGTCCTCACTTATTGTCAGAGTAAATGCCACTTTTGGAGGTCCAAAAGGTCTTCAGTGGGGAGGCCTGATCCGGTGGACATTTTTCAGTGAAAATTGAAGTGTCTTATTTTTCTCCAGAATCAGCACCATCAGAAAGAGCTCAGCGTCCTGATTCCAACGCAACTCGAACGGAGCAAAAAGGAGTCCGTTTGCGCATGCTATGGCCAGTCAAACCTTCAGTCAAACTGGGATCAGGGGCATCCAGGAAGCGAAAAAATGATTATTTCATAAATCAATGGAAGCAGTGTCAAGTCGAAGAGTTCATCGAGACAATTCCGACAGCGTTCATTTCGTAGAAATCCGACATCGGACGCGAGAGTTATCAGCGGTCAAAGTTGCAGTTGACTTGGTGGACAGAGGGTACACTAATGACGTCATCATCCATACAGCTGATGTCAGCACATAGTACGAAATCCGACGTGGACGAATCTGGGTGTGACATGTGGCGGTTGAGTCATCTGTACGGACCCAATCAGATGTCGACACGTGTCATTCCGTACGCTCGGTCAGAAGACCGTGGCACAGTTGGCAGTCCACGTCATCATCCACGTCATTGTCCATGTCAGCAGGACAGCTCAACATCCACGTCGGCGCGCGGTCAGCATCCACATCAGTTGTACCTATCCAGTCAGACTGCGCCACGTGGCACCCTCCTGGTGCGACACGTGGCCTCCTCTTTTCTCCAACGGATGGGTTGGGTTGGTTGTTTGTTTGTCAAAAAGGGTAAGGGGGGATTCAAAACCCCCATCACTCATCACCGAAATATCCGTGCTAGCCGTTACACCAAACTGACGCGCTCTATTATATAGGGTAACGGATTTGTTTTGTTATGTTGGTTAGTGGAGTTAGTGGATAAAACGTGGCCGGCGGGTTTGGAACCGCCGACCACACATATGTCAAAAGGCCTAACCACCAACGCGCCAACGAACAATGTTAAATATACTATGTGGCCCGGTTGGTTTTGTTGAAGTGTCAAAGCCGAAAACCTCTAAAATAAAAACAAACTCTCCAAAGTTAACAAATATAATAATTCCCTCCTATTTTTAAAAGGAAAATCACATAATCCAAAGCCGATAGAACAAACTCCAACCTTATTATAATATTAAAAATTAGGGAAAAAGGAAATTAGGGGATTTTATGTGATTACCCATGGATAAGGAAGTTGGTTTTAAATATTTTTATGTATTTTGGAGAGATAAGGTGGATTTGGAAAATATTGTAAAATCAATTGGTTAGTAACCAATTTGAGTTAATTTTATGTATAAAAAGGGGGTGTGAGGTGAGAGTTGTAATCAAGTTTTCTTTCAGGTGACGAAGTCTTGAAGCTGTGGAGATAATCAAAAGAGAGGTCTTGTGGAGATTCTTTGAGTCATTCTCGCATGTCAGAGCGTTGTTATGCTGCCGAAGTGCTTGGAGAATGATTGTGATGCTTTGTAATCGATTTTGGAGTTAATCGGATCGGTCTCTCTATTGGAGTGGACCCGGAGACGTAGTCACTTTCGTGACGAACTCCGTTATCAAACGTTGTTTGCACTTCTCTTCTTCTCTCTCTTTCTTTCTCTCATTTTCTTCCTTTCTGTTATAATCACCTTGTTATTACTTTCATTTTGTTATTTCCATAAGTTAATTTTGATTTAATTAACTCGGAATAATCATTGTAAAAGCATTGTAAAAGTTAAGCATTTAAATACTGCAATCTAGTCTAGATCCTATACAGATCAAATAGATACTAATGAAAAAGACCAATCAAATTTTGACATAGAGGAAATGCCAAAAATTGACTTTAATAATTCAATACCCCTTACAACATCATCCAGAATATTTTTGAGATTATAACACCGTTAGGGTTTAGTGATCAAAAATACAATTGCTCCTAGATATCTTCTTTGTCTTCCCTTGTAGGTGTAAATAAATTCTTGTACCTAGTTAATTCATTACTATGGGACTTAGGGGACTTATTTACATGTTAAGTTTACTTAGGTCTTAGGAAGGAATCTTTCTAGAAGGTGTTAGTTGTCATTAGTTGTTATCTTATCTTTTGACTAACACATATGACCTAGGTAGTTTTGATTAGTTGTCTCATGTCATATGATTAAGACACTTGTCATAATCTTATGACATCTTATGTATCACCTTGGCTATATAACCAAGGGGTCTCTCATAAATTACATACAACAATGAATCATATTTGCATAATTGATAAGAAGATAATTTATTCTTGTCATATTCATATTCTCTCTTTGTGCTTTCCATTTGGCCTCAAGATCTTGGCAAGCTATCTCCACAGCCAATTCTAACATGGTATCAGAGTGGGTTGGGTACCTTTGGTAAGCCATTATTTGAGAGGTGGTAAATTTTGAATAGTTGAGTATGCTCTTCTCTTGCATCATATGATGATCTGGAGATTAAAAAAAAATGATAGAAATGCCAAATTTTGGGGGGTTCTTCTTTTTGGCTCTTTATTTTAGGTCCAAATCAGAGCTTCTTGGTGCAAATCTGAGCTCACCATTGATTTCATAAGGTTCGAGAAAATTGGTTTTGCCTTTTGTTTCGTCCAAATTGAACATATGAGGCCAAATCTATGAGGGTTTAAAGTTGAAGAGTGGTTGCCAGATCCAAAAGATAGCTTCATTTTTGGAGCATTTTGGGTCAAATTTGACCCTTCCATCGCATCCAGAAGGGCCAAAAACCCTAAGATTGACTGTCAAATTGTCTAAATCTGAAAAGTTGTCTGTTAAGGCAAAAAAAAAATTCCTAGGGAGCCATCAACCCCCCAGGTCATGTCATAATTATAATCATCAGAAAAAATTGTATGGGATTGTTAGAAAAATCCATCATCGACAAATTTGTGAGGTGAAAATAATTTTTTAATAATTTTTTTTGCGTTTTCTAAAGTCTTCTTTGAAATATTTTATTAAAAAAATAAAAATAAAAAAAATGTTGGTCTATAGATGTATTGTCTGTAGACCCATACCCTAGTACTCATGGGGTAGAAAATCACTTATTAAGTGCCACGTGGTGCCCTTTTTAACACTAGCGGGCCCCCACAATTTTAAATTGATGATAATCTTCAAAAATCCCGGTGGCTGGTTTATATCAACTGACAATTTTTAAAAAAAAATTCGGCAACAAAATTTGAAGCAACAAAAATCTCAACCGATGGTGAATATTCATAGATTCTATAGAAGATTTCATCATCACCGACATATAGTATATTGATAAGTAGGAGGTATTTTTCCACAGCGAGTCAAATTGTGATATTGCTATCAGGATTCAACCATGTAGTTTCGAGTCAAACTCATTGACCCATGTTTCATGAGTAGTGGTTCACCGGAACCCATGTCAATTGATGAGCTAAAAATGGCTCTATAATGAATGGTTCATAAGGCACAACACTTGCTGAAGGTTTTGCAAATGGGGTAACAGCCCAAGCGGGCTTAACCTTGGAGAAAACTCCCTGGTTAAGCGCGCTTGAGCTGGAGCAGTACCGGGATGGGTGACCTCCTGGGACGGACCAGTGCTTCACCTCTGTGAGCATCACCTAGATGCAATGAGTGCTAAGTGGAACATTGATATCATGAGAGATGGGTTAGGTGAACCACTATGTGGGTCACAATCTGAGACTGTTCTATAATGAATGGTTCATAAGGCACAACACTTGCTGAAGGTTTTGCAAATGGGGTAACAGCCCAAGCGGGCTTAACCTTGGAGAAAACTCCCTGGTTAAGCGCGCTTGAGCTGGAGCAGTACCGGGATGGGTGACCTCCTGGGACGGACCAGTGCTTCACCTCTGTGAGCATCACCTACATGCAATGAGTGCTAAGTGGACCATTCAATATCATGAGAGATGGGTTCCGGTGAACCACTACTCATGAAACATGGGTCAATGAGTTTGACTCGAAACTACATGGTTGAATCCTGATAGCAATATCACAATATAGTATATTCTTTCAGAATATACTGATAATCTATAGAATATTCTAGCAAGGCAGACTACGATAGTGATGACCTAGAAAATGTCAATTTTAATCGCATATTTTGTTGATGCCACCATTACGTCAACAACCTAAATTTTTTTCTACCCCCTCACCGTTGGAGTTTTTGAATTTGCAGTTGATTTTCAAATGACCATAACTTGATCATTTTGACTCCTTTTTTCGAGCAATTTTTTTTTGATTTGGGCTAATTTTTCGCACTCTTCATAGTGGTACAATCATATTTTAGTTTTTGTGTCTAGTTTTTCCAAAAAAAATGCAGATTCTCATAGGTGTTGCTGCTTCATCCTCATTTTGGGAACTTCAAGAGCTCATATCTTGCTCCTATGGTAACATTTTTGGGTGCAATTTTTTTGAAAGTGCATATCTTTTCGTGTATTTTTAGTGGTATGATTAGATTGATCTTATTTTGTACCAAAAATTGTACTTGATTATGTGGCCTAATTTTAGCATTTGCATGTACCAAGATCAAGACCACTTTGTTATTTTTGGCAAGTGGCACCTATAAACGCACTAAATATAAAGTGTCAAATCATATATTGTTGGGGGGATTCCTGATTGAGTGATTTGGGGGGGTCTCTTGGTGCATTCTTTTGATTTGTTTGCTTGTGCTCTCTCATTTCATGGATCATTCTAAGGTTCCTTTGCTCACATCATATAATTATTCAACATTACATCAAAATGCATGGAGTATTCTAATGACTGAAGGTCACTCTCTATGTGTCAAAAACAAGGTACATGAACCTACATATGTAGATAAAAAGATAAAATGGATGATTGAACATACCAAAGCTCTTGGATGTCTTCATAGAATACTTTCTCAATATTTGTTGTTTCAAATTGAATCATGTAAAATTTCTCATGAAGCTTGGGAAATTTTGAAAACATTGTATGGTACTACAGATGAAGTAAAAGGCTATCAAATTGAAATGAACTAATGGGCCTTAATCCTAAGAACTTTGATAACATCTAAGACTACATCACTAAGGTTAATGATCTAAGAGAGCAATGTAAAGCATGTGGAATTGATAAGAACGACATTCAGTTGGTCTACAATACAATGAACAAACTTGGTCCTGATTATGCTTCTTTTGTTTCTAGCTTTCATACTAATAGATTGACTATGGGGTCTGCATATACTACACCTTCATTTGCATCACTTTTTGAGATGTTGATATATGAGCAACAAAATCTTATCTCAATGGATCTCATCAAGAGTTCTAAATCTTAGGTATTGTTGGTTAGTCAGGTGAAAGAATTAGAATTAGATAAGAAACATAAGAAAGAAAAGAATAATCAATATTTAGATCAAGCAAAAAAAATCCTCTTCCAAAGAGAATTCATCTAAGAAGGAGAAGAAAACTTCTGCATATTGCAAGAAGGATGAACATGAATGACACTATTGTTATAAGAAGGATATTGATGAGTTGAAACATCTTCTCAAAAAGAATCACATTGATTTTCCTTCTAGAATGCTTGAATCACCTCCTCCTCCTCCTCCTTCTTCAAAACATTCTAAAAAGGACATAGGTCAAGCTTCTACATCAAGAAATAAAGGACACACTCTTTGTGCTTTTTCAATTCATAAATTAGGGAGATGGCTTCTAGATTTAGGAGCATCTCATCATATGGCAACTTCGTAGTCTATATTCTCTTCTTTTCAGCCTTGTACTGTGTCTCCTATTTTGATGGGAAACAATGCATACATGAGTGTAATTGGGAAGGGGTCTATTAGTTTTGGGCACAACACTTTCCAGGATGTTTTGTGTGTTCCTCATTTGATGAACAATCTTCTTTCCATTTATCAGATTACACATGGTGGAGATGGGAGGACTGTGGAGTTCACTCCTAATTCAGTCATCATTCAAGACTTGGAGAGTAGAGAGATCATTGCTATTGGGATGGTTGACCATTCATCTCAGTTGTATACCTTTGCAAATTTTTCTTTTGATGGTGACATTGTTCCTTTGACCTTTGATCACACTTCAAGTATGAACCATGATTTAGAGGAGACATTTGGCTTCTTGAAATTTGGAGTTCTCACATCAGATCTAGTTCTTGAGTCATGTATTTCATCTCCTCCATCTACTTTTGCAGTTGATGATTATTGTATTGCTATAGATATGGCTTCTTGTGATTCAATGCAATAGGATCCTCATTGTCTTTCAGATTTGGCTCCTTGTGATGACTTCTTGACAAGTATTTCAGACTTGTTTGTGGAGTCTCATGTTGCATATTTGGGAGACATCATTGATGTCATTCATCTTCTCTTTGATGGAGAAGATCCATCTTCAGTTGTTGTGAGGGAACAATTTGACCCTCTTGTTCATTCTCTATATGATAATTATTTGTAGTTTGACATGACTGTAGATACTTTTGGACAACATTTGGAGGAGGCTTCTTTATCTTTAGAGGGGATATCATTGTCTTTGGATTATGTTCTACATTCATCTCTACTAGATTCTAGATTGACATATTTTGCAATGTGCCCTAGAACACTTGTTTGGAGTGTGTCAGCTTTCAACATTGACATGGAGACACTTGAGCATTCTTCAAAGACATCATCACACATCATCTATCTTCCTTCATCTTCCTTTCGAGAATGGGAAGAACTCTTGCATACATTCTTGGTTTTGTTTCTTCCTTAAGGGGAGGAACATTGTTCGATGAGATTGGATCATCTTCAACATTTGATGTAGAGCTTCTACCATCATTATAGGAGAATCACCATTGAGGGGGGATGCATTGTCTCTCTTCTTCTTCTCTCTTGTAGAGGGTCTTTTTCCTCGTGTGGGATTTTTCCCTTCTCATTCTTCATTGAGAGCATTTTGTATTTCATCTCTCTTTTGGGGAGGAGTTTTGTCCCACTAGGATTTCTCCTTTTCTCCGTTTGTGAGAGATTTCTTTGTAGTGTACATGGGTACCTAACATGGCCTAGTAATCGGGACCCATCCTTGCATCTTTGTGTCATTTACATAATAATCTGTTATTCCCTAAGTTGCACTTAAGGGGGGGGTGTTGGTGTAAATAAAGTATTGTACCTAGTTAATTCATTACTAGGGGACTTAGGGGACTTATTTACATGTTAAGTTTACTTGGGTCCTAGGAAGGAATCTTTCTAGAAGGTGTTAGTTGCCATTAGTTATCTTATCTTTTGACTTGTAACACATGTGACCTAGGTAGTTGTGATTAGTTGTCTCATGTCATATGATTAAGACACTTGTCATAATATTATGACATCTTATGTCTCATCTTGGCTATATAACCAAGGGGTCTCTCTTACATTACATACAACATTGAATCATATTTGCATAATTGATAAGAATACATTTTATTCTTGTCATATTCATATTTTCTCTTTGCGCTTTCCATTTGGCCTCAAGATCTTGGCAGACCATCTCCATATCTAATTCTAACATCCCTTGAATCCAAAAGAATTGTCACAAACATGGAGGAGATGTTTGTATTTATCCTATATTTGTAGGGGGTGGAAAGAAAAATGTCTCTGAGCAACACCAACTTTATTGCATGCAACATAACCATGTAATTTGTCTTGAACACCTTCTTCAACCTAAAATATAACACCTTGCCTCTAAAATCTATTTAATTCTTTTTTGCTTTGAGTTGTGTCCATTATGCGAGAGGTGAGATGCAACCTAAACAACCAATTTATGGCTTTATTTATTTCATCCAGCAACTAGGAGTGCAAAACCATAAATTATACCTCTATTGCACACACTTTTGGTTGTAAGATTTTTAACTCTAAGCAAATAAAGCTTGTCAACTTATTATGACATAATAATACTTTTAATTTGAGTGAGATAGGAAGGATGGGAGATCAAATTCTATATATTTCCACATGCCTAGAGAGATAGTGAAACAATAGTCCTTAACCATTTCAATCACCACATTTTCTAGTCTATTTAGAGCTTTGTTTGCTTCATGAAACACATTACTAAGCTTGTAAGCTTCAAAAGTGTTTAAGATTTCACTACATTTCCTTAGTAAATGATTATGTTTCTAGTTGGAGGTTTGACATCTTCATAGGGTGTTGATTGTGATTAGCAAATCCCCTTCAACATTCAATTTTTTGATATTTAGATTTTTGCTCATGCATAGTCCTAATAAAGCAACATGGAATTAAACTTCATTATTAGTACCATTTGAATTTTTCTTGTATCCCCACTAAAAACTTCATGATTTCTTAAAATGCAACCAACTCCTCATGGTCCTAGATTTCCTATTGCTACTCCATCAAAGTTGAGCTTGTGCCAATCCTCATTTGGAAGGATCCTCCTTTCAATTGATTTTTTTGGTAGGAAGATGAACCTTAACCACCCTGTAATGACCCATTTTCCTAGGAAATGGTCAGGCACAATAGTTAGTCTACCAACTGGTCCCCGTAGGCTAACAGAGTGTTCAAAGGACCCCTTCGAGGGTGATCTTTGGTTCTTCCGTGGATCCTTTGGTGCTTATTTCGGTACTCTTCAACTCGGTGTCCTAGTTTATTTGTGGTGCGCCTTCCAGAGGCCATTCTAGACACTTTGACCCGCACTTACTATTTTTAGAAAGTCACTCAGATGTGTTGCTCATACTTACTATTTATAGTAAGTCTCTAGTATGGTTAGTTGGTAGAGTTTCTATATTTGGCATGATGGTGCAATTATATCTTGGAGTTATATTGGTTAATATTGGACTTATGCATTAAATGTTAATAACGTCAAATAATAAAGTTGAATTAAATAATTTAACTTTATGCGTTATTAAAATATATTAGAAGGGGACTTTATATTTAAAAGGATATAAGTGATATTTTAAGTGCACTTTATAATATAAAGTTAAGTTCCAATTTAAAAGGAAGTCATAAAGACTTTATTTAAAGGGATTTAAATGATTTAAAAGAATACTTTATTTTATAAAGTATTGTGTCCAATTAAATAAAATATTAAAAGGAATTATAAGGCGGGAAAAGTAAATGAAATGAAATGTAAATCAAATGCAAAATGAGCATGGAAATATAAAAGGGCAATTAAATCTCATTTTTCACATTCATTCATTCATTGTTGAAGAAGAAGAATTTTGATAAGGGTTTTGCTAAAGACTAGAGAGTCTCAAAATCTCAAGCTTTTTGAGGACGAAATCCCTCAGGAAGAACAACTTGGTACAGGAGTGAAAGATCTCCCAAGCCAACTTGCAGACAACTTCACTCAAAGGTTGTGCTCGTGCTTCAAGGAATCAACATGAGAGTTTCATATTCAAGGGTTTGAAGGATTTATCTCAATATTGCACATATATTGTTCATCATTGTCAGGTGAGGATTGATGATTTAATTGTTGTCATATATTGGACGCCAAGTTCAAGGTTTGATGATATTATTTTTGCTATTAATGCTGAAGACCTAGTTTGGGTTGTGCATGGGTTTTGAAGAGTATATAGGCTGAATGTTTGGGGAGTTGTGCATAACATGATTTATATTTCAGAAAGGCATCTATTCTACTGTATGACTACTGCAAACTTTATACTTTATTCTAGCATCCATTTTCAAAGGGTTTCAAGGCATATCTTACCTGTGAGTTCATGATTTGTAACCCCCATTTTTTTGGGGTATTATTTTAGATAATAGGGGATATTTTATGAGCTGGGTTGTCAATATTTTGTGAAAATACTAAGTATCTAAGCCGATATAAAAAACTGGAATTTTCAGCTATGTATTCCCTATGTAATGTTCAGTTTTTGAGTTAAAAATTATTATTGCAATATCTTCTATTTTGTTGCATTATGTTGTATCAAACATTGTAAATATATCACAAAACATTCATCAAAACAAATAAAGACAAAGGCAAAACAAGGAGGCATATTACACACCCCATGAATAAGGATTGAAAATTATGATATTTATAAACATTTTCAACAAAAAGTTATTGGGAGAGGAAGGTTGCTTGTTACCTATATTTAATCTTAAATCAAACTCTTAAATTGAACTAACAATTTTAAATAAGAATTGAAAGGCATGTTTACATTTAGTTTGTCAAATGTTTAGAATCTATCCATAAGAAAATGTGAGTGCCCTTGTTGAACTTAGGAATTAAAAATAGCATAACTTTTAGAGGTTATACAAATTTCCTTGAGATTTACAACTAACATCATCTTTACTTATATTGGCCACATTAAATACATGCATTCCTATACTGATCACATGTTGAGCATCCTCAAACCCCCTATATTTTCTATTTGGTGAGAAAATTATACTTACCAACTCATTCTTCCACCATGCAATGCTTAGCTTCTTTACCAAATATGTTGTAAAAGTTGAACGTTAACCAAAGAGCTAGTCAAATAGAGAGCTATCATCATATGGTTAGTCACATCTTTATTGACTTGGAAAAACTTGCTATATCTATATTTTGTGAATTATTAATAGAGAGTATGGTTGACCATGAAATTGGTGCACAAGAGTGTTGTTAGGTATCATTAAAACTCCCCCTTACATTATGCAGTAAATCCTTTGTATATTTGAATGTTAACAAAAACTATTTGCATCATGTGCCTCCCTATGATGATGACAATTTCACAACTTCAACATTTACTGATCCATAAATGATATTACCTATAGCAATGGAATCATTCACTTCAATTGAAATGCAAAATTGGATTTTTGTGCAATCTCACATAAATAATGTGGGGGAAGCATATAGCTCCAACAATTTTTTATGTTACACCTTGCCTCACAACTATTCCTACTAAATAATAAAATGCTTTTGAATTCTTTTTGTTAGAGTGAACATTCCTCTTATATAACCATTATGCATCATTGCCACTAACGTTGGGTCATTTAGGGAGGACATTTGGAGCACTGGGAGAGAACGATAAGCATTTACAATCCATGACACGTTGATATTACACCTATAGAATATGTAATCACTTTTGATTATGAACTTTCTCTCAATCAACTACATAGATTTAATCTTGATGACCTTGAGAATGGAAACTCATATGTTGCTTCTACTTAGGTATTATAACCGACTTAGATGAACTTGAGATGCTTGGTTGCTATGAGTTTGACACAACCATAATTAGGTTGCTACTGCCATCCCCTCTCTTCATATGTGACAACAATTGATTCATAGACCCCCTTTGATCAACACACCAAATCCCCAACAACTAGAACCTTTACCTAGCCAATCTATTAGCTAGATAACACACTACATTTCATATTATTGTATCCCATTTTGTAAGCATGGGATTACAAACCCCACTTTGAATGATTGTACAAGGCATCACAAGCACTAAAAATTTATACTTGATTTATAGAATTAGACATGTACTTTCAATTATCGCTCCTCCATTTACATCACTAGTAATGCTTATTGCAATTGGCATTGCAACATTTATGCATCCACAATCCATGGTGCCCTTATCATTCCATTAGAAGAGACAAATCCTCTTAAGAGGTAGGTGCTTGCAACATTTCAAAAGAGCATGTATTTCATTTGCTACATTCTAATTGATGAAATGAGTTTCATTAGCCTTGTTGGCTCACATTGACAACTCCTTGCATAAAGCCTTTTCCATTCATAGTCAAGTTTGTTTTAGTGCTCACTCCATTGTCCTCATTGGTGATTTGTGTTAATTGCCACCTACAAAAGATGCTCCTTTGTATGGGATCATTTTATGACATAATACCTTTATAAAACTTAACACATGGTTGTTACATTAAATAATCTTTTGCCAACAAAGTGATGAACCATCTCAATTTGCATTTCATAGTCTTCTCTCTAGTATTAGGAATGCAAATTGAATGGTTTTGAATGGGGAACTCGTTATGCCATACTCTTGTTCTTTCCTCACTAATAATAAGTAGGATGAGTTATAATCCTTTATACATTTGTTTGCATTTCATAACAAAGACATGTTAAAGTCCTTAAGGGTGCTAACTACATAGTGTAATGCTAAACAAACAAGGAGATATCTTATCAAATCTAGAGGATGAACAACTAGTTGCTAGGGTGCTCTTATGCATCAGGCAACAAGTTATGCTTACTTCAAGTTTACTAGTTGTAGGTCTTATCCAACACCATGTTGACCTCTATTATTCTCAAGGCCCTCAACTCTTGCAAAAGGTCTAGGTGTAAAAAAAGTGATAAAAATAGCTTTCCAGCTAACCCATGGTACGATGAGGATTGTAAAGCAGCAAAGAAAAGGGCTAAAAAATGGGGTAATAACAAAGAATACGTAAAGTTGGTCAGACTGAAAAAAGAAGTGTATATGCAAACTAGAAGGAAGGAGTTAATATTGCTTGGGAGGCACAATCCAAGGGGCTTTTGGAGAGAATTGCAGCAACAAGACACGAATAAAGAGAACACTATTATAGACCTTGAATGGTTATAGTATGCAAAGCAACTTTATGAGAGGGGGCAAGATAAAGACAACCCTCCAATAATTAACTCAAGGGTTAAACTTTTTTCTTCAGATAACATTAAAGAAGGAATAAAAAGGTTGGCAATGGGTAAAGCTCGTGACATAGATTGTTTATAGGCAGAACACTTAAAATGGGGAGTGGAGGCTCTCACGCCTCATATTAAAAAAATATTCAATGAGGTCCTTCAGTATGGGTTTCCAACAAATTGGACGACTAGTGTTGTCATCCCCCTGCTCAAAGGTGGTGACATCAACAACCCTTCAAATTACTGCACTATAATGATCAACCCTCTTTTTGGCAAACTTTTTGGGAGCATGATAGAAAAGCAAATCAGTGTTTGGGCGGAAAAGGAGGGAAAGCGCGCAAAAGGGCAAGCAGGCTTCAGGCCAAAACATTCTACTATTGATCATTGCATGACTCTTAGACACTTGATCGAGAAGGTTTGGGATAAACAGGGAGAGGCGGTTTTTTGTTGCTTTGTTGACTTTAGGAAAGCTTTTGATACGGTTCCTAGGAGCAAATTATGGAGTAGGATGGAAGAATTGAAAATTCCAATACAGTATAGAGTTGTTGTCCATAGGCTGTATGAACAAGTTTGGGCCAAAATTCGAACCAAACAAGGATTTTCAGAATGTTTTGGAAGTGATATCGGGGTCAAGCAGGGATGCCCTTTATCCCCTACATTATTTGGGATATACATTGACAAATTAGAGGAGTGGATCGATAAGTTCGGTGGGGGTGGGGCTACTTGACCAATTGTGTTATAAAGTTGCTTTTATATGCGGATGATCTTGTCTTAATGGCAAAAACAACACAAGATTTGAAGGAACACTTAAAAGTGCTAGAGCTCTTTTGTCATCAGGTGGGGATGCAAGTGAACACTACCAAAACTAAGGTCATGATCTTTACCTTGAAGAGAAAGAAGGTTCATAGGGAATTTGTTTTTGAAGGCAGCCCCTTGCAGGTGGTCAATGAATATAAGTATCTTGGCCTTGATTTCCACAACAAACTCAGTTGGGAAACGTGTAGAGCAAAGAGGATACAAGGGGGATGGAAAGCTTTGCACTCATTGCAAAATAGATGCAGAAGGGCCGAGTTATGGGATTGGAAGACAAAGAAAACTCTTTTTGGGCTTTTAGTTGTTCCAGTGGTACTATATGGATGTGAAGTTTGGGGTAGCAACACCTCAGCAAAAAAGTGGAGACAGATAGAGAGATTACAAAAACATTTAATCACACATAGTCTCAGGATTAAATCTACTGTCCCTTACGAGATTGTTCTAGCTGAGGCCGGGGCTTTCCCTGTTGAAGCGTCTGCTATGTTTTGGTTGCTAAGCTATCTAAGAAGACTAGATAACATGGAGACTCATCGCTGGCCAAAAATGGCAGCAAATGAAAAATTAGATAGAAGAAAGAGCACATGGATGAAACAAAATATCAAATGGATGAGCAAGTGGGGTATTAGCATAAGTGAGTGTCCAAATGATAATAGGGAAATAAAAAGGTATGTGCAAGGAAAGTTCAAAGAAAGCATGTGGAAAGGGCCACTTGGGAGGAAGAAGGAATACTATGTCAAACATTTTAACCCTACACATGACCATACACAAAAGACCTACATCAGAATGAAAATAAAATGGAAAGAAAAAATGTTGATAGCTCATATAAGAACGAGATCGGACCAGCTTAGATGTGAGACCGGAAGATGGATGATACCTAAAGAGGAGTGGGCAGACAGAAGGTGTAGATATTGCACTCAAGAAGTGGTTGAGACAGAATGACACTACATTAGGGAATATTCGGCTTACAAAGACATCTGGATCAATTATATTGAGGCATTAAAAGAGAACAACTTGGGTGATCTGGTTGAAGAAGAGAAGATAATAGGGTTTGCAGATTTTCTGGTCAAGATACACAACAGAAGATCCAAGATGCAGAAAGAAAAAGAAACATAGGTTTTTGCATTTTCTGGGGTTCGGATTTCTTCACTGGCTATCTGTGGGTCCCATAGGCTGCTTGGCCTCGTGGACATGATTAAAAACATTCATTCATTTACTCATTACAGCACCTATCGATCAAACATTACGGTTACTAATCTAAATTTCGTAGCCCACTTAATAACAGAACTTATAATTTGAAACCACATCGTATTTCCAAGCCATCGTCTCAAACAGTACCAGTAGTAGGCTACCATCCCTTGTCTCCGTAGCCCCATGATTTAACCCCAACAACGCGGGACGGGCTGGCGAATCCCGATGTGGCTTATAATATAATGTTAATTACCAATATCGACAAAGAGCGTGACAGCTGGAATTTGCACCATTAATGATTTGTACACTCGGCCGCGTTCGGTGTTTTGCATGCGAGTTGAAGTAGCCTGTTTCCAAATTTGCTGTACCTATTTACATTGCTTTTTCTTCTTTTCATCGTTCTGGACAAGTTTGATGAGGCTGGTAATGACGAGGAGAGCGAGCAACAGCAGCAAACACAAACTGTGAAGGGTACATTTTTTTTGGGGTTTTTTTAGCGTTATGTTGGTGTTGCTAAGAACAGGAACTCTAAAAGAGCAGCACAGGAAACAAATTCATCCACTTTTCCATTCATTATTCACATCATGCATCTATCATAATTTATATTCTCAATTTATCTTATGAATTTGATGGAGATTGATTTCTATTTATGCTCTTGATTTCAGAATAAGTTCAAGAGCATTAATGACTAAATAAACTATATTTCTTTTAACCAGTGGACATTAATAGCTAATATTTAGTCAAATATAAATTAAAATCGCTTAATAAATTCAGGCAGCCCCAACTTTCCCATGTCCTGGCTGCTTCCCCATTCACAAGTCACGTCCCTTTTCATTCTACAATCTCTGGAGTATGCAGCCTATATTATTATATATACAGAAATAAATGAATATGAAGTATATCTCTATGGGCTATTTTTCACTTTCAAGTAATTAGCTTCATATAAAATGCCCAAAAATTAGATTTGTTAACTAATAAAATTTTCAAATACTAGTACAGAAAGTTGTTACATTTGAAAGAAAATTTAAGGAGTCATAGTAAATCCCGTTTTTAATTTTTTTGGACTGGCTTGGACTGTAAAATAACAATATTTTGATCATTTACTATTTATTGGAGGAAAACTTAATTCTGTATATTTATGAGGGTAATATATATGTGTATATTGTATATGTGTTGAGTGTGTATGCCTTTCTATATTTACGAGTGTGTAAGTATTGTACATAATTATATGTATATATACGAGTTATATAGATAAATGAGTGTACGTATTTGTATATTTATGAGTGTATATATATATACAAGTGTATATGTATCTACGTTTGATTATGTGGGTGTGTATATGGTTGTAAGGGAATGCAATCTCGTTTATACAATGAGCCTAAATTAAATGAGGAAATCTGAGGCAAAATTGGGACATGAGCCAAACTTATCACAAGAATGTGGTACTTCTTGTTATGTAATTGTATTAAGACATTGCACTAAAGAGGCATAGACATGCAATTGCCCTAGTAGATGTGCATGCAAAATGTGGAAGCATAGGCCAGGCATGTGAACTATTTAACAGAATGCCTCAAAGAAATGTGGTCTCATGGCAAGCGATGACTGCAGGATATGCGTCATACCCCCTCGTCATATAGCGCAAAACCCCATCGCAGCTTGTCCTAAAACTAATAACAATTGCATCAACCAAGGAGGCTCTTAAAAGAGTTCGATGGGATTAACCAAAGTAGGCAGCGATGCCCATTTAATTAAGTGGCGCTAAAAAGACTTTAAGTTAAGGCATTAATTAAACTTTAAAGACATAAATCATTGTATTGATAGCGATTAAGGGAAGGCAGCGCTTGGAAGGGTGCATCCATTTGTGAGGATTGCAATGATTATGGGGGTTGTCCCCACAATGAAGGATAAATAGGAAGGTGGGGTCATTTTGGGAAAGGCATCAATCGATTTTGTATCAAGAAAATCAATAAATTAAGAATTCTGATTAAAAGAGCAGCAATCTAAAATATTGAAAAGTGTTTGGTATGCAATATGGATGCATTTAGGTATTATTTATTTATTTAGAAGTCTGTTAAGAAGCTTTAGTTTATTTATTAATTAGCCGATAAGCTATATTATGTGGTTATGTGGGCACTGCACACGGGGATTCAGTATTTCTCATGCCTGGAAAAAAATTCTGATCAGTCAAATCATTCCTCGCCTCATGCCTAAAAACAAATTTTGACTTCGTATTTAATATTTTTGTTTAAAGGCCTGCAAAGTCTCACCGTCAGATCTCAGGCGACTCACGCCTAATATCTTGTCTTGATCTCAAGAATCTAAGTAAGCCCAAAAACCCCTATATTTTCAGATTTCGATTACTGTGAATAGATTAGGCAACAGCTGTAGGAAGATTGGTTTTGGTTCGCGTCATTTAAATAAATTTCTGCTATGGTAGGGTTTTGTATTTTTATTGCAAGCTCTGTCTGTTTTTAATCATAGGCATCTTTGACAGCATGACACAATTTGTGCAGAATTTTTAGGTAAGTCGCTTGCTATGGTTTCAGTGAATTTTATTTTTTGGAATCTTTATGCTGTGGGATCATTTTTGTTGTGTTTTATTTCATTTTAACACAATTATGTTGCTATCTGTTAATTGAAACGATTTGTTCTCCGGAAACTTGTCTCATGTTGAGAAAAACAACTTTCAGGCAGTTGAAACATTCCTCACCCCATGCCTGAAAACAAACTTTAACTCACAACCAATATTTTTGTTAAAAGCCTGTAAATTTTTTGTCTTGAACTCAAGAATCGAGTAGCACTAAAACCCTGATATTTTCAGATGCTTAATTAGGTGTGTGTACAAAACTTGGGCGCATCGACATGTACTATCCCTTGTTTCTCAGGGTTTGGTTTTGTTAGGGTTTGAAATTCAATGGTTTGAAATTTTACGGTTTGAAATTCTCAACTTCAACATTGATTAACAGATCATGCATCCTTGAACTTTGGCTATGATTATCAAAATATATGATTCTACTCAGCAAATCCCACTTAAGCAATTAAAACATGAAAGCATAAAGCACACACATGAACAACAGATGTACATGGAAACCCAAGATGGGAAATACCACGGCGAGAATAGCTGCTTGGATCTACTGCCCAAATTCAGCCTCACATGCAGAAATATACAAGTGAATTTTATACATTGAAGTAGGCACCAACCTACCGAAGACACCAATCCCCTAATGTATTTGTAGGCACCAACCTAATGGAGACACCAATCCCCAAATGAAACAATACACCAGGTAGAACATCGGTCCTACCGAATACAATGATAAAGCTTGTGGATCTTTAATGCAACTCAACACATGCTAGAGTTAGTGCTGACACTCTTCCTCGCTGCATATGATCTTCTGATACTGGCACACTCTTTTTTCTTCACACTTCCTCACCAATGATCGACTCTTCTTCACACAAATGTAATTCTAATGCATGCGGTCACATCTTGATACTCTTACATTCATTACAATGCATTTGAACATTTGAAAATGAAATATATACATGACATTACATTAACATTCTTCCTTGTTGGCCAGGGATCCACAAAGATCCAGGACAACATAAGGTGTACCTAAATTCAAATTACATGAAATGTGTAGCAAGTTGGTCCAAAAACAAATTTATTGCCGCCAAAAGAACATGATGTTGTGTGCTACCATAGGGACCTTAGGTAGGTCCTATCCTAACACCACGCGCAAGATTTGAATTCTGCACACTACTAGCTGTTACCACACATGCCTTGAACTTCAATTGGTTGACAGATAGGAACAAAGAGCCTTATGCCACTTCAAACTTCTTGCACACGGACAAGAACAAAGAGCCTTTTGTCACTTCAAACTTCTTGCACACTGAACATATCCTCCGGAAACTCAGCAAACTGCCAGAACTAGTGTAGGCATACTCTCCTTCCAAACCGCAGAGCAAAATTGCTGACCACATTTGTATTGCTAGAGAAATCTCTCTGCCCAAAAGATATCCTTGTGTAGACTTCCGGACCACCACAGTCATACTGACTGGATACTCGGCATAGCATATACAGTACACATCAACCCCCAGAAAGGTAATCACGTCCAATAAAACTTGGGTTTTTAGTGTTGTCATGCCCCCGAAATTGCATCACTAAAAACCCAAGCGTTGAAATGCAAATAAATAAAAAAAACAAATAACAATTTAAATATAAAATTAAATTTTTTAAATATTATTATAATTATAATCATTATAATATAATACTACAAATATTAAAGCATATATATAAAACTTATATAAAAATTTAGAAATAAATATATTAAAACAAGAAAACATACAATGATTAATATGTGATATCCAACTCAAATCAAAGAGATTTATGCTAAACAAACCTCTACACAGCAGATATAAAAGTATAATTAATTGCTAATCAGAAATCGCAGATGTGGGAGAAGGACGACTTCACCAAGTATATCGGCCAAGTCATGAGAAAGTATAGTCATCATCTTCAAGGCAAACATCGATTTCAATTAAGAGATAATGTTAAATAAATTAATTACTCTTAATTGCAGCGATTAGTAATTAAGGATCATGTCCCTTGGTAAATGGATGTAATGAAGAGTTATGCCCCTTGCCTATTTGATGGTATCAAAGGAGTCTTTCCAAAGCAAAAGACATCGATGGGGTAAGGAGATTAATTCAGTCTACAGCAGCAAAAAGATAATATTCTCTGAATATCAAATCATCAAAGGGCATTAAAATAATCTGCAGGCTGATATCTATAGCGGAGCACCTAGAATAGTTATTTGCATTAACAGTTATCTGCATTCTGTGACTATTATAGTTTATAGACATTGGTATGCTGTTTAATGTATATGTTTGAATATATTGATTCCATGTATTGCAGATAATAGGAGTTGTAATTCATATTGTAGTAACAATCTAAATTATTAATGCCTCTTTAATTCGTTCATGGGGTAGAAGAGTTGGAAGTACATGAAAGGGGGAGAGATTCCTTGCTAAGTAGACAAGGGGGTTGACTATCCACCCCTGGGCTTAGAAGTATGAAAGACTCCTGGTACTTCAATTGAGTTTCCCTCTCTAATTTTCCCCAATGATTGATTAATGAGGGGATAATAATTTAGAATCAGCATTGTGAGTTACTCATCTAGATCAACATGAATAAGAAGATATGAATAGGGAGGGCAGATACAAGCACCTCATTAGGTAGACCACCCCATGTTGGATGTCCAACGTGCCTGTCACTTGGGGCCAAGAGGGTGAGTGTCTGCTCTTGGGATTAGTGTGGGGTTTGCTGTGGGCCAACCTATCATTCTCCCTCATTCAAACCTATTGTGATTGAGTACTAAAAATAAGTATAGATGTAACATGGCTTATCTAATGAGTTATGATGATTGTACCTATTTGTACTCATATGTGCGATTATTAACCCTAATGGAAATAATTGGATTTATGAATTATATATACACATGCAATATTGCTTGATACTTAAAAGGCATTTAATTTGTAAGTTATCTCTAGCCATGTTAAAATTCTTATTTTAATGAAATTTGGGATTCTAGGGCAAGATTTAGGGTAATTCCCAAAAGGGGACATTGCAAATGTGGGCGGAAAGATCCAACTTTGGAAACTGATGAACAAACTTATGAATGGTTTTTCCCATCTTTGGAAAACGAATGAGCTCTCCAATCCCCTGGGCTGAAAGATCATAATACCGATCCCAAGTTAAATCTTTCTTCTCAATTTTGGTAATGTCATTTGGAATGCCTTTAAATTGCCGGAGTGGAGTTTGAACACTCGACATGCACTTTCCAACCATCTTGCACAGGTTAAGTGCTTTTTCTGTTAACTGAGCCCATCCTCTTTTTAGGACAATCTCAAAAAGTGCTCTCAGGAGGTGACCTGCACTCTACATAACCAAAGAAAAAAAAAATGTATTTAGAATTACGTAGTGTGCATCATCCAACAGCTTCCATAACAAATTATAAATATATTGCAACAGCATCCTCACGGCTAAATTTAGATTTTTGTGGACAACACAAAATTCTTAGGTCACCCACTTATAAAGAGGCAGAAAATGGTTATCATTTGCATTACAAAGGATACAAAATTCAAGTCACCCACTTATAAATTGATAAAATGGTTATGATTTGTGCTACACAGGTTTTCAAAATAAATACATACCTGAGTAATGAACACCATATCAGATGTGAGGGAGAGACCTTCAAGCTTAAGCTGTGAAATGTAAGCTTGGAGCAAAACATTGATCTTGGCACTTGGCTCCTCCAAACTCTGCTTCACTGGAATAGGAACATGGTCTAAGAGCTTTGCAAGTTCCATCTTCTCTTCTTCTTTTACTGTCACATATTTAAACTCTTCACTTAACAAAAACAATCGGCATAGCTCAATATCACCCATTGTTGACTTCAAGTAGCCATTGTCCCATGAGTTATGTAGTAATAACTGGCTATCCGTCCTAGATCAGTAACCTGGAAATATCCACTTTTCCGATCATATTTCACCAAATTATTTTTGTTCAAGATAGTTGCAGCTGAATGTATCTGTTAACATAAACAATTCAATTATGAGAAGCACTAACAAGTACCATTAAAGTAAAATGCAAGGGTCATACATGTCTAACAATACCATAGTAAAATTACTATGTAGTAAATTGAAATTCACAGCTATGCTTATCGAGTCTGCCCTTCTCTCTTCTAAGGTATTATCTTTCTGTAAAGCATCAGCAGATAGACCATATAGAACTGGGTTTCGTAGCATGTGAATGTAAAGATAAGTGTATCCCAACCGTGTGCATGCCTCCCTTGCATTTTGAACTGTACCTAGGACAATTTCTACATTTAAATGATCTGCTAATTTTGAGATAAACTGGCTCTCAATTGGTAATTGCTGATTCATAAGAGACAGATAATATTGCAGCTCACTGTGACCTGTTAATATTATTCCTTCTCCATTGGAATCATACTGTGGCCTTCCAGCTCGACCAAGCATCTGCATAACATCTAAGGGACTGAGCTCAGTCCACAAACCTTTCTCGGGATTGTAAATCTGAGATCCTTTTATAATAAAAGTATGTGCAGGGAGATTTACTCCCCATGCGAGTGTGGCAGTTGATACCAAAACCTGGATATGCCTATCGGAAAAAAGTTCTTTTACCAGAGTTCGATCTGCCCTGGCCATCCCTGCATGGTGGATTGCAAATCCATAAGGCAAAAGGTCTCTCAGATCACTGCTTTTCACTCTATCAGTTTCCGTTTGAAGAATTTCTCGGCTGGCACTATCTTCTTTGAGAAACCGTCCAAGGGTATCATTTGCAAGAGCTGTATCTCATATGGCTCGGGCTGTTTTTGTTGTTTCTTTCCTGGAATGTATAAAGATCAAAACTTGATAATTGCCAGCAGCTGCCATAACCTTTTCATAACACACATCATTCATCAGCTGAAACCTCTGGAGTGGTTTCTTAACCGTGATACCAATATATTGCTGAGCAAGTGGACAGGGTCTGTAACTATTATCAAAATAGAACAACCCTTTTGACTTGTCAACCCTTGGTAACAGGGCAACATCCTCATAGTTTGGCCATGTTGCAGACAGCCCCACCAACCGTATCATTTCCTTGGTGGTCTCAATTTGCCTAACTGTCCGTGCCACAATACAAGCTCTAGTTAACTTGGATTTGTTATCCAATAATCTCTCTGGCAGCATTCCATCTGCGTTTGACAGTCTGTTGTCCCTTGTCTATGTGCACAATTTTGAATTTTCGGCTTGTGTTATCTATTGTTCAATCTGATCAGTTGTAACGCATTATATATATGTGTGTGTGAGAAAGAGAATTTTATTTTTCATTTTTCAGTGAATTTATCCTTGCAGCTAGCTTATAAATAACAACGCAATACCGCTACTATTTGGTTAGATCAGAGTACACAAATTATGGACACATAATTGTATACTATATATATATAGGTATAGGTATAGGTATAGGTATAGGTGTAGGTGTAGGTGTAGGTGTATATGTATATATGTATGTATATATAGAAAATACTTGTTTCTATTTTTTCAGTTGAAGGTTGATCTACATTGTGCAAAATGCATAGGGGAGAGGGGCTCATAGTGGAGCACCCTAACTTCGCGTTTCTCAAAATCCTATGTGGAAATTTCAAATCACTCCCAATTCTGTAGAATATTTGGCGACACATAACTTGTATACAATATATATGTGTGTGTGTGTGTGTGTGTGTATGTATATGTATATATAGAAAATACTTGTTTCTATTTTTTCAGTCATAGTGGAGCACCCTAACTTCGCGTTTCTCAAAATCCTATGTGGAAATTTCAAATCACTCCCAATTCTGTAGAATATTTGGCGACACATAACTTGTATACAATAGTGTGTGTGTGTGTGTGTGTGTAGTATATGTATATATAGAAAATACTTGTTTCTATTTTTTCAGTTGAAGGTTGATCTACATTGTGCAAAATGCATAGGGGAGAGGGGCCCATAGTGGAGCACCCTAACTTCGCGTTTCTCAAAATCCTATGTTGAAATTTCAAATCACTCCCAATTCTGCACAATAGTTTATTTGGAAACTCATGTGCTTCTATATTTTGTTTTAGGGCCACATCATCAAATATTATGCCACATCAGCATGCTTTTTGTTGAGGTATTCATTTTTTCAGTTGAAGGTTGATCTACATTGTGCAAAATGCATAGGGGAGAGGGGCCCATAGTGGAGCACCCTAACTTCGCGTTTCTCAAAATCCTATGTTGAAATTTCAAATCACTCCCAATTCTGCACAATAGTTTATTTGGAAACTCATGTGCTTCTATATTTTGTTTTAGGGCCACATCATCAAATATTATGCCACATCAGCATGCTTTTTGTTGAGGTATTCAAAAAGGCCCAAAAAAAAAAGTGAGACCGATAGTGGTGCACTAAGCCATGTTTTATTAGTGTGCTGATGTGGCGTCACATGATTTGTTAGTTTCCGTACTTTATGGATAAAAAGTGTTTTGCAATTGGATATTAAAGTGCTCCACTATGGGGTCCATTGAGGACTACTTCTATCCCCACTATTGGACCCTGCTCCATTATGAGCTCCTCTCCCCTATATATTGATAATTTAGAATAAATTAAATTTGTTTTAACTATTTGAGTGTAATTTAAGCATCAAGTTGTTCATTCAACTCGTGAAGTATAATCATAATTAAAAATATACTATTAGTTAAAATATGTACATTTCTTCTAATGAGTCGTCAATGATTATTAGTTTCATTTTACATAATAGTTTAAGAATATATTATAGTTCAATTGATGTTAAGATAGATGTATCGCGTTACTTTGTTCTCTGCCTAAGTTATGGGAGAATTATAGCCTTCTTGTACTAAAGATTATGATGAAGTTATTTTATGTGTAATGGATATAATATATAGAATACTTTTAGATAAAAAGATACACAATCAAATACAAAAACACTCTAACTTCATCAACTGTGAAAAACTTATGCCTCCAATGCCTCCAATGGATATGCTTACAAGGAAAAACTCATTGCCTGCAAAGGATATGATTTCAAATAAAAACTCATGCCTGCAATGGATATGTTTCGAAATCCTTGTGATTGGTTCAGCAAATTTGATCCAGAAACGTCAATCAGCTTGTCGTATCAAAGCATAATAATATGCCTGGAATATCTTCCCACTAAAATTAAAAGCAAATTGGTTGTACAATGCACAACACAGATATCCATGATTATTGTTTACTTGACTTGATGAGTGAAGGACGGGTATAATTGTAACAATATTTTAGCAAGATATAGTACTTGAGTCTGTGCCATTTGGGACCAAATTAATCAATTGTAAAGATCCCAACCTAACAAAAGAATTCTACCAATGAAAACGTCTAATCAATGCAATCGGTTCATTGCAAGGTACAAAATGCTTGGGACAGATGTGATGAATTAATATGTAATATTTTTATCCGTAACGGTACTCTCTGCATATTTAATATGACATCGATCAAAATTGCTTTACAATTTGATTCGCCTGTTTCTATTTGTGTGGAAGTGTGAACTTGTGAAGTAGTGACTCTTCAAGAATCTTTTTTAAATATCTTGCTTATATTTGTTGCTGAGCGCCCATGCTTTTCCTTATAGTTATGTATCAATCTCATTTGCCATAAACCTACCCGTATCCTAACCCTAAACCTAACCTTAACCCTAACCTTATCCCCAACCTTAACTCTAATTTTAACCCTAACCCTAACCCTACCCCTAACACTAATTCTATCTCTAACCCTAACCCCAACCAAACCCTAACATTCAAGCTAACCTTCTCTCCAACCCTAACTCTAATTCTCACTCTAACCCTAACTCTAACCCTAATTATATTTTTAACCAAGTAACCCTAACTCTAATCTTAACCCTAATCCTAATCCTAATAGTAACCCTAGATCTAACATTAAACCTAACCTTATCCTCAACCCTAACTCTAATATCTAACCATAATCTTAACCCTATCCCTAATCCTAATTATATTTCTAAACTTAACACTAACCCTAACCTTAACCCTAATCATAATCCTAACCCTAACCCTATCCTCAACCTTAACCCTATCCCCAATCTTAACTCTAAATTTAACTTTAACCTTGATTATATCTCTAACTTTAACCATAACCCTATCCCCAATCTTAACTCTAACTTTAACTATAACCTCAATTATATCTCTAACGCTAACCCTAATCCTAATTATGACCCTAAACCTAACCCTAACTATTTTAATCATTTAATATATAATGAATTATGGTATTTTGAATTTATATATATATATATACATATACATACATATATATGTACACACACACACATATATATATGTATATGCATATGCATATATATATATAACAACAGGGGTGTCCCAGGGGCTCATCAGCCTGTATCTTGGGTACGTGGGGCAAGACTAGTCCCCTGCGGGTGAGATTCGCCACTTGCAAGAAGTCCCACCTCTTAAACCCGGGAGCGTAGTCGAACCTGAGACCAATGGGGAGCAAACCCATTGCCCAAGCCAACTTTACTACCCGTGCGGGCTATATATTATGTAAACATACATACATACATATATACATACATGCATATATATGCATACATACATATATATGTATATGCATACATATATATATATATATATATATATATATATATATATATATATATATATATATATATACTTAACAAAGGTTGTCATTGATGTGGTAAGAGGATTGATGTTGTGTCAAGGGTGTAAGGCTAAGTAGTAAATGAATTATCATTATATTCCCTTGTCATATCATTTTGAGGAAGTATGTTGTATGTCAAAAGTTCAGTGTGGTTCCATAACTATCTGTGTTGGTAATTGTATTGTCATATCAATCTTATGACTAAATCAAGAAACATACATTACTAGCTATTGAGGAGTGTTTGTATGACTACAATATGCTTGCAATATCATGCTTGCATCCATTCACAGTGATAGAGGTGATTCGGAAGGCTGTATCAGAATGTTTCAGTTCAATGTTGGTTCAGTCTTTCTTAGGTCTATTGTGTGGAGGTGTTGTAGGCTTTGGGGTTTCATAGGAGAGTATGTCTACACTAGTTCTATCATATTCTCTAGTTTTCGGAGGATATGTTCAGCATGCGAAAGATTGAAGTGACAAAAGGTTGTCTGTGTCTGTTTGTCAACCAGTTGGTGTTTGAGACATGTGCAGTAATGAATAGTAGCACGCAAAATTCAAATCTTGCGTGTGGTGTCAAGATAGGACCTGGTTAAGGGTCTTGTGGTAGCACACGACGTCATGTTCTTTTAGTGGCAACAAAATTTGATTTTGGACCAATGTGTGACGTCTCGTGTAATTTGAATCTAGGTCCACCTTATGTTGTCTTGGTTATTTGCAGATCCTTGGCCGACATAGAAGAGTGTTGATACAATGTCATGTATATATTTCTTTGTTGCGCGAATGCACAATGCGAAGTAGAATTACACTGTTATGAAGAAAAGTTGGCCGTAGGTGTAAATTGAAGAGAAGGTGGTGAATATATATAAGGAAGGTTGCATCCCAATTTGTGCGGTAATATCAGAAGATCATATGAAGAGTGGAAGAATGTTTGAGGCAACTCTAGCACATGAATGAGGTGTGTTCTGCTACATTGCAGATCTGCAAGCTTTATCTGTGTATTCTGGAAGGACCGGTGTTCTACTTGTAGAGCTGGTGCTCAATTCATTGTATTTGGGGATTGGTGTCTCCAGTAGGTTGGTGCCTACAAATACATTAGGGGATTGGTGTCTCCGGTAGGTTGTGCCTACTTCATATTATAAAATTCACTTGTATATTTCTGCTTTGTGAGGCTGGATTTGGACAGTAGATCCAAGCAACTATTCTCACCATGGTTTTCTCCCATCTCGGGTTTCCACGTATACCTAGTGTTATATTGTGTGAATGTGTGCTCAATGCTTGATTAGTAGTAGTGAAGATTCAAATTGCATGATCTGATATTTTGTGTTGGAGTGAAGAGTTTTGAATTGATTATATCTATTGATTCCCTGCCCCCCTTCTCAGTGAATCTTTACTTAGGGAGAGTAGATTTGTTGGACACATGGAATCTTTATATTTGTTCGACACCTCGGGTGATTTGTTTTAGATTTTTAGGACACATGGAATCTTTTGATGGTATGGACATGGGGACACTATCTACTCTCGATTTCATGTGTCGAACAAATCAAAAGATTTCATATGTCCAAAAAATGCACAAGATTTTGTAGAATTCAATTGTCCACCAAGTTGAGAGGGAGAACTGCCCATTTCTAACACATGCAAGTTGCTTTGTCACTTACGATAAGAGGCAAGTTGCCTTGTCACTTATTGTGTTTCCCCGAGGCCCAATACCATCCCAACGTTAGGAGGGTGGTATTGAATAGGGTTTTCCAAGGTAATTCACTACTCTCCCTAAGTATCTTGTTCTAGCCTTCACATAAGTAATATCATCATTGTAAAGAGAGGGCCTTCCTCGGTTGGGGGTGGGCCCTTTCTGACCTTCCAATTAAAATATCTTGTCCCTATTGTAATCTGACCTTACAACTAAAATATCTTGTCTCAAATAAAGTAATCTGACCTTCTAGTTAAAATATCTTGTCCCTTGGCCTAATATTAGCAATTATAAAAATTATTAGAATTAGAATGCTATAATATTCTAGCTAATATTAGAAAAGAGGATACTTTAAAAAGATTTCATGTGTCGAACAAATCTAATGAAATGAAGAGTATAACACCTCCCGCATCCCGACCTATACAAACAGTTTCGTCTAGAAAGAATTATCGGTAGGCCGGCCAAGGATAGTCAGTCAATCAATCAATACAACAATCTATCCTCCACTATTGTCTAATAGCATACCTTGATGGGGCACATTATTGCCGATTATTACTCTGATCTATATCCTCCACTATTGTCTAATAGCATACCTTGATGGGGCACATTATTGCCAATTATTACTCTGATCCGAATGCAATTCAAAGTTTCGAAGAAAGTTGCCCTAATTGTACTCTAAATTGTACCCTATCCCCTCTTGTGCTGAAGGAAAGGCCCTCTATAACCAAGGAAAGGAATATAGTTTTGACTTGTTGCCCTAATTGTACTCCAAACTATAAAGATGGAAGGAAAGGACAAATTGTGTGCCCTTAAACATATACATATACATACATAGATACATATATAGACATATATAGACATACATACATACATACATATACATATACATATTATAGATATGTATGTATGTATATGTTATACATAAATACATATCTATATACATATGTATATGTATGTATATATGTATTTATATATGCATATGTATATATGTGTGTGTGTGTATATGTATATGTTATACATAAATACATATCTATATATATATATATATGTATACATATATATGTATGCATGCATAGATTGTGTGCCCTTCAACATATACATGCATATGTATATATGTGTGTGTGTGTATATATATATATATATATATATATATATATATATATGTATACATATATATGTATGCATGCA